>JAQSUU010000546.1:1204500-2409000 GCA_038087645.1 Saccharum hybrid cultivar R570
CGTCGATTCCCGATTTTTTGCATGCAGCGATATGAATACGATGATGATGAATCCAGGAACAGTAAGCGTATAACTACTCTCTTTAATAATATATATATCAGGACATGGATCGATGTACTACCATGCTATAGCTTGCTTGCCCATGCATGTAGCAAGCACAGGGGTGCACGTACAGGTACAGCGGCACTGACGATCGATCACCAGCATGACAGTCATGTGCTGGAATTGGGAAGAAGGGAGCGGTAACCGCCCGTTCGTTCACGTGTTACCTGTACTACCGGGGCGGGCGATGTGGGCGGACGTGGACGGACGGACAGGAACGCCTCACCCACCGCCGGCCCCGAGAAAAGCGAGGATCATTTGATTCGATGGCCGCGACTATAGAGACATGGATGCATGTAGCTGCTGACTGTAATCATTAAAGGGCGATGGGCCGGCCGGAGGGACAACCCGACGTGGTGCAACGCGCTGCAAGCCGTGCAGCGATTAGACTCCGTCGGCCAATGGCAGGCGCAGAGGGGCACCGGAGCCACCAAAAGGCGCTGATGAGGCGGCAGGTGAAAGCGGGCAAAAGAGGCAGGGGTAAAGAGGCGATGAAACTTCACCAAAAGACAGCTTGCTACGTGTCTAAAATGGAAAAGGAGGCGGAGGGGACACTATCGTCGTGTCCAGTACTAGGACGATGGGAGGGAGGGAATACTAGGCTACCACTGTTGCTGTTTTGGTCTTGCAGGGTCCAGGTAGGCATCATTACAGACAGCTAATAAGGTTGCATCTTGCGTGCATGGATATTGTTTACCCGCTCGCACTCGCCTGTTATGTTATTAGGGTGGCTGACAGCAGGTAACCATATGCATGCTACATGCAGCAGACGACAAAAATGGCTTTATCACCGCTAGTTTACCTTGCTACTAGTACTGCCTTTCGCCGTCAGTCCTTTTCGTCTCCCTGGCCCTTCGGCCTTTCCTAGTCCTAGAGAAAAACAGTTCGCACAAGCAGAGTGGGGAGTCCACTCCAATTACTTAGGAGTAAGGTAGTAGTACTCTGTAGCACACGGTGACGGTGTTACACCGAGGCCTTGTTTAGATTTCAAGTTTTTTCACTCACTTCGTCACATCAAATATTTACATATATGCATGAAGTATTAAATATAGGTAAAATAAAAAACTAATTGCACAGTTTATCTGTAATTTAGGAGACGAATCTTTTGAGCCTAGTTAGACCATGATTGGACAATAATTGTCAAATACAAACAGAAGTGCTACAGTGCGATAAATTTTTTTCACCCACAATCTAAACTAGGCCTGAGTTTATTATTCAGTAACCGTGTAGAACTCTGCCGCGTGCAGCCGAAATCAAAATCAACCCCCCGCCGCTCGTAGTCTCGTCGTACGCGGCGTTAAAAACCGCCGGTGCTCCTCATCGATGCTACTGTACTAATTTAGCGAACAGTGTCATGCATGATGATGTCTCCGCGACGCTGGTTGGGGGCCCGCCCGGGCAAGGCAAGAAGCAACGAGGGCCGAACGTTTGCCCTGGGCCGGGCCTGCCGACGGGCCCGCGTGTGGCTGCTAGCGCTGCATGCAGTGGTCCTGAACCGCTAGTAGCTGATGATACGTACGTACGATTGTACGAACTAGCGAACATCCTCTACATTCCCAACAGCAAAGCGACTTAGCAGTCAGGTCCGGGCCCCTCCCTACGTAGCACGTACTGCCGCACATTCTTCTGGTAGTTTCGTAACACGCATTTTTAGCATGCGGGGCAACGGCCGGTTGCATTGCGGGTTATAAGATTCCATGCATGAACCGTGGCTTGGCTAATCAAACTCCTTGCTGGCTGGTGTGTCGGCATGCTATCAGATACTACTAATAACCTGTCTGAATCGGAGAAAGGCGTCGCAGTGCAATGTGTTGGGTTGTGGCTTTGTGTGAGGAAATCGTGTAAAAAAGGACGCGCCATGTCATATCCTGTTCAGTTGGACCAAATCCTCTGGTCCTCTGGCCCGGGCAGCTGTCCGCGTCGGGGACTGCTGACACGTACGGACGACTCCCGCGACGGTCCGAGGCCCTGCCTGTCCTGCGCACGAGACGAGACCGCCCGCAAAAATCTTGCGTGCATGACGGGGACCCCGCTCGCTCAGCGGCGAGAGCAGGCACACCGATGCATGCACGCATGGCACGCGGCGGCGGCGGAGCCAACGAACCAAGCAAGAAGCAGACCCTGCCGCCCGCGGCCGCGCGGGCAGAGGAAGCGAGTGCCAGACGACCCCGCCGGCATGCATGTGCGCGGCCAGGAAACGCGCACACGCGGCATGGGCCTGCCTACTACGTGCGGTGCGTTCGTGTGGAGCTGTCAAGGACCTGCCGCCGGGGTGCCGGGCGCGGCCCGGCAACGGAAAGTGAAATGACTTGGGTTCTAGCCGCGGCCTACTGCTATCTCTGTCAGCTCGCAAATAATTGGCGTGTTCAATAGGACGGAGCGGCAACATCGTCACTAGCAATATGGTCCTATAGCTCGATCGTCTACGTCGGTCGTTCGTTCTACTACTAATTGGCATGAATACGTGCGCTGCGTAATTCTGTCTCAAGAAAAAGAATGTACGATAGTGTACGTGTGATGTGTGCAATAATTGAATTTCGTTCAAAAAAAACAATTGAAGATGGATGCTCCTGTCCATTCGATAGGGAAGGCCGCCCGGAAGGGGAGGCATGTAGCACCGTAGGCGCTGTCTCCTGTCACGACCGGCACTGTGCACCAACCGCCTCTCGCCCGGCCAGTCACCCGTTTCAGCGCTGCTGCTTTCGTGCATCGTGTTTCACGTGCACATGCGTACCAAGGTCGCTGGTTACACACGAACAACGGCCCAGCCCAGGCGTGTGTGGTGGTTAGTACTGGTTATCCGGGTGGCCGTGATTCAATCCTGTTGCGAGGTCACCTCAGGTTCTCAGGCCCTCAGCGTACCCACAGGCGGTCACACCTAGCGTGTCGACAGCACGCATCCTGTTACCGGGCACGTTGGAGATTGGCGTGCGAGGCGCGAAAAGGGCAAATGCATCCCGTCCCGCGCGTGCTGCAGTCAACCGCGCACTTGCCCGGCCGGAGTGTCTCCACACGTGGCTGACGCCTGACGGGACTTGAACGCACTGCTCTCCTCTCTCTCCAACGCTCTGGCCGGCCGGTCTTCTGGAAGGGCGTGGGCGATCGACAAAGCCAAATAATGGTGGTTCGTTGCACTTTGACACTTGGTAGGCAGGCGCCATGCGAAAAGGGTGCCCAGCACAGCTTGCTTCGAGCGCTTTACCTCTCTCGAACCAGATTCGAACGCTCCGCCTCCGATCAAGTTTTTCCGTCTATCATTGTTTTGTTGGGGTGTACTAGTAGGAGTACTTGAGAGCAGTCCGGACTTTGGATGGAGAGCTGAAAACTTGAGATCTCGGACTTCCACCTCTGGGCTCTGGCTGGGCGAGAGGATATCGTGTCGTCAGTTGCTGCTTGTGGACAGTGGACCGGAGCCACTACGGGTAGTCGGGCATAGCATCATTGCATTGCATGCATGGGCTCGTCATCACCTTCGGCCGGGCCAACCCAACACGTTACGCGGTGGCCACCAGCCTTTTCGCGAGGAATGGGCTAGGAACGGGGACACTTATAGCCCGAGCCTGCATTTCGCCAAGCATTTCCACAAGTGGGAGAGTTGGAGACCTACGACCTGGATGGACCTCGAAGCGTCAAACGAATAATGCCGGCCCACACACACACGACGCCCATGCATAGCCAGCACTACCCGTTTCGAGAGCGTCGTCGGCACATGAGCGCGCAAAGGCAGGTTGCCGCCGTCGTTGCAACCTAATGCTAGATAGCCAGCCGGTTGAGATTATCACATGGACTCGATGACGTACGGTAAGGTGGTCTAACGTATGAGGAGCTAGCGGCCTAGGTCAGCAGCGAAAGGAGGAAGAGAAGAGCCGACCGGGGTAGGAATGGGAAAACAGATGTGGGAAAAAGGCAAAGGCCTGGCTATGTACGCTCGTCTCGTGGCATCCTCACCAACCTGTCGCCACAAACAGAGAAAGAAAAAAGCTAGTAGTAGTAGTAGTAGGAGTAACGTGGACTACGTCTGCGACGAGCCAACGACTTTTCGTTTGTTTTCCCGAAAGAAAGCGACGAGACGTTCGTTGCCAAGGTCTGCTTTCTTTTGCTCATGGGAATAGGGGCGTGTTTAGATCCAAAAATTTTTGGAGAAAAGTTTCTGTAGCACTTTTCGTTGTTATTTGGTAAAATTTGTCTAATCATAAACTAACTAGGCTCAAAAGATTCATCTCGACATTTACAGACAAACTATACAATTAGTTATTTTTTTATCTATATTTAATGCTCCATGCATACGTCCAAAGATTCGATGTGACAGGTACTGCGCAAAAAATTTTAGGCCTTTTTTGGCCATCTAAGGCTATCCGCACTCATACACCTCTATATTCATCCTCTATACGTCTTAGTCAGCAAGATTCTCTCCTCTATGCTCAATTCTCCCGTACCCATCCACCCTCTATATCATCCTCTATCCACTCTATCCACTGTGGGACCCACTTGTCACTTTATCTAAATATATCCATGTGTGATGTAGTTTTGAAGGATTTATTGAGATGGATTTAATGGTGCAATTGAAATTTAATTTGGATTTTTGGTTTGTAAGTTATAGCATTTTTTTCCCTTTGTTTAGCTAGTGGGGCCCGCCACTGCCCACTATAGAGTAAGCACTGTACTACTCTAAATATAGAGTGAGAGAAATGATAGAGTATCGTTTTAGAGTATCCAGTGCAGCAGTTTGTACTCTATATTCATACTCTAAAGCTTTAGAACATCCTTTAGAGTATCCCACTGTGGTTAGGTACTCGTACTCTAGCCTAAACGCGGCCTAGGTACTCGTACTCTAGCACCCCTCCCCAAAAGGTCAGAACTCAGAAGTGACCAAACGCGTGCCCTAAATCGTAGAGGAATCGGATTCGTACGACCAATGAGAAGGGAACCGATAAAATCTTTTGGTTTCGCTAGCTTTACAACGACAACCGATAGTTGAAATGTAACAAGGATTGGTTGCGTGCAAATCTCTTATAGAGACCGAAATAAATATTGTTTTTTCTGAAAAAAAATCCTTTTTTAAAAAGAAAAATGATCTGCGTACTGCTAACTGGACGTAAACTGGTGCTATGCTTGGGCCCTTCTTATGCAGCCGGGCCTGGGCTGCTCTCCCTGTGGTGGGGCAGCACGATAACGGGCTCAGACGAGTGGGCCGGCGGAAGAAAAGAAGAGGGAGGGAGAAAAGCGAGGTAATGGGCCGCAGGGAGCACATAATTAATGGGCTTCGGAAGGGGCTTCCATTATCTTTTTCTAATAAGAACAAAATTTCTAACTTGGAAATATGTCCAAACTTCGGTCAAATCCCTAACTGCCGGTGAGAGTAGTGTACATCCTAATCGTACTGGTAGCAGCAACACGTCTGACCGTCACGTGTTCGTCGATCAACGTCGCACAACAACAGCAGCGTCTTGGGTCAAATCCCTACTGCCAGTGGAAGTATTCGTATGTCGTACGTCCGGCAGCACAACACATCCGACTGCGCCGTGTTCGTAACCGATCAACACCACACAACAACAGCAACACATCCGACCGCTTCGTATCCGTTCAACGCCACACAGCAACAGCAACGTCTTCACAGTATCCACACGAGCGGAGAAATAACACGCCGGTGTACTAGAACCTGGCGTGCGGTCGAGAGGGGAAGAAAGGGGGTTGGGCTTGGGCTTGGGCTTGGGCTTAGACTTTCAAGTGTCGTCTTTCTCGTAGGTGTTGGTATATTTATATAGGAAGAACTTCATATCTCATCATCATCAACTAGCGATATGGTACTAATTAATGTTGCATGTTCCATCTCAACTCATGGACTTTTAAAGCCATCTTTTATTAAAAGCCCATTAGTATATTATTATGTTTTAGTCCACTTACTTCAAGAGTTGTGCTCGCGCTGCAACTCGTGGGCCATTTGACTGTGTTAATGTGCTCGTGCTCCATTTCAACTGGCCTACTGTATCCACTATGTTAATGTGCCTTGCTGTCTTAATGGCCTACTGTATCTATCTATCTATCTACTGTGTTAATGTGCCCGTGGGGCATTTGACTGTGTTAATGTGCTCGTGCTCCATTTCAACTCATGGCCCATTTGACTGTTTTAACGCCTTTCTTTGTGGGCTGTCAGTTTAGCATTTGCTTCTTCGCGACGTGTTATTTTCCTTTGGATCTTCTTGGACTTCAGAGTTCTTTAGGCCCATGTTATATCTTGTTGTTCATATTTTTTATTTCGATAATGATATTGTTCGGTCATCCGACGTCTAGACGGAGCGAGCCGCCCGAGTTGTCCTAGTCACCCAACAGACCATGCCCGCACCGACGCACAGCCCCCGTCTGCATATGGCCCGTAGCCTCTCGTCCACAAGTTTACAGTTGCTGGTCTCCATTCTTTCGAAAAAAAATCACCTATGCGATTGCTATGACGTCCTCCTCCCCTCTCCTCCGCTCCCCTCATGGATCCAGCAGCGCCGCGCCCCCCGACTGCGCTCCGCAGCGCCGCAAGCCGGCGACCACGCTCCTCCCCGCCTTCCGCCCGTCCTCCATGCACCCCGCTCTTTCCCTAGCCGGCGGCGGTGTCCTCCTCCTCCCACACCGGCGGCTCCTTCCTCGACCCCGACATCCTCCCCCCCAACCCGGTGGCTTTTTCCCGCACCCCGGCGGCGCCCCTCCCCCCCACACCGGCGTCCTCCCCCACAAAGAGCTCTTGGCGCCCTCAGATTTGGCGGCCATGCTGGGGCTCCTTCCCCGACCCCGGCGTCCTACCCCCACCCTAGTGGCTCTTTTCCGCACCCCGGCGGCCTCCTCCCCCACCCCGGCGGCGTTCCTCCCCCCACACCGACGTCCTCCCCCACTGAGAGCTCCCGACGCCCTCAGATCCGGTGGCCATGGTGCTCCAAGCGCCAGGCTCTCTTCTCTCCTCCCCAAGTTGCAATTGTATCTTTCAATTATTTCAGACGCTTCAGAGGTATGTTGCAATTGAATCATATGGATGCTGCAAAAGTAGATTGGGGTGAAAGCATCTAGGCCCCGGTGTTGGTTTTGGCAATTGATGACAACGCATTATTACCATGACTAACGTGTGTTTTGTAGAAACGTTGGTAAGTTAGGTCATGGAGTTGATAACTGCTTTGGGCACTATAGTATTCATGTCCCTTGATGGAAATCATTTCGGTTTTCAAAGGATCAACGACAAGATTAAGGACGGTTAGTTCTGGATGTTAAGGTGTTGAGTTACATCCGGAATAGTCGTTAGGATCTTTGTTTCTTCCTTTGACCGTACTATAAAGGGGGGCATGAGTGAGTAGCTTGACCTAGATGAGTCTTTTGTTTAGGTGTGGTGCACACTTGTCAAACTTAGCACTAGGTAGCTCTAGAAAAGCTCAAAGTTCAGCTAGAAGCAACTTGGTTCAAGTTGGGTCGCGTTTAGAAGTCGTTTGAGCACCTTACCCTTGACCGAACGCGGTCTTTGTCATGACCGGACGCGTCCGGTCAGTACTAACAAGTCACTGCGTCGTTAACTGATTGACCGGACGCGGTCCTTGAGAGGACCAGACGCGGTGATCAGTCTGACACATTGAAAGTCCTATGTTTGGTGTTGGTAATTAGTGACAATGCCTAAGTACTAATCCCATGCCTAAGTTGTATGTAGCATATGAGGATTAGTACACTCCAAGGTTGGTGGCAAGATGGACATGGTGATCATGATGGCCACACTTGGATTTGGACGCAACCCTACGTGATCAAGGCAAAGGTATATGCTTAAGGGTTGTGTTTTAGTAACCAAGACACCTAGTGGGTGTGGTTACATTATAGGATAGATAGCCGTACTATAAAGAGGGGAATGACGCGGCTATTGAACTCCTAAGTGCCTCTAGATGTGCATTTCATGATCATATGCATTTGGATAGAACTAATATCGCCTCGGAAAATGATTGTGAAAATGCTAACACACTCACACATGACGAGATCACTTGGTGATGTTAGCACGTTTGCGACGGCGGTGGAGTTTGAGCGGTAGAGAGGGTTTGGGGTCTTCTCTCCCTCCCGCCGAGCGTGCGAGCGCGGGATTCAGGCGATTTCAGGGATATGAAATGCCTATTTTCCACTACGCCGGAAGTCAGAAAAAGAAACGGAAGCGAACGGAGGTCACAATGGTGACCGGACGCTGCACCGGACGCGGTCACGGTGTGACCGGACGCGTCCGGTCAGTGTCCAGTGACTGCGCGTTTTTCAGTTGTCTGATCGGACGCGAGGCGCGTCCGGTCATAGGCGACCGGACGCGTCCGGTCGTCCAGGGAGCTTACTGGACTCCGACCGGACGCGGGTACTGTGGCGTCCGGTCAGTTCTTCTTAAGCGCGTCCGATCACTGTTTCGTTGAGCGCTGCTCAGGCGACCAGCGCGTCCGGTCCTGCACGGGACCAGCGCGTCCGGTCGTTCCCGGCGCGTCCGGTCGTTTGGACCAGCGCGTCCGGTCAGTGTTTCACGTGTTAGCCGTTGGGCGACCGGCGCGTCCGGTCAGTTGGACCAGCACTATCTACCGCCGAAGCCGAATACATCGCCGCGGGTAGTTGTTGTGCACAAATCTTGTGGATGAAGGCAACATTGAAGGATTTTGGAATCAATTTCAAGAATGTGCCATTGCTATATGACAATGAAAGTGCCGTGAAGCTAACTAACAATCCGATTCAACATCAAAGAACAAAGCATATTGATGTTCGCCATCACTTTATTAGAGATCATCAACAAAAGGGTGACATTGCTATTGAAAGTGTGGGCACCGAAGATCAATTAGCCGATCTTTTCACCAAGCCACTTGATGAGAAGAGATTTCACAAGCTAAAAAATGAGTTGAACATACTTGACTTCTCCAACATGAGTTGATGCACCCCATATATGACATGCCTCTCCTTCGAGCCCTAAGGTACAATTGGTTGACATGTCATACATTCTATGCTAAGGACTTGTTTAGTGCATCTAGTCATAATTTATATGTTCTAGAATCATTCATGAAAATTAAATGAATTTGAAGTTTATATGATGCCACTATTGTTTCCATGACTTGTATGATCTAGTGGTAGCATATAACTTGTTTAAGTAGCTTGTGATCCTAAGTATTTAATCTAGAAAACTTGTCTAAATATTTGCTTCAACATGGTGCATGATAACCCTTCTAGTGAGGTGTGAAGAAGCTTGCCCTTGGATCAAACCGAAGTATTTTATTTATGCAAGCAATCTAGGTTGAATCATAAACTTGATCCTCACCCCATATTTCAACATGATAATCTATCTAAAGTTTGCTCCTTGTGGTCAATTGGTGCCAAAGGGGGAGAAAATATTGTTCACAAAGATAGAACTCAAAGGGGAAGACAATGTTGTGGGGGAGAAAAATGTTGTTCACAAGATAGATTCTAAAAGGGGAGAATTGATAAAAGAAGAACTCAAAGGGGAAGACAATGTTGTGGGGGAGAAAAATGTTGTTCACAAGATAGATTCTAAAAGGGGAGAATTGATAAAAGAAGCACACAAGTAGGGGGAGCAAGCTTTTAAACATGAATGTTGCATTTCTATGTGCACCTCATTTGTGTGATGCATAGTTATGCATTTTGTTTTCTCTGATACTTTGCTTGTGTTGTGTCTTGCTAGTATAATTTGAATGATGCATTGAGGTACTAGTATGAATAGGAAGTAGCTAGATTTTTCTTGCTTCATGTTTTTCAAAGTGGTACTAGAACCTTGCTTATAATGTTGATCTCACGAGGTTTCTAGTTATATTTGTGCTTTTCCGAGTGGAATCTAACTACACAAGGTGCTAAGATGGTGTTTATCGCAACTCCGATGGTATCACGCTTCAAAGGTCTATAATCTAAAACACTTAGCACCTATTGGTAGACAATGCTCCTAATCTTTCCTATCTAACATGTATGCTTCCAAAATCCAAACATATAGCATACATGTAGGGGGAGCCATTGCTATCAATTTGAATTCATGATCACATGTCCATAATTCTTACATATGGTACTATACTTGGACAATGTGACATGGGTTCAATCAAAATTTTATCATAATATCTTTGTGAAAGGTTTGTCACCAATTACCAACAAGGGGGAGATTGAAAGTCCTATGTTTGGTGTTGGTAATTAGTGACAATGCCTAAGTACTAATCCCATGCCTAAGTTGTATGTAGCATATGAGGATTAGTACACTCCAAGGTTGGTGGCAAGATGGACATGGTGATCATGATGGCCACACTTGGATTTGGACGCAACCCTACGTGATCAAGGCAAAGGTATATGCTTAAGGGTTGTGTTTTAGTAACCAAGACACCTAGTGGGTGTGGTTACATTATAGGATAGATAGCCGTACTATAAAGAGGGGAATGACGCGGCTATTGAACTCCTAAGTGCCTCTAGATGTGCATTTCATGATCATATGCATTTGGATAGAACTAATATCGCCTCGGAAAATGATTGTGAAAATGCTAACACACTCACACATGACGAGATCACTTGGTGATGTTAGCACGTTTGCGACGGCGGTGGAGTTTGAGCGGTAGAGAGGGTTTGGGGTCTTCTCTCCCTCCCGCCGAGCGTGCGAGCGCGGGATTCAGGCGATTTCGGGGATATGAAATGCCTATTTTCCACTACGCCGGAAGTCAGAAAAAGAAACGGAAGCGAACGGAGGTCACAATGGTGACCGGACGCTGCACCGGACGCGGTCACGGTGTGACCGGACGCGTCCGGTCAGTGTCCAGTGACTGCGCGTTTTTCAGTTGTCTGATCGGACGCGAGGCGCGTCCGGTCATAGGCGACCGGACGCGTCCGGTCGTCCAGGGAGCTTACTGGACTCCGACCGGACGCGGGTACTGTGGCGTCCGGTCAGTTCTTCTTAAGCGCGTCCGATCACTGTTTCGTTGAGCGCTGCTCAGGCGACCAGCGCGTCCGGTCCTGCACGGGACCAGCGCGTCCGGTCGTTCCCGGCGCGTCCGGTCGTTTGGACCAGCGCGTCCGGTCAGTGTTTCACATGTTAGCCGTTGGGCGACCGGCGCGTCCGGTCAGTTGGACCAGCGCGTCCGGTCACCCCGATTTCGGCTGTTTAAGTTTCTAACGGCTATATTCGAAGGGGTACGTCTATAAATACTCGTTGGCCGGCTCAAAGCTCTCTCTCTCGAACATTTGACATACTTGTGAGCACTTTGAGCTAAGCAACTCCCCTCCCACTCATCTCTCTTGCTTCTTTGCATATTCGAAGTGAGATTGAGTGATCCAAGTGCATTTGCATTGTGAGATAGCATCTAGTTGGCACTTGGTGGTTGATTTGCTGCGAGATTCTTGTTTCTCTTGGTGGTTGCCGCCACCTAGACGGTTTGGAGCAGCTTGGAGGCGTTGGCAAGAGTTGGTGATTGTTCTTGGCCACCTCCGGTGATTGTGAGGGGTTTGTGCCTACCTCGGCGAAGCGCCAAAGGCAACGTTAGTATATTGCTCGTGTCATTACAACCTTTTGCCATTTGGTAGGTTCTTGTGGTGCCTTTTGAGAGGCTCGGTGTGAGACCGATTAGCCACCGAACCACGTGGTGAAGAGGGACACAACGGGGACTAGCGTGCCGGCAAGCACGTGAACCTCGGGATAAATCTTCGTGTCATCACTTTCATATTGTGATTGATTGATCCCGGTGTTTGGTTATCTTGGTATTCATTGTTGATCATATTGGTTGGCTCAATACTTCGCCCCTCGGTGATACCCTCCTATCTCTCTTGTATTAATTTCTTAGTTATCTTTGCTAGCTAGTTAGATTAGCTAGAGTAGTTCTCTTGTGTAGCTTGCTAGTTGTAGTTGTACTTAACTTCTCGGTTTGACTTGTGCGGTTGAGTGCAAATACTAGAATTGTGAATTGGATAGGTGGCTTGCAAACACCCATAGGCTAGGCAAAACTCGCATCTCGCTATTTGTTATATTGATAAACTTGTTTAGCTTGTCATTGTAGAAAATTTTAATAGGCTATTCACCCCCCCTCTAGCCATCAAGACCTTTCACACGTGTTTCAAAGGGTAAAAGTGTTTTCAGACGCGACTGTGAAGTGATCGGATGCGTCCGATCACGTTCCAGTAAGGTCCCAAGCTGACCTGACGCGTCCGGTCATCTATGATCGGACGCGGTCGAGCGTCAGGTCAAAGTTCAGTAAGGTTCTTGCATGATCGGACGCGTTCGGTCATCCCTGACCGGAGTGTCCGGTCATCCCTAACCAGCGCGTCCGGTCACTCAGCGCTGACTTTCGGTTTTCGACCGTTACACTCGACCGACGCGTCCGGTCATGTCGACCAGCGTGTCTGATCAGTACGAGTTTTGCTGATTTGGCAGGTAACGGTTGGATTTGTCTTAGGGGTGTATAAATACATCCCCTCCACCTCTTTTAGAGGTCTCTTGCTCTTTTGTTCAGCTGAGAAACACCTTTGGAGTGCAAGGGAGTGCAAGAGCCCTAGTGAGGATAGTGAGTTGAGAATCAAAGTTTGAGATTCCTTACTAGTGACAAGAGTGTAGCAAGTGTGCATCCATCTTCTCATTAGGCTTGTTACGGTCAAGTGAGAGTTCTAGCTTGTTACTATTGGTGATCGCCATCACCTAGACGGTTTGGTGGTGATTGGGAGTTTGGTGATCATCCGGCGAGCTTGTGGGTGACCCAACTCATGTTGTGAGCGGTTTTGGGTGATTCGCCGCGACGGAGTGTCGAAGAATCAACCCGTAGAGAGCACTTGATCCTTGCGTGGATCAAGGGGGAGCTACACCCTTGCGCGGGTGCTCCAACGAGGACTAGTGGGGAGTGGCGACTCTCTGATACCTCGGCAAAACATCGCCGTGTTCCTAACCCTTACTTTCAAGCATTTACTTTCGTGCATTACTTTCATTGCTTGTTTACTTTTCTAGAATTGTCATGCTAGTTTAGGATTGGAACTTATGGTGCAAAACTTTTACCAGTAGAATCACAAGGAACACTAGTAGGCACTAGGGGTGAAGTTTGGCTTGTAGGATTTAATTCTTACAATTATTTTTTAGAAAAGCCCAATTCACCCCCCCTCTTGGGCATCATGAGCTTTTTATGGGGGATGTTGCACATGTTGCATATGTTGCAAGTGTTTCAAAGGCATGTTGCAAAATGTTTCACATGTTTCTAGACGATGTTGCAATCGTTTCTGTTTCGAATGTTTTATATGCTTTGCACAAATGTTGCAACAACATGTTCCAAATGTTTCAGTTGTTTTAGTCTTATGTTGCAGTAGTTGTTCCATGTTGTTGCAAGTGTTTTATTTGAGCCATGTTTCATATGCTTTGCACAAATGTTGGCGAGAGCCGGGCAGACAGGGACGCGTGGCTCGCCGAGGGCCTAGCGAACGGAGGTGCTGCGGTCAGGGGGTGCTAGGGCGTGCTCGTTGCACACATGGGCGAATGTGGCGAGCTGCGGGGCGAGCTAGGAGGCGTGCGGACTGGGCCAGGGTGCGCGCTGGGGGCGTGCGCTTGGGTCGGGGGCGGAAGCAGACGCCAGGTTGAGCACTTTGAGCAGGCATCCGGACACGCGTGGCGCGCCAGATGTCCGGGCGCTAGATTAGTCGTTTTCTTCGCATACAAATTTTGTTTGCTTGCTCTTATTTTTAAAATTCACATGTATATTTGCCTTTATACGGCGCATTTGAAATTTATAACGTCCAACATTGTCGTAACAATATTTTCTAGTTGCGTACACTTTATACACAAACTTTTGACTCCGGTTTCTCTTCCCTTCAAGGCTATACAAATCCAAACCTGAGTAAAAAAAATACATGAGTTGGATTAACATATATATGAAACGAGCAAGCCTTGGATTTTTATGAGGAATAGAGAGTTTTTATTACTCCTACTAAAATTAAAATATAATCTTAAGCAATAACTTGCTTAACACATGCTAGGGCGTTAAGATTATCCGCACTCATCCATCCTCTATATCATCCTCTATACGTCCTAGTCAGCAAGATTCTCTCCTCTATACTCAATTCTCCCGCACCCATCCATCCTCTATATCATTCTCTATCCACTCTATTCACTGTGGGACCGACTTGTCACTTTATCTAAATATATCCATGTGTGATCTAGTTTTGAAGGATTTATTGAGACGAATTTAATGGTGCAATCGAAATTTAATTTGGATTTTTGGGTTGTGAGTTATAGCATTTTTTCCTTTGTTTAGCTAGCGGGGTCCGCCACTACAGAGTATAGAGTAAGCACAGTACTACTCTAAATATAGAGTGAGAGAAAGGATATAGTATCGTTTTAGAGTATCCAGTGCAACAGTTTTTACTCTATATTCATACTCTAAAGCTTTAGAGTATCGTTTTAGAGTATCCACTGCGGATAGTCTAAAACCCACAAAGTTGAATGTCTAGTATTATATTCTGGCAGCTGTGCAAACTCATGTGCAACACTATTTTGTTCGTTTTTTTAAAAAAATCTTTACTAGGATGAAATTCGCACCATACACGCTGGCTTCTCATTGGGCCACATCCTCTAAAAAAAACCTCAGCCGTGAGATCTCCGGCAGCCCTCCTATGCTAGAGTTTTCTCGACGCTGTCACACACTGACTCACACGCCTCGCTCCTCCTCCAGCCGTCATCCGTGGCCTCTCGACACGGCGCATCGAATCCTCCTCGCAGCCGGCAGCCGCGGCCATCGCCGCCTCCCTCGGCCCCTCCCCCTCCGCTTCTCCCCACCTGCGGCGCTGGACTTCACGCTCCGCTTGCCGCAGCCCGTGCATGTCCCTCCTCCCGTTACCTCTGCTATCCCCAGCTGCTCAATGGCGAGACACGGATACGGTCGACCGGCTACAAATAGCGCCCCCCCCCCCCCCCCCCCCCCCCCCTCCCTTCGGTTGCGACGGCGCAACGCGCAAGGCAGTACTGTAGTAGTGAGGTTGTCGAGCATGCTCTCGGCGGCCAAGCTCGCCGTGTCATAGGGGCTGCACTCCACCTCCATGGCGTGGGCATCAAATGCGGTGACAGCGACGAGGATGAACGCGGCTCCAGTAGGAGGAAGAGACGAGGGGCTTGCGTTGGTACGTGTGGCAAGCTTGTGGATCGACGACATGGACAGCAGCTACTGGAACGAGCAAGCAACCAGCTCCGCGCATTTGTTGAGCACATGCTACTACTCAACGGCACGCCATAACTCATCTGCATTGATACCCGTTGTGCCTATAAGGTGCTCGACCAAATTCCTTGCCCATGGCAAGCTTCATTTTGGTATGCCCTCACACATTTGGATACACTCCCTCTCTTAGACAACAAAGATGAAACATTAGGTACCTGGAAGTTTGATTGGACTTTGAAGTGCCAAGTGCGAGGTTTTAATATTTACTACATAATAGAAACAATCACACTTTTATGGTTATTAAATCCAGCGTAAATTATATAGCCACCATATGTGAAGTATTCAATAGTGGTACTATTCCTACCATACTATTTTCTAAATAAATCAGTAAAGTATACTTCTATCAAAGCATAGGTAGCTTGTATAAAGTATATTATCCTATTCCTATATATGTTTAATCCAGTTAAGTATCTTATTGAGTAGCATGCCTTCTGATCTTCGATTGATTTTTGGGGACAACTGAAACTCTGAAACACAGTATGTTATTATGGAGTGATTTGCTTGCTTTCGTCACCTTTTGCTCCAGTTGCTTCCATCATCTATTGCTGACTTATTTGTGCACACGCCTAATCTCTATCCATTGTTTTATTTAATTTAATGGCTATTTTGTCTACTGCAGAAAAATAAGGTTACTCCAAGACAATGAATATGCTATTTATATTAAGGGGACATATCAATAATTCAATTCAATGCTAAATAATATGCAATTGCAGTGGTGAGGCGCAATTTCAACTTCATCTCCTTGACCATAACATGATTTGTAGCAAGTGGATGAACACCATGATATATAACACCTAGCCCGTTTCACATATGGCCTATCGACATGTTAGGCGCGGCAAGGCCGTGCGGTTTTTCTAGCAACTACCTAAACTATCAGCATACCCCTAGTCGCCTCCATTTTTTCTCTCATAATAAAATTCACGCATGTTCTTTGAAGCTCTTTCAAGGCTAGCATGATGATATTGAAAGACTTATATTGAAAGACTTATGAAATCGAGTAGAGCGGAATTCGATACAATAAAAATGTGAAAATCAAAATTTGATAAATGTCCTTCACCATGAGTTATGTGATTGCTTATATGTTAGGTCCTCCAGAATAGGAGGAGAAGCGTAGCCCCCATCATCCACACAAATTCGATCCGAAAGAACCATAACTCTCACATTGCATCTCAAAGATACTTGAGCTAACATCTTCTATAACTAAACAAAAGATTCTCACTACTTGATTTTTCTAGCTTATCGTGAGGCCACATCACCACCGGTTTAGATCTCGCCGCATGTTGTCCCTTCTGCAGGTGCAACTCCCCATCGCTTCATTTACCCCATGACTCTCTTGATTAATCAATTCCGCTTGCACAAAAAAAAAATCATCTTTTCCCATTTCTAATACCATCACCACTGCCACTTCTCATTAAGGCCAACCAAAATGCTCCACCAGCAATCAACCATGCATTGATTTGCCTTCTCCACTTCTATAACAATTATGCCAACAAGATTATATATTGGACTTTTTCAACACCATTATCACCCCGATCTCCTCTCCGAAGGTGGCTAGCATTTCTCTAGCAAGGGCCAATTCTACTATCATGTAGCTTCTAGAATATTAATTTGGTTATTCATCTTTATGCCCTGTTCGCTTGTCTTATAAGCCGTACTTTTCATCCAACGAACAGTATTTTTCTCTCACAACAAATCAGCAAACAGTATTTTCAGCTATGACTTTTCAGCCAAGCGAAGGCCTCGCAACTTACACAACAAAGACAATGCCAGCTTTTCCTCTTGGACTCTCTCTCTCTCTCTCTCTCTCCCCCCTAGGTAGGAAAGATTAATGTAAGTTCATGTTTCCAAGCAACCACGTGGTATATCATATATGCAATTCCCTAGATGGCGTTTGGATGAAGTGTAATGGATAAATGGCTAAGATTAAATGAAGCGTAAAGAATTGATGGCTAGGATACAATATTACCCTTTCGAGAGTGGGATATCTCTATCCCTATTCCAATCTCCATCCAAATGCCACCTAGCTGTATTTTGATGTGGCCACTTTTTAATTTTATTATGCAGGTGACAGCCTTGTAATTAAATAATATTCCTAATTATGAATGGCATTATGTTAGATTGATATCTATAGGATGCTGCAGTCAGTATGTGTACTGGGAGAGTGGGAGCTTCCCTGGATTTGTCTGAATTGTTGTAATAGAGTTTTGCACCGAGCAATGTTCACTTCTCCAATGACAAACAATGATTAAGGATGACGTCTTGAATTTCTCGGCACAGGCTATCGATATAACCTTACCAATGTATATAAGGTTATAGCTAATGATTTGTATAGATGCTCTCAAAAATTAAACCAACATACTCCTAAAAAGTCGAGAAATCACTCCATCCGTTCAAATCATAGTCCAATTTTGTTGTCTTTAAGTCAAAATTTCTCTAACTCCGACCAAGTTCATGGAAAAACACACCAATATTTATACTACTTAAATTAGGTTCATTAAGTTCTTCATGATGTATGTTCCGGTGTATTTATTTGAACACATAGATATTAATATATTTTTTTATAAATTCGATCAATGTTTAACTTAGGATAAGCCAAAGTTGAACTGAGGGACAACTTGTGTTGAACTTGGTTCATTCCTTCGTATCTTCGCTATTTGGTATCCCCAAACCCCCAACACTTGTATCTGAGTTGTTATAATCTTTTAGAAAAGCTAATCTCGTTTAAGAAAAAAAACACTCAATAGTGTTCGTCTCAAGTATTCTTTATATCTTGACTCGACTAAGGGCATGTTTGATACACATGGCTAGTTAATAGATGGTTAAAAATTAGTCCAAATTAGCTATAGTTAGATGAGCCAAAATTAGTTGAAGACTTGTATGAAAACTTTTTTTTTAGGGAAGCCATTTGGCGCACTTTATTGATCTTCAAATATAGTTACATCATTGACCAAAGCTCCTAAAACTTGTATGAAAACTAAACTCACCTGTTAGCTCTTCCATATAGAGTTCATGTGGATTAATTTTTAGCTAGGTAGCAATTAACGCTTGAATTCAAACAGACTCTGGTCCTAGTAAGGTAAGGTTAAAGGGACGCGTTTTGGTTTGATAGAAAACTAAAATGAAAGAAAACTTTTCTACAAATTATTATGTATAAAGTTTTAAAACCAAACTGTCCGTAGATACTCCCTCACGAGTAGAGAAATATAAAATGAACGAGTAGGAAAACCCTTTCGGCCTAGACATTTCGTCGAACGCCAACGCCGAGTCGAGCCCCAGCCACCGCAGCCATGCTCCTCACGAAACCCCACCTCTCCAACTCGCTCCTCCTAGGCCCGTCCCCGCCGCTCTCGAGCCCCACTCTCAGCTCCAACCATGCCAGGCCCCTTGCCGCCCCCACTTGCCGTCGCAGCCGCCTCCGCATCTCCGCCACATCCACGGCTACGCCGGCACCTTCGGCGGCGGCGGCGGCGGCCGCTGCCACCGCGGCGCTGAGCCGAGTGGACGTGCTCTCGGAGGCGCTTCCTTTCATCCAGCGATTCAAAGGCAAGACGGTGGTGGTCAAGTACGGCGGTGCGGCGATGAAGTCCCCGGAGCTGCAGGCGTCCGTGATCCGCGACCTCGTGCTCCTCTCCTGCGTCGGCCTCCGCCCCGTGCTCGTCCACGGCGGGGGCCCGGAGATTAACTCCTGGCTGCTGCGCGTCGGCGTCGAGCCGCAGTTCCGCGACGGTCTCCGCGTCACGGACGCGCTCACCATGGAGGTCGTCGAGATGGTGCTCGTCGGAAAGGTCAACAAGAACCTCGTCTCCCTCATCAACATCGCGGGAGGCACCGCCGTTGGCCTCTGCGGCAAGGACGCGCGCCTCATCACCGCGCGCCCGTCCCCAAACGCAGTGGCGCTCGGATTCGTCGGCGAGGTCTCGCGCGTGGACGCCACCGTCCTCCATCCCATCATCGCCGCGGGCCACATCCCGGTTATCGCCACCGTGGCCGCCGACGAGACTGGGCAGGCCTACAACATCAATGCCGATACGGCGGCTGGCGAGATTGCCGCTGCCGTGGGCGCCGAGAAGCTGCTGCTGCTCACGGATGTGTCTGGGATTCTGGCGGACCGCAATGACCCTGGGAGCCTGGTGAAGGAGATCGACATTGCTGGGGTGCGGCAGATGGTGGCCGACGGGAAGGTAGCTGGTGGGATGATACCCAAGGTGGAGTGCTGCGTTCGCGCCCTTGCACAAGGTGTACACACCGCGAGTATCATTGATGGACGTGTCCCACACTCCCTTCTGCTTGAGATTCTCACAGACGAGGGCACAGGCACCATGATCACTGGCTGAGCTGCTTCGTGCCTTCATGGTATTTTCCAGTGCCTCTTTTCTCAGATTGTCATGTATTTTATGGCTATGTAGGCTTGACTCAAGATTGCAATAAGATTACCTAAGTTTGGTCGAGATGTTTCATGTTTGTGCGCCCATTTATTATATGTGACTTTGTTGGCAACTTGTTGAGGAAGATGTTGAAGTTCTGTAGTTTGTTTGGTAAATTTGACCGATTCAGGTTACAATCTATTTAAGGGAAGCAGTATTTATTGTATGCAGTTTAGAATCATTTGTTTTAAAAATAATACTTCACATGAGATTGGCCTGCAAAGGTTGTAAACCTGTATACTACATATTTTGCTGTTTTCATCCTGTTAATAGTTGTGATGCTTGTACTGTTTAGTGTTTCTCTTCAATGAGTAGAGAAGACGCATCTAAACCAGAAAGAGGAAGGTATCAGTAGGTTTAGTTAACTGATTAATTTTGTAAAATAAGGCTTTTGCTTTGAGTCCGGTTAATATCTTTGCAGTATAAAAGTTGCGTTTGAAGCAATAATGTTGGATTGGACAATATTTTATAAATGCTTGATCATGAACATCAGTTCTCCTTCAGGCAAGGTTTTGCACATTATTGAGAATGTGTTATGACCGGTTTGCAATATACCAGGCGCAGGCCCATTAGTGGCTAGAGTAGCCCATTAGCATATTTTTATTATTCCCTCAATATTTCCCTAGGGTATAAATATTTGTAATCAGGCACAATTATGGTTAAGCAAGAGAATCATAATTCTCAGCTTCCCTTAGGGAGCTGGGAGACCCAAAGCCCTAGCCACCTCCTTCAGCCCTAATTTCGTGAACAGTAAACACAACACTGTAGCGCCGCCACAGCGCCGATCCGCCGTTCTCGCTCGTTCAGACCTCGCCCACCAATCTCTCACCCCTACAACCTTCGCAGTCAGCCCGGTAGGATCCGTAATCCTATCAACCTGGTATCAGATTTGGCCATGTCGATTCCTCTGCCCACCACCACTGTGCCTTCGCTCGCCGCGACGGAGCCGCCCGACACCACCGGCCGCTCCAGGCGGTTGCGTCCACATCGGCGCTGGTGCTGAACCCCTCCCTGCCGATGGGCGCCCCGACGACGCCGCGCGCTGTCTTCACGCCGGAGCAGACGACGGCGACCATAGTCGACCTCAGCCATGGCATGGCCGAGATGCGACTGACGATGCAATCCATCCTCAACTTCCTCAACCCGACGCCGCAGCAGTACGGCGTGTCGCCACATCAGCCGGCCCTGCCGCCGCACCAGTACACGGCGCCCCAGCACCCGGCTCCGACCTCGTACCCCTACGGGATGGCCACCGACGCCGGGCCCTCGACCTCACCACTGCTGCCATCGACCGGCGTCCCGATCCACATGATCCGCTTTCCGGCATCGCCGTCCCGGATTCTAGCATGGGCGCTGGGCCACTCCAGCCCCACCTACACGACGACTCCGCCCCGGACGCACGTTCCTGATCATGGGGCTCCGGTGGTGTCGCGTACCCTCTACGGCGGGATGGATGGCACCCTCTTCCACGGCAGCAGCGTCATGCCCACGGCCACCAGCGCCCCGAGCTCCAACGAGGGCGCCCGCGAGAGTGGTGCTCCTCCATCTACGTAGGGCACCGGGCCGCCAAAGTTCCACAAGATCGAGTTCATGACATACGACGGCTCCGTCGATTCGCTAAACTGGCTCATGCATTGTGAGCAATTCTTTCGGGGCCAGTTTACTCCGGCATCGCAGCGCACCTGGATGGCCTCTTACCTCCTCACTGGAGCGGCCCAGACGTGGTACTACGCCCTCGAGCAGGACGAGGGCATGCCGCCGTGGGACAGGTTCAAGGACCTGTGTCGCCTTCGCTTCGGCCCGCCCATCCGCGGCACCCGCCTGGCGGAACTGGGCCGGCTTCCCTTCCACTCCATGGTGGAGGAGTTTGTAGGCCGCTTTCAGGCAGTCCTGGCTCATGCCCGGGACATCTCTACCCACCAAAAGGCGGAGCTTTTCGTGGGTGGCCTGCCGGATCACATCCGCATGGACGTGGAGATGCACGATCCCGGCGACCTCCAGACGGCCATGTACTTGGCACGCACCTTCGAGCGCAAGGCCGCGACCTTGGCCGCGCCGGCGCAGCGTGGCGCTCGTCCTCCCTAGCGGTCTGTTCCACCGGCTCGCCCGGTCGCCGGGGGAGGGACCTCGACCGAGACGACCACCTCTACAGCGCCGACACCTCCTGGTTCCGGCACACCAACCTAGGCACGCACGCTCCGCCGCCTGTCGCCTGTGGAGATGCTCGAGCGCCGTCGCCAGGGCTTATGCTACAACTGCGACGAGCAGTATGTGCGCGGCCACGTGTGCCAGCGCCTATTCTACCTGGAGTCCTCGGACTACATCGCCGACGAGGAGTTCACGGCTGCGGAGGACGCCGCACCCGCAGCAACCGAGGACCCCACGGCGCCACTGGATGGGGCAGCTACTAACGCCCTTGTTGTTTCCGTCTACGCTATTGCAGGGATCAGGACGTACCACACCATATTGTTACCCGTCATGATCAACGGGGAACGCCTCCTCACCCTGCTGGACATGGGCTCCACCCACACTTTCCTCTAGGGCGCGGCAATGCGTCGCCTGGGGCTCGTGCCGCGGGGGGGGCGACCAGCTCCGGGTCACCGTCGCTAACGGTGAGTGTGTGCCATGCGAGGGGATTGCTTGTGATGTCCCCGTCATGATCGGCGACGAGTCCTTCCCCATCACCTGCGTGGGGCTCGCTCTCGGCTGCTTCGACTTCATCCTCGGCGTCGACTTCCTCGGCACGCTAGGTCCCTTGCTGTGGGACTTCAAGAGGCTCACCGTGTCCTTCCAGCGGGGCGACCAACGTGTCACGTGGTAGTGTGTGGGCACCCCGGGCGCCTCGACGAGTCAGCAGCGCCTGGCTGCGACCACTGCCGACCAGCAGCGCCCGCTGCTGTACCAGCTGCTCCAGCAGCACGGGGCCATCTTTGACGTGCCGCGCGGCCTTCCCCCCTGTGCGACCCTATGACCACCGCATCCACCTTTTGCCGGGGGCCGCACCCATGGCGGTGCGACCCTACCAGTATCCCCAGCTGCAGAAAGACGAGCTAGAGCGGCAATGTGCCGCAATGTTGGAGCAGGGCATCATTCGGCCGAGCATGTCGCCTTTCTCAGCGCCGGTCCTGCTTGTCAAGAAATTGGACGGGTCGTGGCGCTTCTGCATCGACTATCGAGCGCTCAACGACAAGACGTCCAAGGACAAATTCCTGATTCCAGTGGTCGACGAGCTCCTCGATGAGCTTCACGGGGCTCGCTACTTCACCAAGCTCGACCTCCGGTCTAGCTATCACCAGGTGCGCATGCACCCGGTGGATATTGAGAAGACCGCTTTCCGCACCCACCACGGCCACTTCGAGTTCCTAGTGATGTCGTTTGGGCTGTCCAACACCTCGGCGACGTTCCAGGCCTTGATGAACGACGTTCTCCGGCCCTTCCTTCGCAGGTTCGTGCTGGTCTTCTTTGATGACATCCTGATTTATAACACGTCGTGGTTCGAGCATCTCCAACACGTGGGCCTCATCTTCTCCGCCTTGCGAGCTCACGGCCTCTACCTCAAGAGGTCGAAGTGCTCCTTCGGGGCGCTCTCCGTCGACTACCTTGGGCATGTCATCTCCGCCGATGGAGTCGCTATGGACAGCGACAAGGTGGCTGCGGTCGCCTCTTGGCCGACGCTGCGGTCACCCCGTGGCGTGCGTGGCTTCCTCGGGCTTGCGGGCTACTACCGCAAGTTCATCCGCGACTTCGGCTCCATCGCGGCGCCACTCACGTGTCTCCTGCGCAAGGAGGCGTTCGTCTGGACGATAGAGGCGGAGGAGGCCTTTGCCGCCCTCAAACGGGCTCTCTCGTCGGCCCCTGTTTTGCAGATGCCAAACTTCACCCGCGAGTTCGTCGTCGACTGCGACGCGTTCGGCGCCGGCTTCGGCGCTGTCCTCCACCAGGGGTCAGCCCCCTGGCGTTCTTCAGCAGGCCGTTCGTCGCGCGACATGTCAAGCTGGCAGCCTATGAGCGCGAGCTGATCGGCCTCGTACAAGCGCTCCGACATTGGTGACCGTACTTATGGGGGCGTCGTTTCCTCGTCCGCACCGACCACTATAGCCTAAAGTTCCTCCTGGACCAACGACTTTCCACTGTCCCGCAACATCAGTGGATTAGCAAGTTGTTCGGGTTTGACTTTGCGGTCGAGTATCGCCCCGATCGACTCAATTCGGCAGCGGACGCGTTGTCCCGCCGCGACGAGGACGCGGTGGCGGCGTTCACCTTGTCCGGGCCGTCCTTCGCCCTCTACGACAACATCCGGGCAGCCACAACGGACGACCCGGTAGCGCGCGGCCTCCTGCAGCAACAAGCCGCGGGCGTCTTGGAGGCGCCTTGGAGCACCGCAGACGGCTTCCTCCACCATGGCAAACGCGTCTACGTCCCCGACCTGCAGGACTTGCGCCACCAGGTGGTGACCCTGGCGCACACCGTGGGCCACGAGGGCGTTTAGAAAACCCTTGTGCGGCTGCGTGGTGACTTCTACATTCTCGGCGACCGCAAGCTTGTGCAGGACTTCATATGCACGTGCGGCGTGTGCCAGCGCAACAAGACTCCCACGACGCAGCCGGTTGGTCTCCTTCAGCCCCTGGATGTGCCGTCCCAAGTGTGGGCCGACATTTCCATGGACTTCATCGACGGCCTTCCCAAGGTACACGACAAGTCCGTGATCTTAACAGTGGAGGATCGCTTCTCCAAGTACGCGCACTTCATCGCCCTCAGCCACCCTGAAGGGTCGAGATGGCGGACTAGAGGGGGGGTGAATAGTCCTTTCTAAAACTTAAACGCGTTGGCTAACCAAAACAAATGCGGAATTAAACTTATTGGTCTAGCCAAGACTACACCCCTCTATCTAAGTTCTCTAGCACCTTGCAAAGATCCTAATTAAGCAACTAAGGTGCTAAGCTTACCAAGAGCTCACCTACTCAATTCTAGAGCAAGGTCACATAAACCTATGCACTAGTACTTTGCCAACCGAGGGAGCTCCTACACAACTAGTGAAGCAAAAGCACAAAGCTCCTAAGCTCACTAGCAAAGCTCAATAACAAGGCAACTAATGCCAAATTAGAGAGCGCAAGTCACTTAGCTACACAAACTAAGCAATGTGACTAACAAGGTTACACAAACCAAATTAGTCACGCAAGGGGAAGCTTCTAGCTACACAAGCAAGAAGACAACTAGCAAGCTACACAGGCAAACTAGTTAAGAGAGCAACTACACAAGCACAAGTATATATGAAAGTAAATACAAGCTTGTGTTGTACGAAGGCAAACCACCGAGAAGATTAAGAACAATGTTGACACGGTGATTTTTCTCCTGAGGTTCACTTGGTTGCCACCAAGCTACGTCCCCGTTGTGTCGACCAACACTTCGTGGTTCGGCGGCTAATCGGTCACACACTGAGCCTCTCAAAAGGCACCGCAAGAACCCACCATAAAGTGTGGTAGCTCAATGACACGCTCAACTAGAGTTGCTCTTCGCGATCCCAGCGGGGTGAGCACAATCCCCCTCACAAAGCTTCTTCGGAGCCTCGCACAATCTTCTTGCGAGCTTCAACGGAGCCATAAGCCACCAAGCCGTCTAGGAGGTGGCAACCTCCAAGAGTAACAAGCACCACCGGCTTGCAACACGATCACCTAGTGTCACACGATGCAATCTCTCAAAGCAACGCACTAGAATCGCTTTCTCACTCGATCCGATGAACACTATCAAGCATGAGTGAGTTAGAGGGCTCCCAAGCACTACCACACAAGTCACAAAGACTATCTTGTGCTCAGCTTTCGGCCACAGCCGGCCAAGGCATCTATTTATAATCCCACGGTCAAATAGAGCCGTTACCCCTTCACTGGGTCCTTTTCGGGACGACCAGACGCGCTGGTCGTAACTGACCGGACGCGCTCAACCGCGTCCGGTCGCCCCTGCGACGTCCACGTGTCCCTCAAATTTCAAATGCGACCGTTAGATCCTCCAACGGTCACTGACCCCAACGGTCAAAACAACGACCGGACGCGCCCCAGGCAACGACCGGACGCACCGGTCCCGATGACCGGACGCGCCTGTCGAACGACCGGACGCGCCGATCGCACTGACCCACGCACCCGCGACGCAACGACCGGACGCGCTCCTTGCGATGACCGGACGCGACAGTGCCCGCGTCCGGTTAGAGTCCAGTAAGCTCCTTCAATGATCGGACACGTCCGATCATGTGTGACCGGACGCGCCTCGCGTCCGATCGTACTCAATTTCCTCTGGACACCTGACCGGACGCGCCGGTCCCGCGAGTGACCGGACGCGCCGGTTGCAAACCCTAGCACCCGCGCCTGCGCTGTACTGACCGGACGCGTCCGGTCATACCATGACCGCGTCCGGTGCAGCGTCCGGTCACCTCTGTGACCTCCGTTCGCCTCCGTTTCTTTTCCGACTTCCGGCGTAGTGGAAAATAGACTTTTCAACTCCTCGAAAATGCCTGAATCCCGCGCTCGCAAGCTCGGCGGGAGGGAGAGAGGAACCCAAACCCTCTCTACCGCTCAAACTCCAACGCCTTCGCAAATGTGTCAACACCAACAAGTGTTCACCACTTTGTGCACGTGTGTTAGCATTTTCATAATCATTTTACCGAAGGAGTTAACCACTCAACTTGCCACGCCACTCGATCCTAACACGTATGCAAAGTTAGATCGCTCAAGTGGCACTAGATGACCGATATGCAAACAAGTTTGCCCCTCTTGATAGTACGGCCATCTATCCTAAACCCGGTCATAAACTTCTCTACACACCTATGACCGGTGAAATGGAAATGCCCTAGGTTATACCTTTGCCTTGCGCATTCCACTCCATCTCCTTCGACGTTGATGCAACACATGCACCAACCATATCACAAATGATATGATCCACTTCATATCATCACGTGACCGTATTGGTTCATCGATCTTGACCTCACTTGTTCTTCACCGTTGCCTCGGTCCTTCGGCGCCAAGCCATCACACAACTTGCCCTTCACCCTAGCAACCGGTCCATCAAGCCAAGCCTCATCTTGATCTTCTCCACCTTGATCACATGACTCCATGTCATGTCTCATATGCAATGAGCTCCTTCATCACACCATCACCTGTGGACTAATCTCCTGTGTATCTCACATAACTACATATTAGTCCACCTAAGTTGTCACTCAATTACCAAAACCAAACAAGGACCTTTCAATCTCCCCCTTTTTGGTAATTGATGACAACTTTACAAAGATATGGAAATTATGTTCTTTTGAACTTTATGCCACTTATCCAACATTTAAGCTCTATGTTAGAATTTGGATAAGCACCATAAAATCCGACTTGGTAGTGATAACTCCCCCTACATATGTGCTCAAATGGTTTGGTTTCAAGCTTGCACATATGCATAAATATGAAATTTGTGGGAGGGTTAGCACTACTAAGTGATGCTAAGGTGTATAGAATAAACCTTTGTAGCTTGATACCAATTAGTAGCTTGATACCATTTGAAAATCACAAGTTTGCCACCATCCTTAGCATCATGAGTAGCTAGACATCAAAAACACTAGAAACCTCGTGAGATCAACATTATAAACAAGGTTCTAGTTTTTGCATGATAATCACAAGTCTAGCTAATATCCTATGCATGCTAGTTATCAAATCATCATTCAAGTTCTATAACTAGCATACACCACACAAGCATGCATATTGAATTTAAGAACTTATGTAATGCAAGCAAGCACATGAGTTATGCACATATCAAATGTAATCAATCAAAGTTCATGAGCTTGCTCCCCCTACTTGTGTGCTTTCTTTGTCCAAGAATGTTTGATCCCCTTACATTCTTTAATGTTACTACCTCTTTGTCCATGTCCATGTCCAATGTTTCCAATCTCTCCCCAAAGCTCAAAAAGCTTTCATATCTTTGTCCAACTTCTCCCCCTTTGTCATCAATTTCCATAAAAGGTGTTCTTCTCAATTGATACAAAGGCTTGTATTGGGGTAGATGGTTGAGACTTGAATATTGCATTTTTGATGGACATTACCACATATGTTGGAATGACAAACTTTATGGTTGCTCTTGAGATTCCACATAGGATCTTTGACCTTGATACCAATCGGTGGGGCTCCTCCCCCTATGTCATAGCATGTGTCATTCACTTGAGATACCACTTGAAGATGAGGGTAGCATTGCTTGATTTGATCACTTAAAGTTGAGGATCACTTGTGAAACCATCGTCTTGCATGAATGATACCACGTGAAGCTACCATGAGTAGAAATGTGATACCATTTGAAAGAATTTTCTTGTATGGATTCACTTTGAAGGATTTGGCAATAACATTCACTTCTTGAATATTTTCTATCTTCATGAGTACCACTTGTAAGATATCACTTGTAGATCATGATCTAGACACCACTTGTACATACCACTTGGAAGATCAATTTGAGTCTAGATACTACTTGAAACAAACTAGATATCTATTTTCATTGTTGTCTTGTGCTTGTACTCTTATCATTGTCATGAGCTTCTTGTATGACTTGAACTATATTGATTTGCCTAAGATTCCAAGTTCGGTTTGATCCAATGACAAGCTTCTTCACACCTCATGCTAAGGGTTATCTTGCCAATGTTGTACTTGTCACTTGTTAGCAATCCAAGCTAGATCAAGTACTTGGATTCACTACCTCATGAACAAACTCATATCCATACCACTAGATCAATTAATCAATCAAGCAATAATGGTAGGCTATGAATTTAAAACTTTTTATTTGTTATGCATGATCCTAATAAACATGTATTATATGCACTAACCGCATACTAGTAAGGAATGAGATGATCATGCACATTTCAATGATACCTTTGCTATGTTGAAGTAGAGGATAGTTATATAGATTCTAATTCATTTCTTCAATAGCAATGTGAAGTCCAATTTATAAGCTTGGTGAAGACCAATTATCATAGATAAATCCATTCTTCACCCATATGAAATGAAAACCACTTATGATCAAGTGCACTATCTCTTGAGTTGTGGTTGGCTTGCTTCATCTTTTTTATCAATGCTTGCATGAGAGAACTACTTAGAATACTACTTGAAATATTTGACTAGCTCTCTTTTGGGTGTTGCTTGCTTTTCTTGATCAATCCTTTTGATTGCTTCAACTAAGCATCACAAGTTCCTCGGATCACCACTTCCATGTTAGCCTTCCAAGTCCCAAACTTGGTTTCACCTACACACGGCGGCAAGCCCCTCACTAGGGAGAAGTGACCTTTCTCCAAAGGAACCACTCTTGATACTCACTTGAAATGATATAGTTTGATTGATCCAAATGATGAACTCAATCTTGATGAATAATCCTTGAATCTATATTTGAGTCCAACTCTTTCTACTTGTTTAAGTCCTTTTCTTTCTACCAAATGATCTCTAATCATCACTAGAACTTAAACTTCATCTTCATCTTAAGTTTGATCTTGATCTTCAAATTGAGTACTAAATAAGTACACCAAGTATATTTCACAATCAAATATTCTTGTACTCATTGCTCTTTATGCTTCTAGATCAATCCAAAATCAAGCTTAGGTTCCTCAACCACTTATAAACATGTTTCCAACTTGAGGACCTTTCAATCAAAGTGACTCTAGATTAATCCAATGATTGTCACTTTTCTGGCAGATTCTGTACCCTTCAAAGAATAATTCATATCTCCCAATGTACAGATCCAAATGCTATGAAATTTGGTGGAGATGTGATTCACTAAGTCATCTAGCAGCTGTAAAAATTTGAGATTCATTTGACATCTAGATTGCTACCAGATTTCAAATCTTTCACCACTGTTACATGCTGAAAACTGCTGCACTATAGCTGACAAGATGCACTCCAAAACCGAAGCATCTCTTATCTAATTCTCATGAAATTTCTACAGCATCTTCTTTCATAAGTGTAGAGCATGTATACTAAATTTCACGCCAATCCAAATAGATTTGATCACTCAAACATGGCTAAGATCACTGCTAGCTCAGATTTTTCATGTAGGACAGATTTCAATACATGAGCTATTCTTCATTAAAAGTGAATCAAACTTGAAACTAACTTGTCTGAAAACTTTCACAAGACATATATCCATTCAATCCACTTACTAAATGTCATCTCATGAATTTATCCAACACAAATCAATTCAAACTTGATTGCTAAGCATTTAATCCATTCAATCATCTCATAGCAAGCAACATTGCATATTTATCCAATTCAATCAACTCATATGCATCCAAATGAAATGATCAATTAGAGATATACCTTGGTTAGCTCATGATCATCCAATAGCAAGCTTTTACTCAAATAAATTGCAAGCCATCAAATAATTCCAATAAATCACCCACAACTTGATAAATGACACTTGTATGTTGTAGCACTTTAGACTTGTATGTTGTAGCCATCAAAAATGTGTTCCACACAATCATTTAGCCCATAAGTCGCCATCCTCTCGGGTCGGTGAAGACCACAAATGAGAGACCCGGCTCTGATACCAATTGAAGGGTCGAGATGACGGACTAGAGGGGGGGTGAATAGTCCTTTCTAAAACTTAAACGCGTTGGCTAACCAAAACAAATGTGGAATTAAACTTATTGGTCTAGCCAAGACTACACCCCTCTATCTAAGTTCTCTAGCACCTTGCAAAGATCCTAATTAAGCAACTAAGGTGCTAAGCTTACCAAGAGCTCACCTACTCAATTCTAGAGCAAGGTCACATAAACCTATGCACTAGTACTTTGCCAACCGAGGGAGCTCCTACACAACTAGTGAAGCAAAAGCACAAAGTTCCTAAGCTCACTAGCAAAGCTCAACAACAAGGCAACTAATGCCAAATTAGAGAGCGCAAGTCACTTAGCTACACAAACTAAGCAATGTGACTAACAAGGTTACACAAACCAAATTAGTCACGCAAGGGGAAGCTTCTAGCTACACAAGCAAGAAGACAACTAGCAAACTACACAAGCAAACTAGTTAAGAGAGCAACTACACAAGCACAAGTATATATGAAAGTAAATACAAGCTTGTGTTGTATGAAGGCAAACCACCGAGAAGATGAAGAACAATGTTGACACGGTGATTTTTCTCCCGAGGTTCACTTGGTTGCCACCAAGCTACGTCCCCGTTGTGTCGACCAACACTTCGTGGTTCGGCGGCTAATCGGTCACACACCGAGCCTCTCAAAAGGCACCGCAAGAACCCACCATAAAGTGTGGTAGCTCAATGACACGCTCAACTAGAGTTGCTCTTCGCGATCCCCGCGGAGTGAGCACAATCCCCCTCACAAAGCTTCTCCGGAGCCTCGCACAATCTTCTTGCGAGCTTCGACGGAGCCACAAGCCACCAAGCCATCTAGGAGGTGGCAACCTCCAAGAGTAACAAGCACCACCGGCTTGCAACACGATCACCTAGTGCCACACGATGCAATCTCTCAAAGCAACGCACTAGAATCGCTTTCTCACTCGATCCGATGAACACTATCAAGCATGAGTGAGTTAGAGGGCTCCCAAGCACTACCACACAAGTCACAAAGACTATCTTGTGCTCAGCTTTCGGCCATAGCCGGCCAAGGCATCTATTTATAATCCCACGGTCAAATAGAGCCGTTACCCCTTCATTGGGTCCTTTTCGGGACGACCAGACGCGCTAGTCGTAACTGACCGGACGCGCTCAACCGCGTCCAGTCGCCCCTGCGACGTCCACGTGTCCCTCAAATTTCAAATGCGACCGTTAGATCCTCCAACGGTCACTGACCCCAACGGTCAAAACAACGACCGGGCGCGCCCCAGGCAACGACCAGACGCACCGGTCCCGATGACCGGACGCGCCTGTCGAACGACCGGACACGCCGATCGCACTGACCCACGCACCCGCGACGCAACGACCGGACGCGCTCCTTGCGATGACCGGACGCGACAGTGCCCGCGTCCGGTTAGAGTCCAGTAAGCTCCTTCAATGATCGGACACGTCCGATCATGTGTGACCGGACGCGCCTCGCGTCCGATCGTACTCAGTTTCCTCTGGACACCTGACCGGACGCGCCGGTCCCGCGAGTGACCGGACGCGCCGGTTGCAAACACTAGCACCCGCGCCTGCGCTGTACTGACCGGACGCGTCCGGTCATACCATGACCGCGTCCGGTGCAGCGTCCGGTCACCTCTGTGACCTCCGTTCGCCTCTGTTTCTTTTCCGACTTCCAGCGTAGTGGAAAATAGACTTTTCAACTCCTCGAAAACGCCTGAATCCCGCGCTCGCAAGCTCGGCGAGAGGGAGAGAGGAACCCAAACCCTCTCTACCGCTCAAACTCCAACGCCTTCGCAAATGTGCCAACACCAACAAGTGTTCACCACTTTGTGCACGTGTGTTAGCATTTTCATAATCATTTTACCGAAGGAGTTAACCACTCAACTTGCCACGCCACTCGATCCTAACACGTATGCAAAGTTAGATCGCTCAAGTGGCACTAGATGATCGATATGCAAACAAGTTTGCCCCTCTTGATAGTACGGCCATCTATCCTAAACCCGGTCATAAACTTCTCTACACACCTATGACCGGTGAAATGGAAATGTCCTAGGTTATACCTTTGCCTTGCGCATTCCACTCCATCTCCTTCGACGTTGATGCAACACATGCACCAACCATATCACAAATGATATGATCCACTTCATATCATCACATGACTGTATTGGTTCATCGATCTTGACCTCACTTGCTCTTCACCGTTGCCTCGGTCCTTCGGCGCCAAGCCATCACACCCTAGCAACCGGTCCATCAAGCCAAGCCTCATCTTGATCTTCTCCACCTTGATCACATGACTCCATGTCATGTCTCATATGCAATGAGCTCCTTCATCACACCATCACCTGTGGACTAATCTCCTGTGTATCTCACATAACTACATATTAGTCCACCTAAGTTGTCACTCAATTACCAAAACCAAACAAGGACCTTTCACACCCCTACACCGCCGCTTCGGTCGCCCGCGCCTTCTTCGAGGGGATTGTCTGGCTTCACGGCTTCCCCAACTCCATCGTCAGCGACCGTGATCCCGTCTTCACCAGCCACTTGTGGAGGGATTTATTTAAGCTTGCAGGTGTGAAGCAGCGACTCAGCACGACCTTCCACCCCTAGACTGATGGTCAGTCTGAGATCGTGAACAAGGTAATCGCCATGTACTTGCGTTGCGCGACTGGCGATCGACCGTGCTCGTGGGTGGACTGGCTACCATGGGCGGAATATTGCTACAACACTTCGTACCACACGGCGCTTCGGGCGACTCCATTCGAGGTGGTCTACGGCCACCCCCTGCCTCCCATTCTGCCACACCAGGAGGGGACTGCTGAGACGGAGGCTGCAGACACCATGCTCCGGGACTGCGACGCCTTCCTGGTCAAGGTCCGGGAGCGCCTCCTTCAGGTGCAGTAGCACACCAAGTGTAACATCCTCAGTGTTACCGTGTGTAACTTTGCACTAAAACATGTCATGAGCATTTTATTTATGTGTTTTAGCTTGCGCCTTGTTCGTGGGATCATTTTAGTAAATCAAATTAGCTAATGAAAATATTAAATTGAAGGTTTCCGCGTTAACCGTGTTGTAGCGATTAAGGTTCAAAATGAATTTTATTCAACAAAACTGTTATAGAACTTGTATATAACGCTTTAGCGAGTTGTGAAGTAACGTTTTCGAGGAGTGTACTGCAACCTGTGCGGGGGCGAAGTAAGTTCGCTAGCTAGTTTTTCTGGCTTCCGGAGCGCGGTCACCGCTCGCGGTCGCGGCACCACGCGGTCGGCCGGCTCGGTCTGTGCGCGCCGCGGTGGGTGCCCCCCCTCAGCGTCGCACTGCTGCGGTTGACCTCCCTGGCTGATCGCGTGTGCAATTGGCTCTTCTGCCGTTGCCCCCCCTCGCCGCAACCCGTGCGGGCCTGGGCGATCGCGTGCAGGCGCACGCTGCCGTGGCGCGGAGCTCACCGACCACCGCCCACCTTGCTTGGCCGTCAACGAGCATCGCGTCACCTTAATGTCTCACCACCGCGTTACCTACTCGGAGCCCAGGACTGTCCTGCCGCCAGAGCCGGCCACCGTGGCGACTCCCCTGTTTCCCTTGCCGCTCGGCTGTGGACCACTGCTGGGCTCGCCCTGCAGTGCTCGTCCCTGTGTCCTTGCAGTAGCAGCTTTGCACTGATCCTGCCTACCTCCCCGTGCGCGGAATTGAAGTGGTGGAGCCCCCACGGTCCCCAATTTTGGGGTGTAGGCCGGCGACGCCATTACTGGGCGTTTTTCCCCCTTTTTGTGGTCGGTTTCGCTCGTCTTCTCGGGAACTCATCTAGTTGCTCCGAACGGTTCGCCCTGAGCTTCTCTTCGCTGTGCGCCCGTTGGTTGGAGCTGTGGTGCTCCCGTTCCTTCCGTGACACGGCCGTGTCCATCCGAGGCGCCACCGCACCCCTCGGGTCGCGTGTGGCCAGCTCGCCTCCGAGCGGCTCTTGGCTCAGCATCGCCTCAGCGGGGTCCGAAGTAAGTTACTCGTGCTCGTAGTCCTTCTTGTTCCGTTTGCTTGGGCCACAGTTCACCGGAACAGCAACGCCGTCCCTTGCAGTCATCCATCGTCGTGGAGGAGTCGGTTGGCCGCGTCCCCGGGAGTGTGCTTCTACCCCTAGTCCCGCGTTGGTTCCAAGGTGAGTGTCCCCCCCTTAGCTGCGCGGTAGAGGCTCTCCGTGGGCCGGCGTAGCCGCTCAGCGCCGTCTCCGGCGCGCCGGTGTGCGCGGGGCAAGCCAGGGACCCCGTCTTGGTGAAGACGGGTTAGTCCGTGGGTTTTAGTGCAAAAGCGCTGAGAGGAGAAACAGTAGCGTGGGGCGCGGGTTGTTTTCGGTGGAGTTTGGGGTGGTTTCTGCTTGTTTGCCAGCGCACGGGCTTCCCCGACCGTGGGTCGTGCCACGTGGGCCGCGTGCGTGGGCACGTGGGCCGCGCAGTTGGGCCACGCCGGGAAAACGGTTTTCTTGTTTTAGCGATTTTAGAAATACTTTGTAATTTAGTTTTTGAAGCAAACTTTGAGGAATTTTAGTGACCTGTGTAAATGTCCAAAAATCATGAAACCACTTTTGTTGACTTTCTAAATTCATGCTCTGTCCGATAGTAATTTTCTTTGGTGCAGTGCTGTAGTGTTGCTCGGTCGTTTAAATTAATGCATAAAGCGACGTTTCTTTTACTGCAACCTTTTTTGTAGGAATTTTCGTGGCAAATCGAGGATAGCCCCAGCTCTAAAAATTTTTACAGTAGATGCTTAATATTATTAGATGCTTACTGTAATTTTTATGGCCATCAAATAGCTTGTTTGTTAGGGTAGCTAATTTTCCCTGAGTAGTGCCAGTAGTCAATCGGTAATCGGAAAGTGGTGCGCTTGTTAGTTGCTGGAGTCGTTTTGCATCAAGTCAACCTTGTTAGTAGAAAGAATGATAGCTTAGCATATTAGCTATTGGAGTTACTGTTGTCACCTTTTAAGTGTGGTCCTATCATTGCATGCATGTAGATCACGAGGGAGTTGAGTACGTGGCCGTGGAGGAGCCGGACTACGAGGAGGTCATCGAGGAATACAAGGAAATCTTCATACCTGAGGAATTCCAGGAGCCTCCCGCTACTGACACCTCTGACTGTGCACCTGCCCAAGGCAAGCCCCGATGCATAACCCTTATTTTTGCAAATCTGATATATGTTTAAATGTTGTGCATTTAAGTTACAGGAATTTCTATGATACACACATACATATATATCTATACCCATGAGTCTTACTAGTACAGGATCGTATAGTTGCTTCGCTTAGGATCATCGATAGGGTGAGTAACCTGTCGTTGCTCACAATAGGGAGTTACTCTAATGATTATTACATTTTGGGAAAAATGGTGGAAGGGAAATGGCGACCGGGCAGGGATGTGGTATGGTTATTGGTGGGTGTAACTAGTTGTGTCCCACGGCCACAGGTACATAATTGGGTTGCACTATTTCCCTATCTGTGTCAATTAAGGATCGTTCCTTGCATGGACCCTGGTCAAGTCACAGATCTCCTTATCCCGAGCACATACTAGCGGATGGGGGCTAGGAAGACTTGTTACTCTCTTGTCATGGGCTCTGGCTCTTTCCGGACCGACTGATTAGAGGCGGGGATAGGTGGAGGTCTTAGCACCGTATTGAGGCTGGGCCTCGAATACGGGAGCTAGGAGTCTAAGTTTGGACGGGGACCTGGAAACCTGTGACAGGAGGGGAATGGGTTGGTCTTGCTCGTGCCAAGGGTACAAGCGAGGCGTGTGTTTTTCGGTGTACCCAGCTGGGCACATTGATTCGCGAATCGCCGTTTCTGCGTGACGGTACGGCTTGACTACGCTCTGGCATCGTAGTAAGAATTAGCAATTGAAAGAGGGAGAAACGATCTTGTTTTGCTCAACTCTTGCTTGATTATAGCATAGGTGCTCACATAGACTATCAGTTAATGAATAAAATACGGCTTCTAAAAGTTAAGAAATTAAGGACACACTCTTAGTGCTGCTTTCCGCATACAAGAAACCCACAAGCCATAAAAGCCTATCATGATCCTTGAAGAGTCGGGAAATATAATTCCCAGTCGGGTAAGTCTTGCGAGTACATTGTGTACTCAGGGTTTATTTTTACCCCTGTTGCAGGTGCACTATGAGCAGGTTTGTCTTGTGTGGAGGATTCTTCTGATGGGCATAGATGGATTCTCATCGCTTCCGCTAGATGTTATTTTATTTCCGCTGTTAATTATTGCACTCTGAACCTCTGGTATTGTAATAACTGTTTCAAGACTCTGTGTTGTATGAAATGGCCTAAGTATTGCAAGTTTGTACTCATTATTGGATCCTGGGTGTAAAATGTGGAGCGTTCGAGTTCTCCCATCGGGTGTGCTCGACGGAATCATCTGGTGTAGCTCACTTTCAGGGCTCTTAGTGCCTAGTGGAAGGCAAGCGCCCTGAAAGCGTGCTAAACTGGGCGATTCCGCCACAGGTGGTATCATAGCCAATAATGAGCTTACAAGCTAAATCACCTATTTCAAAAGGCTTAAAAATTTGACCAACAAAAGGTTTATAAAAATTAGGATGCGGTAAAGTCGACGTAGTTAAGTATTAAGCCCTAGCAATATGGTTTACTAGGATAGTGGCACTGTTTTTCCTAACTATCTTCTGCAGGTACACTAACTTACATTGCGTAAGGAAACACTAGTTTCGGAAGTGAGTGTACGATGTGCCAAAGTTTAGCGAAAGGCCGCTATATTTCCGGCTTGAGTGAGCGTGTAAGACGATGCATGCATCCCAAAGTTAAAAACCTGGTTATTTTAAAAACCCCTTCACGATAATCACAGATAGTAACAGGGTAGAATAAGAATTAAAATGAATTGCTTTAATCCTTTCGAAGGTCGTATCATCGTCTCAGTCTTGTTCTCTAAATCGGGAGAAGTGCCCTAATGGTTGGTTCTTATCTGTTACAGATGAACCTGAGGTCCGATCGCGGGGCAGCTGGGTCTGTACACGGGAGTACCAGCGCTGGAGCGGGCTGTGATCCGGAGGGCCACAACCCGGAGAATGGTCGCGAGAATGTCAGGGAGAGTCACGACACCCCATGCTTGGCTCCTCTTCCACCGCCACCGTCACCTCTGATGACTCAAGCGGAGATGATGGCGGAGTTGTTAGCTTCTTGCCGTGAGACGGCCCGTGCCTTGGAGCTGATGGCACAGGCTGTCGGTGGCCTCGCTCGTGGGGGTCCCGGTGGCAACGGTGGGGACGGGGGCGGTGCCCGTGGTCTTGAGAGGCCCTGTTCGTATCAGGACTTCTTGAAGACTAACCCGCCCACGTTCGCGCCGACTGCAGAGCCTCTGGACGCAGAGCATTGGCTTCGTGTGCTGGAGCAAAAGTTTCTGCTGCTCATGGTGACTGATGAGCAGAAGGTGCGCTTCGCCGCACAGCAGCTGCTGGGGTCTGCCAGCGCTTGGTGGGATACCTTTAACGTCATGCAGCAGGCAGACCACCGGGTGACCTGGCAGGAGTTCACTACCGCTTTCCGAGAGTACTTCATTCTGGTGGGCGTTCTGAACAGGAAGCTCTCGGAGTTCTTGGACCTAAAGCAGGGAAGCTTGTCCGTGATGGATTATGTCAACAAGTTCAACCACTTGGCACAGTATGCTGGCACTCATGTGGACACAGATGAGAAGAAGAGGGACCGCTTTTACCGTGGCCTCTCTTGTGTTCTGCAGAAGGAACTGTACACCGGGAACTACCAGACTTTTGGCACCCTGATGAATGCAGCCATTGCTATGGAGGGTCTGCAGTGTGACACTCAGGCCGAGTGGAAGCGCAAGCGGGGGATTTCTGGGTCCTCTAGTCACCAGCAGGCGCAGAAGATGCAGGCTGTTAAGAGGATGTCCTACCATTCTCTTGGTGGACAGCCATCGCGGTAGCCTCAGCAGACTCGTCAGGCTCCGACGACTCAGTACCGTGCACCTTCCTAGCAGGTGCAACAGCCACAGGGACAGCAGTTTCCACCTCGTCAGGGACAGATGGTCAAGTCTACGGGCTGTTTCAAGTGTGGCAAGGAGGGCCACTTTGCTTGGGAGTGTCCTGAAAACCGGCCTGTTCAGTCTGCCCAGCCGTCTGCCAACTCTCGGCTGATCAAGAAGACGGTTATCAAGAAGAAAGCCCCAGTGAGTCGTTCGGGGCAGGTGAACTATACGGAGGCTGAGGAAATATTACAGGATCAACGTGTGATGGCTGGTATGTTCACCATCAACTCTCACCCAGCACTTGTGTTATTTGATTCTAGAGCATCACATTCATTTATGAGCATGGGGTATGCGGAAAGGCATAATCTACCTATTATGGCCATCCCTAAGGCCTATAGAATCAGCACTTCGGGTGCGAACATGTTTATCAACACCCGGACGGATACTGTCAGTTTAGTGCTAGCCACCCACAGTTATCGCCTTCAGTTCATGTTGCTACCTGGGCATGGCATTGATGCAATACTGGGCATGAACTGGCTGAAGGTTTACGGGGTAGTGTTGGACCTTAAGCAGAGGGTTGTTGAGTTGCGGCTTCCTGGGTCTGAGGATAGGATGTCTCTTCTCATTCCCTCGGAACTCACTTCGCTAGTTGCTGCAAATGTGGAAGTCTCTTCTGATCTCACCTCTATTCCAGTGGTATGTGAGTTCCCAAATGTTTTTCCTGATGATTTACCGGGGTTACCACCGGATAGAGATGTGGAGTTCACCATTGAGTTAGAGCCTGGCACTGCTCCTATTTCCCGATGTCCCTACCGTATGGCACCGAAGGAGTTAGCTGAAATGAAGAAGCAGTTAGAAGAATTGCGGAATAAAGGGTTCATCCGTCCCAGTTCTTCACCTTGGGGTTGTCCTGCCATTTTTGTGAAGAAGAAGGATGGCACTCTTCGCATGTGTGTGGATTACCGCCCCCTCAATGCGGTGACCATTAAGAACAAGTACCCTTTGCCTCGTATTGATGCCTTGTTTGATCAATTGGCTGGGGCAAAAGTGTTCTCTAAAATAGATCTTCGGTCAGGGTATCATCAGATAAAGATCTGACCACAAGATATACTAAAGACAGCTTTTTCTACTAGGTATGGGTTGTATGAGTACCTAGTGATGTCTTTCGGTCTCACAAATGCTCCTGCATTTTTCATGTATCTCATGAATTCAGTCTTTATGCCGGAGTTAGATAAGTTTGTAGTAGTTTTCATCGACGACATCTTGATTTATTCCAAGAGTGAAGAAGAGCATGCACGGCATCTCCGCACCGTCCTGACCCGGTTGCGTGAGCACAAGCTGTACGCTAAGTTCAGCAAGTGTGAGTTTTGGTTGGATCGAGTTCAGTTCTTGGGACATGTTCTGACCCCTGAGGGTGTGTCTGTAGATCCTAGCAAGGTTTAGGATGTGTTGAATTGGAAGTCTCCTACCTCCGTGCATTAGATCCGATAGTTTCTGGGTCTTGCCGGATACTATCGGCGTTTTATTCCAGATTTCTCTAAAATAGCCCAACCCATGACCAAGTTACTTCAGAAGAATGCCAAGTTTGTATGGAGTTCGACTTGTGAAGAAGCTTTTCAGGCCTTGAAGAAGTTTCTTACCTCAGCTCCTGTTCTGGCTCAACAGGATATTGAGAAGCCTTTTGATGTTTATTGTGATGCCTCCAGGACTGGGCTTGGGTGCGTGCTTATCCAAGAGGGGCGTGTGATAGCATATGCTTCGCGCCAACTGAAAAAGCACGAACTGAATTACCCAACCTATGATTTAGAGCTAGCTACAATGGTGCACGCTCTAAAAATTTGGAGACACTACTTGTTGGGGAATAAAGTGCATATTTTTATGGACCATAAGAGCCTTAGGTATATTTTTACTCAACCTGAGTTGAATCTGAGGCAGAGGAGATGGTTTGAGTTGATTAAAGATTACAACTTAGAGGTCCATTATCATCCGGGAAAAGCTAATGTGGTGGCTGATGCTTTGAGCCGTAAGTCACATGTGCCTGGTGAAGAACCCTTGCCTCTCTCTCACTCTGCAGTGTTAGCACATATTTCTTTAGTCTCAGATTTACTTGAGCAAATCATCACGGAGCAAAGGTATGATGTCTTGGAGATTCCCCATATCAAGAAGTTGATGGCTGAAGGGCGTGGTCCGCATTTTAGCATTGATGCGCAAGGTGTGGTGAAGTACAAAAACCGGTTAGTGGTTCCCGGTAATGAGGAGCTGAGAAGGAAGATTCTGGAGGAAGCCCACCAATCCAAGTTATCTATTCACCCGGGGAGTAACAAAATGTACCATGATCTGCGTCAGCTGTATTGGTGGTCATACATGAAGCAGGATATCACCAAGTATATTGTTGAGTGTGATGTTTGTGGAAGAGTTAAGGCAGACCATCTGCGAAGGCCGGGTTTTCTGCAGTCGTTGCCTATTCCGGTATGGAAGTGGGAAGATATTTCCATGGATTTTATTACCGGATTACCTCGCACTACCAAGGGTCATGATTCTATTTGGGTCATTGTGGATCGCCTCACTAAGACTGCTCATTTCCTTCCAGTGGGTACTAGGTATACGGCCTCGCAGTATGCCAAGCTGTACTTTGACCGCATTGTGATCCTTCATGGAGTTCCGCTTACCATTGTTTCTGACCGTGGAGCGGTTTTCATGTCGCGTTTTTGGATACAACTCCAAGAATGCCTTGGTACTCGCCTTCTCAGAAGTTCAGCCTATCATCCCCAGACCGATGGTCAGACAGAGAGGGTGAATCAAGTGCTTGAAGATATGTTGCGAGCTTGTGTCATCTCTTTTTCTAAAAAGTGGGACGAATGTTTGAAGTTGGCCGAGTTTTCTTATAATAACAGCTATCAAGAGAGCATTCAGATGGCACCTTTTGAGGCTTTGTATGGCAAGAAATGCAGGACCCCACTCAACTGGGTTGAGGTGAGAGACCGTGGTTATTTCGGGCCTGACTTTGTGCTGGAAGCAAGGGAGAAGGTTGGAATTATCCGGAGTCATTTAAAGGCAGCGCAGAACCGACAGAAAACCTATGCAGACAAGAGAAGGAGACCCTTGGAGTTTGAAGTTGGGGATTATGTGTACCTCAAGGTGTCTCCCATGAAAGGTGTGCATCGTTTTGGTGTCCGTGGGAAGCTAGCCCCACGCTATGTTGGGCCCTACAAGGTTCTGGCTCGGCGTGGTCCCGTGGCCTATCGCATTCAGCTCCCGGATATTTTGTCAGCTGTCCATGATATCTTCAATGTATCCCAGTTGAACAAGTGTTTGCGGGTTCCTACGGAGGTTGTAGAGCTTGAAGGACTTCCCTTTCAACCGGACCTCTCGTATGAGGAACATCCAGTAAAAATCCTGGATGAAAAAGAAAGAGTAACCAGGAATAATGTGGTGAAATTTTACAAGGTCGAGTGGCAACATCATTCGGAAGATGAAGCAACATGGAAACTAGAGAGCTATATTTTGAAGCACTATCCCCATCTCTTGTCTAGCTATTGAAGGTAACTCGTTAAGTTGAAAGTTTTCCCTATCCTCTTTTCCCACACTAGGCAAGGGAAATCTCGGGTCGAGATTTTCTTTTAGAGGGTAGAGCTGTAACATTCTCGGTGTTACCGTGTGTAACTTTTCACTAAAACATGTCATGAGCATTTTATTTATGTGTTTTAGCTTGCGCCTTGTTCGTGGGATCATTTTAGTAAATCGAATTAGCTAATGAAAATATTAAATTGAAGGTTTCCGTGTTAACCGTGTTGTAGCGATTAAGGTTCAAAACGAATTTTATTCAACAAAACTGTTATAGAACTTGTATATAACGCTTTAGTGAGTTGTGAAGTAACGTTTTTGAGGAGTGTACTGCAACCTGTGCAGGGGCAAAGTAAGTTCGCTAGCTAGTTTTTCTGGCTTCCAGAGCGCGGTCACCGCTCGCGGTCGCGGCACCGCGCGGTCGGCCGGCTCGGTCTGTGCGCGCCGCGGTGGGTGCCCCCCCTCAGTGTCGCACTGCTGCGGTTGACCTCCCTAGCTGATCGCGTGTGCAGCTGGCTCTTCTGCCATTGCCCCCCCTCGCCGCAACCCGTTCGAGCCTGGGCGGTCGCGTGCAGGCGCACACTGCCGTGGCGCGGAGCTCACCGACCACCGCCCACCTTGCTTGGCCGTCAACGAGCATCGCGTCACCTTAATGTCTCACCACCGCGTTACCTACTTGGAGCCTAGGACTGTCCTGCCGCCTGAGCCGGCCACCGTGGCGACTCCCCTGTTTCCCTTGCCGCCCGGCTGTGGACCACTGCCGGGCTCGCCCTGCAGTGCTCGTCCCTGTGTCCTTGCGGCAGCAGCTTTGCACTGATCCCGCCTACCTCCCCGTGCGCGGAATTGAAGTGGTGGAGCCCCCACGGTCCCCAATTTTGGGGTGTAGGCCGGCGACGCCATTACTGGGCGTTTTCCCCCCTTTTGTGGTCGGTTTCACTCGTCTTCTCGGGAACTCATCTAGTTGCTCCGAACGGTTCGCCCTGAGCTTCTCTTCGCTGTGCGCCCGTTGGTTGGAGCTGTGGTGCTCCCGTTCCTTCTGTGACACGGCCGTGTCCGTCCGGGGCGCCACCGTACCCCTCGGGTCGCGTGTGGCCAGCTCGCCTCCGAGCGGCTCTTGGCTCAGCATCGCCTCAGCGGGGTCTGGAGTAAGTTACTCGTGCTCGTAGTCCTTCTTGTTCCGTTTGCTTGGGCCGCAGTTCACCGGAACAGCAACGCCGTCCCTTGCAGTTGTCCGTCGTCGTGGAGGAGTCCGTTGGCCACGTCCCCGGGAGTGTGCTTCTGCCCCTAGTCCCGCGTCGGTTCCAAGGTGAGTGTCCCCCCTTAGCTACGCGGTAGAGGCTCTCCGTGGGCCGGCGTAGCCGCTCAGCGCCGTCTCCGGCGCGTCGGTGTGCGCGGGGCAATCCAGCGACCCCGTCTTGGTGAAGACGGGTTAGTCCGTGGGTTTTAGTGCAAAAGCGCTGAGAGGAGAAACAGTAGCGTGGGGCGCGGGTTGTTTTCGGTGGAGTTCGGGGTGGTTTCTGCTTGTTTGCCAGCGCGCGGGCTCCCCCGACCGTGGGTCGTGCCGCGTGGGCCGCGTGCGTGGGCGCGTGGGCCGCGCAGTTGGGCCACGCCGGGAAAACGGTTTTCTTGTTTTAGCGATTTTAGAAATACTTTGTAATTTAGTTTTTAAGCAAACTTTGAGGAATTTTAGTGACCTGTGTAAATGTCCAAAAATCATGAAACCACTTTTGTTGACTTTCTAAATTCATGCTCTGTCCGATAGTAATTTTCTTTGGTGCAGTGCTGTAGTGTTGCTCGGTCGTTTAAATTAATGCATAAAGCGACGTTTCTTTTACTGCAACCTTTTTTGTAGGAATTTTCGTGGCAAATTGAGGATAGCCCTAGCTCTAAAAATTTTTACAGTAGATGCTTAATATTATTAGATGCTTACTGTAATTTTTGTGGCCATCAAATAGCTTGTTTGTTAGGGTAGCTAATTTTCCCCGAGTAGTGCTAGTAGTAAATCGGTAATCGGAAAGTGGTGCGCTTGTTAGTTGCTGGAGTCGTTTTGCATCAAGTCAACCTTGTTAGTAGAAAGAATGATAGCTTAGCATATTAGCTATTGGAGTTACTGTTGTCACCTTTTAAGTGTGGTCCTATCATTACATGCATGTAGATCACGAGGGAGTCGAGTACGTGGCCGTGGAGGAGCCAGACTACGAGGAGGTCATCGAGGAATACGAGGAGGAAATCTTCGTACCTTAGGAGTTCCAGGAGCCTCCCGCTACTGACACCTCTGACTGTGCACCTGCCCAAGGCAAGCCCCGGTGCATAACCCTTATTTTTGCAAATCTGATATATGTTTAAATGTTGTGCATTTAAGTTACAAGAATTTCTATGATACACACATACATATATATCTATACCCATGAGTCTTACTAGTACATGATCGTATAGTTGCTTCGCTTAGGATCATCGATAGGGTGAGTAACCTGTCGTTGCTCACAATAGGGAGTTACTCTAATGATTATTACATTTTGGGAAAAACGGTGGAAGGGAAATGACGACCGGGCAGGGATGTGGTATGGTTATTGTTGGGTGTAACCACTTGTGTCCCACGGCCACGGGTACATAATTGGGTTGCACTATTTCCCTGTCTGTGTCAATTAAGGACCGTTCGTTGTATGGATCCTGGTCAAGTCATAGATCTCCTTATCCCGAGCACATACTAGCGGATGGGGGCTAGGAAGACTTGTTACTATCTTGTCATGGGCTCCGGCTCTTTCCGGACCGACTGATTGGAGGCGGGGATAGGTGGAGGTCTTAGCACCGTATTGAGGCCGGGCCTCGAATACGGGAGCTAGGAGTCCAAGTTTGGTCGGGGACCTGGAAACCTATGACAGGAGGGGAATGGGTTGGTCTTGCTCATGCCTGGGGTATAAGCGAGGCGTGTGTTTTTCGGGGTACCCAGCTGGGCACATTGATTTGTGAATCGCTGTTTCTGCGTGACGGTACGGCTTGACTACGCTCTGGCATCGTAGTAAGAATTGACAATTGAAAGAGGGAGAAACGATCTTCTTTTGCTCAACTCTTGCTTGATTATAGCATAGGTGCTCACATAGACTATCGGTTAATGAATAAAATACGACTTCTAAAAGTTAAGAAATTAAGGACACACTCTTAGTGCTGCTTTCCGCATACAAGAAACCCACAAGCCATAAAGCCTATCATGATCCTTGAAGAGTCGGGAAATATAATTCCCAGTCGGGTAAGTCTTGCGAGTACATTGTGTACTCAGGGTTTATTTTTACCCCTGTTGCAGGTGCACTATGAGCAGGTTTGTCTTGTGTGGAGGATTCTTCTGATGGGCACAAACAGATTCTCATCGCTTCCGCTAGATGTTATTTTATTTCCGATGTTAATTATTGCACTCTGAACCTCTGGTATTGTAATAACTATTTCAAGACTCTGTGTTGTATGAAATGGCCTAAGTATTGCAAGTTTGTACTCATTATTGGATCCCGGGTGTAAAATGTGGAGCGTTCGAGTTCTCCCGTCGGGTGTGCTCGACGGAATCATCTGGTGTAGCTCACTTTCAGGGCTCTTAGTGTCTAGTGGAAGGCAAGCGCCCTGAAAGCGTGCTAAACTGGGCGATTCCGCCACACCAAGGACCGCTACGACGGGCACCACCGGGCTGTGGACTTCAACGTCGGCGACTGGGTGCTACTCCGACTACTTCACCGCCCCACCCATACGCTCGCGACGCCGGCCAAGGGAAAACTCCGACCGCGCTACGCCGGCCCGTTCCGAGTTCTGGAACGCATTGGGCCGGTCGCCTACCGCCTGCAACTTTCCGAGGGCGCACATCTCCATGATGTTTTCCACGTCGGGCTGCTCAAGCAATGGCGTGGCAATCCTCCAGCTACACCAGCGGCGGTGCCACCCGTCCTGGATGGGCGCCTGTTGCCCGCTCCTGAGCGGGTCGTCCGTGCTCAGCTGCGCCGCGGCAACTGGAAGTTGCTGGTCAAGTGGCAGGGTCTTCCTGATGAGGATGCGATGTGGGAACCCCTCGACGATTTCAAGGCCCTCTACCCCGATGTCCAGCTCGAGGACGAGCTGTTTGTCGAAGCGGGGAGAGATGTTATGACCGGTTTGCAATATACCAGGCGCAAGCCCATTAGTGGCTAGAGTAGCCCATTAGCATATTTTTATTATTCCCTCAATATTTCCTAGGGTATAAATATTTGTAATCAGGCACAATTATGGTTAAGCAAGAGAATCATAATTCTCGGCTTCCCTTAGGGAGCTGGGAGACCCAAAGCCCTAGCCGCCTCCTTCAACCCTAATTTCGTGAACAGTAAACGCAGCACTGTAGCGCCACCACGGCGCCGATCCGCCATTCTCGCCCGTTCAGACCTCACCCACCAATCTCTCACCCTACAACCTTCGCAGTCAGCCCGGTAGGATCCGTAATCCTATCAGAATGTGTCCAAGTTATGTGCCATCCTACTTTGATTACTGTTCATGATTTTTTTGCTTGTGACTTATGAACTTGAATGACTTTATTTCAGTAGTACCTAACTGCCAAGTGCCAACAACATCAGGGCTATTTCATGGAAAATGGTTGATTCACTGTCTCAAATGTATTGAAAACCAAGTGAGGGCATTTAATTAAGGAGTTAGCAGTAGCATCACTAATGTGTTTTCGGTAACTAGTAATTTTGTTAATCAAGTCAACTTTAGTGAAAATATATCTGGGATCAGAGGGAATACTTCATGTTAACCCTCTCAGTCTGAAAAATTATCCTTCTGATTGTGAAAAGAACCTCTAATTTTTTATGCTGATTAAGCATGATGTGGCTCTCTGCCTCCATACTGCTCTGCTGGGATCTATCATTATCTAGCTGTTAGGTACTGCCGTATCTTTCTTTTAAAAGGGATAAATTTAAGTATTCCTTTTTTTGTTTTGCCAGTATGAAAATTTTCAGGGACCCCTTAATTTGATGAAACTATTCCAATTTTTGCACTATGACTCAAGGTGTTGACATTGTGTATATTCCTGTGCCTCTCTTCTTGTATTGTCATGTACTTTATGGCGATGTGGGCTTGACTCACGGTTGCATTAAGAATACCTAAAGTTTGGTTGGTGTTTGTGTGCCAACTTATTATTATTTGTAACTTTGTTGGCGACTGTTGAGGAAGATATTGACATTGTGTAGTTTGCTTGGTAAATTTGACCAATTGAGGTCACAATCTGTTTAAGCTAAGCAGTATTTATTGCGTGCAGTTCAGCATCTTCTGTTTTAAAACTTCACATGCGATTGGCCTAAGGTTATAAAACTGCAGACTACATATGCAGCTATATTCATTCGTCCTGTGAATAGATGTGATGCTTGTACTACTTACTGTTTCTGTTGAATGAGAGAAAATGCATCTAAACCAGAAAGAGGGTGATATCAGTACTCAGTAGGTTTAGTTAACTGATTAGTTATGCAAAATATGACCTTTGCTTTGAAGCTCTGAATATCTCTGTAGTATAAAGCTGTGTTTGAAGCAATAATGTTGTGTAGCATTTTATAAATGCTTAATCATGAACCTGTTATGTATGTAATGCTAAAAGTTTAATAAAACTGTTGTACAATGCATAAACAGAATTGGACTGAAGTTGCTTAATGAAATGTTTCAGTGTTTTGTCGTTTCTGCTCACTACATTAGTTGTCCTTGAGGCAAGGTCTTGCAACGTTATTTGTCATAGGGCTGAGTTATGTGCCGTACGACTTTGATTACTGTTCATGGTTTGTGAGATAAAAAGTTTCATGCATGCAAAAGTATGCTCTCATTCACACCACAAGAAATATGTCTTGATTAAATAAAATTTCATTGCTACTCCCTCCGTTCCAAATTGCATACAATATCAAATTAGTTTCATTAACTTATACATGGAATATGTCTTGATAGTGTATTTATTTGAATTTGTAGATGTTAATACATTTTTCTAAAAATATAGTTAAAGTTAGAAAATTTTGACTTAGAACAAAGCTAAAACAAACTATATTAATTTGGAAAGGAGGGAGTATTTAAGTAGAAGAACAAAATTTGTTTTAAAAGAGTAGGACTGAAGAGCAAGAAAGCCTGCATACCATCTTAATACAGGATCATTAAAAAATTCATATATTATACACCGTGAAATCTGGATCTAGAATCCACCTGACAGGCATTTTTGCTTGTATCTAACTTGGAGGCTGATAATTCTTTAGCATATCTTTTACTAAACTCAATTCTGCCTCAGCTTTTGCTGTCCCATCATACATGTTTTACTTAAACCTAAATTTCCTGTTCTGTTCTGTTCTTTTCTGTAATATTACTCCATGATCTTTTTGGTTTGACTTGAATATAGATACTTTTTTTTAACTTTCAAATGGTCTTGGACTTTTAATGGAAGGCAACTCTGGAGTGCAAAGGCTGCTTAGCTTAGGTCATGGAGAGTGATAGTTCAGAAATGAAGTGTTTTGGCTGGTGAATGAAATGGCACATTAGATATCGTATATACAGTTCATAATGCTTGATTGACTGATTCACCAGGTCTTGGTTCATTGTTCAGCTGCTGTGTTCAGTGGCGCACTTGCTACTAGCCTTTTTTTAGACATAATAAAGCAATGGTTCTAACGACAAATCCATCTCCGAAAACATCAGTTCTCTCTACAATACTTGATTCCATCCATATTTTTTTTGTCTTTATTAGAGACTTGGTTCAGCCGTCCAGGATCAGCAGCAGCAGGTGCAGTACTGCAGTGTACTGTAATGGATAGGACAACGGACTTGAAATGGCACCACTTCATCATCAGGTTACTCGCGAGGATTGGAGGCAAAATTTCGATGGTGGAGCCTGACGTCCCGTTGCAGGCAACATTTCTTCCCTTCATTTTCCACAAGACCACAACCATGGCACAGGGAACTCCACGTCTCCACCTGCATCCAATGGACGGACGAAGTGCCTTCCGTTTGGTTTTTGATTACTGCACTAGCTCGTGGAAACTTTATCCCTGCTCATAGCACATTCGAGAAAAAGGCGGGGAACTCCCATTCTCCAGTGCATGCTGAATCTATTCTCAATCATGCTCTCCATTTTACTAACTTTTCCGTGTGCGAGATTGCTATTCCTTGCATATTTTAGTGCTGTCTGTTTGTCTGCTGTGCTTGAGCACTTGACTCAAACAAAATGCCTGTGGTTACAGTGATAACCTTGAATTTCTTCCTGTGCCGTGTTCATTTATCCGAGCCATTGGCTGCAAAACGAGCTGAGTGAATCTCGCTTACCAATCCATGTGGTTGTAATCAGAATGTGTATGGCATGTAAACTGCAAATCACGGTTGAATCCAACGTGCCTGTTAGAGCCACCCTCTTTGTGCAGTACCTCTAATGACAAAATTTGGTCTTGAAAATGAGCAACGGCTGTAGACACATCTGTGGGCTCTCGAACAGTGACGCGGTCGTTGACACTTGACAGCGAGCGACGGGCGTTTCCTGGGGAGATTTGTTGCGGCCTCATTCGAGATTTTTTTAGACACAACTGGCTAATCCAGCGATTCCCCCTTTTTTAATTGAGAAAGGAAGCTACCTCACTTTTGCCCCTTATTTAAAACGCATAGTCGCACAAGCATCACGATTATTATGCCACAACAAACAAACAAACCACCCTGGGATTCCACACCCAAAATGCCACCGATTCCCTGGCCAAAACCCTCCAAAAAGCTTAAAAGCACCCCCGGAGATGCCATTCACACCACGACTTCTTCATCTACGCAACAAGGTGTACCATTAAATTTGATTAAACACTCCCATCATGGATCGATTCAAATGGACATTATATGTATGCAGTACAAAGATCATGGTTTTCTTTTTACTGCTTCATCTCATCTTATAAGAAGGCACTCTTAGTTTAGTTCCGTAGAATGGGTGGATCTCCAAAACCCAATGTCGTTGTAGGTTTAAATCCTACAGATCATATTCATTGTCACAAACAAGTGATGCTTTGAACATCAACATGGTCTTCAAAATACATTTTTTTATAATACATAGAAAAAGTATTTTGATGTTTCACGGTCTGAGTTCCACTTGCCCCTATACAAATAAGATACCTAAAAGTTGATATTGTAAAGTTTTAGATATTTGAGCTTATTAGTGGTTCTCACTCCCAGGGACCTTAATATTGGTTGTAATTGCAATCATCTTAAAACATGAAACACGTTGGTGGGGGAAAGGAATTGAGTTCTTGATGTGACGCATGCGGCTGAGGTCGAATCCATCGTCAGAGTCAGTGCCGTCGCTTGGTGGTGGCACGTTGAGTGATCATAGTTGTGCAGTCGCTCCATGTACTCAAAGAAGCGTACCCTGTAAACCCGAGCGGGCCCTCCACCTCGCCGATGGGCTGCGGCGGGCGATGCTCCCACCTAGCAGACCACGCGAGAGGAAGAGGGCGAGGACGAAGTGGCGGCCAAGCATCCGTCGCGGCCTTGGCACTTAGATGCGACGAATCAAGTGTGCACCTCTCCACTTGCTACGAGATACAAACGGACTGTGCCTAGATCTTCGAGGGAGATTGGTCATATGGTCTGGAAGGTACGAAGGATGCCGGAGTCGGACGGACGCGAGGAAGAGACGAGGAGGGAGCAGCGGTATCACTTAAGGCTATTAAGTGATTTTGGGGTTTGAATTATAACATGACAATTTGGACCCACATCTGTTGCTAGTACACAAGGTTAAGTTCAAATGGATGCAAGGTTGGTTTAAACTCAGACAACGTGACGATTGAAGTGATGAATACCTGCTGTTGAAGACCTTGTTGACCCCTCCTAGATCTCATTTTAACTCAAATTACGTTTCTTACGTGCCATGGTGCAAGTTTATACGACTGTTTATGCCACTATAGCAACGTAGAGTCCAATCTACGACTTATTCTTTTTTTAATAAAATCTGAAAGGAGAGTTTCGAAACAGATGTGCAATAAGCAAAAGAGCTTTAATTTAACATGAGGATAAAAGGTTTATAACAACTAATATGTTCAAAATTTTGAAACAAAAATTTAGACTCGTAATGCCACGAGGCATAGGCCTAATCTTTCAACGGCTGATTGTTAAATTATCACAGACGGAGAGGCATTAAAGAGTATTTGTATGCATATTTTGTTAGAAAATAAATAAAGGTAGGGCACAAAGATAAATATTTTTAATTAGGTGTAGATAATAGATACGTTACTTATCATGTCTCTCAAGATTTTAGCGTGACCGGATGTACCTCATCTAGTTCGATTAAATTTGATTAAAAGTCCCCATCACAAAATCCAGGCTCGTTCGCTTGGCTGAAAATGCATGACTGAAAGGACTGTTCGCTAATTTATCGTAAGAGAAAAATACTATTCGTTGGCTGAAAAATTACAGCTTATAAGCAAAACAAACCGGGCGGCCGTTCTAAATAGAACATGGGATTATTATATTGCAAAAAAATTGCATGACGATGGGCCTCGTTGTTTAGCAAGTCCAAGCTCCAAAAACTGAGAAGATAGATGACTTTCCTTAAGATTCGTCACTGTGTGCTGCCAAATTTCCGACGGATACCACCAATGCAGAATGCAGAAGGCCGGGCATCTATATTTCCGACTCCTCCACGCCTAGCAACGCGCCAGCGACGGAGACCGGCACGAGCACAACACAAACAAACACATGTCTCAGCACACCATCGTCGCCATGCACGCCGTCGTGCACCACCACCCTGGCCACCGCGCACCGCCGCCTCGCTGCTGCTCTCGCGGCCACCGGCGCAGCAGCGTCGTTGTCCGCGCCGCGGCCGCCGCCACTGTCACCAGCACCCCGGGCGCCGCGGCGACAGCGCCGGACTCGCCGTCCGCGGCGTTCTGGGACTACAACCTCCTGTTCCGGTCGCAGCGCGCCGAGTCCCGCGACCCCGTCGCGCTCCGCGTCACGGAGGGCGCGATCCCGCCGGACTTCCCGGCGGGCACCTACTACCTCGCCGGGCCCGGGATGTTCGCCGACGACCACGGGTCCACCGTGCACCCGCTCGACGGGCACGGCTACCTTCGCTCGTTCCGCTTCGGCGGCGCCGACGGCGGCGGCGCGGCGACGGCGCACTACTCCGCGCGGTACGTGGAGACGGCGGCGAAGCGGGAGGAGCACGACGACGTGGGCGGCGCGTCGTCGTGGCGGTTCACGCACCGGGGCCCCTTCTCCGTGTTGCAGGGCGGGAACCGGGTGGGCAACGTGAAGGTGATGAAGAACGTGGCCAACACCAGCGTGCTGCGCTGGGGCGGCCGCGTGCTCTGCCTCTGGGAGGGCGGCGAGCCGTACGAGCTGGACCCCCGGACGCTGGAGACCATCGGCCTGTTCGACATCCTCGGCCGCGTCGGCGGCGGCGCCGGCACCGACGAAGCGGCAAGAGACGACGACAGCTGCGAGGCTGCGCGTCACGGGCGGCGGCGGCGGCCGTGGCTGCAGGAGGCAGGGATCGACGTGGCCGCGCGCCTGCTGCGACCGGTCCTCAGTGGTCTGTAGTACAGTCACTGCCACCACTACCACCTCTGCTGCTCTGCTCTGCATGCGATCGGCGCACGCACCTGGGTCTAGAGCCTGCGGCTGCAGAGATCCACTCCGACCCGACCGACCTGACGTTTGTGCGCTCGTGTGGCTCCCGCAGGTGTCTTCCGCATGCCGGCCAAGCGGCTGCTCGCGCACTACAAGATCGACCAGGAGAGGAAGCGGCTGCTGATGGTGGCCTGCAACGCCGAGGACATGCTCCTCCCGCGCTCCAACTTCACTTTCTACGGTCCGCCCGCTTAGCCTGCTCAAATCGAGTCGATCACAGATTCAAACAAAGTTCACGCCACCTGCTCGATCACTGACGTTGACGACGGCACTGCACCGCAGAGTTCGACGCCGACTTCGCGCTGGTGCAGACGCGGGAGTTCGTGGTGCCGGACCACCTGATGATCCACGACTGGACCTTCACCGACAGCCACTACGTCCTCCTCGGCAACAGAATCAGGCTGGACATTCCCGGTACGGAAGGGGATTAGACTAGAGTACTTCTCTCTATTTTTTTTAAACTCCTGAGATCAGACACCAGAGGCATTTGCAGCGTCTCTCACGTGAGTGGCGTGCGGTGTTTGGGGCAGGTTCGCTGCTGGCGCTGACTGGCACTCACCCAATGATCGCGGCCCTCGCCGTGGACCCGAGCCGGCAGTCCACGCCCGTCTACCTGCTGCCGCGCTCCCCGGAGGCCGAGGCCACCGGCCGCGACTGGAGCGTGCCCATCGAGGCGCCGTCGCAGATGTGGTCCATGCACGTCGGCAACGCCTTCGAGGAGCGCAACGCCCGGGGCGGCATCAACATTCAGCTCCACATGTCCGGCTGCTCCTACCAGTGGTTCAACTTCCACAGGATGTTTGGTAAATTCCGGATACATACATACATCTTCGAAATCCTGTTGATTAAACAATGTTGTTCACCCTGTACATCTTTGGAATTCTTTGATCTGCTACCGGCGCAGGTTACAATTGGCAGAACAAGAAGCTGGACCCGTCCTTCATGAACATAGCCAAGGGAAGAGAATGGCTACCTCGTCTTGTACAGGTGAGCAATCGCTTTAACAGTGACAGAGTTGTGACCTTTCAAAAAAAAAATGACATTTCAAAAATAGAGACAGAGTTGTCGTATGCCGCGACCAATCCAAATATCCAATGCAGGTGTCGATCGACCTCGACAAGAGAGGAGCGTGCCGAGGATGCTCCGTCCGGAGACTGTCCGATCAGTGGACCAGGCCGGCGGACTTCCCGGCGATCAACCCAGGATTCGCCAACCGGAGGAACCGGTTCATCTACGCCGGCGGTGCCTCCGGTTCACGGAGGTTCTTGCCGTACTTCCCCTTCGACAGCGTCGTCAAGGTAGACGTCTCTGATGGATCAGCGCGGTCGTGGTCCGCTGCCGGGCGCAAGTTCGTTGGTGAGCCGGTCTTCGTCCCGACCGGCAGTAGCGAGGATGACGGCTATGTTCTGCTTGTCGAGGTAGGAGGCACATCCATTCAAGAACCGACATGGAGAAAGAGAAACATGTCAGAAGAGCCTGATGTTGCTTTGTTCGCAGTATGCAGTGTCTGATCACAGGTGCTATCTGGTGGTGCTGGACGCAAGGAAGATCGGGGGAAGGGACGCAGTTGTGGCAAAACTTGAGGTGCCCAAGCACCTCACCTTCCCAATGGGATTCCACGGGTTCTGGGCAGATGAATGACACCACAAACATCCAATCTAACTCACTGAGCCCTGAAGTAGACAGCGGCTCAAACACTTAGAAAGGGGTTCAACACCCAAGTTGTCTTGATCGCTTGAAACCTTTTCTTCCGCTCGTTCTTCAGTCGGTTGCCCTCTCACAAGCCATCACGGAGGAGACGTCTACTTTGACTCGAGCTGATTTCAAGAACCTCGTACTTGGACTCTTCTGGCATCGACGACTTCTATGGTCCCTTGGCTTTTCCACTCTTTTGACATGTTTTGTACCATGATCGCGTCAATTTTGTATTGAACTCCTTTTTTCTATTTAATGAAATATATGCTCCACACGTTCTAAAAAAAGGTCGCTCAAACAAACACATGATACCGTGTAACGTCTGTTCAAATGTACCATGGAACATGGATGGAAAATGCAAAGCTGAATCCTACATCAAGCACTGATAACCTGTAGAATTTTGCCTCGCCAAGCCTTTAGACCATACTAATGTTCATGAAGCATTGAAGCACACGGTAGATCATATTATGTAATAACGTTCAAGACAATCCCACACAGTAAGAGTACTGATAAGGCAACTTCCGGACCCGAGAACTAAGACATAACATCACAGATAACCATGTTGAAAAGGACTAATTCTAGAAGTAATCCTGCACACAACTAAGAAACCACCAAACTGTGAAGTCGACAAATTGCTGTGCTCAGCGTATACGAGCTATAGTTACCACGATGAAGACGAACACCGAGAGCATGAATGACATATTCACTATATCATCAGAGAAATCGTAGTTCTTGCCCCCAGCTTGAAAGAGCATATTCACGAGCCCAAGTATTTTCTCAAGGAATTCCCTGATTTTTGCCTGGGTGTTTTCCAAGACCCACATCATAAATCCAGGAGGAGCAGTAGAGCTTCCCTTGAGATCAGTTTCCTTAGCTAAAAGACAGGATAAGTAGCATCAGATGCAGATTCGTCCAACTAATAAAACAAGAGGCCAACAGAACTAAGTGGGTTTTATTGTTTATATGTTTTCACATAACAAAAGGTCAAAAAGATTATTCAAGGGCTGCTGCCTAACTTAAAAACATTGTTCATCCATGCCAATCCAAAGATGCCAAAAGCAGAATCTAAAAGCCACATACCATCCTGAAACGACTTCTTGAATTCTTGTACCACATCGTTGTTCATCACAGCATCCCATACAGCCTTGTCAGTTGACAAGGCCATAACCATTTTCTACATGTAAGCGAAAGAAAGTCATGGTAAATCAGGAAAACTAGGTTATATTTTGCAGACAGTATACATGAATCGACGCTGATGGCGTGTCAAAGTTTATGGCACGAAATTCATGTTTCTATGCATAAATAGCACCACTCAAGTCAAGCCACATTACCTGAACAGAAGCGTCTTCGTGCAATAGGTGGAACGCATCCAGTACACTTCGATGTTCCTTTGTCAAAAGAGCACTTGAGTTAAGAACGAGCCTAGCAGGTTCAGTCCATTCATCTAGTCCGACCTCAGATGCATCAGAATCCAGAGCAAAATGATTCACAAATATCCCAGAAGAAGGGTGCACTGAGATGGGCAATGCGAGGGCTTGTAGATCAGCAGGTTCAGAGTCCACGGCAGGAGCCTTCTCAAACACCCTGCATGAAAGAGTCAATTTGCTTAGATGGATGGATCATTAATGCCACGACAGACTGAATCAGTTAAACAAATATGAAGGCCATATGCTCTAAACAATACTGAAGGGTGACAACTCCACGAACAGGATAAGAAGCTCTAACTAGGCAGTGACGGGTATCAATCAACATAGTAAAAAAGCAAAAGAAAATTTGCTCTATTAGCAGAAAAAAAAAACAATTAAATAAATTGGAGATGCAACTGCATCTGATAGCAAGGCGTACACTCTAAGCAATTTGAAGGATACACGAAACAAACATAGAGTGATTTGAGGCACGCTAACTTGCAATGACAATTTGCAGTAAATAATACCGGATTACCGGTCCGTGCAAAAACTGCAAATCACGGCAAACTTCACAATCTAATTACAGACACCAGAATTAAGTAAGCAACATGTAATTAATTACACTAAAAAGCTCCAATCTTTAATGATCTTTTCCAAAGAATAATCCAATTATACTATACAACCAGATCATCACCAACCTAAGAAATCAACACCTATAACTTTATCAAAAGTAGATAGAATCTTACTGCTTGATGCTGGCGACGGCGGCGCGGACCTCGTCGTCGGTGGGCGCGACCCCGAACACAACGCCATGCTCTTCCGTTGTCTCCTGGAGGGCGTCAGGCGCGTCGGCATCTCCCTCGGCGACGACGACCTCCTCCCAGTCCTCGCCGTCGCTGCACAGCGTGCGGGACTCCCAGCACGCGGCGGAGGCGATGGAAACCGGAGGCGGCGGTGAGGTTGCGCGCAGCGGGCGGCCTCCGGCGCGCGACAGTGAAAGGGCGCCGCCGGAGGAGGAAGAAGATGGGATGGCTGGGGCGGTGGCCGCGACGGAGCGGCTGGCGAGGCGCACGAGATTCCTGCTCGTCATGGCTGATGCGTCGCCGCCTCTCCAACCTCGCCGATCCCTCCTCGTATGAACCACGTAAACCACCATGGAGCGCGCCGCAGCCGCCGCTCTGAGCCTGCTTGGAAGTTCTTTTCTGAGCGCGCCGCAGCCGCCCTCTGAGCCTGCTTGGAAGTTCTTTTCTTGGGTATGGCTTCCTCGTATGGATCACCGAGTTTTTGGTCGGTTAAAATACCCAATCTCCTTTCGGAGATAATAACCTAGTGGAGCTATAGAAATTGCATACATTAAATAACACCAGGGTTTACAAGTTTCCACTTTTATTATCTCTATAAATATTTATAATAATAAAAGTGGACAGAATTTTTTCTTTTTTTTACTTCCCACAATATTCGTATGTGACTTAAACATCATCTATATTATTATGTGAGTTAGAACAACATGCGTTTTGTATGAAGTCTAATTTGAATACGTATTAAAATTGACACAATTGTTGAATAAATTTCTAAGCCAATAAGCTACTCTCTATGTCACAAAATAATTATACTTTTCGGATTCAAAATTTGTCCCAAATAAGAATATTTTAGCTTGTGGACCATCTAGATGTTGTTAACTTTTACTACTTTCAAAGTGCTTGGTACTACTTTTAATAGGGTATATACAAAATTTCGATAAATTTGTTTCTTGCTCGAGTGTTTCTGGCTGTTTTTGCACTCAATTTTGCTGCTATCGGATTTGGGCCGTCAACGGAGGTGATGATACCGTTGAAGGCGAAGTGTGCCATCTCATGTTCATCTTCTCTAGCGAGTATAGCAGGGGTCTGTCAGGGGAGGGAGGGGGGGAGGGAAGGTAGGTCGGCCAGGCGGTGGGGACGGTGGTCGGGCGGTTAGGGCCTTGGCAGCGGTGGAGGTAGCCGGACCAGGTCAGGGCGGGAGCACCATGGCCAGAGCTTGTTGTGGCGAGAGGGGGGAAGGGGAAGAAGGTGGCCGCGGCGGGCGACAGTGGGGGCGAGCAAGAAGATAAAAAAGTGAAAAAAAAATTTGATATTTCGCCTCCCAAAACACTCGACACACCCTAAAAATTTATATTAGCTTTGGTTTTCCCACTCATTCTAGAAGTGTATTTACTTTGGCACGAAGAAAGTATGTGTTGCAATATCACGAAGATGTTTGCTAATATATTGGCATAATCTAATTTCTCCTGCAAATACGGTCTCTCCTTGTGTCGGTGTTCGGACTAAGGGGGTCCTAAACCAACGAGTAAATGCTGCGTGACTCTTTCCTGGATGGTGATGCAAGGAGAACACACGGGGGTTTATCCTGGTTCGGGCGAAAGAAGGCCCTACGTCCAGCGGGGAAGAGAGGTTTGTATTTCCTTGCACCGGGGTGCTCGTGTAGGGGTTACAAGCAGGCGAGAGAGGGTGTCGAGCCCAAGTCTCAAAGAGAAAAAGGAGAAAGATGGTTGCTTGAGATATTGATCTCTTGCTTTCGTTGCTCGGTTGGGTGGTTGGTTGTTTCGTCTGTCCGTGATGTTTCTTGTTTGTCCTCCTCCTCCTGGTTCGCCCTGGCCTGCCCTTTTTATAGGGCGAGAGGTGGCCAAGTCGAGGGGAGGCTTGAGGCGTCGATTCCTGTTGAGTTGACTGTAGCGACGTGGCTTCGGGATGGCCGGCCATCCCTGGATATCCTGACGCGGTACGGGACAAGAGGGTGAAATGACCCAGAGTGCCAGGCCATACCGTCCTTCGAGCTAAGTCGAGCGTTGGGGCCGGGTCGAGGCTGGGTCGAGGTCGGATGGATAAGGCCGAATCCCCGGTATCGCGGGGGACGGACCTTGTCTTATCCTCCCTCGAGGGCGACTGATGGTGAATAGTGCGCGGTAGGGTGGATACAGTGACGGCTTTCACCTCCCATCACGGGATGGGCGGTAAAACAGTGAGACTTGACGTGGGTATTGTTCCCGCGTTGTAGCCATGCCGTAGCCATGTCGGTCGGTGGTAGTAGGTAACCGCATTGAATGCTATGGCTTTTGTCCTGGGTAGGTAAAGAAAGGGCGTCGAGGAGCCGGGACGCGGTCGAGGCGCCCCGTCGAGCGGGCCTTGTACGAGTCGGAGCCGGGGCGTGGTCGAGGCGCCCCGTCGAGCGGGCCTCGTACGAGTCGGAGCCGGGGCGCGGTCGAGGCGCCCCGTCGAGCGGGCCTCGTACGAGTCGGAGCCGGGGCGCGGTCGAGGCGCCCCGTCGAGCGGGCCTCGTACGAGTCGGAGCCGGGGCGCGGTCGAGGCGCCCCGTCGAGCGGGCCTCGTACGAGTCGGAGCCGGGGCGTGGTCGAGGCGCCCCGTCGAGCGGGCCTCGTACGAGTCGGAGCCGGGGCGCGGTCGAGGCGCCCCGTCGAGCGAGCTATCTTTTCTACTGGTTTCGGTTTTTGTCAGTGTTTTGGTGATAGCTGTGGTACCCCCGTACTGTTGGTACCGACAGTAGCCCCCGAGCCTTTGGGTGAGTGTGTGATCACTCTCCCAGAGGTTAGTCTGAACTGGAGTCGTAGCGTCGTGATTTTTCCGGTGGGGGCGCGCGAGCGCACCCGCCGGGTGTAGCCCCCGAGGCCTCGGTGGAGTATGGAGACTCCTCCGAGGTCTTGTTTGCGTTTGATTGGGGGACATTTTGTTGCGGTCAAGCCCCCGAGCCTCGTGCGCGCGAGGTCGATTAGGGTCCCGGCCGTCTTTTGCTGTACAACTCTCGCGCTCCTTTTTCGAAAAAAGGAGGGGTGTAGAATGTCGTACTACCCTCGTTTGGGCCCGAGTTACGACGATCTCTGGTGAGCTGCTAGCGGGGGAATTCGAGTGAGAACCCGTGCCCCGTTCGTTAGGGGTCGGCTAGTGGCCCGGAGGCGCCCTCAAAAATGCCAAGGAGTGGTCGTGTGGATCTCGATTCCCTTCGACAGGATTCGAGGGCTCGATGCCTCCCCCGGAGGGATTCCTACCACAACCTTCTCCTTCGGCCTCGAATACGTCCTGGGGTGCCTCGAGAGCGTGGCTCGAGCCCTTGGCCATGTACGGGCGTACCCTGGGTCGTCCCTAACTCTGTTGCTCGAGGGCAGCTGTCGAACCCTGTTCGAGGGCCAGCTTTCGCTCCCTCGAGACTTATTGCGGGCTTCGCACCCATTTTTGCGGTCGGGACCCCGAGCCTCGCACGCACGAGGTCGATCCGAGTCCCGGCCGTCTTTTGCGACCCTCACGCTCCTTTTTCGGAAAAAGGAGGAGGGGTGGAGAATGTCGCACTACCCTCGTTTGGGCCCGAGTTACGACGATCTCCGGTGAGCTGCTAGCGGGGGAATTCGAGTGAGAACCCGTGCCCCGTTCGTTAGGGGTCGGCTAGTGGCCCGGAGGCGCCCTCAAAAATGCCAAGAAGTGGTCGTGTGGATCTCGATTCCCTTCGACAGGATTCGAGGGCTCGATGCCTCCCCCGGAGGGATTCCTACCACAACCTTCTCCTTCGGCCTCGAATACGTCCTGGGGTGCCTCGAGAGCGTGGCTCGAGCCCTTGGCCATGTACGGGCGCACCCTGGGTCGTCCCTAACTCTGTTGCTCGAAGGCAGCTGTCGAACCCTGTTCGAGGGCCAGCTTTCGCTCCCTCGAGACTTATTGCGGGCTTCGCACCCATTTTTGCGGTCGGGACCCCGAGCCTCGCACGCACGAGGTCGATCCGAGTCCCGGCCGTCTTTTGCGACCCTCACGCTCCTTTTTCGAAAAAAGGAGGAGGGGTGGAGAATGTCGCACTACCCTCGTTTGGGCCCGAGTTACGACGATCTCCGGTGAGCTGCTAGCGGGGGAATTCGAGTGAGAACCCGTGCCCCGTTCGTTAGGGGTCGGCTAGTGGCCCGGAGGCGCCCTCAAAAATGCCAAGAAGTGGTCGTGTGGATCTCGATTCCCTTCGACAGGATTCGAGGGCTCGATGCCTCCCCCGGAGGGATTCCTACCACAACCTTCTCCTTCGGCCTCGAATACGTCCTGGGGTGCCTCGAGAGCGTGGCTCGAGCCCTTGGCCATGTACGGGCGCACCCTGGGTCGTCCCTAACTCTGTTGCTCGAGGGCAGCTGTCGAACCCTGTTCGAGGGCCAGCTTTCGCTCCCTCGAGACTTATTGCGGGCTTCGCACCCATTTTTGCGGTCGGGACCCCGAGCCTCGCACGCACGAGGTCGATCCGAGTCCCGGCCGTCTTTTGCGACCCTCACGCTCCTTTTTCGGAAAAAGGAGGAGGGGTGGAGAATGTCGCACTACCCTCGTTTGGGCCCGAGTTACGACGATCTCCGGTGAGCTGCTAGCGGGGGAATTCGAGTGAGAACCCGTGCCCCGTTCGTTAGGGGTCGGCTAGTGGCCCGGAGGCGCCCTCAAAAATGCCAAGAAGTGGTCGTGTGGATCTCGATTCCCTTCGACAGGATTCGAGGGCTCGATGCCTCCCCCGGAGGGATTCCTACCACAACCTTCTCCTTCGGCCTCGAATACGTCCTGGGGTGCCTCGAGAGCGTGGCTCGAGCCCTTGGCCATGTACGGGCGCACCCTGGGTCGTCCCTAACTCTGTTGCTCGAGGGCAGCTGTCGAACCCTGTTCGAGGGCCAGCTTTCGCTCCCTCGAGACTTATTGCGGGCTTCGCACCCATTTGAGACATACCTGGAGATATTTCGTTGTCCGGGCGCGTTTTTTCGGGAGGCGAGACCGGCGCGTTATCGGCGTACGGTTACGACGTGGGGAGCGGCCACGTGCTCAGTTCCTGCGAGATATAAGGAAACGGTTAGGCGAGCGGTTTTATCGCGAGAAACTGCTCCTTACTTTTCGCGCGACCGTTGGGCTTCCGTCCGAGCATATAAAGCGAAGGCCTTGGGGTCTCCGTTCCCCACCGGTTACTTGCATCCCTGCAATCCTTTGCCCTAGACATCCCCTGCCACATCGCGTTCTCCGCCCGTCTTGCCGCAGCCACCGCATCCTTTTCTCCCATCCCCTTCCGACGACATCGATGGCAGGAAAGAGCCAGATCCTTCCCGCCGACGACTGGGCCGCCTCCTCGGTGACGGAGAGGAGGTTGGAGGAGTTGGTCGAGGACGGGCTGTTGCAGCCGAGGACGAACTTGGCGCGGCCGGAGTGGGTGGCACCGCCCCCCGCCCACCAGGAGCCAGTGCCCCCCGAAGGGTACGTGGTGAGCTTCGTCAGCTTTCATGAGCGGGGGTTCGGCGTGCCGGCGTCGGTCTTCATGCGCGCGCTCCTCCACTACTACCGGGTGGAGCTTCACCACCTTTCCCCCAATGCCGTAGCGCAGGCCGCCATCTTTGCGGCGGTCTGCGAGGGCTACCTTCGGGTGGAGCCACAGTGGAACTTGTGGCTTCACCTTTTCAAGGCCGAGCTCTTCGCCAAGAGGGCAGGGGAGAAAGGCGTCCTGTCCGCGGCCCGAGTGGGGAGCTGCGTGCTGCAGGTGAGATCGGGTCGGACGGATCTATACATCCCGGCCCGACTCATCTCCTCGAACAGTGGGTGGCACGAGGGTTGGTTCTACCTCCGCAACGATGAAAATCAGTTGCCGAGGTATACCGGCCGCGTGCTGACCGCTCGAGAAGAGCATTGGTCGTACGGAGTGCCCGAGGCCGAGAAGACGCGCTTGGATCCACTGCTGGCAGCGCTGCAGCAGCTTCGCCTTCGGGGCCTGACGGCTGCGGCGGTGGCTGCGGGCTTCCATCGCCGTAGAGTGATGCCGTTGTGCCAGCGTCGTCTCCGCTTGGACCAGATGACTCCGGAGGCGAACTTGGAGGGCACCCGGATGTCCCACGAATCCCTCACCCTTGAGGAGGTTCTCCGGCGGGCTCGCCGGATGGTCGGGAACTTCAAGGCGGAGGAAGCCAATCAGGTTCCCATGAGGCCTACCGAGGGGTGCGAATCCGTGGTACGTATCCCGGGGCTGAGGTGTTGCCTTTCTTGTTTTTCTGTGGATTTCGCTGATGTGGTTGAGGCCGGTGTGTAGGATTTGTCGGCGTTGCGGGAAACGCGCCCCCCAGTCCCGGAGGACCGGCCCGCCCGGGAGGCTCGACGCCTGCATGCCTCCCAGAAGAAGCAGGCTAAGGAGACGGCCAAGAAGCGGGCGATCCGCAAGGCCAAGATGGCGGAGGCGTTGAAGAAGCGCCGGCGCCAGCAAGCCATCGACGGAGTGCCCCTGTCACCGTCGCCTTCCGAGACAGTCTCGGGGGAGGACGACGGCAGCAGCGATGAAGATGAAGATGCCCTGTCGCGATATGAGATCGCGACCAGGCTCGGGGATCTCCCCGACATTCGCCCCCTGCTGGAGCCCATCGGGGGGGGTCCTCCTCGGTCGTCGTGGTCGAGGAGGTCGAGGGGAAGAAGGTGGAGAAGGGATCTGGCCCCTCGAGGGGAGGGGCCATTTTACCCCGGACCCGGCGAGAGGGGTCGTCGGGGACGTCCGCACCAGCCGGGGCCTCGCAAGCTCCGGCAGGGGCGGAGACGGTGGTACCAGCGTCGTCATCGGCGGCGGCGCCGGTAGGAGTAAGGACCCGAGGCCAGCTGGCCTCGGGAGCACAAAGGGCACAGGGCGGTGTGTTGGCCGGGGCTCCCAGGAGCGCTCGGCCTGCTGGTGAGGCCGCCGCGGGGCCACCAGCGGCTGTCCCGGGAGGCTCGAGCCGCACAGGGTCGAGGTACTTGGTGCCGATTTCCGGGTAAGTATCTCAACTTGGTTGTCCTGCCTTTTCAAAGTCCGTCGGCTGACAATTCTTCTCACTTCGCAGGCTGAAGCGGAAGGCGGAGCCAATAGTGCCTACCCCTGTGAAGTCGCTGCGAGCCAGCGCCGTTGTCCTCAACCGGACGGCGGAGCAGGACGCGGCCTGGGTCCGTCAGGTCGAGGCAGCGAAAGGGCGCCTGTGACATCAGCAAGGGTCGGCCGACGCCGCGGCGGTTGCCGGCCCGGAGCCCGCCGTCGAGGGGGCCGAACCGGCTAAAGCGGCGGCGATTGACGTGGTCGAGGCGGGGCCCCGGCCGTCGGGGACGGCCGAGGCTGCTATTGCAGTCGCGACGAGCGAGGCACCCGTCCGCGACGCGGAGCGGGCGGGTGCTGACGTGACCAAGGAGGGGGTCGCGTCGGTGTCGGGGCAAGAGACGGTCCCGGCGAAGGGGTCGCAGCCGCGACAAGGCCCGTCGGCAGAGCCAGCGGGCGTGGTGGAGATCGGGGCGGTCGAGCCCCCGTCCGGAGCACCCGAAGAAGAGACGCCGGCTCCGGCGGTGCCGACGGTCGAGGCGAGGGTACCGGAGCCGTCGTCGGTCGAGGTGCCGGCTCCGGTGGCGCCGGCGGTCGTAAGTGCCCGCTCCCACGCTCCCCTCGACAACATCTCCCTGGACAAGGAAAACAAACGATAGGGGTCGAGGGGGGTGAGGTCGCGGACCAGGCCGGTGTCTCGACGGCCGTTGGAGAGGCGGATACCGCGGGCGAGGCCGGTCCTTCCGCGGGACCGGGAGACGTCCCGGCCGGGTCGTCCTCCTCGTGGCCCGACATCGCCGCGCTGGCGATAGCGCGGGTCGAGGCGGAGTTGCCGAAGTGGGGGGGCCGTCCCTTGAGTTCAGGGACGCTACGAACCCCGACGCCGAGCCCGTCTTTGTCCTTAGCGACAAAGACGAAGTGCACCGATGGGAGTACCTCGAGGGCGTCCGCCAGCATCTCGACCGGTTGCTTCGAGTGGCGTCCGGCGCTGTGCGGAGTATGGGGGATGCCACCGAGGTATGATCGACCCGTCGGCTCGCTTGATAGGCTGTTTTTTCTTCGGATTTGTGACCTTTTCGAATTGCGTTCAGGAACTGAAGGAGTACTCCCGCCGCAAGTCACTCTTCATCCGGGACGAGAGTGGCGTGTGGGGCGCGCTATCCCAGCAACGGGTTCTGGTCGAGGAGGCCCAGAAACGGCTATCCGATCGGAACGCCGAGATGGCTGAACTGTGCGTCGCATACGCCACATTGAAGGAAGAGGCGGCGCAGGCATGGGCGGCCGAGGCCGTGATGCGCACAAGCCTGGACAAGGCTCGGGAGGAGGCTACCCAGGTGCGCAGGGACCTCGAGCCCTTGTCTGCGCGGGGTGAAGGAGCTCGAGGAGGATGTCTCCCAGGTTGGCCTTCAGCGCGACGCCTTCCATGCCGAGGTCACGACGCTGCAGGGAGCCGTCCAAAAGAAGGACGCAGCTCTCGAGTCTGCTCGGCAGGAGGTCGAGGCGCTAAAGGCGGCCATCCGTGACAAGGACAGCGCCTTCCTGGGGCTCGAGCGAACATGTGGGGGACTCCGCGACGAGGTCGTGGGCCTGCAGACCCACGTCGAGGGTAAGTGTGGTTGTTATAGTCGCGACGTTGAAGGCCCCGCGTTGGGCACTAATTTGTTTGTCGTGTTTCAGAGCTGGAGAGAGTGAACCGAGAGGCCCAATCGTGCGCCAACTCCTTCCAGAGCCTCTTCGAAGCCGAGGTCCGGAGGACCCAACTTCTCCAGGGCGCGATCACCACTGTGTGTGATGGCCTAGGGGTCGAGCCCGACACCGACACCGGGGAAGATGTTCCGGGGAACTCCTTCGTCCGACGGATGGTGGCGCTGGGCCGCCTTGCCCGGGAGAAGATACGGAACGGCCTCCATCACGGCGTGAAGAGGGCGCTGGCCGTCGTCCGTTCGGGGTTTGTGTTTGATATGAGGCTCGTTGCCGAGGGCTTCATCACAGACCCCGATCGGACGGACGAGGAGAACGAGGACGCCTGCGTGGAGCTGATCGAAGCCGCCGAAGAGCCTGGGAGTCGTCTGGCCTCGCTTTTTGAAGCCGAGGTGGTTCCTCCTCTAAAAGGCGCAAGGGTCGAGTGGAGGTACCGTAGCCTCGGAGGCGTAGGTGATGCTCCAGGCTCGAGAGCCCTTTCGAACCTTAGGGTGCTCTTTCAGCGAAGTCGATCTAAGAAACGGTTCTTAAATTTTAAAAAAGAGCGTAGCTTTTTCGGTTTTTTCGGGGACCGGGGGTTCCCCCCTTGCCAGCCCCCGAGGGAGGGTCGACTCTGGGAGTGCAGGGTCGATCCTTCCTTGTTACGAAACGAGAAATTTTAAACATCGCTGTATTCTTTATTGACGAAAAAGGAAATACAGAGCCTCGAGGCTTTTTAAGGAAAGAAGCGACGTAGCTGTTCGATGTTCCAAGCGTTGGTGAGGATTTTGCCCTTCTCGTTGGATAGCTTGTAGGTGCCCGGCTTTAGTACTTCTGCGATGATGTACGGCCCTTCCCATGGTGGTGTGAGCTTGTGCCGTCCCTTGGTGTTCTGGTTCCGCCGTAGCACCAAGTCACCAACGTTGAGGTCACGCTTGCGGACGTATCTGTCGTGGTAGCGTCGGAGACCCTGCTGGTACCTGGCAGAATGCAACAGAGCCACATCTCGGGCTTCCTCGAGCTGGTCGAGGGCGTCCTGTCTTGTGGCGTCGTTGTGTACTTCGTTGTATGCCTTCAATCTTGGGGACCCGTATTCTATATCGGTTGGTAGCATAGCCTCGGACCCGTAGACTAAGAAGAACGGAGTGAACCCCGTGGCTCGACTCGGCGTTGTTCTTAGGCTCCACAGGACCGAGGGTAGCTCGGCAGCCCATCTTTTGCCATGTTTGCTTAGTTTGTCAAAGATTCTGGGCTTAAGGCCTTGTAGAACCATGCCGTTGGCACGTTCCACTTGCCCGTTTGTTTTTGGATGAGCCACGGCCGACCAGAGCACACGGATGTGGTGGTTGTCGCAGAAATCCAAAAACTTTTTGCCAGTGAACTGGGTGCCATTGTCTGTGATGATACAGTTGGGGACCCCGAAGCGATGAACAATGTTAGTGAAGAAGAGTACAGCTTGTTCGGACCTGATGCTGGTGATAGGGCGGGCCTCGATCCACTTGGAGAATTTGTCGATTGCGACGAGCAAGTGGGTGAAGCCGCCGGTCGTCCTTTTCAGTGGTCCGACAAGGTCGAGCCCCCAAACGGCGAACGGCCATGTGATGGGGATAGTCTGTAGGGCATGTGCCGGAAGATGAGTCTGTCTCGCATAGTACTGACAACCCTCGCAGGAGCGTACTAGCTTGACAGCGTCGGAGACCGCGGTCGGCCAATAGAATCCTTGTCGAAAGGCGTTTCCGACAAGGGTTCGAGGCGCAGCGTGGTGACCGCAAGCCCCCGAGTGAAGATCGCCGAGCAGATTTCTGCCTTGCTCTTTCGTGATGCAACGTTGGAGGATACCGGTAGGACTACGACGGTAGAGCTCCCTGCTGTCGTTCATGATCACAAAAGTTTTGGCCCGACGTGCGATCCGTCGAGCCTCGGTCCTATCCGAGGGGAGGTCCCCCTGGATGAGGTAGTCGAGGTACGGGACGCGCCAATCAGGCTCGAGGTCAGGCGGTGACGTCGAGTTTTCCACCTGCATGGCTTCAGCCCCGGTCGAGGGGGCTTCTGCCTCAGGTGGAAGGTCGATCGACGCCTCGTCGACCCCCCCGTCTGGCCTGAGGTCGACGGATGGGCGCTGAAGGTCTTTCGCGAAGACGTCCGGTGGAACCGTGGCTCGACCGGACGCGATTTTTGCCAATTCATCAGCGGCCTCATTATACCTGCGTGCGATGTGGTTGAGCTCGAGGCCGTGAAACTTGTCCTCGAGGCGCCGTACTTCCTGGCAGTAGGCCTCCATCTTGGGGTCGCGGCAGCTCGAGTTCTTCATCACCTGATCAATCACAAGTTGAGAGTCGCCTCGGACGTCGAGGTGTCGGACCCCGAGCTCGATGGCGATTCTCAACCCCGTGACGAGTGCCTCGTATTCGGCGACGTTGTTAGACGCAGGGAAATGAAGCCGGATGACGTAGCGCATGTGAACCCCGAGGGGTGAGATGAAGAGCAAGCCCGCGCCTGCTCCCATTTTCGTTAATGACCCATCGAAGTACATGGTCCACAGCTCCGCCTGGAGCTGTGCAGGAGGGAGTTGTGTGTCAGTCCACTCGGCCAGAAAATCTGCTAACGCCTGTGACTTGATAGCTTTTCGCGGCGCATAGGACAATGCCTCGCCCATAAGCTCGACCGCCCATTTGGCAATCCTACCCGAGGCTTCCCGGTTCTGGGCTATCTCTCCCAAGGGGAAAGAAGAAACCACAGTAACCGGGTGACCCTCGAAGTAGTGCCGGAGCTTGCGCCGTGTCAAGATGACAGCATACAGCAGTTTCTGGATCTGTGGGTACCGACACTTTGTTTCTGAGAGCACCTCGCTAACGAAATAGACCGGCCTCTGGACGAGCAAGGTGTGTGCCTCCTCGGCCCGTTCGACAACCAGGGCAGCACTGACAACTTGTGATGTCGCTGCGACATAGAGTAGGAGTGGTTCCCCTGGGGTCGGAGGGACGAGGATCGGTGAGCTAGAGAGGGTGGCTTTCAGTTTTGTGAGAGCCTCCTCAGCCTCGAGGTTCCAGGAAAAATGGTCCGATTTCCTCAAGAGACGGTACAGAGGGAGTGCTTTTTCGCCGAGGCGCGAAATGAAACGGCTGAGTGCCGCCAAGCAACCTGTGACTCTTTGTACGCCCTTGAGATCTCGGATGGGGCCCATTTTGGTGATTGCAGAGATTTTTTCAGGGTTGGCCTCGATGCCACGTTTGGATACGATAAACCCTAAAAGCATACCTCGTGGGACGCCGAAGACACATTTCTCTGGATTGAGTTTGATGTTTTTTGCTCTGAGGCACTTGAATGCAACGTCGAGGTCGCTGACCAGGTCGCCGGCACGTTGGGTTTTGACCACGATGTCGTCGACGTAAGCCTCGACGGTTGACCCGATGTGCCCCCCGAAAACATGTTGCATGCATCGCTGGTACGTTGCCCCTGCGTTCCGGAGACCGAAGGGCATCGTAACGTAGCAATACATGCCGAATGGGGTGACGAACGAAGTCGCGAGCTGGTCGGACTCCTTCATTTTGATTTGGTGGTAACCGGAATATGCATCTAAGAAAGAGAGAGTTTCACATCCCGCGGTGGAATCAACGATTTGATCAATGCGTGGCAAAGGAAAGGGAACTTTCGGACATGCTTTATTTAAACCAGTATAGTCTACGCACATCCTCCATTTCCCACTCTTTTTTCTAACTAAGACAGGGTTAGCCAGCCACTCGGGATGATGAACCTCCTTGATGAACCCGGCCTCCAGCAGTTTGTGTATCTCCTCGCCGATGATCCTGCGCTTCTCCTCGTCGAAGCGGCGCAGGCGTTGCTTCACCGGTTTGGCTCCGGCCCGGATCTCCAAGGCGTGCTCGGCGACTTCCCTGGGTATGCCCGGCATATCCGAGGGACTCCACGCAAAGATGTCGACGTTTGCGCGGAGAAAGTCGACGAGCACTGCTTCCTATTTAGGATCGAGGGTGGCGCTGACGCTCAGCGCCCTCCCCTTGGGATCAGCGGGGTCGAGGGGTACGAGCTTGACGTCTTCGGCGGACTCAAAGCTGCCGGCATGGCGTTTTGGGTCGGGGATCGCATTGGCTAGACCATCGAGGTCTGCGGCCAAGATCGCTGACCCAAAAACAGCCTCGCCGTGCTCGACGCACTCGACGTCGCACTCGTAGGCGTGTTCAAACGAGGGCCCTACAGTGATGACACCGTTTGGGCCAGGCATTTTGAGCTTGAGGTAGGTGTAGTTCGGGATCGCCATGAACTTGGCGTAGCATGGGCGTCCCAGGATAGCGTGGTACGTTCCACGGAATCCGACCACTTCGAAAGTGAGGGTTTCCTTTCGGAAGTTCGCCGGCGTGCCAAAGCAAACAGGCAGATCGACCCGCCCGAGGGGTTCCGCCCGTTTCCCTGGCACGACTCCGTGGAAGCCCCCGACGCTAGGCTGGAGGCGCGCTCTGTCGACCCCCAAGAGGTCGAGGGTCTGAGAGTAGATAATGTTAAGGCTGCTTCCGCCGTCCATGAGCACTTTGGTGAGGCGTGTGTTGGCGATGACGGGGTCAACGACGAGTGGATAGACCCTCGGGTTGGGGACGTAGTCTGGGTGGTCATCACGGTCGAAAGTGATGGCCACCGCAGACCAATCAAGGAAGCGGGGTACTGCCGACTGTACGGAGAAGACCTCGCGCCGTTCTCGCTTGCGCTGACGCGCGGAGAGGCAGGTCGAGGGTCCTCCGTAGATCATATAGCAGTCGCGGATCTCGGGAAATTCCCCGTCCTTGTTGTCACCCTTAGGGTCCTCCCCCTTGTCGTCCTTCTTGGCGCCGGCACCCCCGAAGTACCTGCGCAGCATGTGACAATCCTCGAGGTTATGGTTAGTGAGTCCTTTGTGGTAGGGACACGGCTCTTTGAGCATTTTGTCGAAGACGCCCCCGCCGGGGGGGCCTCGAGGTTTCTTGTGCTCGGTAGCAGCGACGAGCTCGTCGGCCGGGGCCTCGAGCTTGCCCTGCTGGCCTTTCTTCTTCTTGCGGTTGTTTCTCTTGGGGCCTCGGGTGGAACTCGCGGGGTCGTCGACCTTCTGCTCCTCCCTTGCCGGCTCGCCGCCAAAGATCGCACCAACCGCCTCCTCGCCGGAGGCGAAGTTAGTGACGATGTCCATCAATCCGTTGGCAGTGAGCGGGGTGTTACGGCCCAACTCCCGGACCAACTCCTTACAGGTGGTACCGGAGAGGAAGGCCGTAATCACGTCGGAGTCGGTGATGTTGGGGAGCTCGGTGCGCTGCCGGGAGAAGCGCCGGATGTAGTCCCGGAGGGACTCATCTGGTTTCTGCTTGCAGCTCCGGAGGTCCCACGAGTTGCCGGGGCGCATGTAGGTTCCCTTGAAATTTCCCTCGAACACCCTCACGAGATCGTCCCAGTCGTGGATCTGCCAAGGTGGGAGATCCTCGAGCCAGGCTCGGGCGGTGTCGGAGAGGAACAGGGGGAGTTGCCGAATGATGGCCCGGTCATCGGTGGCCCCACCCAACTGACACGCCAAGCGGAAATCGGCGAGCCAAAGTTCGGGTTTGGTCTCGCCGTTATACTTGGTGAGAGTCGTGGGGGGACGGAACCGAGCCGGGGGCACCGTCTCACGGATAGCCCTACTGAACACCCGAGGGCCTGGAGGTTCGGGTGAAGGGCTACGGTCTTCCGAGCTGTCGTAGCGTCCGCCCCTGTGGACGTGGTAGCCTCGAGCTACACCGTCACCGTGTTTGCGTGTGCGACGCTCGACGATGTTGCCACGGGTGTCTCGAGGCTCGCGGTCGTTGGCGATGGGCTCAGGGGCAGGTGCTGCCCGGTTTCGCCGGGCAGGCTCGGGATGAACCGAGGCTTCTCTCTCCTGTCGGGAAGGCTCGAGGGTCCGCTCCGAGGCTGCTTCGCGCCACCTCGAGGCAGAGCTCTCGGCCTGCTGCATGGCGGCAGTCTCGAGGAGCCCTCGGATTTCATCTCGAGCCCGACGGGCGTCAGGGTTGGACGGCTCGGGCATGTTGCGCAGGAGCATGGCAGCGGCGACAACGTTTTGGCTGGCTCGAGCGAAAACCGGGGGGTCGACCGCCCGGTCCTCGTCGATGCGACGGTTGACGTCGCGAGCCCTCTCACGAGCTCTTCCGCCAAATGCGTGTTCCGCCCGCTCACGCTCGAGGGTTTGCTGGAGTAGATCTAGGTTTTCGCGTTCCTCGTCAAGCTGGTCCTGCAACTCGCGAAACTGTTCGAGCTGCGCTCCTTGATCCGCAAGGAACCGAGGCTCGTTTCGCTCGGCAGGAAGCTCGACATGAGGGGGCGTGTGCCTTTCCTCGACCGGCTCTTCGTCCTCTGATTCCGAGGTGCTTTCAACGTTGATGTTGAAGCACTCACGAGTCGGATCATAGGTGTCGTCGGCCGAGTCGGAGTCAGGAGCGCCAAAGTAGTAATATGATGGGGGAATGTGTGGCCGATGCCAACCATCACCGAGGTGGTGACGTGGAGAAGCAGTCACACGGGGTTCTGTTTCCGGTGTCTCCGTAGAGTCCTGATAATCAGAAACCGGCGTGGACGCAACGAGGTCCAGAGTGGAGCGTAGATGGTGTCCGGGGAGTTCCTCATAAGCGCTCATGCGAGTGCTCACGGAGGATGCATACACCCGGGCGACCGAGTCTAGTCCAAACGGGAATGGTGATGGGGACGTCACTGCCCGCGGCGAAATAGATGCTATGGACAGTGGTGTCTCACCGGACGGGGGAGCGGCGGGATTCCTCGTTGGCACGCGACCCTCGACCAGGCTCATCCCTCCCAAATCTTCCAAAAGGAGATATGGGCGAGCGCCTGTCTGGGGGGTGCCGGACCGGGGGATCCCATCGCCCTCCGTCAGGTAGAGACGGTAGTTGTGCTGGGCTCGCCGTCGCCGGGCGGCCCGCGACCGCCTGGAGCGACGGTGCCGGTTGACTGCTCCCCCGGGCTGGGAGAGCTCGTAATCTTCGTCGGTTGGGTGCCTGGGCGGGAGTAGGACCATGTCGTAGCCAGAGCCGAGCGACATGAACTCCAAACTCCCAAACCAGATCACCGTACCCAACGGGATCGGGCGTTCGGGGTTAGCCATCCAGGAAGAACGGCGACAAAGCGAGGTTTGCACGCAGCGTACCCCTACCTGGCGCGCCAACTGTCGGTGTTCGGACTAAGGGGGTCCTAAACCAACGAGTAAATGCTGCGTGACTCTTTCCTGGATGGTGATGCAAGGAGAACACACGGGGGGTTTATCCTGGTTCGGGCGAAAGAAGGCCCTACGTCCAGCGGGGAAGAGAGGTTTGTATTTCCTTGCACCGGGGTGCTCGTGTAGGGGTTACAAGCAGGCGAGAGAGGGTGTCGAGCCCAAGTCTCAAAGAGAAAAAGGAGAAAGATGGTTGCTTGAGATATTGATCTCTTGCTTTCGTTGCTCGGTTGGGTGGTTGGTTGTTTCGTCTGTCCGTGATGTTTCTTGTTTGTCCTCCTCCTCCTGGTTCGCCCTGGCCTGCCCTTTTTATAGGGCGAGAGGTGGCCAAGTCGAGGGGAGGCTTGAGGCGTCGATTCCTGTTGAGTTGACTGTAGCGACGTGGCTTCGGGATGGTCGGCCATCCCTGGATATCCTGACGCGGTACGGGACAAGAGGGTGAAATGACCCAGAGTGCCAGGCCATACCGTCCTTCGAGCTAAGTCGAGCGTTGGGGCCGGGTCGAGGCTGGGTCGAGGTCGGATGGATAAGGCCGAATCCCCGGTATCGCGGGGGACGGACCTTGTCTTATCCTCCCTCGAGGGCGACTGATGGTGAATAGTGCGCGGTAGGGTGGATACAGTGACGGCTTTCACCTCCCATCACGGGATGGGCGGTAAAACAGTGAGACTTGACGTGGGTATTGTTCCCGCGTTGTAGCCATGCCGTAGCCATGTCGGTCGGTGGTAGTAGGTAACCGCATTGAATGCTATGGCTTTTGTCCTGGGTAGGTAAAGAAAGGGCGTCGAGGAGCCGGGACGCGGTCGAGGCGCCCCGTCGAGCGGGCCTTGTACGAGTCGGAGCCGGGGCGTGGTCGAGGCGCCCCGTCGAGCGGGCCTCGTACGAGTCGGAGCCGGGGCGCGGTCGAGGCGCCCCGTCGAGCGGGCCTCGTACGAGTCGGAGCCGGGGCGCGGTCGAGGCGCCCCGTCGAGCGGGCCTCGTACGAGTCGGAGCCGGGGCGCGGTCGAGGCGCCCCGTCGAGCGGGCCTCGTACGAGTCGGAGCCGGGGCGTGGTCGAGGCGCCCCGTCGAGCGGGCCTCGTACGAGTCGGAGCCGGGGCGCGGTCGAGGCGCCCCGTCGAGCGAGCTATCTTTTCTACTGGTTTCGGTTTTTGTCAGTGTTTTGGCGATAGCTGTGGTACCCCCGTACTGTTGGTACCGACACCTTGTTACCAGGTGACAAAGATCTGTATGCGCTCATTAATTAGTAGAGAACTTATAATTTGGATCGAGTTTCCGGGTGCAAATGTACATCTTTTAATCTCAGCCGCGGCTTTCTCGGTGTTAACTTTTTATCTCTATATAAATTATTAGTATATTTTGATTTGTAACAATCAATAGCCTTGTGTCAACATAACCTTTTCTTATTGCTGAAGAAAACTGTGTTACGTGATCTTTATATCCATCCACGGTTTATAATATATTAATGAGCCACTGTCAACTGTAATTTTCTATTTGATGATGCAATTATCTGTGATTTGAATGACAACCCCGTGCCGTACGAGTCATTTTCGCGTTTGTCTAGTCTAGTATAGTATATGCCAATTTCCAGGTTCTACCGGTAGTTCGTCGCTGAGACAGAAACCACGAAATTGTTGGTAGCGCGAACAGGGTACATTGGCAACCGCCAACAAGAATCGTCTTTCTTGGGCGAGAGCGCCACACTTTCCCGTGCGTGCGGGAGAGTCTAGCCGCTAGCCGATGGGCGTGCGCTGCACGTGCGGTACGGGCCGGGCTGCCGGGCTGCCGCATGAGTGATGCCGCGCGGACGGCCCAATGTGGGCGTGAAGGTGATATTCCGGCCGTCACGTTTTTGGATGAGGATTATCGTAAACAGCATTGATGAACAAAAGAAATTTGGCGACGGGGTTTATCGGACGGTACACAGTGCTACTTCGGGGAATCAACGGCTAAATATATGCCTGGGATCATTGTTCGTACAACATAGTTTCAGCAGTACAGTAACACGATGGAACTGAAAGTTCACTAGACAAGAACAAACACAATGTCATACGATTACACACATAAGTTGCAGTTTACTCGATATGACATAACAATGTCTACGTCCACAACGAAAGGATGCAGATGCACGCTACACTAGCTTGTCAGACGACGACCGCCTCCACGTTCCCGTGCCGCGACTCGGCCACGCCCGGGCACGCCATGATCTGGTACACCAGCGCCGCGACGGCCGCGCCGATCATCGGGCCGGCCCAGTACACGGCCTGGTTCTTGAAGCGCCCGCTGACGACGGCCGCCCCGAACGAGCGGGCCGGGTTCATGGACGCGCCCGACAGCGAGCCCGCGGCCAGCACGCACGCGCCCTCCGTGAGCCCCACCGCCAGCGCGCCCAGCGCCGTGGCCGCGAACCCCCGCTTGCCGCCGCCGCTCAGGCGAGGCTCGCCGACCACGTGCACCGTGTACACCAGCAGGAACGTGAGCACGCCCTCCATGACCGCGCCGCCGAACCCGGTCATCGCCACCGCGATCCTCGTCGTCGGCACCTCCTGCATGCGCACGTTCATCGATTTTAGCGAGCGATCAATGTGAAACGACGACGGTTAGTGTCAGAGAGGAAGTTATCGAGAGCGAGCGGTTACGATCGACATACCTCTCCGGCGGAGAAGAGGTTGAGGGAGAGGCAGGCGAAGGTGGCGCCGAGCAGTTGCGACGCCCAGTAGAAGATGGCGCTCGGGACGCCGATGTGGCCGCCGATGGCGTAGGCGAACGTGACGGCGGGGTTGACGTGGCCGCCGGAGACGTCGGCGGCGATGAGCACCGCGGCGAAGAGCCCGAACGCCTGGGCGACGGCGGTGGCCACCAGCGGCGAGGCGCTGGTGGTAACGTCCGGCGTCGTCAGCATCCCTGGCAACACAGAAACACACGCATTCCAAACGCAGTCGCGCGGAGATCAGAAAACCGTCCATAATTACAATTCTATATCAACTCACTCATGTGCATGGATGGAACGCAAGGGAAACTTGACGTACGGGCGGAGATGGCGGAGCCGACGGCGGTGAACACGAAGAGGAAGGTGGAGATGAACTCGGCGAGGTACGAACGGAGCGACGGCGGCGAGAAGCAGTGCTTCAAGTGGACAAGGAGGTTGTTCGACGCCATGGCGCAACTTCTTCGCTGTTTCAAGTGTATGTTGCGCGCGCGCACATTCCGCACGGTCTGTGATCCGGAGTTTTATAGCGAGGCCGCGAGGGAGTGGGCGCGTCCGTAGAGTGAAACCGCGCCTGGGTGTGTGGGTGGTTCGCAGCGGTTGCTGCCGCGCTCGCGCGTGTCGGTTCCAAGTTCACACAACCGTTGAGGCCAGCGTGTGCCGCCTGCCGCGGCGTATACATGCACATGTGAAAATTCGTCCAGAACATAGTAGTATATACGTACTTGGAAAGGCTGAACCGTCATAGTACATTTATACAGATACAGATCGAGCGGTTCTCTCGCTTACAGCATCTTGGCACCGTTGGTGAAAATTATTAAACCAGAAGGGAAATTGAAACAAGACCAAACATAATCACAAGCATGACACGACAACGAATCGACGATGATGAAATCAACACGACGGATTGCATTGGGTCCGGATCGACTTTCATGGGTACTCCTGCTGGCCGACCGGCTGGTAGGAGGCGATGAACACGTCGCCGTAGACGAGCCCGGCCAGGCCGCCGCCGATGAGGGGGCCGACCCAGTAGACCCAGTTGCCGGCGAAGTTGCCAGCGGCCACGGCGGGGCCGAAGGAGCGGGCCGGGTTCATGGAGCCGCCGCTGAAGGGTCCCGCGGCCAGGATGTTGGCGCCGACGATGAAGCCGATGGCGATGGGCGCGATGGTGCCGAGGGAACCCTTCTTCGGGTCGGCCGCGGTGGCGTACACGGTGTACACGAGCGCGAAGGTGATCACGATCTCCATCACCACGCCCTCGATCTCGCTGATCCCGGACACGCCGTGTGTCGGGATAGCCTGTCCGTGGGTGACGTACTGCAGGAGAAGGCACGCCACGGAGGCGCCGAGCAGCTGGGCGACCCAGTAGAAGATGCCGGTGAGGATGGTGATGTTGCCGCCGACGGCGAGGCCGAAGGTGACGGCGGGGTTCAGGTGGCCACCGGAGACGTTGGCGGCCATGGAGACACCCACGAAGAGCGCGAATGCATGGGCGATGGCGATGGCCACCAGGCCGGCGGGGTCCAGAGCGCCACCCTTTGTCAATTGCGCTGCGCAAGACGAATATTTGATTGAGGTTGACATCCCAGCTGGTCAGTGGTGCGGAAGAAAGTGAAACGAAAAATGAGAGGAGGTACTTGCAAAGTGATAGTAGAAGAGCTCACAATAGGCAATGGCGGACCCGACGCCGGCGAACACGAAGAGGAGCGTGGCAATGAACTCGGCCACATAGGCCTTGAGGGACGCGGCGCTGAAAGAGTCGCCCAAGCTTCCAAATGCAAGCTTCACCATCTTTTTTCTTCTCTGACGGTATTTCAGGCTTTCAGCCCTTGGACTGAGACACTGAGTTGAAATTCAGAGAAGATGGCTATTGCTTATCAGGCTGATGCGAGAGTTCCTTCAGCTCAGTCTCCTTAAATACACATCATAAGGCGCTAATGGCCCTGGTGCCCTGCCTCAAATATGCATTACAATATTATGGGCGGTGTGCAATGATCACCACATGATTGATAATTTAAATTTCGGTCGTGTTTTGTGGCTGATATTGGCCGACCAACCGCCCTAACTCGCTAAATTGCTGTGGAATTGTGGTTGTTTAGGCCGGCCACGTTAGGATACACCATCAGACAGCAAGGAGAACAAGACCTTGGAGCAGATATATGTTATCTCAATTCTCATCTCATGCCTAAACAAATCAATGGCGGTGTCTGAATCGATCCTTTATTTCTACCCTGCATCTATGCAAAATCTTCAAATTTATGAATAGTACATTAGCAAAGAATTTTTTTTTCACCATTCTTCCGTGGCGTGGTTCTTGTTTTGTTGTTACTAATTACAACATAGTATTAGAAAGGAATACTATTTCTATGCTAGGAGTCGCGGAGTCGGCGGATCATTACCGAGCTGCTGCTTCATTCATAGGACTTGGTTCTCCTGCAACAAAAGGGGAATTCCTCGGACCTCGACCTGAGTATCTGACCGAGTAAGAGATCACCTGGATTAAAATTGTTACACCCCTCGCGTTCATACTGAGAGTTCTGTAGTGATACATCATTCATTGTAAAGCTGTGATATAAAGCGGTTAAGAAGGTCAGGTCAGGTCAGGGATTGCGACAGGAATCCACTGAACATCCTACATTTGGGGTAGTTGAGGCGAACAAGATTACCTCTTGTTTAGATCCCAAAATTTTTGGAAAAAAACTCCTGTAGCACTTTCGTTGTTATTTGGCAAAAAATTGTCCAACCATGGACTAACTAGACTCAAAAGATTTGTCTTGACATTTACAGATAAATTGTGCAATTAGTTATTTTTTACCTACATTTAATGTTCCATACATGTGTCCAAAGATTCAATATGACGGGTACTGTGTAAATTTTTTAGGGTCTTTTTAGAACTAAACATGGCCTTAATCTACTTGCGCTGGTACACCAATTGAAAATTGCCAGTTGCAAGGTGATGACATGGCTCTTATGAGTAGCAGTGTCTTCATTGCAGTTGCAGTATTGCACAAACGAAAATGATGATGACGCCAAAAGGGCCTTATTTCTTTATGCTACCCTTTATGGTTGTTCAATCCTTGTGTGTGTGTAGTTTCCTAGAACTCACTTTTAAATTAAAAGAAAGGTATGCGCTCCCTACGTGTCAGACAAAATGTTTTGGGCCACTGAGTGGGAATATTCCCTAAACTTTCTCTTGATCCTACGTGGGGGTTTTATCAGAAACACTATTGTCTGATGATTAGTCACTGCAATATTGTAAGCAATTTTGATCACGCACCTTTTTCCTGGGAAAGATTATAAATGCTTGAAAACTCCTCATGAATTGATTTATAGTGAAACATACTTTATTAGCATTGTACCCTTTTAGGTATCTACAAACTTTTAGGGAAAAAATGTGCGGTAAAAATTGCCACGTTATTACGTTTAAAAAATTTGCCATAGTATTTTGGTAGTGACAAGTAAACTGAAAAGGAGGATGGTACATTAGTATAATGTAATTTTGCAGTATGGAGAGAAGTCATGCAACTGGTTCTGATTATTACCACGATGATATTGGCGACAGCCCAATCTGCAAGTGCGCTTAACTGCTGAAAAATCCTTACACTGCAGACACATAATATTACTCCCAATAAGAGGATGAATTGTGGTTAAGCATCAAATGTTACTCCAAAACAGTAATTACTATGTCAGAATTGGTTTTATTTATGATCTCAGAAAAAAGAACCGGTTCAATTTTCAACTTTTAAAAGGGCAATATTTCTGATTCACAGTACGTATTGGATCATATATTAGTGAAAGCTGCCTTTTTCAAAACAAAGAAAAAGGCTAATCAAAGGCTTAATACCTTAGTGAAGTGGTTAGCACTTTTGGCATGCGTGCAGCCAATAATGCCTAAGGGCATCCTGCTCTCATTATAATTCGAAGAGCATCATAGCTAAGGTCTAGCGATGCTCTAATGATTATTTATGTTTTGTCACTTAACATATCATTGAGCAAAATACAGCAGATTAGAGGCCGGGTCGTGCAATTTTCTTTTCGTATTTGAAACGCATGCTGCGCCTTGTCAAAATTTAAAAAATGCTAATGAAAGGCTTAGTTCCTTAGTGAAGTGGTTAGCACTTTTGGCATAATATGTAGAGGATTAGGGAAAAATCACTTTATATTTCAACACTTCCCCTCATATGAAGACTCCTTAGGTCTCACGGGATGCTAGCCAAGATTTAAACTCGAGACTTCTACCTAGTTACTATATTAAGTTACATTAACATAAAATGTGTGTGGCCAATAGGCCTAAGGGCAGGTGTCTTGTCCTTCTCTCATTATAATTCAAGGTATATTAAGCCAAGGTCTAAGGGCTAGTTTGGAGCTGCTCTACTTCTTATTTTCTAATTTTACTCTCAACTTTCGTAAGCCAAATAGGATAGCTCCACAAATTCTGCTCTACGAAAAAAAATATATATAGAGTTAGAGGGCAACTTCATGTTTTTTGTGAAGCTTCTCATGGGTTACTCCATAAACCTGAGGATTTTAACCCTAAGAACGTACAGTTGTGAAAACATTAACCACTATTACCCCAACACAACATAATGTTTTATTTTAGGCCCCATTTGGTACCACTGCTCCGCCTCCGGCTGCACTTACTTCGCCAACCAAACGGGAATAAGAGGAACAACTCCTCCTGGAGTTCGTGCTGAGAGAAGCTAAAGTACAAAAGAAGAGCTGAAAAAGCTTCACGACTTCGCCAACCAAACAGGAAGAGGAGGAACAAGTCCTCCTGGAATTCATGCTGAGAGAAGCCGAAGAACAGAAGATATGAAGCTCACCTGCGTCGGCACCCCTGCTGATTGAGTAGAACTAACAGTCAAATCCTATCCACTAATCTTGTACTTGATAGATAAGATCACTTCGTGAACATGCATCTCTTGATGGCGTCTGTTCGTGGCGTCGTTTCACAGCACTAACGACTTAAAACTTCCAACTTGGTATGTTTGAAAAAAAAAACACATCTTCAATTTGATTTGTTCAAAAAATACAACGCCGAGCAGAGCTAGCCAACTTTTCGTCCAGGCGTCCAGCCTGCTCAGTATAGGAGTGAGACTCTGAGATAAGCGACAACATTCTCGCGGCCTGCCCAAACGTCTGACATGTGCTAAGCTCCAGAAAACCTGAGCACCTCGGACAGTTTCCTCCACGGCTACTGTTCAAACTCAAATCCTCATCAGAGCACGCCAGGGCACACGGTAGCACGGGCTTAACATTACACAAAAAAGTAGCGGGGGTGGATCCATCTGTCCCCACCATTCATATGTCAGCATCAGAAGAAGTATTGAAAAGTTGTTTAGTGTCAGAGGATGGGCTTCCTTAAGAATAAATTCGAACATAGAACGCTGAAAACATGCAGTAAGCCAGTAACCTCTTATCTTCAGATATATTAACCAGCGATTCCTGATACAGCGGAATCTATTATGGTAACAAGCATGCTACATCTACTGCATAAGTGCACAATCCAAAATTACGCACTGTAGTTATCTCTGTCGAACCCCACCTATTTTCTCAACATTTTTTGCCTGTACGGTTGCAGCTACAGTCTGATGAACGCCTTCTGTAGAGGCTGGAAGGTTGCTCCTTAGATCACTTGTTCGCCTGCCTTCTCGCTGCTCCGAGCAAGAGGACCTTGCCTACAAGTCCGGTGTTGAGCACACAAACCGCAGCCACTGCACCACCAACCACCACCCACTTCCAGTCAAAACCATGTTGAACTGCATGGGAGCTGTCATTCTCGTTACCGATTTTATCGGCAATGGAGAGGTCATGGTCCAAGGGACCATTTGAAGCCGTGATGGATATCTTGGTGGTAATTCGAGCCATGATGGCGCTGTGTGACAGGGTATTTTCTGCATCTCTCATTTGCTGGTACGCTCTGAATCCAGACTGAAGTTTCTTCACAGCACCCCACATGCCATGACGAACAGCAACCCTGGCTACATCTTTTGGTATGCCCATGTCCTCATAGTGAATCAAAGTTACTTCACATGCAGATTGCTGACCCACATGTTTAGGCGATTGAACTGCATTTCACAAACAAAGAATATGGTTATAACGTTAAGGTCTTAAGTATTTGTGTTCATGCCTGACTGGAAACCTTTCATGTTCAGAACAAACACAGCTCAATACATCATAGTGATACTAACTACTAAGAAATAGAGTTACCAGCTCTAATACGCCAACTTGAGAAGTACAGCTCCACACGCCTTGGTTTTTCTTTCTTGGGCAATGATGGATATGGAACACCCTGCCAAATGGAGGTTGCTGAGCGCTCACATATATGCACTTACACAAGATGTTAGCAAACATTTTCTACAGACAGCGATTTTAATATATTGAAATCCTTGTGAATCTTATCCATATTTCACAAACATGCCAGACAAGGCAGGCATGTCGCTCTAATATATGGAGACCTGAGTTTGGTTCTCAGCAAGACACGTGTGAGAATTTAATAGCTAAAAGTAAGATGTTTGTAATGTGTTGGTTCAATCTTGACTCTCATCAATTAAATCTATCTTTAAATACTAAGATGTGATCCAATAGTAAATGACCCAGCGTAATGTTCTCTTCATGTGATAAAAGTCCATTGTTTTCCAAAAAGTCTAGCACATATTAGTCAGAAAAGGAACATAGCGATTAATGTATCTTCATCTCCTCCTAAACCTAGAAACCTAATAACCTGATATCCCATAAAACTTAAAAGGTGCTTATGAAATTATGCAAGCAGTTTAATTTTAAAAGACACTAATAGGTAACTTCAACCCATCATGCAGGAAGATAATAAACAGTTTGCTATCTGAGTAGTCTATAATTTTGGGTTACTGTTTTGTGGATGACGAAAAAAGAAAGAAAACTCACGAACATTATCACTCTTTTGGAAAATAAGCATTTATATTAGGTCCAGATCAATTACAAGGCCGCTTCTGAGAAATTTCTGCAGACTACATTCAAACAGCAGAGAAGTGCAGAACAAGAATGTTATATTAAACAAAGAGTAAGTAATCTCTTGGAGAAAAAAGGTAGAAAAGGAACATAAATTTGACGCAGTAGGGTTAAGGCTAAAAGTAAAGCATAACCATTGAGAAGATGGAAAGGGGACAAAACATTTCACCTTCGTCAGTTATAAAATTATATGAATTTTTTTTCAGATAATGGAGGGAGCATAACATTACATGAGTAAGTATCTGTTAATAAAACACTCTGTACACGTACCTTTGTAACACAATAGTAAGTCTTCCCAGATTCCCATATGCGTCCTCCAAAGATGTATTCACGGTCACTGCAAAAGAATGGGAACTGGAAAACAAACAACATGTTGGAATTGAGAATTTAACATGAACATACACAGGGAACAACAGAAGCTGAGCAAACACCTTTTTTATCCAGTGGACAATTGTTGCTCCATTCTGAGGGAACTCATCCAAAGATTTGGAGTATGCAAGCATGGGATCCCACTTTAGACGAAAATCACCATCCCAGAAGAAATCTCTAACCAGTTCAGGAGTAGCATCCTCAAAAATAGTGCGGCTGCAGTACATTATAGGTCCCTCCTGATAAATACATTTAAAATAAACTCAGAGATGTATACGAAGATATTATTGTAAAACATTTAGCCATGACACATATTTTACTGCAATTTTCTAATTGTTCATGCCAATTTATGTAGATTAAGTAACAAAAAAAGGTGATCAAACAATCTAGTGTCAGAATTCCTGTTTCAGTTGAAAAGGCTAATATATAAAAAAAACTCAACCTGCAAGGGGTAAGACAGCCCCCGGGCATTGCATTAAGAAGACCTTCCCACGCAGGTCGGGAAAACCCCCAAACCCCTGCCCCACCACTCATACACAGCGGCACCGTAGGCCTAGCCCATGTGAGAATGACCACGACCGGGGCCGGACCTTAGACGGTTAGACCTGTGCTTTGGCATGGGACATATGAGGGGATTTTTTTTTAACCCCAGTGTGAAAATTCGCTCCCATGGTGAATTGAACCCAGGACCTGAGGAGTGCTACTCAAGCCACCTAACCAACTCTAATATTACCGCCTCCCATATCTATTTCTTAGTCTGTTCAATTTCAGAGTTTGTAGATTCAGTAAAGAAAATGCTAGAATCTAACAAAGAGTACACTAATAAACACTTCAAGGGACTCATGGTGTGTGTAATGCAACTGGCCAATGAAATGATAGTATGTACCATAAGAATGGACTTTCAAAAATTAAAATCCTAGCCCTTTGCCATTTTAATTTAACACACATAATTACTCTTTGCATTCAGACACTAACATGTTATACACCACCTAAGAATCGTGGTAGAAGTACATTCTATAATATTATCATCATTTAATTCTTTCACAACCCACTGGAAAGACAAACCTCAGGCTCGCGCCGCCAGGCCTTGTAGGTCATGTTGGAGGTTGTGCGCTCTATCAAATTCTGCCAAGCTGTATCCCCACTTTCCTTGTTATCTAAAAGTTGCAGGAGATGTTCTAGGTCCTTCTCAGTGACAGTATCATGCTCGCCCTCAAAATTTGTCCTGCCGATCAGAAAATATTAAAAACTGAACTAAGTTTTCACTGCAGAAAGAATATAGGAAATTGTGGTGCTTTCTTATGTCGACAAGAACAAGTTGTGTGGTTCTGTTCTACTTGCAAGCACACATACTAAAACCAGCAGAAGAGGATGAAATAAACCACAGCCACGATGGATCCCCAGCAGCAGGCTAGTTTATGTTGCTAATCCTTCCATGGTGCAAAGCGAAAGGAACTAACCAATCATCAAAAACCTATATAGCCAACATAAATAGCAAGTTTTCATGGACCTTACAAAGCTATAGACTCTTCTATCAGCGACGCCACAAGTTTCCAACATCACTCGCTATATGTCACCAATTCAAAATACAAACACGCATTCCGCTCCAACTCTATCGACATGTATCAGTTCATCAAGTCAGCTGAGAGAGTAATTTTCATGAGGAAAAAAAGATCATCAAATCTCCTAAACTGCCTCCAACACAAGGACAGGGCCGTCCCTGAATGAAGCGCAAGATCATTCAAATCAATTCCAAACCCCTGAATGAAGCGCAAGATCATTCAATTCAATTCCAAACTGAAAGACACCTACATTTCCGCCACCTACCCTGGTCCCCGGCCAACCCCGCCAGACACTATGCAAAATAGATTCAACCACTAGACGCTCACCTGCCGTCGGCGCAACCTCCACCGTCCCGGGCCGCAGCGGCATCATCCTCGGGGGAGGCCTTGTCCCGGTGCTTGCCTCTGGAGCGGCGGAATGCGGAGGAGAGGAGCCTGGGCGCGACGGAGCAGGCGGAGAGCGCGGTGCAGGCGAGCCAGAGCCTCCGGGCCCCGAGGCCCGGCGGCACCCAGAGGATGCGGAGGCGGGTGCGGAGGCCGAGGAAGAGCAGCCCCGTCCAGCGCGGGCGCCAGGACCAGCCGACGGAGAGGCCGATCATGACGGCGGCCCAGATCGGCACCGCGCAGAGCAGCACGTCGACGGCCATCTCCGCCACCGCGGGGCGCTGCAGCAGCGCCACCGCCTCCTCGCACCAACCCGCCATTGCTGCGCGCGCTAGGGCTGGAGGCTTCCGCCCCTGATCCGTTTCTCCAATCCCCTCCTCTTTTTTTGTTCCCTTTTTCTTCCTCTGCGATCTGCGAAATGGAGGAGAGGGGGCAGGGGCAGACAAGCTGGGGAGGGGACAAGTTGTTTTCGGAGGAAGGCTCGTGCCTGCGCCCGCGTGTCAGAGGCGTCGGAAGGGGACAGGTTGGCGGGTAGACCCACGTGTCGGTGGGAGGTGGGATGGGCAAAGCGGTAGTATATGCCGCGGGACAAACCGGGCGCGAGACAGTGGTTTACAAGGGGATCGACCGTGACGTGGCGACGGTGGTTTGGGTTTGGCTGGCCCCAGCGGGATGTCGGGTCGGAACGGTAGCCTATGTTGCGCGGATACTCAAGAGCTGCCGTATCCGTATTCCATACTTTATGATTGGGATACTCGTGTTCCATATAATTGTGTTAACTTAGATACTGTCAAAAACTAAAAAACAGTCTATATAGCCTAACTATCATGAAAAGCAATTAGCTCTTCTATCCTCGTATCGTTACCTAGCTGACATAATATGTGATTCCCTCAAATCAGACGTAAGATTGAATCCCCTTCGCCAATAGAAAATGGTAAAACTACTTAAAAGAGGTCGTTGAGGTTTGAGGAGAGATTAGGCATCCATATAACTTCTTTTATGCAAGGTTCTTGGTTTTTTATTTTTTTTTACTTTTTGGATCAAATAATGTGTTGCATAATTTGCTTTGAAACTGCTAAGTTTTAAGTTAAAACTTGCTAGATAACTAGTACTTTTAACTTGTATTTCATATATATAATAATTATTATATTAAAACATATTAGGCGTATCCTCGTGGTGTTTTTCGAGAGATAGCGTATCCGCGTATCCGATACGTATCGTATCCGATACTCGTATCCGTATCTAGACAACAGAGACGGTAGTTACTGGTCGTTGGGGTCGATCCACACCGTCTCAGCTATGCATAACGACGGGGGGCTACCGTTCGGATCAGATAGACGGGGGGCCTATAGAAGCCAACTCCACAAGATTTGGTTATAGCGGCATCTCAACAATTAGCGTGAGTGTTATTAATTTATCTATTTTTTTAAAAAAAAGATATTTTTGTAAGGATATGTGTATCCTTGTTATGTAGAGGCCGGAAGTGTTTCAAGGTCTTTGTATCATCTCGATGTAACGATCTTAAACTTATTAGAGCTTTCCTTATCGAAAAATGTTGAAATTATCTATGCAAGTGTTGGTAATTATCTATGTATGTGTCTTAGGAACAATGGAACTTATTTGTCTGTCTCTAGAATGGAAATTATCCATGTATTTCCTCTATCCCTGAATAAATAGATTTCTAGAGTTGTCTTAATTTAAACTTTAAGCTTTGATCGAATTTCTGGAAAAAAAAACGTCAAGATTTATGACATCGTATTAGTATCATTAGATATATATATATATACCATATAATATATTTTTATAATGTGCTTATTCTATGTCATAGATGTTGTTACTATTTTCTATAAAGTTAGTTAAAATTAAGATAGTTTGATTTGCACGGATTCTAGGAATTGGAGTATGTGCCTAAGTTATATTAGAGTTATACTGATTTTCTTAGTGTATAGTTCTAAGTAGATAGTACGGTATAACAAAAAAAAAGAGGGTTGAACTCCTTTGGATACTTAATTTTGCCAACATTTTGATTTATTACCTAACTATTATATTAAATAGAAATATGATTCTTCTAAATGTAATTTTTACTTTTCACAATACGCTCATGTCCTAGACTCGCGCATCGTGCTCATATGAGTTGGAATAGCGCATGCTAATGATGGTACGAAGTCTAATTCTAAGACGTTTCAAGTGATACTGTGGAGCCCAATTCTAAAATGTATCGAAGCAATTAATGACGCAATCGTTGAATAAATATCTAAACGTAAATTATCGAAATCTTCCTGCAACAAGCCATATGATCTGCCACAGACATGCATGTTTTCTAATTCTTTCTAAAATCAAAGTTGCAAGCATGCCTACAAACCCTGGCTCAAGGAGGCGCGTTGGGTTGAGTAGACCTGATTAAATATGGACCGGTTGTGTTGAAAAAAGAAACTCAACATTTCTTTTCTAGCTGTAGCCCATTGAGCATTGATAGACGTGTCGCCTAGTTGATTTTTGGGTTTGGGTCAGGTTGCCGATAAAAAAAAAATAGCGGAGCCCAAGCTTGACGCGTTGGTTGGGCCAGGTTCGAAACCACAGTCAAAGTCGGCCCGAAGCATTTGGTCGGGTTAGGATTTCCTTGGGGGCAGGCCAGGTCAGGTTGGTTAGACTTAGAGCATAGTATTTTTTTAAAAAAAAACTCACTCTCTAAATAAAAATTTAGAGAGTTATTTGATTAAAAATTGTTTATATATATATTTCTACCCTCTAACAGTTTTTCTTATATCCTATGCACATTTTAGAAAGTTAGTCTCGCTCTCTATTTTTGGCTAGCAACAAATCAGAAATAGAGGATGTTAATATCTGGAGATCTTAATTAATACACTGTTGGAGGGGTTTTATCAAATTTTCTATTCATATCAATAGGGAAGGTATAGATAAAGAGGCTCTTGAGTAGCTCTTAGGACTTAAATAGCTCACATCCATCAAGTTTTTTTTTCTAAAAGAACCAGAATAATTCTTCATATATTAATATAAGGAGGAGTTGAATTTAATAATTTTACAAGTGCAAGTCGCACACAAATCTCTGCCCTGAGTAGACTGCTCAGCAGGGCAAAACACAGAAAAATAGACTACCCGCTAGGGGGCACCAACAAGAGACTGAAATGCCATGCGCCCGCCGAGCACCACATTTTAGCTACGTCCAATAATTTCACAAACTACATGTTGAAGTCGCTTTGAGAGGTTCTTGAAAATCTGCTAGTATGTTTCTCATCTCACCCTGGTAAAGTAAGATACAGTTGTTAATAAAAGATTAAAATTTTACCTCAAAAATAAAAGATTAAAAAATCCATTGGTTCGTTTGGTTTAGCTGTAAGTTGTAAGCTGTAAAAAAGCTGTTATGAGATATGTGTCATAAAAAGATCATAACTTGTTTAGCTAAAACAAGTATAAAACCTACCACCTCTCTATCTCTCTTAAAATATATATGAAACGACCTCTATCTCCACCAATTTTCAAAAGCAAAAGGTCAAAAGCCAAAAACAAGGTCCAAGGTGTTTCAAAACTGTATTGTACTGTACTATATAAAATAAAAGTAGTTATTTCTGGTAAAGCAGTTTTAATAGGTTCCCCCATTTGTTTGGCTTTCTGTATTTTTTGCCAACAAAAATACTTTTGAGAAGCTTAACCAAACACAGCATGAATCAACACCAGGGGCTTGTTCCTACGTAGTCGATTCCCCTTTGCCAACCATTATACCAAACTTTGAATCAGGAAGCTCCGTTACTTGGAGAATTCAGCATGGAATTAGAATCTGAGCCTTAGGACTGACATATAACAGAAGTAAGGCATCATGGTATGGCTACGGCCTACTAGATCGGTACTATATGTATTATGCGCTGACGAAAAGCCAAATTCATCTACGCAACACAAGGTAGGATCAAGTTCATCATGTTGCCAAATTCTCTCCTCCAGAGGCTGGCAAGTTGGTGCCCGTGGTTGCTGAGACTGACAGATGAGCCGAAGCAGCCTGTTAAGGTTCTCGTCACCGGCGCTGCGGGTACGTTGTAATTATTCAGAGCACACGAACCAAACTGCAGACCAGGACTCTGAACTCTGGATAACATAATAGCTTCCCTGAAACGTACTTGCGTGGTGGGTTGTTCTTGCAGGGCAGATTGGGTACGCCCATAGTCACAAAGTTTCTGGGTCGATGGGGTCGAGGTACGGGGTCACGGTACGTGGTACGCTACTCGTTAGAGATTTTTACACTTCGGGTCGAAAATGAACCCATGAACCCGGGTCGGGGTCGACGAACCCGGGTCGAGGGTCGAAGATGGTGAACCCGTTTTATGTGACTATGGGTACGCCATAGTCGCCATGATCGCGAGGGGTCTGATGCTTGGGCCAGACCAGCCGGTGGTTCTCCACATGCTGGACATCCCTAGGTCGGCGGAGACCCTGAACGGCGTCAGGATGGAGCTGATCGATGCCGCGTTGCCTCTTCTCAGAGGTGTTCATCGTTTGCTGTCTGTGTTCGGTGTTCATCTGCTGTGCGTGTTCGGCGTTGATCGTTTGCTGTTGTGTGCGTTGTTGCAGGTGTCGTGGCAACGAGCGACGAGGCCGAAGCGTTCCGAGGCGTCAACTTTGCCGTCCTGATCGGCGGATGGCCGAGGAAAGAAGGGATGCAGAGGAAAGACCTGATCGCCAAGAACGTGCCCATCTACCAGTCCCAGGCCTCTGCGCTGCAGCAGCACGCTGCCCCAAACTGCAAGGTCCAGTCCAGCAAATAAAAAGAAATGCGTCTGCGAAAGCCCACTTTATAGTACTCTAACTCTGATAGATATGGCGCTGCTGCTTCTGCAGGTTCTTGTCGTGGCTAACCCTGCGAACACGAACGCGCTCGTGCTGAAGGAGTTCGCGCCCACGGTGCCCGCCAAGAACATCACCTGCCTCACGCGGCTGGACCACAACCGCGCCCTGGGTCAGATCTCCGAGAAGCTGGGCGTGCACGTCGCCGACGTCAGGAACGCCATCGTGTGGGGAAACCACTCCTCCACGCAGTTCCCGGACGCCTGCCACGCCACCGCCAGGACCCAGCACGGGGAGGAGAAGCCCGTCGTGGAGCTCATCGCCGACGAGAAATGGTAAACCGATCTATCGCGCGTCCTGGTCATCAGTGGCAGATAGATGGAGCCTAGCGCCCTAGCTGCTTCAGTTCAGGCTACAGGATTACGCACACATGCATGTCGCTACAATTGCAGGCTGAAGGAGGAGTTCGTCAGCGTCGTGCAGCAGCGCGGCGAGGCGGTGATCAAGGCGCGCAAGCAGTCGAGCTCGCTGTCCGCCGCCAGCGCGGCCTGCGATCACATGAGAGACTGGATCCTTGGCACCCCGAAGGTCCAAGACATGCCCTCATCCAAGCTGGCCTGGTTTGAACTGTACCTCTCTCTATATATGGTTGTCAGTGAAAGAGTATCATTTTGTTCTGCAGGGCACGTGGGTGTCTATGGGCGTGTACTCTGACGGGAGCTATGGCGTTCCCGAGGGCATCTTCTACTCGTTCCCGGTGACATGCGACAAGGGAGAGTGGTCTATCGTGCAGGGTGAGTTCTTATCATTATACGAATACCAAGTTGGTAGCAACGGCAGCACCACGGTTCTTGACACGATCTGTTTGTTGTTCCAGGTCTCGAGGTTGATGACTTTGCACGATCCAAGATGGAGCTTTCGGCGAATGAACTCGATGAAGAGAGGTCCATGGCGTACGAGCTCGTCAGCTCTGAAAGAGATCAGTAGATCACTTGTGTATACACGAGTCATAATAATGTAAAGAAAATGGTTATGAGCTTCAGACAACTGTTGCACAACCACCAATAAAGCAGACAACGATGGATTGCTGTACATCCACAAATATTGCTTTGATAAACAGGAACGGCTGTCCCTAGTTGATAAATTACATGATCACGAGGCATAAAAAAGAGAAAAAAGTAGAACGTGGCATGGCGATTGTTATCTTCGATCCAGTAACAAGAACGCACAGCAGTTATCTTCCTAAGGCCTAAGGGAACAGAGTACAATAACCACAAAACATGGGGTAACCATTGTTATTGTACTTGTCCATTTGCCCTTCGCAGATAATTATAACTGCCCTGAGACTTTACTTGGACAGGTTTTAGAGGCACACCATATTCAAAGAACTAATAATCATGTATGAACAATAATTTACAGGCATGGCATATCATCAGTTGTCAACTCTCCTTGACGTGGCATCTGCCGAGCCATGGCATCTCTACCGAGCGATGGCATCTATTTCTTTGTATATGCCCTATGCATCCCTGCCCTGTTAATTCCACCGTGTTTCTTTCAAAGCAAGCATATATGTTTTCCCTACAGCAGCGAGCACGCGCTCAAATAGCAGCATCCTCGTGTTGTCTACGGCATTTGCAGTGTCCGGTGTCCGGTTTTCAGGTTGTGACCGATATGTTCCCAGGTTTTCTTAAGCAGATGCAAGACGATGGAAATTCATGGAAGTCATCCTGTTTCGGTCTGATATCATCCGGCTCCCCCATAAGACCCCTCTGAACTTTCTGTACCTTCCGTGAAAAGGCATCCCAGCCCAACTGATTCCGTGTCTGAAATAGTATATTGAGTTTCTTTGCATTTGGGCGAATAGTTCTCTTGTGGCCCATGTATCGCCTACACATTTGATGGAGAGTGGGTGAGCAAAAAATAGCATATTAGAAAACAATAAGGGAGCATAGATAAACTGTTCGCAGAAACAAATTAACATAAGAAATAGTAAAACATAAAACAAATTGACGGTGTGTAGAGCCTCGTGTCCTTGCATGGCAGCAATCCAATATATTCAACAGATGTATACTCGCTCCGTCCCAAAATAAATCAACTTTCAAAGTTGTCATAAGTCAAACTGTTTTAAGTTTGACCAAATTTATAGAAAAAACACCAACATTTATAAGATCAAATTAGTATCACTGATAGATAATTAAATATATTTTCATAATGTAATTATTTATTTGGTGTCATGGATGCTGTTACCCTTTCCTATAAAATCGATCAAACTTAAGATAGTTTCACTTTGGGTGATTCTATAGGAGAGTTGATTTATTTGGGATGGAGGGAGTAGTTCAGAATATCCAAAGCATATGCAGAAAAAGAGGGGCACATACCTCCGGCCAGCTAAAACTTTGGCCATGTTCCCATTATTATTTGTAACAAAGACATCACTCTCATCACAAACAATGAAGTCAATTGCAGCCAACCGTGAAGAAAAAGGAAGGAAGGGATTCAAATCATCCCCAGCAAGCTTCTCCTTAGTGTAGAAATTTGGGAAGAGCTCCCTAAGAGGTTGGAGAGTTTCATCTCCACCATATATTTCTCCAGAAGCAACATACAGAAGTGTATCATTGCCAAAACCAAGAGCTCGGAGCATTAGCCCGACTTCATGAGGAGTCAGTGGGCATTTCCCCCTGCTGCGTTCATCTTCAGCACTCAATTCCTGTGTATGAATCAATGTAAAATCAATCCATCAGTCAAAACTTAAATCTGGTGACACAATCTGACAACCAATGATTTGAACTTTAACGTCTAGAATGATGAATGTGTGATTATATAACTTTATGCAGTTTTAGGACATATAAGAAAGACATAGGTCACACTACATAACAAGCAAAAGGAAATAAAATTATATGCCAATGGCAGACTAGTATTTGGAGAATATACCATAGGGAAATCTCACCAAGTTTCAAGAGTCTTACAGGTAATGTATCCCATCGTTTCCTAATTTCAGCCAATTCCTTTCTTTCTTTTTCACCGCCACCATAGTAACAGCCAGAAAACGCAAGCATGTCAGGTTCAAACCTGATGAACAAGCAACAGTTATGCTCGAAAATTTGTACTTTCATGGTTAATCATAACTTCAATTATCAAAAGCCCACATTGAATTATCATAAACAACCAGAGTTTACCTCAAATGAACGGCGACATATCGTGTGTTGATGAGTCTCAGCTTTTGAACAAGTTTCTGACCCATGGAATGTATAGAACTTGTAAATTTTAAAGCATGAAAATTTACTCGGCAGCGCAACTTTTGCAAATCTTCATCAAGATCGCTAGTGAGCCTATAATCAAACTTTGTTAATTGCAAAGCCTGCAAAGATTAAAACTGTTCAGTCAATAGGGAAGTTGTTATGGACGCTGTTGGGATCGAGAGGAGAGAGTCGAGGGAAGCGGCGGCGACGGGCGCACTACAGTACCGCGGTGCTACAGTACCCGCGGGTACTGTTCACGTGAGAGAGAGAGAGGGGTAGAGGACTGGCGGCTAGGGCTGTGAGGGACGCTGGGAACGCCAGCCGCGGAGCTTCGCCCACGGCCGGCAAGAGAGAAGGTTTTTCCTTCTAATCTCTTGCTTGATTAGATTGATACGTCTCCTCTCCTTATATAGAGAAGAAGTATTACTTGACCCTTAAGCAAGTGACTAATTAACCCTAACGGGCTAAAGCTCAATAGGCTCTTGACTCTTCTAACACTACACCCCACCTGGACATGCAGCTCGTCCTCGAGCTGCAACATAACGATGACACGAACGATGACTCCGCTAGACACAAACCTAACACCTAAAAATAAGCCTTTTACATCTCGGCTTATTTTATTGACCTGAAATAGACAGCGACTCTTTATTTTTGATTTTTGGAGATACGGCGAACACCCTCCGCGTGATGAACCTGCACGTGTGTAGTCACCTGGATCCCATGGAGCCCACCGGAACGAGAGGGGTGCACGGGTATAGCCACCTGGAATTAGTAGCGATAGCGACCAACGGAGACGTCCTCGCGGCGGCCGGTGGCGGAATGCGGTGGCGCTAGGTAGTGCGTCCCCGCCGGTGACAAGGAGGGGAGCGACTCCCCTACCGCTGCTACCGCAGAGTTGGAGATCGCTGCCCGCGGGAAAATCACCATGCTCGCGTCTGAAGACAGCAGCGGGTCGGCGCAGTTGCTGGTGGCCGTCCCACGGGGCGAGGTCGCGCTCCGCTGAGCTGAGGTCGACCGTCGCCAAGGTCGCCTCGTGCATATACTGGCGCATCTCCTGCAGCAGCCGGCGCGCTAGGAGGCCGCGCACCGCAGCCTGTAGCCGCACCGCCGCAGACACCTTGCAGGTAAGCATCTTCCCTGGCGGCTCCGTCGTGATGTCCATCGCCTGCTCGATCTGCTGCAATGTTGGCTGCACCGGTGGCTGCACGTCCTGGAACAGCAGCAGCGGCATGCCGAGGTAGGACTGGATGGCGGCGACGGAACGGGCGAGATCGGTGATGGCCGCGGTCAACTGATCTGGCGTCATCGGTGAGGAAGTGACCGGCAGCGGCTCATCGTAACCTGGCATCTCCGATACCAGATTGTTATGGACGTTGTTGGGATCGAGAGGAGAGAGTCGAGGGAAGCGGCGGCGACGGACGCACTACAATACCTTGATTAGATTGATACATCTCCTCTCCTTATATAGAGAAGAAGTCTTACTTGACCCTTAAGCAAGCGACTAATTAACCCTAACGGGCTAAGGCTCAATAGGCCCTTGACTCTTCTAACAGAAGTATGTCTACTTTTTATTTGTCTGTCACTTGACACCTGAGATTTTTATTTATGATGAATATACATAAGAAATATCTTCAAAAGGAAATTATAATATATGCTCATGTTCAACCCAAAGGGCCACAACGGAACCATGGAACAGATAAACTATTGTATATAATGACCTGTTCATCTTAACACCCACCCATCCAAAATACTGTAATCAAACACGACACTTAAAATGAAACAAATTGATAACTAAGATCATATAACTGGCATGTTTTCTTAGCACATGATATATCACTACAAAGACAGGAAGACAGCAAACTAGGAAGAAAAAACAAGAAGTATGCACTGTAATACTATCGAAACAATATGCAACATAAGTTTCCAGGCCATGACACAGGATTGGCAGGTTACTTACTCGCCTTCGCATGAGTATTGGCAAAACTTCATCAATGTAAAACTCAGGCATCGATTTCCTAGGTGCACGCATGGTCCACGGTAGTTTATCCATGGACATCATTACTTCATAAGGGATCCTTTTGACAATAGTTACATCCTTTGATAGGTAGGAAATGAACCAATCCACGTCAAAAATGTCAGAGAAGTCACTGCATACGAAATTTGAAGTCAAGCCATTTTGGAACACTAACATTCAGAAAACGTCCTGTAATTTCCAGTTTCTAATTCACCTGTCGTCCTTCCAGAATGAGTGGTGGTCTAACTCAGGTACAACAAGTGTGGCATTCAAAATCCAGGCAACTACAACAGCATCTGTTATCTGCAAACTGAACATCATAAAGGTAACACAAGGGATGATAGAAACAAAGCAACCAGACGTTGGAAGACAATCATACCCCTATGCGCTGCTGATTCAGGCCCCCGCTAGTAGCAATCAACAAGTAACCAGTAGAACTGTTCTCTGGCACAGCAGCTGAAAGATGAACATGGAAAACTAGATTGTCAATTTTTTTCCACAATTTTAGTTCAAGAGAGGAAGTGAGTAACTATACAAACTAACATCTGAAATCTGCGCTTCTCCCACTGCATCCATAGTACATGCTGGAATACTTGGATTCCCAAATATCGATAGGTTCGTAGTTTCTATGCTGCACATTTTCAGGATTGTAAATGGTCAAGCAGTATTCGGTAATTGCCAAGGAAGTTGAGATAATATTCAGATTATAAAGTATGAAAACCAGTACAGGCAGAACTTGCGAAAGATGGTAACAGAGAACATTTAATTAAGGCACACACAAAATAGAATTTCAACGACATTTCTGGTGGAACATCACATTGCCAGAAAAAACTAAACTCTTGAACTCAATTTCTCAAATTGTCCCCAAGTCCTAACCATGTGGCAGGTGTAGCCGCAAGTGGTACAAAATAGAACTTCCTTCTTTCACCTCTATCAGGCTATAACACGCAAGGGACCATGCAATGACAAAATTCGGTGGAATTAGACAGTAGAGCAGTCAAGTCTCAAACAAATTACCTGCTTGGATCGCCATCGACTCCGGATCCGCGCCCAGTCAGCGTCAGTGACCACGTGTCCCGTAAAGAGGGACACGAACCCTAGAACGAACAGCGCAATTCCCAGGAACACCGGAGAAGGCGGCACCTTCCTCGCTGCCCTCGGCGAGGAGGCGCCGGCGCCACCACCGCCGCCGCCACCGGAGTAGTACGATTTGGCTGCCGCGTCAGGCTTCTTCCCCATGACGCGCCGCACCAGCTCCAGAGCGTAGTAGAACACAAAATCTCGGCATACAACGCCCACCCGCCCTTCAGGGTCGCTGGCGCCGGCGTGCTAGCCACACGCGCTAGATCGTGGAGGAGCAGACGTCCATGGCGACGGGAGGAGGAGGAGGCAGGCGTGTCCGCGTGTGAACGCGACCGGGGTCTGGACAGTGGAGTGTGACGATGCCACGAACCGTACGTAGGCGGGCTGGGCTGAGTTTTATTAATGGGCCGTCAGTTAGTTGGTCCACATCTCGCTTGGCCCGTCGCGGTTCTTTCTACATGGGCCTCCTCGTTCGATACTTGAATGAGGCCCATACTGACACCTAGACTAATGTGGGACGGTTAACATGAGAGACAGGCATCAGCTTGTGCACCCGGGTTGATCTGGTTTACAGTGTGCCCGTTGCAGTGCATTCAGGGATTGGGCGCGGCAGTGCAGCTGGGTGCTCAGTCCATCATCATGGAGACGGACGCCAAGCAAATTGTTGAGGCTGTGCAAGGGAGCGATTTCAGACTATCCGTAGTGGGCGGGCTTGTGCATGAGGTGAAGGAACTGCTCGTCGAGAACTTCCTGCAATTTCAAGTGTCATATGCTCCGCGTGATTGTGTAATCGTGGACTCAACCTCGTATGTTGACCGGAGTGTCAAATTGTATTCTGAACTTAGTGTCAAGCGATTCAGCTGACATAGTTGATTAACGTTCCTAAACAAGAATGGACGATGGTTCCGGTTTGTGCCGACGGTCCTCGGCTCCTCGAGTAAGTAATTCCACCTGTTTTCTAGAAAAAAAAAGGAAGAAGAAAAGAAACGAATTCCACCTTTGTGTCCACGGTACCAGTACCTCGCCGCACCTCTCAAGTTGATTTGTCGCACGGCGCACTGCGACCGTACCATCACCGTTCACCGGAGGACAGCATCCCTGTTCCCGATCATCGATGACACCCATGTGACCTGTGACCCTGCCACGGCTGGCTACCATAATAGGCAGTGTTTAGATCCCTCAAACTTCCAAAAATTTTACAAGATTCTCTGTCACATCGAATCTTTAGACGCATGCATGGAGTATTAAATGTAGGTAAAAAAAATAACTAATTGCACAGTTTGTCTGTAAATGTCGAGACGAATCTTTTGAGTCTAGTTTGTCCATGATTGGATAAATTTTACCAAATAACAACGAAAAGTGCTACAAGAACTTTACACCAACTTTTACACCATCTAAACACTACCTAACCAACAGGACAAAGGGGTCGAGTCGAGGTCGAGGCACTGCAAATAGCTACTAGTACTAGCTGCGCCACCACGGCGCCCGGCCGGCCAAACCATCCGGCAGGGGACACAGCACAGGCGCACGCTAACCTACCAAACGAACAGCTCGACCATCCCTCCCAAACGACAGCGGCAATCATCCAGCCAGCGCACCCTTGTCACGGGGTGTCAGCGGGAATTGAAAACGAGCGCTGCACCTGCACTGGGCTGCATGCATGCCGGCCCGGTTGGCAGTACGTACGTACAGGATACGAGCACGTACTCGTACTACTACTAGTACTACACTCGTACAGGCAGCAGGGTACTGGGTACAACTAGCCAGCCCCGTCGCCGAGCCAGCAGCGTCCGCAGGGAACTGCGCATGCCAGGAAGCCGCCAAAATAGGGGTACCCACCCGTACGTATCTCCCCCAACGCCCAACACGGAGATATTATTTCCCCCAAAGCGCAGACATACCCCCCATTTCCCCGCCAATCGGGCACATGGCCCGCGCTGTAGCTGACACTGACAACTGGACCGGGCCGTACGGGTACGCCCGGCCCGCCCCCCGCACCAGGCTTTTTTCCCACTGCGCGGTCGCTGTGCGACACTAACCTTTGACAGGTGGGACACAGCAACTCGTGGACCCACGGGGCAGCGGGTATGCTCTGCAGTGGAGTTTGGTACGCGATGCACAAAATCTTTTGTGGCGTCTGGTTCCGGATATGAGATCTTTCAAGCAAGTGGCAGGTCCGCTTGTTTTCTACGTAACCGTAGGCTTGCTAGTTCGACAGCAATGACGCTCGGGACCCACGTACCCGACTCCACCTGCATCCGCAGTTGGGTTCCATTCGAGGTGAGGGATGGAGCGGGGTGTACAGTCACACAGCGCGCAGCCTTTATTGGGCGTGGCAGTGATGCCACGCACAGCAGCCGCGGGTCCCGCCTCGGATTGAACTCATCAATGACACATCTCCATGTGGCCGCGGCCCACGGTCACGAGACTGGCTCGTGGCCCCACCACCGCCTGCACGGCTCCTGCCCGCTAGCTGTCTCGGTAGTGCCTGACGGGAGATCCCACATGTCAGTACGGGCGCTCGCTCCATGCTCCCCACAGTCGCCTGCCTGGCTGAGTGGCTGCCTGCTCCTCCCCGGGAGGCTCGTCTCGCTGCCCGATTGCTTTTATATGGGGTGCCACGCCACGCCAGTGCGGGTAGCATACCGGCTGTACTTGCAGCAGCAGCCGCCGCCGCCGCCGCCGCCGCTCTTGCCAGTTGCCACTTTGCCTTGCCACACACCGTTATTGCCGGGCGCGCTAGCTTGTCGTGAGTCCTGCCTGCTGAACGACGACGCGGCAGCACGTAGTAGCTAGCTATGGAAGGGGACGGTGGCGCGGGCGGTGGTAGCGGAAGCGCGGCACCGCCCTGGGATCTCGCCATGCACTGGGCTCCCTCCGCCGGCTCGTCCTACCCGCAGCAGCCCTTGGCGCTGCGCCCAGGCGGCGTGCCCAGCCAGCTCCAGCTGCTGCACCAGCAGCAGCCGCAGCCGCAGCCGCAGCACGAGCTGACCTGCCTCAAGCTGGGGAAGCGGCCCGCCTGCTGCTGGGCGGGGGCGGCGGGCAACCAAGTGGTGGCGCAGGCTGGCGCGGGCCTGCCGCAGGTCCACGGCAATGGCGGCGCCGCCGCTGGTGGTGGCGCGAGCGGGACAGCTGCTGAGGGTAAGAGGAAGGAGAAGGCGGCGGCGCCGGCCGTGCCGAGGTGCCAGGTGGAGGGGTGCCACGTGGCGCTAGCGGACGCCAAGGACTACCACCGGCGGCACAAGGTGTGCGAGGCGCACTCCAAGGCGCCCCGGGTCGTCGTGCTCGGCGCCGAGCAGCGCTTCTGCCAGCAGTGCAGCCGGTCGGTACATTAATTTAGCTCGACTATATACGTACTCCATTGTCCATGAAAGGTAGTATTAGGAGTAGCAACCTTTGAATTGAATTGATAAGTACGTGCGCGAAATGTCCTTTTGTTGTGTGTTTCTGGCTGCACGCGCAGGTTCCACGCGATCTCGGAGTTCGACGGCGCGAAGCGGAGCTGCCGGCGGCGGCTGGCCGGGCACAACGAGCGGCGGCGGAAGAGCAACGCCAGCGAGGCCATGGCCAGAGGCGTTGCGCACCCACACGGTACGTGTCCGTCCGTCCGTCCATCAGTCCGGCGTACTCCGATCCGGATGCTTTTTGTGTCCAGGATGTGGAAATTAAGTTGGGCAGGGACCAGCGGTAGTACTGTAAGAACACACGATGCACATTCACGGAATTACGGTATCGGTGGCTAGAGGACTGTAGTTAAAAAAAACTCGCAGGGGTTGTTGGTTTGATGCCGGGAAACATGGAGAGATATGTAGCTGCTGCTGGCAAGGCACGAAAGGCTAGTCCTCGGAATGTGCGACGTGCAAAGCCCGTTAGGGCACGGATTTTTACGCATGCCTTTACGTGCACCTGCGGCCTGCGGGCCTGCTAGACTGGTGGTGTCTGGTGTCCGATGAGTGGGTATAGGGCGACCGTGCTATGATCACTTCACCTTCACGATAGAACTTCTCACAGGAGTGACAGTGGTTAAATTTCCAGTCACAGTAGAACGTCTCACGGTGGGGAAAAAAATTCAGTCGGGCTACTGTTCAAATGCAAGAGCTACGGCACCGTGGATTCAGGGTTCGTGTTCATACCGAAACATCCGGTGTAGGAAAGCTATATATAAATTTAGAAGAAATAGTTAGAAAAGAAGTTAGGCCTTGTTTAGTTCCCCAATTTGGGGATGACCAAATCACTGTGCAACACTGTAGTATTTTTATTTTTATTTGGTAATAATTATCCAAATATTGATTAATTAGGTACAACAAAACTGTGCAATTAGTTTTTGATTTTCATCTACATTTAATACTCTGTGCATATGCCAACATTTTAATGTGACGCAGAATCTTCTTTTTTATAGTGAAATTTATGTCCAAAGTTGTATAACTAAATACGTTATATGTCTTCATTAGTTCGGTAGGTTTCGGTGGCTGCTGCTGCTGTAGGTTTCGCTTTTTCCCCGCTCTTCAATCACTATAACGTCATGCAGCGGCTGCCGGCTGCAGCAGCCAGCATGCTCATACTCGTACGTGTTCGGTAGGTGTACGCACCGCTCGTATTTTGCGCGATGGTTTAGGCGGTGTACTGCTGCGTAGTACGTACGATGAGCTATGTCGGTTCTAGGTACGTAGGCTAGTACGTATGTATAGGAACAAGAACGGCCAAACTTGGCACAGCGTATCTACAGTGCACAGTACTCTGCTAGTACTCCTGTGCGAACGAATCTAGTACTGAGCGTACGTGTACGATGGTACTCGATCTACTTTCTGCAGCTTTGTGCTGACTCTTCTTCTCGCCAAATGTTTTACTGCTAATAAATCGGTACTTACCTGCGTCTTTAGTTGAGATTCTTTCAGAACGTCAGACTTGTAACTACTACCCGCTCTCCATCCTCAAGTATAAGGAAGCATACATACACGTACTTTAAAATTCGGAGCTTAATTATACTACAAAATTGATAACAGTGGATTTGTATTAAAATTATTTTCTAATGGTCAAACTACAATGCAGCAGGAGTAACGGCTTTCGGCCACGGCTTCCTGCCGCCGCCGTGCGGCGGCCTCCCGGGGTCCCCAGCTGGTGCTCTCTCTCTTCTGTCATCGGCCAGAGGCGGCGCGGCGAGCGGTGCTCCCTGGCTGGTCACGACGCCGGACATCTCCGCGCGCTCCAGCGCGGCGCTCGACGACCTTATCGCCGAGAACCGCGCCTCACTCCTCGCGTGGCAGTACTTGTCGGACCGCTCATCGGCGCCCGGCCAGCATTTTGCCTCTTCGTCGGCGGCGGGTTGCGCCCTCCCGCTGCCCGATCAGGCAGCCAGCAGCTGGCGCCCGCACCCCCACAGTGGCGTTGGCGGTGGCCGGTACCACGTGGCGCCGCCCGGTGCGTGGCACACGACGCTGGACCTTATGCAGACAGCAAACACAGCCGCCGCTCCCGCCACCGGTGCACCGTTCCGGCCAGTGCCGGAGAGAGCGGGCGCCAGGCCTCGCGGTAAGACCAAGGATGGCGACGCGTCAGGGTGTAGCTTGGAAGCGTGGGCGCCCGCGGGTGGAGCTCGTGTGCTGTGATCGCCATGCAGTCAGCGAGGGTGGTGGCCATTGCGCCTTGCCCTGTAGTGCCTGGTGTTGCTGTGCGTGGCCCTGGTGTGCTCCATGTTCCCAAAGGGATGTGTAATCCAATGTGCTTCAGCGTGTGCTTTTGTTAATGAATGGAGTAATGTTTAAATTTTTTATCCATAAAATGCGTTTCCCTATGGCCCAAGGCATGTCCATGCAGCGTCTACTGCCACTTGCTGTGGGAATAAAATGTAAATGGCAGGACTGTAAAATCATTGCGTGCATGGACCGCAGTCCGCAGCCCACCCGCGTGGACTGGGCTAGGATTTGTTGCAAACCAGGCCTATGTTACATGAGACAAGCATCTCCAAGAGTTTGCCAAAATTCACTTGGCAAATATCGTGATTTGATAACTTATATGGCAAGTGAAAAAATAGACTTTCTCCAAGAGTTTGCCATTTGGACTTAGTAAAATAAGAAGAGGCCCGCTAAGCGAACGAAGAGCCCCGCTAAGAAACGAAGAGCCCCGCTAAGCGAACGAAGAGCCCCGCTAAGAAACGAAGAGCCCCGCACGCGAAGCCGGATGCGCGCTCGCGCTCAGCGCGCAAATATGCGCGTGGAGGGAGGAGATTTGCCAAGTTGCTAAAATTTGCCAAGTTGGATGCCAAACTGTTGGAGCACAATTTTTCCGGTTTTGCTAAAAATAAATGGATGCCAAGTTGATTTGGCAAACTCTTGGAGATGCTCACCCGAAGTGAATGTGGACGGGAAAAGAAAGAGGGAGACCTTCCGGATTACAAGACGTTTTTTTTAGATACATTGCTTTTCCTAGTAGACATAATATATATCTAAGTACATAGAAAAACTATATATTAAAAAAAACTCAAAACATTTTATAACTTAGACGGGAGAAAATACTATATAAGTTGTTTGGAAAGCCAATGCATATGATGTGGAACTTTCACTAACAACTTTAGCTATGATATCGCAATTAAGGGTTTGTATGTTATGAAAATAATTCTTATGATGAATATAATCCAACTAATATTTCACATATTTATCGATGGTCAGAGTTAAAAATTTGACTAACATAAATCCTAAAACAACTTACTCTGGCATGTCTTCCTGATGTTCTTAAATTGACTGACATGAACCCTCTATTTAATTTGGTGCAGATGTATGCATGCTTGTATTATCTCGCTCTGTAAACCCTCATGATCTGAGCATCACTAACATCATGATCTGCATCACTAACAGAGTTCAGATCCACAAAAAAAAAAGAAGTTACGAGAATCAGATTACCAAAAGTAGGGGACACAAATGACATGCTTTTTCTCCAATTTATTTTTGAATTTTCCCCTCCAATTTAGATTTAGATACTACACAACTTCTGGTATAGATTTAAAAGCCTAAGCATTATACTAACACGTGAGCATAATAGAATACAGTTAAATAATGAATATCATCAAATTCAGTAAGGGGTCTTTGGATCCCTTCATTTTAGAGGAATTAGAATGTACTTATTAGATTAGGCTATTTTGCTTGAAATTTGGCATTTCATAACTTTTCTAAGCTCACAAATAAGCATATCTCAAACTCATAAGGTGGGAGATGAAAATGGATTCTATAGATCACTATGCTATATTTCTACTCTCTAACTTATAGCACACTTTTCACTCGCTTCCTTAGGATTTAACAGCGCTATGCATTTAGTGGTAGACGACGTCCCCGTCGACAGTGAGGCGCCACTGGTGACTTCGTGAATCTCGAGATCTGCCGGCTCAATTCTTCGGAGGTGCTCATAAAGGTAGAGTTTGCGTATACGTGTTCATAGGGATGAGTGTGCATGCGTAAAAAAAATGCAACATATAAATATGTCTCTTGTATGGCTAACACTAACGTACAAATATATTCAATATACAACCATATTAGCTTAACTAATCTATGAATAAACTATAATAATTAGAATAAATTCAATTCTGAAGATTCAAACGGGTCCTAAGAGGGAACAGTAGTAGTTGCCGAATGAGTGGACGACACACAATTCATTACTAGACTTGTAGGCTGTAGCCCATAACAGATTATATGCGTAGTATAATATGAGGAGATATTCTTGCTTTAAGCGGATACATGTGTATCTATCTCAATTCGGCTTATAATCTGTTTTTTCAGTTTTTTTTAGCCGAAACAATATTTTTCTCTCACAACAAATTAGCCAACAGTGTTTTTAGCCGGCTTATCAGCACAGCCGAACGGGGCCTGTGTTTTTCTTTCCAGTGCCCCACCGACATGTAATAAACGATACATTAACTATGAATCTAGACAAATATTTATTTAAATACATAGCCAAAACAGGATTTATTTTTAGGTAGAGAGAATAAGCATGACTATTATTAATAACTCTTATATATAAGAATAAGATACTTATTTATATACTGCAAGAATACCTAGCCGCATGCTGGTCTAATGTGCACTAGTGGGTACGAATTAGACTATGGGCCACACGATTACTCTGGTCAATGCGGCTCTAAGAAAGTTGTTGGATTTATAAGTGAATTGTCCATTTCTCCCCATTAGTTTAAGTTTTTTTTAGTTGAACTGGTCGGTGCATGCAACTTAATATGATATCGAGTCAGAGGTCTCGAGTTCGAATTCTGTTTAGCTCAATTAAATGAAATAATTACTGCTCGCTCTTATTCCACGTCTGAGGCCTGAGGGGGAGGACTGTTGGAATATAAGTGAATTGCACACCTCTCCCTATTAGCTTAAGTTTTTATGTTGAATTGGTCAGTACATGCAACTTAATAAAATCATCTAGAACTCAATGGCCACATCTCGTCTTTGAAAATAGATTTTTAGAGTAACGCCCTTAATTTTATTTTGTCAGACGGACTGCCCATTAAAAACAACCTTAACACCTCAACAACCGCCGTCATCCTCCATCTCCTTCCATAACTCTTAGGGCCTGTTTGGATACACTATAGTCTAAAATTTAGTTGGCTAAAGTTAAGGACTGAAACTTTAAACCACTTTAGCTCACTTACGTGGTCTAAAGTTTTTGTGAGGTTATCTAAACATTAGACAACACTTTAAACTTTCTGTTTAGAACATCAAGAGCTAAAGTGATCTAAAATTTAGTAGCAAAACTTTAGACCGTACCATGGATCCAAACATAGCCCTATATGATGTCACCAACAACGTCCACCGCCCTCTCTTCCTCTCCCTTACCCAAATCCGATCCAATGCACACTTTGTTGCATGTGTCATTGACTTCGTAGTCATCGTGGTTGTTGCCATTCTGGTTGGTGTTGGCGCCGTTGCTGAGGAGGCAGAGGTGGATCAGAGGACGAGGTGATGATGCCCCTTCTTCTCTGCACCCCAGTCGACTCCCGGCTCTTGACCCCCCTTCTCGTAAGGGTGGATCACCCGGCACCTAGCACCTTCCTCTCCTCCAAGCATAGGCGGCCAACATGGCAGATCCAATATGGATGCTTGGGTATTGCCCTAGACAAAACGTTATTTATGTATATATTAAGTATACACCACTATTATAGAAACAATTTTCTAAGGCGTTTTCTTTTCACAGGTGGTTGCATACCCAGCTCTAAAAACGATTGATTTAAAAAAACCTTTGAATAGAGGCGGTTGGGGATTACCTCTACAAATTTATTCTTGTGGCCTCTACGATGCATTTTCACAGTAGTGCACATTTATATATGTTGGTTGGCTTTGTTTTCTTCATTTCTTGTCATTCACTTATAAAAAACCATGGTCTAGCCTCTCCACACCACACCCTAATAGGACTTCGTCGGCCCATCTGAATTGACATTCACCAACTAGCCTAAGCTAGCTACTAGGATCTTCGTTAGCCCCTCAATCGCATATGGATACATCTATTGCATCCGTCACCCTTTGTCCACCCTAATCCTTGTCTCTCCCAAGTCCTAATCCCCATAGGAACCTTATAATAGGCTAGTCCCCAGCCACAGCAACACACACACACACACACACACGGGCATGACAACGTGGTGGCGTGTAATAAGTGGTCGACTGCTTTGGTTTGGGAATACCCAACTCTTAGATCCTAAATCCACTATTGGTGGCCAAGACTAAGGCGTGCTACGCGCGAGTTTGGCGATGGCTCAGGACGTAAAATCTAGTTAGTTAGCATGAAGTTCACTCTAGTATATGAAGTTTTTTTTGTAACTCATGAGTAGCATGCATGGAAGTATGGAACACTTTCTTGGACTAATTTTGTATCTGTTTTGTACAATTGATTCATAACAAAGGTAAGCTACTAGTAGTCCTCTCTTTGTAGATATAAATTGGTCGTGAAACTGATTTGGGGCAATTTTTTAAATTAAGACTCAAGTTATCGCTACTCCTCTCTTCTGCTTTAGAACAAATTAAAAATGTGAAGATAATTGCAGTGTGACTTGAGAGATGAATAGTAAATATGTAAATATATAGTGTGAATCCTGCTTTTTTTTTTCCTGTCTACACCAATTGTGCCATCGTGTACTAAATTAAATAGCATTGCTTAAGGACATGCTATTATGCATAACGTAACGGCACGTAACATGAGCCGGTAGGGATATATACTCTATTATCTCCCTACTGGCACTTATTATTTGTAACGATGTAGTTAGAATCGGTATAGTTAGGAGAATTTCCCGCGCGTTGCCGCGGGTACAAAGGAGGAATATAAATATAATCTCACTGTAGTCTATCGAGTCATCTATATATAGCTTTATTATTAGTAGTTTCAAAGAGGAAGAGAGGAAATCACGTGAGAGAATAATGATAGCAGTATGTGTGCATGGTTATGTGTAGGTAACTGTATCCACTACTGAAACCATTTGTGAGTGGACACTTAACTGCATGCGGCAACAGGAGAAGTGGATAATAACGTGGCTCAAGGAGGTGCTAGAGAATTAGGCCATATACTATTTTTGTGTTGACATTGACGCTACCATGAATACACCATCTATTTTGCTCTTGTATTGACGGTCTAACGGGCATGGATGGGGGCATCAGGGGAGTGGCACAAATGAGATATTAGAGCATCTCTAACGGGTTATCTAAACACACTACCAATCCTATATTTGGGTAGTAGAGGCCAAAAAGCGCACACCAACAGTATACCTATCAGACTACCTACTTTTGTTGGCCCAACAAATTTCCCCTCCCACTACCTACATCTGTTGGGCCAACAAATCTGCTTTCCTATTTTTTATTCGTCTCTTTCCTCACGACGCGCTGGGAACTGCCCGATTTCACACCCACAAACTTCCCTCCACGGCGGCCATCCTCCCCGACGGCTTCCCTCCGCGTCGCGTCGCCGTCCCCGGTGGCTTGCCTCCCCGTCGCGCCGCCATCCCCGGCAGCCCTACCTCTGCACGCAGCGGCCCTAGTCCACGGCGTGGTGGCCCTGCTCGTGATGCAACGACCCTGCTCCCCAGTGAGGCGGCGCTCTCTCCCCGTTGCGCACCCTCCTCGGCGCACGCTGCCCTCCTCTTCCCTCGGCATCGGCAGGAGGTGGCTTCCCGACGCTACCTCCAGCCTGACCACGGTGGATCCGACCTCCACGATGGCGGATGCACCTCCACCAGCCTCTACGACGGCGACCGCATCTCAACCGGCCTCCATGATGGCGGACGCACCTTCACTGGCCTCCACGACTGCGGTCGTGCCTCCACCGGCCACCACCAGCCCTGCCCCTGCTCCCCTCCTCCGGTGACAACTTCATCTAGGGAGAAGAAGACGGAAGAGAGAATGACACATGGGACCCGCCTGTCATTCTTTGCGAGGATGAGTTTGAGTAGTCTGTTTTAGGTAGTACTACTGGAGTCGAGAGCAAAATTTGGGTAGTAGAAAAATAGGTGGCTACTTAAACAGACATTTAGATAATATGATTTAGGCAGTGCTGCTGGAGATACTCTTGCAACATACATGGCTCTCTTTGTTCCGGCTTCATGCAGCTCCTCCTAGCAATAAGCAATTCTCTATCCACCTCAAAATAAAGTACCACATATGAGAAGCTAGCTAGTGCATGTAGTGAACCTGGTTATTTGAAACGGGCTTTACTAAAAATTAAAGGCTTATGCATTAGTTTGAAAGTTAAATTAATTAATGCTCTGCTGCTTAATATCAATAACAGAAACTCACGTATACGTACATGTAAGCAGGCCATATACTAATGATGATGCAAGATGAAGCAAACTTTCTGGCTAGATCGTGATCAATTGAAGAACAATAATATCTATTCTTCTCAAGTTTCACCGCACCGAATCAATCAACTAGAAATAAACACATGAACTTTTAATTTGTTTTTTTTGGGTAAATAGTAACTGTAAGAGCCTGTTTAGTTCCAAAAGGGAACCCAAAAAGTGTTACAGTACCTGTCACATCAAATCTTACGGCACATGCATGAAGTACTAAATGTAGACGAAAGAAAAAACTAATTACACAGTTTAGTTGTAAATCACGAGACAAATCTTTTAAGCCTAATTAGTCCATGATTGGACACAAATTGCCAAATAAAACGAAAAGTGCTACAGTAAATGAACCCTTTTTTTTTTGCCCAACTAAACAGGCCCTAACCGTAAAATTCCAGCGAATTTGAGCAATACAGTTGTGAGAGTAGTTCTCACACAATCAATACTCTCTGGTGGTCATCACTCACCGGCCACCACTGACGAAGCCATGTAGTACATGAGCAAGTAATGCATCTAGCTAGGCTGTGTTTAGTTAAGAAAAATAAGGTGAAAAGTTACTGTAGCACTTTTCGTTGTTATTTGGTAAAATTTGTTCAACCATGAATTAATTAGACTCAAAAGATTCATCTCGAACTTTACAGACAAACTATGTAATTAGTTAGTTTTTTTACCTACATTTAATGCTCCATGCATGCGTTTAAAGATTCGATGTGATGGGTGGAAGAGGAAATATTTTGGGTGTGCATGGGAAGTAAGAGCGTGTTTAGATCCAAAAATTTTTGGCAAAAAAGTTCCTGTAGCACTTTTCGTTGTTATTTGGTAAAATTTATCCAATAATAGACTAACTAGGTTCAAAAGATTCGTCTCGACATTTACAGACAAACTGTGTAATTAGTTAATTTTTTTACCTATATTTAATGCTCCATGCATACGTTCAAAGATTCGATGTGACGGATATGCGCAAAAATTTTTGGGCATTTTTGCCCATCTAAACACGGCCTAAAGCCATATATGGTGGGATGCATGGCAGAGCTGGCTACAGGCCAGCGGCAGAGTCCTGGGGAAGAAAGAACAAAGCATGAACGACCGGAGCACGGGAAGAGAAAGGCTTGTTTAGTTCCCCGATTCTCCCCAAATTCCACGGTGCAAAAAGAAGATTTCCCGTCACATCAAAATGTCGGCAAATGCATGAAGTATTAAATGTTGATGAAATCAAAAACTAATTGCACAGTTTTATTGTACTTTGCGAGACGAACATTTTAAGCTTAGTTAGTCAAAATTTAGATAATTTTTACCAAGGCCATGTTTAGTTCCCCAATTCTCCCCAAATTTCACTATGCAAAAAGAAGATTCCCCGTCACATCAAAATGTCGGCAAATGCATGAAGTACTAAATGTTGATGAAATCAAAAACTAATTGCACAGTTTTGTTGTACTTTGCGAGACGAACATTTTAAGCCTAATTAGTCAAAATTTGGATAATTTTTACCAAATACAAACGAAATGCTACAGGAATTCTGATACAGTGTTTTTCTCCCCAATTCTCTCATCTAAACGAGGCCCAAATATAAACGAAATGCTACAGGAATTCTGATACAGTATTTTTCGCCCCTGTTGTGTGAACTTAACGAGGGCAAACTTACCAGTAACCCCCAGTGTCCAGACCGCATTGAATGAGCATGTGATGAGCGTGCCACTTAAGCTACCAAGGACACGTCACCTCGCCGTGCATGCATTCACACACCATAGTCCACAGGAGAGATACACAGTGTACTCCAAGACTTGTACTGGCCGTAGCAATATAGAAAAGGTAGATTAAATTCTCTTCAATGCAATACTGACCATGCAATGCTTTGGGTCAGGCTGGCCACAGGTTTCATTTGATTCTGCTACAGGTTGAGGTGATCCGTATCCCTATCAAATGAAGGGCGTGTTCACTTCGCGAAAAGTAGATAAAAAGTTACTGTAGCATCTTTCGTTGTTATTTGGCAAAATTTATCCAATCATGGACTAACTAGGCTCAAAAGATTCGTCCCGACATTTACAGACAAACTATACAATTAGTTATCTTTTTTACCTACATTTAATGCTCCATGCATGCGTCGAAAGATTTGATGTGATGGGTGGAAGAGAAAATATTTTGGGTTAAGATGGGGAAGTGAACAAGGCCGAAGGTATCAAGAGCTTCATCAAGAAAAAAGCTAAAACGTTGTCGTGATCAGTAATGATGACGTTTTTGGCGCCACGCTCTCCTCCGGAGGCGTTAGCATAAGGTCACCTGCCTTTGGGGCTCGGTTGCAAAACCTCAATTCTCTGTTTGGCATTGACGGTATTTATGGATGCCGTTTTCCTGCTTCGAGGCATCGTTATTGAGAACAACCTCCCTCTCTCTCAAGCTCTTCGTTTGTTTTCTATGACATACTTAGTAGTTACTTAAAACACCCTCCCTCTCTCAAGCTCTACGTTTGTTTCCTATGGCATACCTAGTAGTGTCTTGCCTACTGGTGCTTTGTCGTGTGGTTGTGATGCTGTCGCTTATACTGTAAGTAACTTTTCTTTTATATATATGTTGTTGTACGTTGCTCTCTTGTCTACTAAGGGGTGTTTGGTTTAAGGAGTTAAAGTTTAACAAACATTGTAGCACTTTCGTCTTATTTGAGAAAAAGTTTCTAATCTTGGACTAATTAGGCTTAATAGATTCGTCTTGTAAATTACTCCTAATCTATGCCGACATGCATGCAATTAGTTTACATTTAGTACTCCATGCATTTGAGGGAACATTGATGTGATGGGAGTTAAACTTTAACATGCTTAAACCAAACGGGCCCTAATATATGCTGGGCGATTTTCTCGCTCGTGGCTTTTTGAAAATAAACTTTGATAGCACGTGCTGTTCCATGAGTGTTAAAATTAATAATCATGTACTCCTAAGTCCTAACGGCCAGCTTAATTGCCCTGAGAGAGTGATCAAGAAAGGTCTTGTTGCTTGTTAGAAGTACTTGGTCCTACACTTCTACATACTAGGAAGCAGGAACAAGCAGCTCTGAAGAAAAACTTCCATCAGGGAAGAGACGAGCTGGCGAAAGAAACCTAGCTATCAACAAAGGCCACACTGTCTGGTCTTTTTTGCTACATGACACCTAAAAAGGGCCAGGCGTAGTACAGGTGCACGGTAGGGACAGTGCTACTGCTACTACTGTGGGCGAGCACTACAGCTTGGGCCCTATTTAGTTCCTAGAAAATTTTATAAAATTTTTCAGATTCCTTGTCACATCGAATCTTTAGACACATGCATGAAGCATTAAATATAGATAAAAAATAAGACTAATTACACAGTTTAGACGAAATGGACGAGACGAATCTTTTAAGCCTAATTAGACCATGATTGGATAATATTTGCCAATTAACAACGAAAAGAGTTACAGTGCCGTTTTGCAAAAATTTTTGCATCTAAACGCAGCCTTGCTTTGGTCCTCCATAAGCTGCTGCTGCCTGCATTATGCATTAACCCCTGGCCCTAATCCTCGCTCCCTCCCTCCTTTCCAAAAGAAAGCACCTACACTAACACTACACTGTTCATGGGAGAGCAGATGTGAATCTTCTAGGATTGGAATCAACGAGCGAGAGGCATGCAGTGCAGAGAGCAAAACTGATCCAACTAAGACCCTGTTTAGTTCCCAGAAAATTTTGCAAAATTTTTCAGATTCTCCGTCACATCGAATCTTTAGACACATGCATGAAGTATTAAATATAGATAAAAAAATAAAACTAATTACACAGTTTAGACGAAATGGACGAGACGAATCTTTTAAGCCTAATTAGACCATGATTGGACAATATTTACCAAATAACAACGAAAATAGCTACAGTGCTATTTTGCAAAAAAATTTGCATCTAAACCAGCCCTAAGAGTCTACTGTAGTGTTCTGTTCGTTGCCAAAGGACGAACTATAGTGATTCATCAGATTTCTATACTAATTCTTTTCGGCTAACGTGAGATAAAGCGAGGAAGTCAGGATGAGAATAGTACTAGAACTTTTTTTATTACGGTGGACACTGCATCAGCATGGTTTGGTTCGTTGCGCCCTGAAAGATTTGGCATCCGTTGGAGGCAGGGCAGGAGGCATCAGAGGGGGGAGATGGCTGGGGCTTGAGGTTTGTGGAGCATGTCCCTGTCGGCCACTACGGTCTTCGTGTACGGCTGCTTGACCCCTACATCAACATGGCTCGGCTTGGCAGCATGCAACGTGATGGCCACCACTGGCCACAGGCACACTCCCCGCGCCCCCCCCCCCCCCCCCCCCCCCCCCCCCCCCCCCCCACCCCCCACACCCCCTCCCTGAGTTCCCCAAATCACATGTACGATCGATCGAGATCAGGTACTACGACATGCATGCATGACATATACATATATATAGTGGATTAGTGGTACTCCTAGAAATACTTATCTTTTTCTTAATAATAGTTCATGGCAAATGCATAGTTTGAGGGGTGGGAACGGAGAAGCTAAGACCCCAGAGAAGAAAGCTACATACATGCGGTCAAACGTATGGTAAATTGGTTAGCAAACAACCCAGATAGAAGCACTGCCGATTCAGCCAAGATTGTTTGTGGTGCATGCATGTAAGATGGTTAAGAGTATCTATCGTACCCATATAAATAAATAGCATGAACCATGCAATATGAACTAATGAAAACTTTATCTAAAAAAAACTAATGAAAAAGGGTAGCTTGAAGCTGAAAGGAACAAGGGAATATATATGCCACCAGATTGCCAGTCAAATACTAGAGCAACATAAGATATATATAAGAGCAACCAACAGACAAAAGTTCCATATGCATAGTATACATAGATCGATCGATAAGAAACAGGCTAACAGCCTCTCCCAACACACAAGCAACACATGCAATACAATATACAAAAAGCACCTATATACACACATCAGGCCAACTAACTCGGTTACTAGCACGCCATATAACTAGTAGCTAGTCGTACTTAATACTACTGGTTCCGTCGTGAACTTGCATTGATCTATTAGCTAGGATCTTCACCAAGCAAGATCGTGAGGCCCATGCCCATGATGACCTAGCTATATCTAGTCAACTACTCACACAAGACGTCCTTGAGCAGCTTGTACCTGCGGCCGGCCGCCCTGGTCGTCGCTCGCCGCCCAGCCATCTCGGCCTGGTCGCCGCCGCTGGCCTTGCCGCCGCCGGCGCCCCTGCCGCTGCCGCTGCCGCCGGAGCTCGTGGTGGTCGACGACGACTCCTGGCTCCCGGCCGTGGCGTGCTGCTTCGTCCCGGCCGGAGACGAGGACGACCACCTCGCCTTCCCGCCGGCCACGTCGCTGAGGCACCAGTCACACATGTCGGAGCCGGCCGAGGCGGGTGCGCTGTCGCCGTAGTAGTTGGTGCAGTACCTGCATGCATGTCGCCATGGCACCACCGCACCAAGTAGTGTGTGTATAAGGACAATAACAGTACTATAGCACTCACTACACACGCATATATACGAAGAAGAAAGCGGCAGAAGAGATGCATGGAGGATGGAGCTCGTCATGATCGATATACTACTGCTAGTACTCATATATGAAGAGAGATGGAGCTGGGCAAGAAGAGGCTGGGCGCAAATAAAAGAAGTATATATATATATATACGTACGAGTGCTGGAAGCGGTGGCGGCAGCGCGCGCAGCGGAAGAGCTTCTCGGGGAAGCCGACGTCGCCGCACATGGAGCAGACCGTGGCGGCTGTGGCGGCGGCGGTGCCGGCCATGGAGATAGCTAGAGGTATGTGGAGGAAGCGAGAGACAGTCAGAGCGAGCGAGGAGAGGAGTGGTGAGGTTGGGATTGGGAAGTGCCTGAATCTGAACGAGAAGGGTAGTAGTGGTATGGCGTGGAAAGGCAGGACAGGAGGGGGCCGCGGGCCGGGTGCAGCGGTGTTAAATACGAAAGAGAGGGATAGGGACGCGTACGTGCATTGCATGTAAAGAAACGGAAAAAGGGATGAGGCAGTGGCAGGGGTAGCACAGAGACACGGCAACCGGCGAATGGAAGGCTACGCGTCCATCGATCTCAACTCTCACGGTCACAGCGGCCCTTGGGCCGTCGTCGGTTCCGCTCTGTATCCTGCTCATCAGTCCTGCAAGTTGGTGTGCTTGCAGGATGCAGCTGCAGAGCCAGAAACAGTAGCCCTCGAGGAGGAGAAGCGAGTGGCGAGTGTGTGTCCCTGTGTGGCGGTAGTACTAGATACGGTAGGTACTACTAGCTCTAGATCATCCATTCACGCGATGTTGCATGCGTCCAGAAAAGCTTTCGATCGATTTTGAGAGAGAAGTACTGAATCGCGACAAACACAGCCGATGGTCAGTGCATGCACGGAACTAGCTTGTACAGGCCTTGTTAGTTTTCCCTAAAAACTTTACGCCCTATCACATCGGATATTTGACACATACATAGAGTATTAAATATAGATTAAAAATAACTAATTATACAGATTACGTGTATTTTGCGAGACGAATATACACTCCATCTAGCAGATCGACGAGATGCGGAGCCATTGGTGTGGCATGCAATGCAAGCTGTGTGCGCGGCGCCGTCAGTGTAGTGTAGTGCCTGCAGAGTCCAGAGAGCAAAGCTGGCGCGTGCCTCCGATCCGATCCGCTTGATCTGCTCCTCGCCCTTTCGGTGCAAAATCCTGTAAGAAATGGATGGCAGATAGATCTTCCGTGCGGTGCGGTGCGGTGCGGTGCGTGGGATTGGGTCCATGGGCCGCGGTATTTCAGAAGGAACCAGCTGCTAGCAGACGCCCCCTGCGGCTGTGGTATTGTAGCCCGGCCGATCATCCTGCGCGTCGCTTGCGGCCGGTCACACACGTGACAACGACGTAGCTGCACATGAATGATCATTATTGATCCTGATGTTACACAAGCGGAGGAGCTACTGCCCTACTTAGCAGAGGGCGTGTACGTGGTCGGCCACAAGGCCCATAACCAGATAGGACAGACGATATGATGCTCTGCGACGACTCCGCGAGTGCGAGGCGAGCCGTTGAGGCGGGTGCTGCAGCTGGACGAAACAAGTTCTCCCTCCGTTAAAAAGAAAAAAACAATTCTCACATTTCAAATGATTTAATGTTTGATCAAGTTATTAAAAAGGTATTGACATTTATAATACAAAATAAATATCTTTAAATTAGTCATTGAACACTACCTCACAGTAACGCTTCACTGTCTAGTCCTAACCCTCTTTCACTGCCGAAAAGTGAACCGGCCAAGGATAAGTGGCAGTGATGAGGATTTCCTATCACTGTCGATTGCCCTAACCCAACAGTGATGTTACGTTCCTTCACTACTAAATCAGAGGTGCAAGAGTATTTGATACAAATTGAAAAAAATGAGAGGGAATCTAGACTGGGAATAGCATAGATTAAAGAGGGATGGCAAAAACAATGCGCTACAGGAAACTATCAGACATGAGGAAGACCAAGGTATTGTTCTCTAATGGATCCCGTCTCTTAACGTTGTCCCCTGCTATTCTACCTAGAGTCCTCTTTAGCCCTCTCTAATGGATCCCTTCTCTAAACGTCATCCCTTGCTATTCTACATAGAGTCCTCTTTAGCCCAGCTTACTTAAGTAGCTCGGTCTCGACCCACATGGACACACGGTAGCCCATACCATACCATTGATATCAAACATCACTGACGGTTCTTCTCCTAAGTCGGCAATCATATCCTCAAGATCACTGCCAACACCACTGGCTTGCTTGGCAACTGACAGTGATATTCCTATGATCACTGTTAGCTTATGTATGGATCCGACACTGATTTGATTTTCCCATATGCCTATTTATTAATTTTTTTATTACTTTTGTGTAATAATTTTTATTTCCTATGGTTACTGGACTGGATATTTAGCATCACATACATCACAAAATCCATCAAGATTACAAATGTTACAATGATGTATATGTGTTAAAGTAAAAATGTATATATTACAATAGAAGTTTTGTCATCTTTGGATCTATGCTACTTTTATCCTTGGCTTGATCAATGCCCCCAAAATCCTCTTTTACGCTGAAGACCTCATCCATGTGAAGGATGCTAGCTTGTCTTGCACTTCTTTGATCTCGAAGTCTAATAGCTTTTTGGTTTTAAGTTTCTCACGCCACAAAATTGGCATGACTAATTATAGAATTAAAAACTAGAGCGAACCACTATCTTTTCTAAATGTTTAATGGTTCTTAGGTGTCACATGGATGTGTTCATCACAATTAAAATTGCTAGCCCTCTTGAAGAACAATTGTTCTACTTTATGGCACATAAAAATGGAGAGGTTAATTATATGAAAATAAAAATTGGAGCCTTCATGAACGGTTGTAGCTAAAAACGATTGGTTGCTAGGTGTCACATGGATGTGTTCATTCAAATTAAAATTGGTAGCCCTATTGAAAAAATTCTACTATACTCCATGTGAGAACTAAAGCATCACATACTGACAATCATCAAAACCACCATGTAATTTGCTAGAAACTAAATGGGTTCATAGACGTCTACCAACCTTTTGGAAGATGGATTCACCATAATTTGGATGCCTTCCTCAAGATCTAATTGAAAAGTGCTCTACAAAATGGAGAAATAACTAGCATGAGAATAAAGAAATCTATCCATCAAAGTAATTGAAAAGCTACAAATTCAAAGAGTGGATGCTTGTTATTAACCTTAAAGCAAGGAGATCATGCCCACCCTTCGAAATCCAAGACCTTCCATGAGCATTTTGGTGAAAAATAACCGCAACAATGGAGGGTGAGGTGGGGAAAGGCGCATCCTTGGATAAGTTTGCTCGGGATAGGAGGGAGGAGAAATAGCTAGCATGAGAATCAAGCAATCTAGCCATCAAAATGATTGAAAAGCTACAAATTCAAATGAGTGGATGCTTGTTACTAACTTTAAAGCAAGAAGATCATGCACATCCTTCAAAATCCAAGATCTTCCATGAGCATTTTGGTGAAAAATGGCCGCAACAATGGAGGGAGAGGTGGGGAAAGACGCCTCCTTGGATGAATGTGCTTGAGATATGAGGGAGGAGGAAGGAGAGAGAGGTGGTTGAATAGTGAGTTGAAGTCGCATATGAACTATTACTCTTTTAGCTCGTGTGTTGTTTCAGATTCACAACACACCTTTCTAACTTTTACTCTTTCAGCTAATTAGTTTTCTTCCATATCTGATTAAACTTTTTTCTCTCATGGACACATCTCTTTTTCTTGCATGTCAGCTTCTTAATCCATCCCTCTTTTTACATATATGTCCGTAAATATATCTAGTTTGTTCATACTCTCGATTAAATTTCTTACATAGCTTGGCCCTGTTTGGAACCCCTGGTTTAAAGTTTAGCACTAAATTTTAGATTGACTCTTTAGGCTCTAAATAGAAGGTCTAAAGTGTTGTCTAATATTTGGCCAACTTCATAAAAATTTTAGACCATAAAAGTGAGCTAAAGTGGTCTTAAGTTTTAATCCTTAACTTTAATCACCTAAACTTTAGACTATAAAATCCAAACGTTGCCTAATAAACTTCATTTGATATTATTTTTTTTTGTGAAAATGCTATTAATTATTTTTGGGTAAAGCAAGATGCACAGAATACACACACTTCGCAATCACACCACATGCATACACGAGTGTGCGTTCATATATAGAGGCTCTAGCCTTCGATGTGCATGAATGAGAATGCATATAAGAATCCCTATAATAAGGTCTATTATCATTCTTTTTTTTAGCAACACTACCCTCTTTATTCAACTAGAAGGATTTACATGTTACAAACATCATTAGATGGATTTAAGAACTACACATGCCGCCGGGTCTCGGCATGGATCAAACTACAAGCTATCCTATGAGTATCGGTGTTAAAATCTCTATGCTCATGTATAAATTCGACACTTCTAAAAACTTCCTTCCTTGCATTGATCTTTCGAATAACCTGCCCATAGATTCCAGATCATTTTGTTTTTTAATAACAAAAGAGATTGTCTTGTTGAATGCTCTTTAACTCTGGGCCCGTTTGGCAGAACTCCGGCTCTAGCAACAGCTTCAGTTGTGGCTTTCACATGTGGCGCGGATTCATTTGGAGAGCTGAATCAGTTTTTTTTACCGTTTAGCAAAATAACTTCATCAAGTAGGTCAGAAGGATAAAATGTCTATAATACCCTTTTTTCTTTTTTTATTTTTCTTTTTATTTTCTTTTTCTACCTTATCCGTTCTCTACCTATCCTTATCTTTAGCGACTCGTGGTCAAGATCCACGACACCATGCACGCAGCGTCATCTCCGTGCGGCGGACCGCCCTAGAGCGTCGTCTTCGCTCGGCGCCCTGCAAGCACCTCCGCGCAGCCGCCCGGCGTCCTACAGGCCGCTCCGCGCGCCCGCGCCCCGAGGGGCCGTCGTACGTGCGCCCGTGCTCCGACAGCTCTGCTCGGCCATGTCTCGGGCTCCCGGCATCCTCGTCCTCCGCGCGCTCTGGCAGCTCCGCACGGCCGCGCCCTGGCGTCCCTGTCCTCCACGCGCTCCGGTAGCTCTGTGCGGCCGTGCCCTGGCATCCTCGTCCGCTGCGCATGGGGGCAAAAGGGAATCTTACCCAGCTGGCAGGGAGGGAGCCGGTGGAAGCTTGTTTTTTCAGCTTCGTCTGACACCAGCGTCCTGTGAGCGCGAATTCAGGAGCTCCTCGCGAGGAGCAGTTTCGTTTTAGGCCGTTTGGCAGAGGGAGCCACAAAGCATCTTCAGGAGCCGCACAAGAATCCATGCCAAACGGCCCCTAGGACAGTCGCTAGAAGGCATCAGCTCGCAGCCAGAGGCATGCCCTTCCCTACAAGAGGCTTTTACCTGTGTACCCTTAAAAAGATGCCATACTCCTGCATACCCCTCAAAAGTTGGTCGTCACCTACATGTCCTCGCTCGAACTTTTCTTTTCCCTCACGCCATTCCGTCGGCATTTGCTCCTAACGGTGGGTAACGGCTCTAGAGAATGACTCAGTTGCCCTTGGGCTTGTATGGATGTCTGAACTTTTTTGTTTCCCCTGTGCCATTGCTAGGCCAATTGGCTTTGGCGCTAGAGACGCCGCTGTTGGCGCCAAAGGCCAGGGAGTTGCCACTCTCTTGAGCCCTCTCTCTTTGACAGCCATGTCACAAGGTAGCAGCAGCTATGGTGGTGCGCCAAGGCGGCATGTGCTTTGCCCGAACTGCAATGTGCTCGCCAATCGCTTCATCTCGAGGACCAGGGCCAACCCCAACTGGGCCTTTCACAAGTGCCCTTATTTCGCGGTTTGTGATTCTCTCTTTGGTCAACATTGTTTGTCTTTCCCTCTTTGCTCAATCTCTATATTGGATTTCAGATTGGAGGATGTCATTACTATCAGTGGGAGGATGAGATGGGGGAGACAACTACACCAATCCAAGCAGTTCCACTGCAGGCAGTGGTAGCACCTGGTGGTTTTCCCATAGCTCCTCTGGCCATCTGGCAGGAAGGTTCCCAGGCAGCTATAGTTGAAGGCCATGCACCAATGGACAAGAGGGTGCAACAACTTAGGAGGATTGAAAAGCTTGTGTATTTGTGCTTGGTGCTTGCTTTGTATGCTATTTTCAAGAAGTAGGTTGTTGTTGTTGTTGTTGTTGTGTGTGTGTGAGTTTTCATGGATGTATGGATCAATCAATGCATGAATGAATAGATGAATGAATGAATGCTTCTCATGGTTCATAACAGCATTAAGACAAAGAAACTAACAGTTCACTCATCCATCACATAACGGTAGCATAAAGTGTTTCATCACCAACAACATATGGTGTTTGATCACATCACTTACAGTTTACACATAGAAACTAAATTATTGGAGTTTGTTCACATCACTAACATGAACCATCAATTCAGACAAGGTTTTTCATGACAACCCCAAAAGAACATCAAAGTACCAAAAGATCATGCATCAGGACCAAAAAAAGAACATCACAGCACCAATAGAACATCACTAGAGTTTCTTCTTGCTTCTAGTATTAGAAGCAGGGCTAGCTGGACTGGATGGTGTGGCTTCCTGGATTTGCAACTTCTTTGGTGTCAACTTCTTCCTCACTGCTCCCTTCTTTCTTGGTGTGCATTGTGGATCCACAGGCTCAAGTGGGAGGTCATCAACTGGCTGGCTAGGCTGGGTGTCCACTGTAATGGAGTCCTCATTGAAAGGAACCAGATGCACAGATAAGAGTGGGACTGGGTCATTTGAACCAGTTCCAGACCTGACAGTCAATAGTATGCATTAGATTTCCACCTGGTTGAAATAAAAGGGACAAGGCAAAGAACAGGTACCTTGTAGACACACTAGTAGGAGCTGAGGTTGAACTAGTGGTGGTTGGTGCTGCACCCTTGTATTTCTATGAGGAGGTTGAAGAAGAGGATGACTTCCTCTTTCTTTTGTTGTGGAAGGCATTTGCCACTGCCTCATTGAATGGGAACTGCATCTGGGATGGTTGGGCCACCACAAGACTCCTCTCTGTGTTGCTTGCTGCAGCCTTCTTCAACCTCTTCTTTGGTGTGCCCCTACAAAGGAAAATAGATTAGCTTCTGTGTATGCAAAGCTATGTACATGCAAAGGTAACTATGTGCATAGGACAACAGATTACCTTGCTGTCTCCATTGCAGCTATGTCTTCTGGGTTCCCATTCTTACAAGTGTACCAGTGATGGTCCAACTGATGACAGATAGGGCATTCATGTTTCTTTGACTTCCTCTAGCTGCTGCCTCCCTCAAGTGCAGATTTCATCCTATTCTTTCTCCTACCTCCACCTGTGGACTTAAGAAGAGGAGGGTTCAAGAAAAAGCCTGGTTCTGCCTCTGGCCACATGCTCTTGTCAGGTATGCTAGGGATGGAGCCCTCATATGCAACTCTGAAATTGTTGACAGAGAAGTACTCATCCACATAGTCTTCAAGCTTTGCGCTAGGAATTGAGGTAATGTATGCAATGGCATGCTTGCATGGGATTCCTGACCCCTGCCAAACCCTACAAGAACAGGTCCTGTCTGCTAGGTTGACCACAAACCTGAACCCAGTTCCTTGTTGACCTTTAGCACACAGCTCTGCCACACCTTTAGGTGAGGCTGTGATGATATCTATGTCCAAGTTGTAAGTGTCTTCCCTAAGCCTCTGCATTATATGGGGTATAATTTTGCCATTGAGCTTAGCAACTACCCTCTTCCTATGGTTCCACTTGATCAAAAGCATCTGTCTTATAGTGTCCAGCAAGTCATCCAGGTGCTTACACTTTTCAGGTTTGACCTAGTTGTTGAAGGACTCAACCAAATTGTTTGTCACATAGTCAACCTTTGACAGTGTGGTGTACTGGCTCCTGGTCCAAAACTTCTTGTGATTCTCTTGCAGGTGCTTCATTGCTTCTGGTTTGGCTGTAGCCATTGCTTCATAATGCTTCTTAAACATGTATGTGCTCCATGAATATGAGGAAGCCCATAAGTGATCATCAAGCACTCTACCACTATACCTCTTCTTGAAATTTTGTACTAAGTGCTACATACATTCTCTATGTTCAGTTGTTGGAAAAACTTGACTGACTCCATTCATTACTGCCTGCCCACAGTCTGTATGGAATGTCATGCCTTCTGGAGTGCCTATTGCCTCCTTCAATCTCTCCATGAACCAGATCAAATTTTCATTGGTTTCTGAGTCAATCACACCAATAGCAACTGGATGCATCCAGTTGTGGGCATCTACTGCACATGCAACACACAACTGTCCCATAAATCTCCCTAACAAAAAGGAACTATCTACTGCAAGATATGGTCTACATCCCCTAAGAAATCCATCAACACATGCTTTTAGAGCAAAAAAATAGCCTGTTAAACCTGACCTTATTATTGATGGTGTGATGATCAATGACAATGAAAGCATCTAGGCCTTGGTGTTGGTTTCGGCAATTAATGACAACACATAATTACCATGACTAACGTGTGTTTTGCAGAAACATTGGTAAGTTAGGTCATGAAGATGATAACTGCTTTGGGCAATATGGTATTCATGTCCCTTGATGGAAATCATTTCGGTTTTCAAAGGATCAACGATAAGATTAAGGACGGTTAGTTTCGGATGTTAAGGTGTTAAGATACATCTGGAATAGTAGTTAGGATCTTTGTTTCTTCCTTTGACCGTACTATAAAGAGGGGCATGAGCGAGTAGCTTGACCTAGGTGAGTCTTGTGTTTAGGTGTGGTGCACACTTATCAAACTTAGCACTAGGTAGCTCGAGAAAAGCTCAGAGTTCAGTTAGAAGCAACTTGGTTCAAGTTGCATCGCGTTTAGAAGACGTTTGAGCCGTTTACCTATGACCGGACGCGGTCCTGGTCATGACCGGACGCGTCCGGTCAGTATTAAATCTTCACTGCGTTTTCGGCTAACTGACCGGACGTGGTCCTTGAGAGGATCGGACGCGGTGGTCAGGCTGACACGTGTTCCAGAGGGTAAATAGCGTAATCAGACGTGACTGTGAAAATGATCGGCGCGTCCGATCATGTTCCAGTAAGGTCCCGTGGAGACCTGACGTGTCCGGTCACCTATGATCGGACGCAGTCGTGCGTCCGATCATGTTCCAGTAAGGTCCCGTGGTGACCTGACGTGTCCGGTCACCTATGATCGGACGCGGTGATGCGTCAGGTCAGATTTCCAGAAAGCTCTTGCATGATCGGACGCGTCCGATCATCCCTGATCGGCACGTCCGGTCATCTCAGACCGGCGCGTCCGGTCACCACAGATCGGCGCGTCCGGTCACTCAGCACAGGTTTCCGTTATTCGACCGTTACAACTGACCGGCGCATCCGGTCATATCGACAGGCGCGTCCGGTCAGTGCGCGTCTGGCTGTTTCGAAAGGTAACGGTTGGATTTGTTTGAGGGGTCTATAAATACAATCCCTCCACCTCTTTTAGAGGTCTCTTGCTCATTTGTTTAGCTGAGAAACATCTTTGAAGTGCAAGGGAGTGCAAGAGCCCTAGTGAGGATAGTGATTTGCGAATCAAAGTTTGAGAATCCTCTCTAGTGACAAGAGTCAAGCAAGTGTGCATCCATCTTCTCATTAGGCTTGTTGTGGTCAAGTGAGAGTTCTAGCTTGTTACTCTTGGTGATCGCCATCACCTAGACGGTTTGGTGGTGATTGGAAGTTCGGTGATCATCCGACGAGATTGTGGGTGACCCAACTCAAGTTGTGAGCGGTTTTGGGTGATTCGCCGCGACGGAGTGTCAAAGAATCAACCCGTAGAGAGCACTTGATCCTTACACGGATCAAGGGGGAGCTACACCCTTGCGCGGGTGCTCTAACGAGGACTAGTGGGGAGTGGCGACTCTCCGATACCTCGGCAAAACATCGCCGTGTTCCTATTCCCTACTTTCAAGCATTTACTTTCTTGCATTACTTTCATTGCTTGTTTACTTTCCTAGAATTGGCTTGTTAGTCTAGGATTGGAACTTAGGGTGCAAAACTTTTGTCGGTAGAATCACAAGGAACACAAGTAGACACTAGGGGTAAAGTTTGGCTTATAGGATTTAATTCTTGCAATTAATTTTTAGAAAAGCCCAATTCACCCCCTCTCTTGGGCATCTTGATCCTTTCAATTGGTATCGGAGCCGTGTTGCTCTAAATTTAGGCTTTACCGCCTAGAGCAAGATGTCTAATAGGGAAGGACCACCTCCCACTTTTGAGGGAGACGATTTTCCATATTGGAAAATTCGTATGGAGGCGTACCTCGAAGCCATAGATGTTGGGTGCCTTAGAGCCGCAATCGAAGGGCTTCCTCCCATAAGGGATCCCGCTAACCCAAGTGGTGACGAGGAGAAATACGACCGGTGGAATGCAAAAGCAAAAAATGCAATCTACCGGACGCTAGGCAAAGATATTTTCAATCGTGTGCGAAATGCCAAAAACGCTCACGAATTGTAGGAAAATCTTTGTGCTCTCCATGAGAGAACTAAGAGTGAGTGTGAGGAACGCTATCATATTGCTTTAAAGAAAAGCACATTCGGAGGGTGCCATTTGCTTGGGAGATCCTTAGTATCATGGTCATCTAAAAAGCAAAATAGTGTGGCTTTGTCCACCGCCGAGGCGGAATACATTGCCACGGGGGCTTGTTGTGCACAAATCTTATACATGAAACAAACCCTCCTAGACTATGGAGTTGTTCTTGAAAAGGTGCTGTTTTTATGTGACAATGAAAGTGCGGTTAAAATTGTTAATAATCCGGTACAATACTCTCGCACCAAGCACATTGATATCCGCCACCACTTTCTAAGAGACCACGTTGCTAAAAATGACATATCACTAGAAGATGTAAGAAGTGAAAATCAATTAGCGGATATCTTCACTAAACCCTTAGATGAAGCTACCTTTTGTAGGTTGAGAAGTGAACTCAATGTGCTTGACTCTAGTAACTTTAGAAAATGAGCTTGTGTTGTCCCTAGCATTGCATTGTTTTATATGTCATGTTTAATTACCCCCAATGCATCTAGGCCTTGGCTAACACGGTTACGATAACCCTCCTTTGGAGGAGTGAAAAAGCCTAACCGTGGATCAAACTTGACAAGCAACCTAGCTTTACTTACTTGTTTTGCATTGCATATGCATGGTTGTTGCTTTGTCGTTTCTCTTCGGTTAAGCTTTAAGCAACCTCTGTGTTCGTCCATGGATAGAGAGAGCATTTTGACGCTCCCAAAGGTTCAAAAACTCTATTGCATGGCCATACGTTGCTCCTCAGGTGTTTTGTTGCCTATTTTCCTAAAAATAATATTAGCCTAAGGCAAACTATTTTGAGAAACTTGAGGGTTTGAGTGAGGTCACTCACATCTTGTTCCAATTGGTGTTTATTTGTGTCTCTTTGAATTGGAACTTGATTGGGTGAAGTCGCGTCAAAGTTCGGAATGAAGAAGGGCGAAAAACAGTGACCGGACGCTAGACCGGACGCTGCACCGGACGCAGTGATGCTTCACCACCGCGTCCGGTCCCAGCGACCACCAGCGCGTCCGGTCATCCTGAAGACCATCTCCTGATCTAGTGACCGGACGCTGCACCGGACGCGCCCCTGTTGACCACCGCGTCTGGTCCCGATAACCACCACCGCGTCCGGTCATCTGTCTCAGTTTTTCGGGCAAATCAAAACCGGACGCTGTCCGCGTCTGATCGTTGATAATCGGTCGCGTCCGGTCATTCCAGGAGCTTACTGGAATGTGACCGGACGCTGCCTCTCCGCGTCCGGTCATATCGACCACCGCATCCGGTCATCGCGTAACGAGCGGATCTAATCCTTCATATAAACTTCCGCGTTCTCCTTCACCCTGCACGACCTCCGGCCAGCCCCTGCCCTCGCGTTCATCCTCGATTTTCGGCCACCGCGCATCGCCCTAACCCTAGGGTTCGCACTGCGGCGTCGCCTTCGTTCGTCGTCGAAAAGTTCTTCGCGCGACGTCTTCGCTCCGAGGTTGTTTCGCACATCCTTAATCTTCGTGTTAGGGTTTGTCAAAATTTTGTTTTCGTTAACCCTAATCGACTTCTGTTTCGGCGAATCAGCGCTCGTCCGGTGCGTCGGGAAGTCTCACAACCTAGGTCATCTCATCTCTTCACCGGATTTCTCGTCGATCCGAGGTAGCCATCGCGTTTCGTTTCACGTCTTATCTTATATGCTTGCTATCTCTAGGGTTTCGTATCTTTTAGATCATATATGTTGCTTATAGTAGATCCATCTATTCCGTCTTTTCAACGAGTTTATCGTGTGTCGGGGTGACTGCTGTTCAGCTGTTGAATCCGAGGCCAAGCCTGTGGATACGGATTGAGGCCAAGCCTCTCGAGTGTCAGTACATCATCTTTTAAAGGTTTTCCGATAGTGTGATAGCATGGTTCGTTGCAAGAATGCTGGTGGTGCTCCCAGTGACGGGGACAACAGTCCTCCTCGTATGTCTGAGGTTGCGCGTGGAAAGCGCATCAAGATCATGGCCAGAAAGAAGAAGAAGACTCTTACTGATGCAGAGATAGCTCAGGCAGTGGCAGATGCAGCTGATGCAGCAGAGGGGTGGCAGGAGCAGTGGTATACGCATTGGCGACAATCGTTTTCATCTTGAAGGACGACAGCTTGGTACAGAGACCACTGAGACCACTGAGGGCACAGAGGTGCAAATGGATGCAGATACTATGTCAGTTGAACCACCTGCAGCGCCTTCAGAGGGGACAGAGGAACAGCCAGATTATACTCCATCACATCGCCGCTCCACACGCACACGGGCTCAGGTGACTCCCAGGCCAGAGGGCCAGCGTCGTGGAGGACGTCCACCTCCGAGAGTTAGAGGTACACCCCCAGTTGAGCATTTTGACTTGAGAGATGCTACTACACGTCAGGTGCAAAGTTTGAGATTTGTTGAGGTCAGCCGGTGGTTCCCACCTCAGAGGGACTCCAGAGCTTCAGAGGGTTTCTATACTCCTCTACAGGAGGATTTTTACAGAGCTCTTGTTGACAGTGGCATTGCTTTTCGACCACAGAGGGTCTGTTGCATTGAGTCACTTGTTGAGGTAGTGGGTGAGCAGCTTCGTCCGCACCTGTCCTATCTACCAGGCTTGTTAGATTTTCTTGGACGGACGGGTGCATACTGCGGCACTTGGGTTAGGGAGTTCTATGCTTCATTATGGATTGATCCAGCCCATGAGTTCATACACTTTGCATTCAGAGGCTGCGACCGCAGACTGTATAGCACAAGAGTGCGGGAGATTCTCAGACTCCTAGCTTCAGACACGAAGATTCACCAGCTCTGTTTCGGTCAGACAGCTCCACCTAGACGCCCTCATGGCGGTACTGTGCCACCTACAGATCTGATCCGACCCTGCTTCCGTGAGCCTTTTGGCGAAGGGTCTCGTCGCACACCTGCCAGTTTGACACCACTTGCCCGAGTCCTAGATGCTATTGTCAGGCGTACACTTCTTCCCAGGCTTGGTTACAGAGAGGGACTGACCAGGATGCAGCTATGGGTAGTTCACTACCTTCTCTCACAGACACCTTTTGACATTTGGGATCTTATGGTTAGTGAGATGGAGGACACCCTGGCAGAAGGCTTCAAGGGACACCATCAACTGCCCTATGCTCATTGAATTTGCTTCATCATCAGATCTGCACTTGAGCTGCCTTCAGAGATTAGTGCTGAGATAACTGAAACCACTACTGTTTTTCCTGAGTATGATATTCGTCAGTTATGGGCTTCAGTTACGAGAGAGCAGGTCACTATGCCAGGACAAAGAGAGAGACCTGAGGTGCCTGAGACAGCGGCTGAGCAGGATGCGACCGTACAGGCTCTTGCTGAGGCAGAGCTTGCAGATCTAGATGCTCAGCCCGCTGATATAGCTAAGGATGAGGCCTCTGACAGCACCGACGAGGATTATCAGCCTATCCCCAGGTATCGGTCTCCTCGGTCTCACGACCATGAGGCCGGTGGCTCTGGTTCAGCCTCCCGCTTAGACCCAGCCATGGTGGCTATTCTTGAGAGGCTGACCCAGGCACAGGAGCGACAGGAGCTTCAGCTGCAGAGACAGGCTCAGGATACAGCTGCTGCATTTGCACAGATACAGGCTCGACAGGACGAGTTCCAGAGACAACAGCTTGAGATACAGCGCCAACAAGTCGAGATGCAGCGTCAGCAGTATGAGATGCAGCGACAGAGTGCAGCTAGCCAGCAGCAGTATTTGGATCTCCTGCGTCACCTAGTCACAGTTGGGGTTCCTCCACCTGCATCTATCCTGACTTCAGCTTTACCTTTCAGTGGACCTTCAAGTCAGGATCAGCCGAGCTTTTAGTTCACCTCTCCACAGCTGCAGGTTCCTCAGTCGTTCCAGTCCCTGAGCTACACACCCATTCAGACGGGGTTTACTCCTTCAGACCAGCCTCGCCCTCACATGTTGACCGGCACACCTTTCATTGATCTGAGTGCCACATATAGCGAGTTGACTGGTCAGCCGACGCCCTCGAACACCACATTTGCTACTTCATCAGGGTTGTCAGCTTCAGAGGCAGCTTTTCCTCCAGTGACAGGGACAGGCACTACAGAGACAGTTCCTTCGTCCGTTGCCTCGACAGATCCCCTAGCTTTTGGCTCTCTTCAGGCTCAGTTCACAGAGACTGCTCTACTTATTGCCACTTCGGCAGCACCTGTTCCTGTTGATCAGACCCAGACCACTTCACAGCCGCGTGCTTCTTTAGAGGGTCAGCCAGATAGCTCAGAGTTCGAGGAAGACACTTCTCAGTTTGTGATTACTACGCGCTCCTCGGCACCCGACTCGACTCCGTCTGTTCCCCCGTCAGATCCTTAGATTAGTTTTTGGCGGTTGATGCCAAAGGGGGAGAGAGAGTAGATTCAGGGGGAGCTTTTGTTAGAGGGTTTTCGTTCTTTTCTTGTGTGCTACACTCATGCATCATGTTTACTTTACAGTAATTGCATTCGTGTGACATGTGATCTTATGAGATACCTTGAGTCTCTATGGTTTATCTTATCAGAGTTTTTAAATCATGTCACTTGTTTGTTTATAGCTCATAAGGTTGTGCTTCCGTGCCTTACTCCGATTTCATATGAGCTATGATTTATGTGTACTAACTCTTCATGTCTTATCTTATGAGTACACTCAGTTGGCTTGTAACACATAAGCATTGACTAACCCCTTGTGCTTACAGCTTTATGCTTACGTGAACCAAGCATGATCAAAAACCTCAACTCATATTTTCTGAATCTAAGTGTTGTCATCAATCACCAAAAAGGGGGAGATTGAAAGTATCTAGGCCCCGGTGTTGGTTTTGGCAATTAATGACAACATATAATTACCATGACTAACGTGTGTTTTGCAGAAACATTGGTAAGTTAGGTCATGGAGATGATAACTGCTTTGGGCAATATGGTATTCATGTCCCTTGATGGAAATTGTTTCGGTTTTCAAAGGATCAACGATAAGATTAAGGACGGTTAGTTTCGGATGTCAAGGTGTTGAGATACATCTGGAATAGTCGTTAGGATCTTTGTTTCTTCCTTTGACCGTACTATAAAGAGGGGCATGAGCGAGTAGCTTGACCTAGGTGAGTCTTGTGTTTAGGTGTGGTGCACACTTGTCAAACTTAGCACTAGGTAGCTCAAGAAAAGCTCAGAGTTCAGTTAGAAGCAACTTGGTTCAAGTTGCATCGCGTTTAGAAGACGTTTGAGCCGTTTACCTATGACCGGACGCGGTCCTGGTCATGACCGGACGCGTCCGGTCAGTACTAAATCTTCACTGTGTTTTCGGCTGACTGACCGGACGCGGTCCTTGAGAGGACCGGACGCGGTGGTCAGGCTGACACGTGTTCCAGAGGGTAAACAGCGTAATCGGACGTGACTGTGAAAATGATCGGCGCGTCCGGTCATGTTCCAGTAAGGTCCCGTGGAGACCTGACGCGTCCGGTCACCTATGATCGGACGCGGTCGTGCGTCCGGTCATGTTCCAGTAAGGTCCCGTGGTGACCTGACGCGTCCGGTCACCTATGATCGGACGCGGTGATGCGTCAGGTCAGATTTCCAGAAAGCTCTTGCATGATCGGACGCGTCCGATCATCCCTGATCGGCGCGTCCGGTCATCTCAGACCGGCGCGTCCGGTCACCACAGATCGGCGCGTCCGGTCACTCAGCACAGGTTTTCGTTATTCGACCGTTACAACTGACCGGAGCGTCTGGTCATATCGACAGGCGCGTCCGGTCAGTGCGTGTCTGGCTGTTTCGAAAGGTAACGGTTGGATTTGTTTGAGGGGTCTATAAATACAACCTCTCCACCTCTTTTAGAGGTCTCTTGCTCATTTATTTAGCTGAGAAACATCTTTGAAGTGCAAGGGAGTGCAAGAGCCCTAGTGAGGATAGTGATTTGCGAATCAAAGTTTGAGAATCCTCTCTAACTGCGGCGGTGGTGTCGGTGTCCCTGGTGGAGAAGGGAGAGCGAGTGGCGACGGCCGCGGCCTTCGCTGGTACACCCATACCGGCGCGGCGAACCTCGACGGAGGTGCCGGGGCAGGTGCCGGGACGTGATCCGGCGTCGGCGACCGACACGACCCCTCCGGGGCAGAAGCGGGGGACGAAGGCCCCGGGTCTGCAGCAACCGGAGAGGACGGGACCGCGCCTGAGGACGACGGGCCCGGACCCGCTAGGGATCTGGGACAGGGGGTCAGCCCGGCGCGCGGCAAAGCGGTACCTGTAGGAGACCACGAAAGAAGTGGCTGGACCACCGGGTCAGTAGGAAACAGGGAGGGTGGGTCAGTTACCGAAGGGGTGGTAGTGCTGGAAAAGGGAAAGACGGACTCATCGAACACCACATGGCGAGAGATGAGAACCCGTCGGGAGGTAAGGTCAAAGCACCGGTACCCCTTGTGATCCGGGGAGTACCCGAGAAAGACACAGAGCGTGGAGCGAGTGTCCAGCTTGTGGGAAGCAGTGGCAGCGGTGTTGGGGTAACACGCACACCCAAACACGCGGAGGTGATCGTACCGAGGCGGGGTACCGAAGAGGGCGTGGTGAGGAGTGGGAGCGGGGCAGGCCGCGGAAGGAAGGCGGTTAAGAAGGTAGGTGGAGGTGTGCAGGCCCTCAGCTCAGAAGCGAGCGGGAAGAGAGGTCTGAAATAGAAGGATACGCACGGTGTCGTTGGTGGTGCGAATCATCCGCTCAGCCTTGCCATTCTGCGAAGACGTGTATGGACAAGACATGCGGAGCTGAACACCGTGAGAGAGGAAGAAAGCTCGGGAGGTGGAGTTATCAAACTCGCGACCATTGTCACACTGGATGGCCTTGATGTTGAGGCCGAACTGTGTGGATACCCAAGTAAAGAAGTGGAGGAGCGTGGTGAACGTGTCAGACTTCGCACGGAGAGGAAAAGTCCACGAATAATGCGAAAAATCATCAACAAGCACAAGATAGTACTTATAACCAGAAATACTCAGAATAGGAGATATCCATAGGTCGCAATGTACAAGATCAAAAATACGGGCCGCATGGGAAGTAGAGCTAGAAAAAGGAAGACGAACATGTCGGCCCAATTGGCACGCATGACAGTTGCTCATCATGAGCTCGAGTACATGGAAGACCGGAGCTACGACTGAGCTGTATCAGGGCATCACGTCCAAGATGGCCGAGACGCCGGTGCCAGGTAGTAGAGGAAGAAGTGACGAAGGCAGCTGACAAAAGTGGCGGCGAAGAAGACGAAGGAGCCGCCAGAAAGCGAAGGGTGTAAAGGGGCCCGGTGCTGTCACATCGGAGCAGTGGACGCCGGGAAGCCAAATCCTTTACAGTAAGACCAGAAGAGTCAAATTCCACAGAACAAGAATTGCCAGCTGTAAAACGTCGAATAGAAAGAAGATTATGAACTATAGAAGGAGCAACAAGAACATCAGGAAGACGAAAGGAGCCATGAGCACCAGCGGTACCCACAGATGAGACTGGAATACAAGAACCATTTGCGACCATAATGGACGAAGGAAAAGAGGAAGAGGGAGAGTGAATCGACGAAAGTATACCGGGGTCAGGAGTAGTGTGGTAGGTGGCCCCCGAATCAGCGATCCACTCGGGTCCGACCGGAGGTGTCAGGCCCATGGTGCTGAACGAGCGAGCCAGGGCCGCCTGATCCCAGCCGGTGACCCCCGGTGGAGTCCCGGAGGGTGGAAACCACGGTGTAGCAGGGATGGCGCCGAGTGGAGGACCAGCAGGAGGAGCTCCGGTGAGCATGGCCACTGGTGGGCGAGTGTCGGCTCCAGGGACGTGGTAGGGCCACATGGAGATGCGACCGGACCACGGGTTCTGGAACGAAGGCCATGGTGCCCCCCCGTGTGGTCCGGCCGGTGTCGGAGCCTGGTGGTGACCGCCCCGGCCACCCCCACGGCCCCCTCCACGGCGACGACGAGAGCCACGACCCCCCCACCTCCGCTCGGCCCGGAGGGAGGAGGGCCCAGGAGAGACGACGGTGGCGGAGCGGACGGCCGCGGTGTAGGAGGACGCGGCGGAGTAGCAGCCAGAGCCGCCGACGAGGCCCCTGGCGAGGCAGCGGAACCCGGCTGGGGGCCCTGTGTGAGCTCCTCCATGACAAGATCGTCACGGACCTCTAGGAAGGTGGGGAAAGGCCGCTGGTGGGTGATCCACGTCCGGAGGTGGGCGAAGCGGTCGCTGAGCCCCCGGAGGACGTTGAGGACCAAGACGCGATCCTCGACGGGCCACCCAAGGTCTCCCAGAGAGTCAGCCATGCCCTTCATCCGACGGCAGAACTCGCCAACAGAGAGGTCTCCCTGGACGAAGGTGCGGAAGCTCGCGTCGAGACGCAGAGCCCGGGCCTCTGCGTTGCCTAGGAACTGGCCCTCAAGAGCGAGCCACGCCCGGCGCACGTCAGGGGAGGTGCGGACGAGGTCGTGGAGGTCCAGAGAGATCGTCCCCAGGATCCAGGAGGGGACGATGCTGTCGAGACGGAACCACGACGGCGTCTGGACGAAGACCGAGGCCTCGACGAGGACGTGGTCGTCGAGGGCATAGCGGCGAAGGGTGAGAAGCACCAGATCCCGCCACCGGGCGTAGGAGGGCGACTCCGGCTCGAGGACGACCGGGACGAGAATACGAATGTTCTGAACCCCCCCCCCCCCGCCTGGTAGTGCAGCTGAGCCACGAGTGGGTCGGTCGGGTCGTGCCAGAGAACGGCAGTGTGTGACACACGGCGCCCCGGCGAGGCAGAGGTGGCTCCGGCGTCCGGGCCCGCGGGAGAGGTGAGGAGCTACTCGACCTCGGCGATCTGACGGGCCAGGGCGTCGGCCGCGTCGCGCTCGCGCTCCCACACGAGGGCAGCCGCGCGCACCCGGGCCTGCCCGTCCGCCGCGGCGGCCCGGGCAGCGACGAGGGCCGCGGCGAGTGCGGAGTCCGGCCCCGGAGCGAGGCCGAGAGCGGCAGCGGTGACACTGGATGGCGATGGAAGTGGAGCGCCAGGAGTTGCAGCAGGGTGGTGCGGCTGGACTACACCGTCGGGCAGTGAAGATGAGGAGGAAGGGAGAGTCGCCGATGAAGAAGGAAGGGCCACAACCACAACGCCCTCGGCAGTCTCCGCATCCGCGCCCGGGCCAGAGGAGAGGGCCACGGCCCCCAGGGCGCCAGCCGTGCGAGGATCTGCAGCGGCGGCCCCCAGGGCGGCAGGAGCGCCAGGAAGGGGCGGGCGGGTGGCGGCGGCCCCCAGGGCGGCAGGAGCGACTGATCCAGGCGGGCGGGTGGATCCAGCGGGAGTAGCAGCAGGGTGGTGGAATAGGGCGGCAGAGGTGGGGAAGAGGGCGGCAGAGGAGCCAGGAAGGCCCCCTAGCAGCGGCGCCCCTTGAGGAGGAAGGGCGCGGCTGGGCTGGCCGGCGGCAGCTGGAGCAGCCATGGGCGGCGCGCCGGCGGGATAGGCGGCTCCAGAGAGAACCTGCGCCCAGGAAGGAGTAGAAAGGGGTGGGAAAAAGGAGTAGAGGGAGGAAGGAGGTGGGGGGCAGCCATCCATGGCGGGAGGAGCCGGCGGCGGCGCCCTAGTGGCCGGCGGCGGCACTGCCAGGCAGGGGCGGCGGGCAGGGGAGAGAGAGGAGGACCTAACCCTAGGCTGTAGATACCATGTTTGAGGAATTATTCTCTATTACTTGGCTAACCCTAGAAGGGTAGCTATATAGTTTCCATACATGGGCCACATGGGCCTTAGCCTCATGGGCCTAAACATATACTCCAACAGTCTGGAAAAGGTACAAACCGCGCTGGTGTTCTTTGTGCCTTTCACCAGAATAACATCATCGTCAGCAATTCTTTCCTCCACAACTTCGTCAGCATGTCCAAGGAATGATGAATCAAATGTTTCTTCACCTTCCATGTCCGCAAAAGTAGTCACCTGAAAGGTTCACTAATTAAGCCACCTATAATACTAATAATGCACAGGCAAACAGCATCAATATTTTAGTTAAATACAATCTTCTGTATTACTTCTACAGAACTTCAAGAATATAAGTTCTGCCAGTATTTTTTTCCCAATTTTTGTCATGTAAATATACCATAGTTGCACCAGTGGCTTTGGCAACATGGCGCAAATCTTCCTTGCGCACATGCCTTACTGCAACCGCTCCAGCCTCTACAAAGTACTGAAATATGTTCCATGACAGAATAATAAAGTGATTCAGTGACATCATATCAGAATGAGATGTCTATGTACAAATATTAGCATGGAAAGATCAGAAAGTCCTAATAGATGTTAAAATGGCATCATCAGAATCAATTTAAATCACATGAACCACAGGAGAGCAAGTAGACAAAAATATGGAAGTGAAGCTCTGGTAAATTTTACAAGAATTAGTTAAGTGAAACAAACTACATTAAGTGTCATGCAAAAGGATAATGCATCAGACATACAAAATTACTACTGCGAATGCAAAATGTGCCATTCTGTTGCAAATCTAACCAGAGCAAGTAAAAATAGATTTGGTGCTAGACAACTATAAATAGGAAATGCATCCTTCTGCCTAAATAATGAAAAACATACCTTCAAGGACATATCGTCAATTCCCTTAGTGGTCAACACAACATTAGCTCCAGCCTTGAGAATTTTCTCAATTCGCTCCTTTGTTATGTCAGATTCTCTGACAAAAAGAGCAAGTAACAAGGATCACCATTTGAGACCTCAAAATAGAATGAATCAATGAATTGCTAGTCAAAAAAAGGTAGAGATCTAGCCTAACAAATTAGAAACAAGCAACATTCAAGAAGATATTGCAAATACCTCTGACGAATCTTCTCAAGTTCCCTAGGATCAGTTACAAGAACTTGGACACCAAGTTGCATTTTTGTCTTCTGAAGATTAAAATCAAGACAAGCAATTCTAGCAGGAGTTACTCTACTAGGCATTCCTTGAGCTGCACGGCCTGTTCTTAGTGTGTAACCATTCAGCAGGTAACTATCCTTGGCACTTTTACCATGAGCTTTCAAAATATTGATGCTCTGCAGATCAGATAATGCCATAGTTACAAGCTAAGTTCATGAAAAAGCCCGATGATAAGAATAGTTAACACAAAACCAAGGAGATTAAAGAGAACAATAATTCATGTTTTAGAAGTTGTTGCCCATGCATGGGGGCCCATCATCAAAGACATTGATCTATAGTCATCAGCGTGGCAACAGCCACCTAGGGGTCCAAAGACATTAAAGACGGTGTTAGGTGGCTGTTGTTGTAGGCAAGGGCAGAGCCAGGACAAGAAGGTGGGTGCTTTGTACCTCGTATGTTTTGTAGGCTAGGTGCTCATGTGCTTCAGTCTACCTAACTAGCTGCCTTTCAGCAATAATGCACGTATAGATTTACTTGAGGTACACACGCCGGGGGGTGGGGGGTACTGCCCAGGCAGTACCTGCCCTGGTTGTGTGTAACATGAAATTGAATATTATTGCCGACATATTGTCCAAACAGTGATATAGGCAACAAGGACCAGTACAAAGTAGTAATAGTAACTAGTAAGAGTGGGAAGTGAATGGATCAAAAAGGAAACAACAGAGATGCCTTATGAACATAAAGTAAACCCTCATGGTACAATAGATTTAGTGGAGCAGTGCTAGAACCAAATGTTTTTGACTGACCTTGATTGGATATTTCATTTCTCCCTTGGCATTTGTAGTTTTCACAGCTTGAACTGCCTCAACAACCTAAGAAATCAATGTCAGGACAAGTTTACATCAGATTGTTCAAAGCAATGGTAACAGAAAGATAGTTGAAACCCCAATAGTAAGCTCCTGGGATAAACAAACTGTCAGTCAGAAAACACAACAGAACATAATTAAAGATCTCTAGGGAACTATAGAAGCACAAATCAGAGCACCAGTAAAGACATGTATTTATTAAACATTAAATAAATACAATTAAAACAAACCTACAACTAAAATCAAGTTCCAAAGGACTACACAGTTAGTATTCACACTCACGCATGCAAACCAAAAGCAATACCCTTTGTATATGAAACAACAGGGCTAAACGAACCAACCAAAGGATCACCTAGTTCTAAGTAACCTAAAGACAAAATGATGATAGAACATTAGAACATACCAGAGTTGCAAAGAAATCACTGTCACTATTAACCAACTTTGAAGACATGCTAGTTTTTGCAGAGTTGATAAGGGAATCTTTTCCAAGTTTGTCAACCTGAAAGTGTAGATGAATATTCAAATCAGTATGGCAATAAGCATGGAATGAGGCAGCATTCTTCCAGTATTTACTCAAAAGACAACGATCTCTTACCTTGACTGCCAACTTTTCCTCAACATATTTGCAGGCTTCACGCATAGCAAGCTAGTAATAACAAAAGCATGCCAGAAAGGTAAGGTAGAGTCATCTTGCTACTGAAGTGATCATCTAAAATTCAAACGTTACTACAGCTACAACGAGACTTGAAAACACACCCTGTAGCCACTGATTATAGAGGTTGGATGGATCTTATTCTTCACAAGATCATTGCCTCTCTGACAATAAGAAACAAAACTATGTTAGTGCATGTGCATCTGAAAACTGGTAGGGCAATTCACAATTGTGAGAAAAGCAGAACATTAATTACCTTGAGCAACTCCGCTGCAATGATTACAACCGAAGTTGTTCCATCTCCCACCTCACGGTCTTGGAGCTCAGCCAGCTCAACAAGAACCTAGAAATTGATAGCAAAAATAATATAAACACATAGAAGAAATCAAAACATAATTTTTCCAGACTTCTCTGACAGGAATCACCTTGGCAGCTGGGTGCTCAACTTCCAACATCTTAAGTATCGTTGCTCCGTCATTAGTGATTGTAACATCACCAATATCGTCCACTAGCATCTGTAAGCAGAATGTGCTGAATTAGTTTTTGTTTCTCCTGACTAGAGTATAGAGCATACATCATAGACTCATGCTCTTATGTATGGGTGTTTTTTCACGTTTGTTAGAATTTTTCTTTAAAATTGTGATGACACTGAATACATTCTATGAATTAATCAGCCAATGTGTTGTGAGACATAACCCAGCTAACTACGTTTTCAAATCCACAGCATCTTCAGCACTGAAAGCTAAAATTAGAAGAGCACAAATAAAATTCTAGTAATACGGACCATGCAGCAATTTATACAAACATAAATTTTGGATTCACCAAAGGCTGCAGGCGAGATATATAAACAAAACACTCAGGGCCTGTTTGGAAGCCCAGTGATCGAGCCGAAACACTTGTAAATTACAGGCCTGCCATTTTTTCCGACCCAAATCGGCGAGATGCCCCCCCCCCCCTCTCTCAACTCACCCCTTCTCGCTACTCGCCCACTCCGGTGGAGACAGCTCCAAGAGTTTCCTGGTGCCATCAGCGAGAAGTGAATTCATGACCGCCGACCGGCAAATCGACTGCAGGTGCAAACAAATTCGTGGCGCGAATTGATTCAGGTACCCATCTCCTTTGTGTTTCTCTTCTTTTAAAGTTTCTAGTCTTGCGCCCCATCTACAGCATGGAAAGTTGTTCTGTTTGCCCTTTCGTTTGAGAACAGTAGCACTAGCTAGTTGATCGATGTTTCAAATTAATCATCGTTGGGCAGGAGAAAGGTTGCTACTCATTGTAGGTAAGGTGGGCAGGAGTGGAGTTGGGCATCAAAGTTGCTACTTTTGATTTGTTGGGAGAATATAATCCATTTTGTAAAAACTAGAAGTTCCTGACAAGATAGATGGGATGAGAACAAAATAGATGATTTGTTTGCTACATGTATCATATTTATAGAGATCTGAAACAGAGAAAAATTAATTGCAGCCTAACTGGGGATCATCTGATTCCAATCCATCTGTACCTTGGTTCCATTACATATAGCAACACTTTTGATTTGGCCACATAGGATGAGAGAAGCACGCACAGCACACTATGGAGCTGACAGGAGCAACTGATCATTGCCACCTCATGCATTGTCTATAGGAGTGCTTGCATTTTTAGCTCCCCCACTTTCTTCAGCAACCTGTACTGCATGTACTGATTGTTGCCTACGCCATTACATCAACTGAGGTGATTTAGGAATGCTGTATTTCTGGCTAACATACTTGCAGTCAGAGTGAGGTGACTTCCTAGAAGGTGTCATTCTCATAGCGGGACTGACTAAAGATCGTTGAGCCAGTTGTTTTGCCATTGATCTTCTCTTCCTTATGGAGCCTTTCACCCTTTTCAATATTTATGGCTTCTCTCTTCACAGAAGAGAGTTGTGCAGCTACATCCTTTCACTCATTTTCAATATCTTTTGTTCTCTTGTTTTCATCTTTCTCTTTCCTTTTCTTTTTCACATGCTGATCACACCTTTTGTCCAATTGATTGGCTACATCAGGTGCATCTTTGACCTTCTCCGTCATTTCAGCTCTTCCATCTGCAGCTTTCTCCACAGCTGAAGGTTTCGACATAACCAGCTTCTGATCAGTTGAAATATTAGCTTGCAGCAGCCTTCCACTTTGTTCCATTTCCTACCCCACAGCAGGTGAAAGGCCTCCTGCACATTCTTAGCAGAGACAGAAATGTTTTCAGCCGGCCATACCATTCCATTAGGTCTCCGAATTGTAATGCTTGGGCTTGGGATAGATGAAATTTGGGATGAGATAATGCATGATGCATCAATAAAAATTGCAGTATTGTCATTTCAATTAATTTATTACTGCATTGCTCATCTTTTGCAAGTTGTACCAATCCATTTAGGAGCTCAGCATTTCACATCCGAGGTTTTAAAAGATGCCCTGAACAGAGAAACATTTCTAGGCTATGACACAAGACTTCATGGTTTGTAGCTGACCAAAGGAATGAATAAGTTATTCTATTGTCCATCCATCTATTCTTATTTGGATGTACTGCAATCTCTATGAAATTTATTATTTCTTTTCAATTTTCACATTCAAATTTATAGCTCTGTGTTGCAGGTTAGTGGCTGCAAAACATATGAAGATCCTGCAAGATTATGGCCTTGTGTGATCTTTGGAGAAGTTTTATAAGTATTTTTCTCTGGTCGGCATCTGCCTATGCTGTTGTCCTTGTGTAAGAGTTGTGCTTATTGTTGGCTATATTTTTATATTTGAACTTGGTGGTTCAGACTTGCAGCAGTTGCAAATTGATCTGAGATTCTGAGGTGTCATTTGGTCTGAAGCAACCTGTACTTCCTTGGATGGGTGATGGCTAGTAATAATGTTGTTTCTGAACTTGAGCAGTGACATGCCTAGTTACTGATGATAAGCTCCTACATTTGATGTGTGTTCTTGTGCTTACGAAATTTTGTAATCTATGTTAAACTTAAACTTGATGGTGAGACGTGTTGCAGCTGCAACTGCAATGCAACCTGCTTAGAAAATGATTTTGTGCTTTTGATATGCAAGCACAGCACAGATGCAACCATGCAAGCAGCAAGCGGAAGCTTTTTACCCAAAGAAAGCGACAGTATCTTTGTGCAGTGTGCACAGCAAATTACAGGCAGAGATAGTTTACACCTGAAAACGAATACGGTACTGCCAAACATAACCTAAATATAGATCAGAGTGGAAGGTACACATACCTTGTCGAGACCGACGGGACCGAGCGATGGTTTGACGATGTTGGCTACCGCCCCGCACGCCATCACTGCGATCAAAGCGATCAAACAAGCAAAAACAGTAACTAAACCAGTGCGCAGTCAAATGGCTACTCGGGCCACTAGATCTCACAAACCCCCGCACGCGCCGTGGAATCTGGTGGCAAGAGAGGGGTGGGAGCAGTTACCGTTCTGCGTGCGGACGTCCTGGCCGGACTGGTGCTCGCCGAGAATGTCGGGAGTTGGCGCTGTGATCGCCATGGCTGGCGGCGTCGAGGTGGGAGGTCGGCCTAGAGTATGGCCGGCGTGGGGAGATGAAGAGGTGAGCCGGGGCGGCCGTCGATGGGAGAGGAAGGTTTGGGGGAGTAGCGGTGGCGGCCGGCGTCGTCTGGAGGGCGCGCGGCCGGCTCACGGATTCTCTGACACCGATCTGCCACCCAATCTTCATCCAACGGCAGTCCTCCACCCACACGAGCATTCCTGCAAGTAAGGATGAAAACGGTCGGAAACGGTCAAAAACGGACTTACGATATAGAAAAACGAAAACGGTCCGTTCGAGATATTTCTATATTTAGCAATTAAAAAGTACAAAAAATGATTGAAAATGGTTGCGAAACCGATTAAAACTGACAATTTTTCATGTTAAAAACGGTTCATAATATAGAAAACGAAAACGGTCAATTCGGAATATTTCTGTTCCATTTTCATCCCTACCTGCCAGCAGCCCAGCCCAATAGATGAAAGCTAAAGCAAAGCCCAGTTCGCTGAGAGAGGAGTCCATCGCTCGTAGAGAGAGGCTTTTACCCGTGTACCCTTAAAAAAATGTCACACTCCTGCGTATCTCTCAAAAGTTGATCGTCACCTACATGCCCTCGCTCAAACTTTTCTTTTCCCTCATGCCATTCCGTCGGCATTCTGTTAGGTTTTGGCCGTTTGACGGCTCTGACATGTGGGACCGGGCTGGAAAAATGTCCTCCTTGCCCTCTGGATCACTGACATATTGGGCCGCATCTCCTTCAGTCTCACCCGAGCCTCTCTCTCAGTCTCTCCCCATTCTCGTTCCTCACTCCCTCACCTGAGCGCGGGAGGACGCGGTGACGCGAAGGCGAAACCCTAGCTGCGGTGAACCCTAGCGGCGGCGGATCTGGAGACGGCGGCAGTCGGTGTTGGCGGCCCGCCCTCGAAACCCTAGCCCCATGGAGCAAGACGGTCGGGCGGAGCAGGCATGCCGTGGAATGGACCTGGTGAGAGGCCGGATTGGTTCCGGGAAGGGTGAGTATCGCTCCTCCTCCCTCCTTGACTTTGCCCCTCCTTGTATTGATGTTGATTGCATTAGTGTATTGCGCTACCGAATCGTGTTTAGGGTTTATTGATTACGTGCTCCGTGTTCATCTGTAGGATGGACCCAAACAGTAGTTACAACCTAGAAATGTGGATTGTTGGTCCCAATTGTCATGCAAAGTGGTTTTCTCTGAATGAAGTGGTGGATGCAGACATAACTTTGTTAACTGGGCTTATGGAAGATTTGGTTGACAAGTATCCTCCTAGCTATGGTGATGTAGCCACATTGTTTTACTGGTGCATGCATAGTAAAGTTCACATACCTGTGCGCAATGACAAGAGATGGTAGCAATGTTTGAAAAAAATAGGGCAACCAGAACATGCTTGTTGACTGTTGCATATCATAGTCCTGGTACTCAGCATGTGCTTCCTAATTGGGAGTCTGGTAGCCCAAGGAAATCTGTTGAGCCCCCATTCACTCCTTCAATTATTTCTCCAAGCATAGCAGAACCAAGCCAGCCATCTATGTCTCAGCCACCCAAAGCAAGCAAGCCATCCAAGTCTCAGTCACCCAAACCAAGGCAAACATCCAAGTCTAAGCCACCCAAACCAAGCCAACCTGAGTTCCTGGCTAACCCAAATCCAATGAATGAGCATATGGAGATTGATGATGAAGGCTTGTATATTGATCTTGGTCTCAACCACCTTCCACCTCCTCCTACCAATTCTCAGAGTCAAGGGGGGAGTAAAGAAAGGGAAGAAGAAATAGATGAATCCTCTGATGAGGAAGTTGCTGATAGGGATGAGTGTGCTGAGTCAGGCTCTGATGATGAAACCAGTGATGAGGAAGATGAGGAAGTACAAATAGATGAATCCTCTAATGAGGAAGTTGCTGATAGGGAGCCTAAGCAATTTCAATTTTCTGATGTTGAATATGACATAGATGACCCTCCTATGACAGTGGGAACTATCTACCCAGATATGGCTTCTTTTAAGATTGTTTTAGCTAGTCATGCTGTTAAACATGAGTTTAACTATGAAATTGACAAGAGTGATACAGGGAGATATATGGTGCACTGTTCTATGAGGAATGAGGGATGCTCGTGGAGACTGCATGCCTCAACTTTAGCTGATGGACATGGCATTCAGGTGATGTGTTAGTTCAATTTGTGGTATTGACTGCTACTTGTTTTCCTTACATGTACCTAGCTGCTAACATGTGTTTCTTTTCAACTTTTTTTTCAGGTGAAGGTGAACCCACATAATCATGGAAATGGCTGCCAGAGCACTAGGAGACAAGGATCATGTGTTGGACTTAGTCAGTTTTGGGTGTGCAACAAGGTAATTGATTGGTTGAAAGAGGATAGAAATGTTGGTGCAAAAGAGCTGCAAAGGAGGTTGAAGGATCTGTACAAGGTTCAGATCAGCTACAGGAAAGTGTACAAAGGTAAATACCTTGCAATGGATCAGCTTTATGGGCCTTGGGGCAAGAGTTTCCACAATTTATTTAGGTTTAAGGCCCAGTTATAATAATCTAGTCCTGGTTCAGTTCTTGTCTGAAAGGATCAAGATGCCCAAGAGGGGGGGTGAATTGGGCTTTTCTAAAAATTAATTGCAAGAATTAAATCCTACAAGCCAAACTTCACCCCTAGTGCCTACTTGTGTTCCTTGTGATTCTACCGACAAAAGTTTTGCACCCTAAGTTCCAATCCTAGACTAACAAGCCAATTCTAGGAAAGTAAACAAGAAATGAAAGTAATGCAAGAAAGTAAATGCTTGAAAGTAGGGAATAGGAACACGGCGATGTTTTGCCGAGGTATCGGAGAGTCGCCACTCCCCACTAGTCCTCGTTGGAGCACCCGCGCAAGGGTGTAGCTCCCCCTTGATCCGCGCAAGGATCAAGTACTCTCTACGGGTTGATTCTTCGACACTCCGTCGCGGTGAATCACCCAAAACCGCTCACAACTTGAGTTGGGTCACCCACAATCTCGTCGGATGATCACCGAACTCCCAATCACCACCAAACCGTCTAGGTGATGGCAATCACCAAGAGTAACAAGCTAGAACTCTCACTTGACCACAACAAGCCTAATGAGAAGATGGATGCACACTTGCTTGACTCTTGTCACTAGAGAGGATTCTCAAACTTTGATTCGCAAATCACTATCCTCACTAGGGCTCTGGCTGCTACTCCGCCGCGTCCTCCTACACCACGGCTGTCTGCTCCGCCACCGTCGTCTCTCCTGGGCCCTCCTCCCTCCGGGCCAAGCGGAGGTGGGGGGGGGTCGTGGCTCTCGTCGTCGCCGTGGAGGGGGCCGCGGGGGTGGCCGGGGCGGTCACCACCAGGCTCCGACACCGGCCGGACCACACGGGGGGGCACCATGGCCTTCGTTCCAGAACCCATGGTCCGGTCGCATCTCCATGTGGCCCTACCACGTCCCTGGAGCCGACACTCGCCCACCAGTGGCCATGCTCACCGGAGCTCCTCCTGCTGGTCCTCCACTCGGCGCCATCCCTGCTACACCGTGGTTTCCACCCTCCGGGACTCCACCGGGGGTCACCGGCTGGGATCAGGCGGCCCTGGCTCGCTCGTTCAGCACCATGGGCCTGACACCTCCGGTCGGACCCGAGTGGATCGCTGATTCGGGGGCCACCTACCACACTACTCCTGACCCCGGTATACTTTCGTCGATTCACTCTCCCTCTTCCTCTTTTCCTTCGTCTATTATGGTCGCAAATGGTTCTTGTATTCCAGTCTCATCTGTGGGTACCGCTAGTGCTCATGGCTCCTTTCGTCTTCCTGATGTTCTTGTTGCTCCTTCTATAGTTCATAATCTTCTTTCTATTCGACGTTTTATAGCTGGCAATTCTTGTTCTGTGGAATTTGACTCTTCTGGTCTTACTGTAAAGGATTTGGCTTCCTGGCGTCCACTGCTCCGATGTGACAGCACCGGGCCCCTTTACACCCTTCGCTTTCTGGCGGCTCCTTCATCTTCTTCGCTGCCACTTTTGTTAGCTGCCTTCGTCACTTCTTCTTCCTCTACTACCTGGCACCGGCGTCTCGGCCATCCTGGACGTGATGCCCTGATATAGCTCAGTCGTAGCTCCGGTCTTCCATGTACTCGAGCTCATGATGAGCAACTGTCATGCGTGCCAATTGGGCCGACATGTTTGTCTTCCTTTTTCTAGCTCTACTTCCCATGCGGCCCGTATTTTTGATCTTGTACATTGCGACCTATGGACATCTCCTATTCTGAGTATTTCTGGTTATAAGTACTATCTTGTGGTTGTTGATGATTTTTCGCATTATTCGTGGACTTTTCCTCTCCGTGCGAAGTCTGACACGTTCACCACGCTCCTCCACTTCTTTACTTGGGTATCCACACAGTTCGGCCTCAACATCAAGGCCGTCCAGTGTGACAATGGTCGCGAGTTTGATAACTCCACCTCCCGAGCTTTCTTCCTCTCTCACGGTGTTCAGCTCCGCATGTCTTGTCCATACACCTCTTCGCAGAATGGCAAGGCTGAGCGGATGATTCGCACCACCAACGACACCGTGCGTACCCTTCTGTTTCAGACCTCTCTTCCCGCTCGCTTCTGAGCTGAGGGCCTGCACACCTCCACTTACCTTCTTAACCGCCTTCCTTCCGCGGCCTGCCCCGCTCCCACTCCTCACCATGCCCTCTTCGGTACCCTGCCTCGGTACGATCACCTCCGCGTGTTTGGGTGTGCGTGTTACCCCAACACCGCTGCCACTGCTTCCCACAAGCTGGACACTTGCTCCACGCTCTGTGTCTTTCTCGGGTACTCCCCGGATCACAAGGGGTACCGGTGCTTTGACCTTACCTCCCGACGGGTTCTCATCTCTCGCCATGTGGTGTTCGATGAGTCCGTCTTTCCCTTTTCCAGCACTACCACCCCTTCGGTAACTGACCCACCCTCCCTGTTTCCTACTGACCCGGTGGTCCAGCCACTTCTTTCGTGGTCTCCTGCAGGTACCACTTCGCCGCACGCCGGGCTGACCCCCTGTCCCAGATCCCTAGCGGGTCCAGGCCCGTCGTCCTCAGGCGCGGCCCCGTCCTCTCCGGTTGGTGCAGATCCGGGGCCTTCGTCCCCCGCTTCTGCCCCGGAGGGGTCGTGTCGGTCGCCGACGCCGGATCACGTCCCGGCACCTGCCCCGGCACCTCCGTCGAGGTTCGCCGCGTCGGTATGGGTGTACCAGCGAAGGCCGCGGCCGCCGCCACTCGCTCTCCCTTCTCCACCAGGGACACCGACGCCACCGCTCTCCCTTCTCACACAAACTCATACAATGCCATGCCAACCTGAGGGGTTGAGGATACATATTTATAGGCTGCTAGCCAGCCAAGCATATGCCAAGATGCTAGTCTAAGATGCTGTCCTAGATGCCAACTGCTGTCCTAAAAGCAGATGCTGTCCTAGATGCTAACTGTTGTCCTAAAAACAGTCAAAAGATGCTGGACACAAAGATCATGTGCTGCAGTGTGCAGCAGCCCTACAACCACCAGCCACAGAGACTTATCCATCACTCTCCCCCTAAGTCTTGTGTGGCTCCTTGTGAGGTATCTGGGTCATCCCGATCCTGGCGCGAAGTTCCTGAAACTTGACCCGCCCGAGGGACTTGGTCAGGAAGTCGGCGAGCTGGTCTTGGGTGTTGATGTAGTTGGCCCGGACACTCCCTTCCTCCAGGCAGCTTCTGATGAAGTGGTACGTCACCCGGATGTGCTTGCTGCGCTCGTGGAAGACAGGATTCTTTGCCAAGGCCAAGGCGGACTTGCTGTCCACCCTGAGCTCCACCGCCTCTGCATCTCTGCCAAGGAGATCGCCAAGCAGCCGAGCCAGCCACAAGGCCTGAGTAGCAGCGGTAGTGGCTGCGATGTACTCTGCCTCGCAGCTGGACAGAGCCACCACCTGCTGCTTGACCGACTGCCAGCTAATCGGACACTTGTCGAGGAAGAACAGCGTTCCGCTGGTGCTCTTGCTCGTGTCGATGTCGCCGGCGTGGTCGCTGTCGCTGTACCCGATGAAATGCGCCGCACCAGGGCACCTCGGGTAGTGCAAGCCGTATCGGAGGTGCCTGCGACGTAGCGGAGGATCCTCTTCACGGCCTGCTGGTGCTCCGCCGTCGGTCGCTGCATGAACCGGCTGACGTAGCCGACGGCGAACGCCAAGTCCGGTCGCGTGTGGACAAGGTAGCGAAGGCTGCCCACAATGCGCCGGTACTGCGTCACGTCCACCTCCTCCTTTGTACTCTCCCGACTCAGCCTCAGCCTCTCCTCCATAGGAGTGTGGGCTGGGTTGCAGTCGGTGAGACCGCCTAGCTCCACAATGCGCTTGGCGTAGGCAGTCTGGCGAAGAGAGGTGCCAGAGCTGTCCTGGTGGACCTCGATCCTCAGGTAGAAGGAGAGAGGGCCCAAGTCGCTCATCTGGAAAGTCGCCCTCATCTTCTCCTTGAACGCCTCGATCTCCACCTCCTTGGTGCCGGTGATCACCAAGTCGTCGATGTAGACGCCTACCAGCAGGGCCTTTACTCCGCTGCCCCGCCGGTAGATGGCCGCCTCGTGTGGGCTTTGCTTGAAGCCCATCCCCTTCAGCGTGGAATCCAGCTTGGCATTCCATGCCCTTGGTGCCTGTCGCAAGCCATAGAGGGCCTTGCGCAGGCGAAGCACCTTGCCCTCCTTGCCGGGAATCGCAAATCCCGGCGGCTGATGCACGTAGACCTCCTCCTTCAAGTTGCCGTTAAGAAACGCCGACTTGACATCCATGTGATGGACACGCCAACCCTCCTGGGAAGCTAGCGCAAGGAGGAGTCGCACAGACTCCATCCGTGCAACGGGCGCGAAGGCGTCGTCAAGTCGATTCCTTCTTGCTGGACGAAGCCGCGCGCCACCAGACGCGCCTTGTGCTTGATCACCTCTCCGGTCTCGTCCTTCTTGAACTTGAAGACCCACTTGAGAGAGATGGCGTGGTGACCGGCTGGAAGATCGGCCAGCTCCCACGTCTTGTTCCGCTCGACGGCGTCCATCTCAATCTGCATCGCGGCACGCCATGCCGCGTCCCTCTCCGCCTCGGCGAAGGAACGAGGCTCACCATCGTCCTGTGCGAGGTGCAGCTCCGCCTCAAAGTCGTGCTGTGCCAGTCCAGGGACCGGCTGCTTGCCGAGGAGGTTGTCCACGGTACGGTAGCGCAGAGGCTCGCCGCCGTGGTAGGCGTCGATGCGCTCCTCGTCGTTGGACAGCGGAGTAGCGAACTCCACTGTGCGCTGCTCGTCGTGGGCCGAAGCTGCCGGTGCCGAGCCTGAAGAGGTAGGGTCCGGTGTAGGAGAGATAGGCGTGGCCGGCGGTGGACTCGCCGGAGCCTGTGGACTTGCCAGAGCTGGTGGTGGCGGTGGTGAAGGACTCGCCGAAGGTGGTGGCGAACGAGGTGGTGGGGTAGGCGAGCTCGGTGAGGACGAGCTGCTAGCTCCCCCCGCCTCCTTGAAGTGGACGTAGTCGACGACGAAATCACTGGTCGTCGGAGTCGAGTCATCATCCATCATCTTGCCCCACGTCCAGCTTCGCCCTTCGTCGAACACGACGTCACGCGTGATGCGCACACGTCGTGTCGCAGGGTCGAGGACGTGGTAGGCCTTGGAGCCCTCCGCGTAGCCGATGAAGACCCCTGGCGTGCTCCGGTCGTCGAGCTTGTCGACGTGGTTGAGCTCCTTAACGACGGCCAGGCAGCCGAAGACGCGAAGGTGGCTCATCGCGGGCTTGCGCCCGTGCCAGGCCTCGTATGGCGTCTTGTCATCGAGGGCCTTGGTGGGGGAGCGGTTGAGCAAGTGGACGGCGGTCACCACTGCCTCACCCCAGTAGATTGCTGGCATCCCTCTCTGCTTGAGGAGGGCACGGGCAGTGGCCACCATCGTCTGGTTGCGGTGCTCGACGACGTCGTTCTGCTGCGGAGTGTACGACGCGGAGAAGTGGCGGTGGATCCCCTCATCGGCGCAGTACGCCGTAAACTCGGCCGCCGTGAACTCGCCGCCGTTGTCCGTGCGTAGGACCCGAAGCTTGCGGCCGCACTCCGCCTCCGCAGCAGCTTGAAGGTGCTTGATGGCGTCCGCTGCGGCTGCCTTGGCGTCGAGCAGGACAACCCACATGTAGCGGGACACGTCGTCGACGAGGAGGAGGTAGTAGCGCCGGCCTCCAGGTGTAGCCGGTGTCACGGGGCCACAGAGGTCACCGTGTACGAGCTCCAGCTTCTCCTTGGCGCGGAAGCTCGCCTGGCGGGGAAAAGGGAGCCGCCGCAGCTTGGTGAGGACGCAGGTGTCGCAGAACTGCTCCACGTGGTCGACGTGCGGCATGCCTCACACCATCTCCTTGCTGCCGAGCTGCCTCAGGGCCTCAAAGTTGAGGTGCCCAAAGCGCTCGTGCCACCTCCAAGCGTCGTCGTCGCGGCAGGCTGCAAGACAAAGAGGTTGCGCCACCTGTGCGTGAAGGACGTAGAGGCGGTTGCTCCTGTTGACCTTGACCAGGAGCTGGTGTCGATGATCCTAGATGCGCAGCACCCCGTGCTCAATCTCCATGTGCGATCCACTCTCATCCAGCTGTCCCAAGCTGATGATGGAGTTCCTCAACGTAGGGATGTAGTAGACACCGGTGAGCAGCCTATGCTCGCCAGTCTTGGCGACGAAGACAACAGAGCCGACGCCCTTGATCTCCACAGCGGAGGCGTCGCCGAACTTGACGGTGCCTCGAACGCCTGAGTCGAGCTCGGTGAAGAACTCCCGCCGCCCGGTCATATGGTGGGTGGCGCCGGTGTCAAGGCACCACCTGTCGGTCTTGTCGTTGCCGGAGCTGTCGTCGAGGAGGGCGTGTGCTTTTGGCTCGTCAAGGTGGAGGAAAGCCGTTGCGGCCGGTGCCACTGGAGGTAGTTCGATGCTCGCATGAGCAATGAACAGAGCCGGCTGCTCCTCTTCCGCCTGCGCGACGTGGGCCTGGCCGCGTCGTGGCTGTCGACAATCCTTGGCCCAATGACCAAGCTTGCCGCAGTTGTAGCAAGGGTCGCCTCGTGCTGGCTTTTACTTGCCAGCGGCGCCGCCCTGGGCGCCTCCACGATCATCACCCTCGGCACGTCCTCGCGCCCCTGCCTGGGCGTCTTTGCGCGGCTTGCCACGCTTGCGGCCGCCTGTCGTGGAAGAAGGCTCCCCCTTCTTCCTGTCACCTTGGCCGGCAGCCCACTGCTCCCGAGTGAGGAGGAGCTTCCCGCCAATGGTGACGGGTCCCGAGAGGCGCTGTGGCTCATCACCGTCAACGACCTTGAGGCGGCCCAACGCCTCCTCGATCATCATCGTGGAGAGGTCCAGCAGAGACTCGATTGAACGAGCCATCTGCTTGTACTTCTCGGGGACGCAGCGGAAGAGCTTCTCAACAGCTCTCTCCTCGCCGTAGGTGTCGTCGCCGAACTGCACCAACTTCTGCAACAGAGTGTTGAGACGGAGAGCAAAGTCATCAACGTCCTCACCTGACTTGAAGGCCAGATTCTCCCACTCCTTGCGAAGTGCCTGTAGTGTAGACTTGCGGGCGCGGTCGCTGCCGATGCGTGCTGCAGCGATGGCGTCCCAAGCCTCCTTGGCAGTCCGCTTGCTGGTAAGCGAAAACTGCATCTCGGACGGGACTGCAGCAATGAGGGCATCCAGCGCCCGTCGATCTTGGTCGTAGTCGACGTCGCCGTACCGGACTGCATCCCACATATGCCGCACCTGGAGCTTCACCCTCATCACCGTAGCCCACTCAACATAGTTGGTCTTGGTGAGGGTAGGCCACCCGCCGCCGAGGCCGACGTCCCTGACGACAGCCTGGTACTCGTGGTGACCACGGTACCGAACCGGGGAGAGAGCCGCGCTGCCTGTGAAGGCCGCGCTCTCCGTCGACCCATCCGCCGCCGCCATGCGCGCCTCCTTCAGGAGTGCCACCGCCGTGCGCGCCTCCTTCAGGAGCGCCGCCGGCGTGTCTGCGCCTGTCTGGGCTGCCGCCGCGCTCGTGGGCGTGCACGGCTGCCCACTGCGCCGCTCGCCCTCGCGATGCCTCCCTCTCCAGCAGCTCGAGGTCCGCATCGGCGCTGTCATCAGCAGCGATGGAGCTGCTGTTGCTGCCGCGTAGAACCTCGACCTCCGCTGCTGCTGCACGCACTGCATCCGCCGCCGCCGCTGCTTCCACCTCGGCTCTAGCTGTTGCTAGCTCCGCTGCTGCCAGCCTCGATGCCCTTGCCGCTGCTGCAGCGGCGTCTGCTGCCGCTCGCTCGCGCTTCTCTGCCGCGGCGAGGTCAGCCTCCTGCCGACGTCGCGTGCTCGAGGCGACCGAGCCCTGAGACTGGCCTGCGGACATGGCACGCTATCGAGGGGGCTGCTGTGTGGAGAGCAGGGGCAGCCGGAGCTGCTGCTGCTACCGGCTACGGTTGGGGCTGCTGCGAGGCCGGGGAAGGAGAAGAGCAGGAGATGCTCAGGCTACAGGATAGTACGGCTCCGATACCACTTGTTAGTCGCTGGATTCGCACTCTTGGTAGTAGCTGAATCCTTACTCTCATCGAGAGAGGATGACACTAGGAGTTGGGGCAATTTTTTGGTTTATTTCTCACACAAACTCATACAATGCCATGCCAACCTGAGGGGTTGGGGATACATATTTATAGGCTGCTAGCCAACCAAGCATATGCCAAGATGCTAGTCTAAGATGCTGTCCTAGATGCCAACTGCTGTCCTAAAAGCAGATGTTGTCCTAGATGCTAACTGCTGTCCTAAAAGCAGTCAAAAGATGTTGGACACAAAGATCATGTGTTGCAGTGTGCAGCAGCCCTACAACCACCAGCCACAGATACTTATCCATCAACCTTCACCCGGCCGGACATCACCTATGCAGTTCAGCAGGTCTGCCTCCATATGCATGACCCCCGGGAGCCTCACCTCACGGCTCTCAAGTGCCTCCTCCGCTACCTCTGAGGCACGCTCGACTACGACCTCCTCCTCCACCGGGCCTCCTCCACCGACCTCGTCGTTTACACCGACGCTGACTGGGCCGGGTGCCCGGATACTCGACGCTCCACCTCTAGCTACGCCGTCTTCCTGGGCGGCAACCTGGTGTCTTGGTCGTCCAAGCGCCAGCCCGTGGTCTCCCGGTCCAGCGCCGAGGCGGAGTACCGCGCCGTTGCTAACGGCGTGGCGGAGGCCGCCTGGCTCAGGCAGCTGCTTGCTGAGTTGCACACTCCGCCCTCCCGGAGCACACTGATCTACTGCGACAATGTCAGTGCAGTCTACCTCTCCACCAACCCCATCCAGCACCAGCGGACGAAGCATGTGGAGATCGACCTCCACTTTGTCCGTGATCGGGTGGCCATGGGCGAGGTGCGGGTCCTTCATGTTCCGACGACCTCCCAGTTCGCGGACATCTTCACCAAAGGCCTCCCGTCCTCGTCCTTCGCCGAGTTTCGCTCCAGCCTCAACATCACCGGTGGCTAGTTGCGTCTGTGGGGGGTTGTGTGTGTTCTTTCTTGTTCAGCCTCGAACTCCGTTGCGTCGGTAGTTCAAACTGCGGGGGGGGGGGTGTTGGAGTATATGTTTAGGCCCATGAGGCTAAGGCCCATGTGGCCCATGTATGGAAACTATATAGCTACCCTTCTAGGGTTAGCCAAGTAATAGAGAATAATTCCTCAAACACAGACCAATTTTATGCAAGTTTGCTATAAGAGAAACAAATTTAATTTGGAGATAATTACATAGTGCTATTGTGCAGGTCTCCATAATACTTAGAGGCGCAAATGACTTCATGCTTGATGAGATTGACCGGTCCTTGCGTGATGCTTTGTGCATTGTGAAGAGAACCCTGGAATCAAATATGGTAATCCTTTTGCTTCCATTCTTTTATGTGTTGGATTGGATACCTGCAACTGAATTCGTGAACACTTAGTGACAAATTTCACTGTTCTTCTATGGCTTGTGCATTGAGGACTTTACATGCCTGGAGGAAGCTTACAGTTCAAAATGCAATTTGCTTTTATTTGAGTGGAAATATGAATTGTTAGTGTCATTGCTGGTGCTAGTGTCTTCAACATGTTTGTATTGGCTATGTAGGTTGTTGCTGGCGGTGGTGCAGTTGAAGCTGCGTTGTCAGTTTACTTGGAGAACCTTGCAACGACCCTGGGATCTCGGGAACAATTGGCAATTGCTGAATTTGCCGAATCTTTGTTAATCATACCAAAGGTTTTGATCTGTTCTATTTTACTTACATTTACCTTTTTCACCAATCAACATAGCATGACCTGACCTTGCACCAACAGGTACTCTCTGTTAATGCTGCAAAAGATGGAACTGAGCTTGTAGCAAAGCTTAGGGCATATCATCATACTGTTCAAACAAAGGCTGATAAGCAACATTATTCAAGGTAATGAACCAATGGCATAATATGTCTCCAGTTTATTTGATCAATAGAGTCCTGATTCTTGTGTTTTATTTCTAAAGTTTTTTGGATGCATGTTTCTTTCATTTTTCTTGCAAAGTTTTCTAGGTATGCTATTATGTACGAGTCCATTCCAAATTATAAGACCTTTTGGCTTTTCTAGATCCATTGCTTTTACTATGTATCAAGACAGAGTGTATATCTAAGTACATAGCAAAAACTATGTATCTAAAAAAGCCAAAATGTCTTATCATTTGAAATGGAGGGAATACTATTTAGCCTGCTGTCAGGAAAAGAAATGTACTGACTGGCTCAATATTTGTGTGGCTAAACAATATCATCTCACTGTCTTGTGCTGTGCTAATCTCCCTAAAGATCCTTACATTGAGCTTTCTTTTATAATTATCATCAACATGCTAAACTTTTTGCCAGTGCAACTACACCTAGATGAATTTTAGAAACCTCGTATAATTCTTTTTCAATAAATGGTTCTAGGTGTGATTTATTTCTGCTACCTGTGCGCTGATTGCTATTAAGTTTACTTCCTTGCTGTGCAGTATGGGTCTTGACCTCTCTAAAGGTATCATTCGCAACAACCTTGAGTATGGCGTGATAGAGCCATCGATGAGCAAAGTAAAGATTATTCAGGTTGGGCCTCTTGTTTCATTGTCGTCATGGTATTTGTGATGATGAGGTCTGTTCCATCATCTTTTGCGTTCCTGTTGCAGTTTGCCACCGAGGCTGCCATTACTATCCTGAGGATTGACGACATGATCAAGCTTACTAAGGAAGAGGGTAACGAAGAAGAGTAAGTAGCCCACCTCTTCTAGGGGGTAGTGGACGTGTGTGACGATTGTCATAGCGTGTAACATTTGATTTTCATTTTTCGTCTAGCTGTGGACATTCGTATAGGATGTTGTAGGAAAACTGAGAATGGATGTGTATCAGTGTGTCCCTATAGGCTGACGTTATTTAAACGACAACTCACGAATGAATCATTTTTTTGTGAATATTTGGGCCAAAAGTAGTTCTATTTCAAGAGTTTGTTAAGTTTGAAAACAGAATGGTTTCGTGTACTGATTAACTATTTGCTGGTTGGCGCGTTAGCGTCAGGCCACACCATGCCTAGGAAGGAAACTGAAGTGCTGTTTCACGCGCTGAGGTTGGCTATAGATTCGCTTACTGGCTGTGGCTGCCTGGCTGGGATCATTGTGGCGCGCGGAGGGCCGGGTTGCCTGTCTCGGTGGAGCTGGTTCGCTCGTTGGCTTTTCGAAAATCTATACCTGCTAGTATACTTGTTGCGAATAAGCCAAAATTCTGTGGTACCGTAGTTTACAGAAGCAGGCGCAGTAGCATATTAGTTGCAGAAAAAGCAGAGGCTTCAGGTTTCAACCGTCTTATACAGACAATTTTTTTTGATAATTTGTTATACAGACAATTGGGCGGCGCTATTTTCCTAGCATACTTGCATATTTGCGTATGAAGTCCAAAGATTTCCAACTGTCCAAAGTCACTGAAGATTCATGTGTAGTCACTAAAGACTTTCGTGCAAATCAGCATTGTTGAGGCAGTTCTGGTTTCTCGGTAGTTTGAAACTTCGAATCCACGCGGTTTGATTGGTTCCTTGTATTAGGTTATGCAACATACCCTTAACTTAGACAAGACAATGCAATTTGCTATTGTTTGGTTCGCCTAGTCTACAGTGTTATACATGTAATTTGTTTTCTAAGCAAGTCGCCAGACTAAGTCTTTGGGCCCGAAGAGCAGGTGTGGAAGAGAGGGTGTATAACTAGATACGCAAGATGTAGTCGAATTGTAGGATGCAGGATGAGCTAGTGCTAATCTTCATACATATATGCTTGCGCTGTTGTGCATGTAACCAAACAAGAACTCACTATGCCAGAAAAGCAGATTAGTGACGCGTCTAAACAATCATTATTGACGTGGAAAACACGCGTCACTTATGTTGCGTCTGTGATGTGAAAAGATCAGTGACGCGTAAAAACGCGTCACTAATGATGGTTTGTAGTGACGCGTACAGGCAAAACGCGTCAATAATGATGGTCTGCAGTGACGCGTACAACCAAAACACGTCACTAATGATGGTCCACAGTGACGCGTATAGCCAAAACGCGTCTCTGATGTGAACCACCAGTGACGCGTACAACCAAAACGCGTCTCTAAGTAAGATCTCATCTTAGACGCATTTTGGCTAGACGCGTACTGATGACAATTTAAAAAAAAACCTTGGTCTAGGTCTTTATATACAATCAGACCATGCTTACATTTATCAAACAACAAAAGGCTTCTCAGATCTACGAACTAAGCCTACCAGAACGTGTATGCGAATTTAACAATTACAATTACACAGATTTGTTTATCTAGTCCCTAATGCCTACCAGAACATGTTTACAAAATGGAGATGGAGACTTAAAATCCTACACATGTTTACTACTACAACATGAATTTACCAAATTCATCACTGGTCATCATCTGTTAGGTGTCACAACTTTGCCACTTCCATGTCTCACTGGAAAAGAAAAACATGAACAAAAGAGCATGTTCAATTGAAATTTCCCAAAATGAGAGACGAGAGAAAAATTGGTCACAAGAGCTACTATGAGCAGCTATGAGCAAGGATGCGGCCACAGACTATGTCAGATTTTCGAGTCTGAAAAGAGTAGGCAAAAGTCTAAAATAATATAAACTTTACATTATTTAAATATGCCAAATGTCATGTAGCTAGTAAAACCATGGATAGAAGCAGATCATGTACAATTTAATTGGCAGTGATCGAAAGTGGCTATAGAGGCATTTGCTAAGTTATTGTAGCATCTAAACTGCAGACCGGAAGTAGTAAAAAAACTACCGACACTGTAACATTCAATAGGTACTGCACTGTTAAACACGCATCGTTTAGTTGTACTAAGCTAGGAGGGTGATTAGTATAATATTTGTCAAGGCCAGATCAGCTCTAAATATATTTTAAAAAAGAAATTTGTATGTATAAATGGGGAAAACACATACCTCAAATTTTGTTGTTTAGTTTTTTAGCCTTTTTGTTGTTTAGTTGATCGTGTTGATAGACGAGGTTGCTGGCTGGTCTAAGAATGTCTGCAGCCTAAATTGCATAGCAAACATATAAAGAAATAAATAATTAGATAATGAATCCAAATGTCTTAAACTAATTTCACAAATAATATGTAGCCATATGATAGAATCTAAATAAACTCCAAGAAATACCAACAATGATAACTTCAAGATATCCATAATCTGCATCCTTGGTCTCATGAACGTCCACCACTAAATATTGTTTCCTGCAACAGAAAGAGACAAAATCATAACTCATGCAAATCTATCTTACTGACAATTAATCAAACACCACACGAATAGGTAAAAACTAGGAACACCAGAAAGGTCCTTTGTCGCGTTGTTGTACTGATCTACAGTCATACATATGTCAAAACTGAACATTCAAAATGAAAAGGAGATATACATAAAAAAACTGCAAACCCATGATGTATCTAAATCCATTCATAGATCAAATATCTGCATCCTCATAAGTATGGAAAGGAAGAGGGAGGATACCTCAGTCAGGCGCAGGACAGTCAAATGAAACCAGGATGACAAATTCAATGGAAACAAGATGACAAATTAGAGAAGATTTTTACATAGCTAGCTAGCTACCTGCTGAGACTGGTGCACTTACTACTACCGCTATCATTCAAATAAAAAAGTAACCAATGACATCAAATGCTAGAACTTACCCTCCACCTTATCTGCTAGTTAAGCGTGTGGATCTAACACCAAGAAACAGACGGGCATTATTGGTCCAAGGATGTACAGAGAGCTCTAGAATCATAAACATGCTAAAAATTTAGGCAGAAAATAGTTAGTAGAGCAAATTCCGCACAAATTGAATCCTATTGTGAAATTCAGTTACCTGTGTTTACTTAGACAACTGGCGTCCTGCTTGCTGTAAACCAATCAGCAACAGAAGAATCACATTGCGAGGAAGATATACTTTTTAGTCAACATTCTCTGTCAAAACCATGTAGTGCTTGTCCTATGAGTATGTTCACAATAACTAGTTTAAGTAGACACAGAAGCAAAACTAACACCATCCTGATTTTAGAACAAAATGGGCTCCCATTAGTAGAACCAAGGTCAGAGCATCTATGAGAAGGCATGTGAGAGAATTGAGCTACTTTTCTGCTTAGATCATTGTCCTAACAAAAGCAACTACTAAAAAAGTGAACTAGCTCAGGCCAAAAATACCCTGAATTAAACTCACTCAAGCATGACCCAGTTTCAGGCAACCGTCACTAGTTTTAAGGCAAGCAGTAGATGTTGGAACTAGGTAGCTAATATTATCAGACTTTTTAAAGCTGAAATAGAAATTTAGGGTTTATTTTTTTTCCTGTAACATAGTCACACATGATAGTGCTAATTTGCAGACCGGACCTTTACATGGTTCAAAGAGTGATTAATTATATAGTGTTTCTATCATATAGGAGCACTAACTCCAGATTGTAGGCTTTGACAGATTGATGACCGGATCAGAAAATACTAGTATATTAATGGAATAATGGTCATCATCTCAGACTATCACTACTTGGTGCATGAAACAGATTTCAATTGAACCTACAAGGATGCGACTACTATGGTCATCATCTCAGACTGTCACAGACTGCAAGTTCATAGTAGCTCATAGTAGAGAGCTACTATGAGCAGCACGCTGTCACCGAGGGTGCTCGGGTTGTGCAGCAAGGATGCGGCCAAGTGATCAGATCCATGTGCCTCCTGCACGCGAAGCACAAATGAAATTGTGACAAAGGTCACAAGATTTTGTATACTGACGAACTTTAAGATATTACTAGTATTGTTCTTTAGCTACTATGAACTATATCCATAGAGGAGATCATACCTGATCTTTAATATTGAAGTAAATTGGCACTAGAAGTACAAACACTCATTGTGATTTTTTTTCTAGAAAAAGGTTTACCTGTCAACTAGAATATCTTCTTCAATAATCTTTGACATCCCAGGTGTGTATTCAGAGTAGTCAAGAAAGCTCATAATACACACATATAAAGTGAGTGAAGCAAGAAGAATCTATCTGAACTGATGAACAATATTGCAAATAAAAAGGATTGATGACAAACAAAAAAGAAACCAGTAGTTCAAGAAGAGTATGCAAGAATTAAGCCTTATAGTTTCAAAATAGAGACAACCTAGCAATCCAACAAGGACTCTACTACATTTCTCAAAAGAGCACTTAGCACACCACCAATTAAGCCTTATAGTTTCAGAATATTAAGGGCACTAGCAGCATAGCGCAATTAAACAAATTAAGCCTATGTAAAACATCACCAGTAGGTTCCAAAGGAGAAGTTATCTTACTGCATCCAGAACAAGATTTTGAAGAAACTTCATTCTCTCACTTATCTTTTTTCTCCTCAGCTGCAGCGTTTCATTAATTTCAAGTGTGATTAAAGATAATAATGCAAACTAAACTGGTAGTTACTTGTTACAAGAGAAGAATTGACTCTTTGTTAATTGCCAGCATTCTAAATCTAACAAGTACAAGACAATCAATCATTACTATAAGAAATCATTAACATAGAATTATACACAACTAGATTAGATGAGGAAGTGAGCTCAACAAGAAATCTTACATGCAACATGACACGGTCCTCCATTTCTTTCCTCTTCTCACACCTCCATTAAGCTCATCACTCATTAGGATGTCCTGACTCAATGTACCTGCAGGAATTATTATTGTTTCTATTAGCTGCATAATTGTCACCTTCAAAAAGATCTACATAGAAACATGATACAAAGACAAACCAGTTGAAGACTAATAAAGCCTCGGTCTATTAACTGCATAATTGTCACATAGGCTTGGTTTGGTTCATTTTAGCTCAATCGACACAGGGTCAGAAAAACCAACGGAGAACAAACGGTTCGACTTGTACTTGGATTGATTTTTTATAGCTTTGTGATTCGTCCGCGAGGCCTGGGCAGATCCTAAAGTAATTGTAGCGTGAAAGAGGATGATGGGAATGAGAGGGAACGTACCTAGCGAGAAACGCACCTTCTCAATGCCGGCAAGCGCTGCAGTGCCTCGCCTCTCCTCCTCCGCACGGCTTCGTGTCGGCAGCACCGCCGGCGCCTGGCGCGTCCTACAATTCCCGCGCCTACTCCTCGCTGTGTGCAGCCGCCAACGCTGCGTGGTCCACCCCGCCCCCTCCGTTCCTCTCCTCCTCCCCCATCCCTCTATCCTCTGCTCTCCTTGCCCACTCTCTAGGCACAGCCGTCCAGGGATGTGGAGGAGGGAGCGGCGCCGGCCAGATCTAGAGGAGGGAGGTGGCGCCGACCAGATCTGGACAGAGGGAGGCAACGGGGATGGAAGAGAGGCGGCGGGGGCGGCGGCATACGAGGAGCAGTGGTTGGGGAGGACGAGAGGAGATACTCGACAGAGGTGGCAGAGAAGAGGCCGATCTGGGGGGAGAGACGGAGAGAAAGAGAGGGGGCGAGAGCGTATGGGTGGCCGGACGGGAACGAGCAGAAGACTCCGGACTTCTCTCTTCGGTCCATCGGATTTGATAATTTTTTTGGGTCTGCAGTCAGGCAGGAGTGACGCATTTGCTCTGTACGAGTCTCGGGTAGTAGTTCTGGTTACCAGAGACGCGTCTACTCGAAACGAGTCACTGAAAACTTATATTAGTGACGCATTTTGTTCACTAGCCATGGTGCGACATCTAGTCAGTGACTCGTTCTGTTTATCCACATCACTGATACCAATATTAGTGACGCGTTTCAATTCTAAGTCTATGACTAAGGTGTCTCCATTGTGCTGTTTTGGCATAGTGACTAATTGTATTACAGGAGCCTGGATAAGAGGTTGTGCGGCAACCACCGTATAGGTACATGTAGTACCCTTAGTACGAACAATTATGAGATCGGTTGCGAGTCACCTTTTGACGAACGCAGCACATATTTAATAATTAAAACATAGCAATTTGAGCAAATGTTTAAGCGTGCCAGTTTGACTTCTGGAATTGTAACACATTACACATGCTCAACCGACGCGAACTACCTTGTGCTATTTGTTTATCCAAGACTCAAGAATTGACCGCAACATATGAGGTTATGAGCTCCCACACCCGTAAGGACAAACAATTTGCCACGTTCATTCCCGATACTGCATGTGCACGTAATTTTTAAGTTGTGGCCCCTAAAACCATCCTACTACTACATATAACACCCAAATCGAGCTTAAGAGACCACAAAACAAGCCTAGCTCCACTACGCAACGACAGTGGCGGACCCAGAATCATTTCTTTGGTAGGCATACAGTATAGGAACAGTGCTCCACAGTACGCTACAGTTCTCGCTACAGTGCTCTGTTACCAGGCCCGTAGATTAGCAGGAGCAAGCTGTGCGACTGTTCAGGGCCTCCGAACTTTAAAGGCCTCCAAAGCACTAATTAACAATGGTTGATCAATTATTGGATAGAAGAAATAAAATGCAACATTACAACATAGGCCTTAGATTACCGGTTAGCTAATTGGATTAGAAGGATGTAAACTCGGTGGCCAATGCCGACCGGCATGCTTGGCTTGGCTTCTTAGATTTGAGGGCCCTATCTTATATTTCACACAGGGGCCTCCAATTTGTAGGTACGGCCCTGCCGTTACCTTGGTCACCGGGAATCTAGGGTAGTCCCCAAAACCCTGCTGGGTCCGCCACTGTGCAACGATACAGTTAGCTAGGACTAGGAGTAAGTCTCGCCCTCTCAACAAGGAGGAGATAATCAATGGTTACTCCAGTTACATTCCGAGATGCCGTATTCGCGGTGCTGCCAATCCTGACACTTCTTGCAAGCCCCGTTCCCTGCTATGGGCATCCGAGGTCCATGTCTCTTCGCAACCACACTACCAGCCGGTACACCTCAACGCCAGCCAGAGCCGCCGACCGATGGTACTCCGGCGGCGCGACGTGGTACGGGAGCCCTTACGGCGCCGGCAGCGACGGTAAGTATCACATTGATCAATATGTAATGCAGTGAAGCGTAGCAGTACTGGACTAGAAGAAATCATATTAAATAAGATTAATCCTGCAACTGAATGTTGATGATCTCGGTGCATACAGGCGGTGCGTGCGGTTATCAAGGCACCGTCAGCCAGCGCCCGTTCTCGTCGATGATCGCCGCCGGCGGTCCTTCCCTTTTCAAGAACGGCAATGGCTGCGGCGCATGCTATCAGGTTAGTACTTGTGACTTGCGAAGCGTTGAGTGGTGTGTAGTGCGTACGTACATTCGTCTTCTTAACCACTGATACAAGTGTTGTCTGTACTGCTGTACGAATACGAAGATCAAGTGCACCGGCAACAAAGCCTGCTCCGGGTGGCCAGTGACTGTTACTATCACCGACTCCTGCCCCGGTGGGGTCTGCCTCGCCAGGACGGCGCACTTTGACATGAGTGGCACGGCCTTTGGCGCCATGGCCAACCGCGGGATGGCGGACCGCCTCCGCGCCGCCGGAATCCTCAAGATCCAATACAGGAGGTGCTGTTGAGTTTGAAGTTTGAACTGACCATTCTAGTGAAATTAAGCTGTGCACGCGTGTGACGAACGAAGCTACTACCTTTATTCTCGCAGGGTGTCGTGCAACTACAATGGCATGGGAATTGCCTTCAAGGTGGACCGGGGCTCAAACCCGTTCTACCTCGCCGTGCTGATCCAGTACCAGAACGGCGACGGTGACCTCGCCGCGGTGCACATCATGCAGCAGGGCGGCGCGTGGACGCCGATGCAACACTCGTGGGGCGCCATGTGGTGTGCCAACTCCAACACCGGCAAGCCGCTGCGCGCCCCGTTCTCCATCCGACTCATCTCGGGCTCCGGCAAGGTGCTCGTCGTCGGGAACGCCATCCCCGCCGGTTGGCGCGCCGGTATGACATAATGGTCAACGGTGAACTACGCCACCTAATAAGCCATTGGTGTAGAGGGATTAGGTTAATGCTGCGGCAATTGTCAAAAGTAATTGGTCACGTGTGTGCCTGAAATTCCAGACTGTAAATTTTCTTCCCCTGTAGTCTATAGCTGGTATGGCCATTTGCACTTCTCCAGTCGATGGTGCAGTGTCAGTCTTATTTGATAACAAGTACTGCTCGGCGGTAGGGGTCTTGGAAGGCATCAAGCAGCATCTATATATCTTCTTATAAATCTACAGTAGCAGCTTCAATTCCTTGTAATCTTTTTATTTTCGGGATGCTGGCGCTTGGAAGTCCGGAGCCCGCGCATGCTCCTATGGCACGCCTCTCCGTTTCCCGCGCCTCCTCCGTTTCCTTGCGCCCGCATCGCCCGAACGAGTCGCTCTGCCCATGCCGTCTACTCGCATACGGGGACCGCCCGCTTCCGCTCTATCGCATAGCGGGCACCGCCTGCAGCTGCGCCCGCTTCCTGAGCCTGCTTCGTATCACGCTTGCACCCCCGCCTGCAGATGTGCGCCGCGTGACTCCGGCCGTCCCATCCAACACTTGAAACATGAAAACACTTGCAACATGAAACACTTGCTGCAACATATGTCTGAAAATAGCTGAAACATTTGGAACATACGCTTGCAACATATGTGTGAAATATATGCAACATTCAAATAAAACACTTACAACTTACGTCTAAGACAGATGAAATATTTCGAACAAATGCTTGCAACATATGTGTATAGCCATTGCAACATGTGCAACATCTGGATCTACTTTTGCAATATCCATATGAAACACTTGCAACATACCGCTGAAACATCTGAAACACTTGAAACGTACTTTTGCAACATGCACTTTTTCCTGCTGTGGTGTCTTCGTCCTCCCGCGGGAGACGATGTCCCGATTGGTGACTACCTTCTCCTGGTGGCGTTGGGGTGGTGGTGGTGTGGTGCACGCCATGGCCGCGATGGCGAGCGCGGAGTGGGGTGTGATGGTGGATGGCCGCAACGGGCTAGCATGTGAGTGCGACACGGCGCAGGATGGGGCGTGCGGCGAGGGATGGCCATGGCGGCGAGGCTGAGTGGGGCAGCACGCCGCGGCACAGGTCTAGGGCCCGCAGAGGGGATGGCCGCGACGGCGAGGTGGAGTGGGGCGGCTGGACGGCCACACGGCCCACGACAGACGAGCTCAAAGTGGGAGAGATATTTTTGAGAGAGAGATGGAGAAGACGTTGATGTTGGTTTCGTATGTATTCGAGTTCATCACTAGATCGGGTACATATCAATAGGTTCATGATTTTTAGTACATAACGAGACATCCTAATACATCCTCTACTAGAAAAGAGAGGAAAAGGGGATGAGTGGAGTATGACCGTCGAATGCCGCGGTCGGGGCTGTCGGAGTAGGTGTAGCCGATCCGCTGGGGGCGCCGGTGTTGGGGTCATTCGCCGGCGCCATCGATTTGGCGAAGGAGAAGGTCGGTGCAGTGAGGTCCTCCGCGGCGGAGCGGAGGTCGGGGTGGCGTTGCCGGCGTCGGTGGCGCTTCCCGTCGCTAGCAGCGCCCCTCTCTAGATCAGGTTAGGGTTAGGAAATGTCGGTGGGGAAACTAGCTACGCGGTGAACCTCGTACTACATGCCTCGGTCCCCACCTTCCTTTATAGCGCTGTGCAACGGGGGCTCACCAACCATGTAAGGTTGGGCACCCCCGATCAGGACGCGAGAACAAGTCTCAAAGGCCATTGGGCCTAATGGTGGAAGATCAGTCCTAACATTCTCCCCCTTGATCTCTCATCACTTTCTTCGTTCTTTAATTTCTTACTCAAAACTTTCAATTCATATTTTTCTTACTTCTATCCTATTCCATTGCAGATTAGTGTATTGAACTGTCTTATCGTCACAGCAATTAGTGCCGTTAGACTAACAGCCACAACACACTTCTCTGTTTTGGAATGAAACTTTCTTCTGGGCCCTTCATATGTTCAGGAATCATAGGCTTTCCCTTAAACCCATGCCGGCTATGTGTTCTCTGAACACGTTGGGTGGTAAGCCCCTTGTGAGTGGATCCGTGAGTATTTTCTCTGTACTTATATGCTCAAGATTTATTATATGATCCTGAACTTTATCTTTCACAATATAGTACTTTATGTCAATGTGTTTGGCAGCACCACTTGACCTATTGTTGTGAGCATACTGTACCGCTGGATTGTTATCACAATACAATCTCAGTGGTTCATTGATATTATCAATCACTTTCAATCTGGATATGAATTTCTTCAGCCAATTCACCTGCCCCGTTGCCTCATAGCATACTACAAACTCGGCATACATCGTCGATGATGTAGTTACAGTTTGTTTAGAGCTTTTCCACGATATAGCCCCTCTTAAGAGAGTAAATATATATCCTGACGTGGATTTTCTTTCTTCTCCCGCATAATCGGAATCTGAATACCCCTCTATATGCAGGTAATTAGATCTTCTATACGTTAGCATGAGACCTTTCATTCCCTGCAAATAACGCAGGACTTTCTTCACTAATTTCCAAAGTTTTATTCCTAGATTCTTTTGATATCTACCAAGTAACTCGGTAACAAAAGCTAAGTCAGGGCGTGTACACACTTGAGCATATTATAAACTTCCAACTGCTGAAGCATATGGTACCGCTTTCATTCGATCAATCTCATATTCGTTCTTGGGACACTGATGTTCTCCAAATCTATGGCCCTTGACAATAGGAGCAGGTGAAGGACTACATGCATGCATACTAAATTTCTTCAGAACCTTTTCTATGTATGCCTTTTGCGATAATCCTAGAACCCCTTTCTTCTGTCTCGGTGAATCTCTATTCCCAAAACGAACGAGGACTCACCGAGATCTTTCATATCAAAGTTTGAGGACAATAATTTCTTTGTTTCCATGAGTAGATTGATATCACTACTAGCAAGCAAGATATCATCCACATAAAAAATTAGGAATATGTACTTTCCATTCTTGAACTTCGCGTAAACGCAATTGTCCTCAACATTTCCTTAAACTCAAAACATTTTATCATTCTATCAAACTTCAAATACCACTGTCTTGAGGCTTGCTTCAATCCGTAGATTTATTTCTTTAGGCGACATCCTATATTTTCTTTTTATTTTACAATAAAACTTTTCGGTTGTGCCATATAAATATTTTTTTTCAAATCTCCGTTAAGGAATGCCGTCCTTACATCCATTTGACGTAACTCCAAATCATAGTGGGCTACAAGTGCTATTATAATTCTGAAGGAATCTTTATATAAGACTGGAGAAAACGTCTCATTGTAATCAATCCTTTCTTTTTGCATAAAGTCTTTCGCCACAAGTCACGCTTTAAATCTTTCTACATTTCCTTGGGAGTCATATTTTATTTTGTAGATCCATTTACAACCTACTGTTTTAGCTCCTTTAGGAATAATTTCTAATTCCCAAACTTTATTGGTAATCATTAAAGTCTAATTGACCCCCAACTATTGGAGGTGGTCTAGTTTACCACCTCAACTATAAAACAGTCTAATTTACCTCCTGAACTTTGCAAAACCGGCCAAATCACCCCCTCGAGCGGTTTTGGACGGTGGTTTTGCTACAGTAACAACGGTTTTGCTACAATAACAGTGGTTTTGTCCTTTTCTTTTTTATTTATTTCGTCTGAATCTTTGAAAAATCATAGTAAATCATAAAAAATTACAAAATAAAAAATTTAATTTTGTTGGACTTCACATGAGTAGATCTACATAGTGAACATATAATATAGTATGCTTTAGTACAAGGTTTTTGCTGTAAATTTTGATCTATTTTTTTCTGTAATTAATTTGAATAATTCATACAACAAAAACTTTGTACTAAAGCATACTATATTATATATTTACTGTGTAGATATACTAATGTGGAGTCCAACAAAATTAGATTTTCCGTTTTATGATTTTTTTGTGATTTACTATGATTTTTCAAAGATTCAGACGAAATAAATAAAAAAGAAAAGGACAAAATCACTGTTACTGTAGCAAAACCGTTGTTACTGTAGCAAAACCACCATCCAAAACCGCTCAAGGGGGTGATTTGGCTGGTTTTACAAAGTTCATGGGGTAAATTAGACCGTTTCATAGTTGAGGGGGTACATTAGACCACCCCCAATAGTTGGAGGGTCAATTAGACTTTTTCCAATTTTATTTCATCTTCCATGGCCTTAAGCCACTTTGATGAGTGGTCGCTTCTCATGGCTTCTTCAAATAAGGTGGGATCATCCCCCATCTAAAATTCTTCTGTTTCATAAACTTCGTAGTCATCAGTAATAGCTGATCTTCTTATTCTTTGAGACCTTTTAGAGGCCTCTAGCACTTGTTCCACATTGGGCTGTTGTTGTTCTTCTTTACGTACGACATTCGGTTCTATATGTTCCTCAAGGACAGGCTTCTCAAGGACAGGTTCCTCATGTTCATTCATTGTCGCCACGGGAGAACTTGCAACAGGTGTTGGCACTATAGTGTCCTGCACTATCGGCGCAATAGTAGCAGGTAGCGTAAAGAATGGTTCTTCAACCATCAGAGCGGGTACATGTACCCGCTTCTCCTGTAGGCTTATTTCTCGTGCTACCATGCTCCCCCTGATCATGTTATCCTCCAAGAACACAGCGTGTCTTGTTTTTACAATCTTCGTATGTCTGTCAGGACAATAGAAACGATATCCTTTTGATCTTTCTGGATAGCCAATAAAATGGCAGCTAACTATCTTGGAGTCTAACTTTCCTATATTTGAGTTAAACACTTTTGTCTCAGCCGGACAACCCCACACACGTAAATGGTTAAGTGAGGGTTCCCTTCCTGTCCATAATTCATATGGTGTTTTAGGTACCGATTTGCTTGGTACTCGATTAAGTATGTGAATGAAGGTTTTTAGTGCCTCCATCTCTAAACTAATCGGTAATGTAGAGTAACTTATCATGCTTCTTATCATATCCATTAAGGTACGGTTACGTCTTTCAGCCACTCTATTCTGCTGAGGCTCCCCCGGTGTGGAGTACTGAGCGACTATGTTATTTTCCTATAGAAACTTTGCAAACGGTCCAAGAATTTGGCCATATGGGGTATGTCACCTATAGTACTCTCCACCTCGGTCTGATCGTACTATCTTTATTTTCTTATTGTGCTGATTTTCAATCTCAGCTTTAAATATTTTGAATTTATCCAATACTTTCGATCTTTCTTTAATTGGATAAATATAGCCATAACGAGAGTAGTCGTCTGTGAATGTTATAAATGAATCATAACCATCCACACTTTTCATAGGAAATGGACCACATATATCAGTGTGGATTATTTCTAAAGTTCCTGCGCTTCGTTTGACATCTTTCTTAATTTTCTTGACATATTTTCCTTTGATGCAATCAACACATTGTTCTAAATCTAAAAATTCTAAGTGCAGAAAAATTAATTCTTTGATTAGTCGTTCTATTCTCCACCTCGAAATATGGCTCAAGCGACGGTGCCATAATTTCGAAGAGGCATCATCAATTCACTTCCGCTTCTTAGTTACATTCGCAGATGAGAATCATTCATATTCTCATCACATACATTGTTCGCATTCTCATTAAGAGATAATAAATAAAGCCTGTCTTGTCGGAAGGCAAGACCAACACATTCATTATTAACAAGTATCTTACATTTGCCATTACCAAAATGACAATCAATTCCATCATCATCAAGTTTTAAAACACTTATCAAATTTCTGCGAAAAAAGGGAACATAAAGTACTTCTTTAAGACTAAGTAAAAAATAATTATTCAATTCTAAAGATAAATCTCCAATGGCTTCAACATTGGCTTGCACTCCATTTGCAACTTTAACCGTTCTTTCTCCTCTTTAAAAGGTTCTCGTCCCACTTAACTCCTATAAAGAATTTGCAACATGAGTAGTTGCTCCTGAATCAACCCACCAAGTGAATTTAGCATAACATAAATATAGAGATTCATCTACAAATGTAATAAATTCATCACCTCTCTTTAGTAGAGATTTTAGGAAGTCTGGACACTCCCTCTTGCAGTGTCCCTTCTTGAAGCAGTGCTTGCATTGATCTTTTTCAGCTCCACCATAGGAATTGTTCTGCTGATTCTCAGAATCCTGAGGTTTCTTTCCCTGTGAATTTGAGGAAGAGGTCTTATCCCACTTAGGTTTCCCTTGTGGTTTAGAATTCTTGTCATTAAAGTTTTTTCTTTTGTTATCCTTCACAAAATGAGCGGATTCACCTTGTGAGGACTTTATCCTCTCTTTTTCTTGAGCACACATTGAAATAAGTCATTCTATGCCCCATCTTTGAGGCTGTATATTATAGTTCACAATGAAGGTGTCATATTCTTTTGGCAAAGAAGCAATAATTAAATGAATCAGGAAATCATCTTCCTTTAAATTCATTTTCTTCAGCTTAGATGTCGTAGTGTTCATCTTCAAAATGTGCTCTCTTATGCTACCACCAGTGTATTTCTCATTCACAAGTTTCTTAATTAGTGAACTTATTGTGGCCTTGATAGACCCAGTAAACTGACTCTTAATTTTATCAAGATATTCTGTGGCAGTAGCACATTCAGGGATTGAGCCTCTTATCTGTTCTTCTATGGTGGCCTTGGCCACCAACAAGCATTTGCGGTTGGAGAGAGTCCATTGCCTATGTTTAAGGTCATATTTCATTCTTATCTCAGCATGATCACGCTTTCGAGCAGCGAAATCAACGTCAGATTTATTTTCGCCTCTCACTGGGTCCTCTGGTTCAGTAGGACATGGTGAGGTGATGGCAAAGTCGACCTCTCCCAATGCAAGTTCCAGTTCATATTTCTTCCGCCACACACGGTAATTGCTCCCATTAAGTGTCGGGATGTTTGCAATGTTCACAATGCATTTGTCTCCTGAAACCACACCAGAGTTAGTGAGAAACATTTATACATAAAATCGTATGCTTTAACTCAACGTTGGTCAAATTAAAACATATAATTCATCTATGCAAATATTTTACATCACCGTTGGGCAGAAGTAAAATTAATGCATAATTTCTCACAGATCAAAAATTATAATATTATTATTAACAACGTTGGTCAGAAAATAACAACATCATAATCTCATCAAAATTATCAGAAATTCATCACTTCTCTTAAAATTAAATTATCCTGTTGATTCAAATTTAATCAAAAGAGAACAATAATTATCATGCACAGCAGAAACATTAATAATCTTTCATATTATTATTTTCCAGAAGCACTAAAAATTCATTGTTTTCTTAGCAAAATATCGTTGGACAAAATTGTAAAGAAAAATTCACATCAAATTCAATTCAAATTCATCAAATATTCATCAAATACATGTCAAAAAAATTGCTTCTAGAAAAAAAAATAAAAACAAAATTTTATCTTCTTCAATTTTGGCCCGAAGGCCCATCTCGCGCACGCGGCCCACTCAGCTTATACGTGCTGCACAACACTGCATTTGCGCGGCCCAGTTGCCGATTTGGCCCGCAGCCTGCTCAGCACGCCACACTTTTCCGCGCCCAGGCCGCAACCTGGGCCTGGGCCGGGGAACTGGCCCGTTCGCGTACCCCGCCTGGGCCACATCTCAGCCCGATCGTTTGTGACCGTTGATCTTGATGCAGCTTCATCCGACGGCTCAGCGCGCACTTCGGGCGAAAAAAAAGCCCCCTTCGACCACCTTCCACAGAACCCTAACCTCATTTCTGATTTCTCTGCCTCCCCCTCTCTAGCGCCGCTCGGTGAGGAAACAGAGCAGCTGCCATCCATGGCGGGTGGCGGAGGGAGGCGACGACGCCGCTGCCTGACCCCTCGCCGGTGCGCGAGCTCGCCCTAGGCTGAGCTCGCCGTCGTCGAGCGGTTTGGACAGTGGCACCCTGAGCGCGTACGCGTGCCGAGTGACGGCTCCAGTTCGTGTTCCCGCGCGGCAAGCAGTGGCCGCCGACGGTGAGGATGACAGGTCCAGGTAGGTCCATGTAACACCCTGGATGATAAACATGCATTAACATCCCAAAGCATGAGCATTAGCATCACATACATGTTCATCATCACATGCAATATAAGTTAAAATTAAATTAAAGTGTGAAAAACATCTGTTTGAACCCTAAATTATTGCATTTGCTTGCTAAGAGTGGTAAAACTTGTTTGGCTATAACTTTAAATGACTTAGAATTAATTAGCATGATTTTTGGAGCAACTTTTGTATTCAAAATCTTCCCAAATTATGCTTTTAAAAATATTCTAGAAAAATGAGTTTTAATTTAAAAATTAGACTTTAAATAATTAATTCAAAATATGTTTAGAATTTTGAAAAGTGCCCTAAATAAAAGTTGTAGAGAATTAAATTTTGAACAACTTTTGTTTTGGGGACAACTTGTGAAAATGCCTTTTTCATCTTCAAAATTTGAATTTAAATCAATTTAAAAAATCTAGAAATTTATTTATAAAAGGAAAATGTATTTTCGGCCTTAACGGGCCGCCGCCTCCGCTTCGGCTTGCTCGCTCAAGCCAGCCCGACCCAGCTCTCCCGCGCGCGCGCCGCACCGCACGCTCGCCGCGCGCGACCCCGGCCCGGCCCAGCGCGGCCTCCTTCTCCCGCTCGCGCGCGTCGCTGTCCCGACCGCGGTAGGTGTCGCGCGCCGCGTGGCGGCCGCATGCCGGCGGCACCGGCCGGGTGGCGCCCGGTGGCCCCCTCTCGTGCACGCGCTCGCCCGCCTTCAAGTCGACCGCAGCGTCTCCCTCTCCATTCGCGTTTTCCCCTCTCTGCCTCTCTCGCGCCCACGGCCGCACCCGCACGGTTCCGCCGCGCGCGAGCTCACCGGCATTGCCGTTCCGGCCACCGCATCGCACCATCGATGCCTCCATCTTGCCTCGAGCTCCGCCTCTCCCTCGCGCAGCCCGTGCTCGCACCAGTTTCCCGTGGTAAGGCCCCCTTCGATGGGTATTGCTCGCCAGAGCATGGCCGAGCTCACCGGAGATTTCCGCTCCGTGGGCCACTCCTCTCCGCACCACCTTCTTCCCTTCTTGCGCGTGCATCTTGCTCGCCTCGACTCACCAGTGCTCGAGCACCCTTCCGGTGACCGTATCGTGGTCGGGGATGGCCGGCCGGTGACCACCCACGCCACAATTCCGCCATGGACAGCGGTGACCGGTCCTCCGAGCTTCGTTGGCCACCGCGTGTGTGCCATCGAGTTTGCGAGATCGAGGTAGTCTGCATGGTTACCTTGGCCTGGCCGGAGGCCTCACCGCTGGCGAGCTGTGGCCGTCAGCGTCTCTCTTCCTCTCCCTGTGACTGACCCGTGGGGTCGCAGGCCCACATGTCTATCTCCCCTCGCGCGCGTGTGTACGCTGCACCGGGTGCACCTAGCGTTTCAGCGGCTGATGTTTAAAAGGAATTTGAAAATGATTTCCAGAAAAGATGTAAATGGTTTAGAAATTCATAACTTGCTCATTTTGGCTCCAAAAATTATGAAACAAATTTTGGTAGACTTTTAGGACCAGATCTATGACATAAAAATATTGCATGTTAAGTTTGAAATACTTTTCTGTAGGGTTTTTATTTAATCACTGAAATTGCTGTTTTCTTGATAAATATGTAATAAATCATATAAAGCTCAGAAAATATGGTTTCAATTTTGTTAATCTTTTTGTGTAATGTACTTTCTAGGAAAAATATGTGTCATGCATATTCTGTAGAAAAGTTATGATGTGTAGTTCAAGTGCTTTTATTTGATGGTTTTTGTTATTTTTGATAGAGAGCAAAAATTATATAAAACATGCATATAATAATTTTTCTATAGTGATTGTTTACTGTGTAGAATGTAGAAAAAATACTAAATTTGTTGTTTGATACTTTTCATAGTATAAAGTATTTTTATGCTCATTTTTAGGTCCTAGATTGTTATTTTTGTGTAGGCAGTTCTAGTATTCCAAATGTAATGAAATTTTTGTAGCATGCTAGATTAGATGATAGTAAGCCACTGTAATTTTATCAGATTTTTCTATGCTACCAAAAGAAGTGTTGCTATTCAAACATAGTGTCAACTAGGGTTTAATTAACCTTGTTAATGCAAGATTAGTTGATAAGGTTTGCTTTGGTGTATTTTTGAAGCATCTTAGATTTCTGGGGTGACTTGGCATGGTACAGAATGTTTGTAGTAGTATACGAGTACATGTTCTTGGATGATGTGGACTACCTTGGAGAAGAGTTGTATTCCTACTTTATGCAATAAAGTAAACCGGTTCATCTACATCTCATTCATCATGATCTCTACATGTCATCTCTGCAATGCACCTAGACATGAGCACTTATACATTTGCATCATGCAGGATCGCAAGAAGTAACTCCGGTAGCAGTTCCCGAGGAGCCAGAAGAGCAGCCTGAGGTGCAAGAGCAGGAGGTGCCCGAAGCCGACGATGAGGTCAGTGAGGATCTTCCAGAGTGTCCCGACCACCGCCCGAGCTCTTTCGAAAGAGGCAAGCCCCGGAGCATTTCTCTCCCGGTTTACAAATATTTGATTAATACTTTACTTTAACTGATGCATTACGTTTAGGAGTTGTTTGCAACCGTTGCTGTATTTTACCTTATTTACCCTGTTCTACCATATCCTTGTTATCTTGGTATTCGCAGTCAAGAAATGCTTATCTTGCTTAGACCGGTAGAAGTCGGGTGATTTTCTATTACCTGCGAGCTATATGTGGTTATCTGGATCTATTTGAAAAAGTATGTCATCGTAGAATAACTAAGTGTTAATGTGAAATTGAGACCGGATGGAGACTTGCAGGGTTTCAGACTGTAGTGTTTTCCGTCTGTGTCAATTAAAGACCGACCGTTGTTGGGCCTCGAGTCATGTTGAACGCATGCGTTACATTTAGCTGGCCAAATAATGTACCTTTCGACCGCGAAGCTGGGAGATTATTCGGACCGAGTGGATTGCCCGCAACACACTATACCGGAGCAGGTGTGGTAGGACACGGGGGCGCGATGATAAGGCCAAAGAGCAGTCGGGCGGCCCCCGGGTACATGTGGTTCCTGGCAAACTCGAGACTTACCTGAATAGTTGACTCGGTGACCAATATCTCACTTTAGCGGGTGAGTGAGGTTTGTGTGAGGAATAAATTACCAGCTGGTTAATAATCGATTCGAATCACCATCGTTCACTGGATAGTGAACACTTGACTTGAGTTACTTCATCATAGTAATATTGATGGAACACTTGGACAGTTATATGGAATATGATATGATGGAAGTTGTTAATGATCATTGGTTATCCTTACTTGTTTAATCTCATGTTACTCTAGTACAGGTGCAAATATAGTTGATAGGTTAATAAAGATTTAACTTGATATAAAAGCTTCTGAAAAAGATTCTTTAAATGCTAAAAATATCTTTTGCAAATGAGTCAGCTACCCTACCATAAAGCCTGTCATGATCCATGGTGTCAATTTATTTTCGGTTATGTTGGATAAGTCTAGCTGAGTACCTTCTCATACTCAGGGCTTTGTTCCCACTTGTTACAGATGGACAGATGTATTACGGCTACTGTATCAACTGCCTTTATCCTGCGATGGGTGAAGCTTAGGACCATGGGCAGTGGTCATTCCCTACTTCTTGTCCGATGCTTTTTGTTGGAGATGATCAGCAGTTGACACTTTATTTCGAACTCTGTGTGAGTGTGTGTGGTTTGAACTAAATGCTTCCGCTACTTTTATTTGAACTTGGTTTGTAATAACTATGTTTAAACTCTGATGTATTTGCGACGTGAACTTTCATGTAATTTGTGATGGTGACCGCTAAACTTATTACGATCTTGGCTAGTATGTAAGTTGGTTTGAAATCTGTCATGATTTCACGGACTACCGAGTTATACGGGCTTAAGTTTGCTAAATTGTCTGCTTGGTGGATGATTTTCTTACTTAATTTCGTATAATTGGTCGGTTCTGTTACAGTCTCTTCAACCTCTGACCTTTCTTTTCTTTTACCACGATGGGGTTACTCAGTTAGGGTTAGGGTTTCATGTTCTGTTTCTTCCCGATCTGAAAAACCAAATCGGTGTTCGTGTTGTTCTTCGTTTCTTTACCCCGATCTAGATCTTCTTCTAAAGAACCGTGGCTCCGGTACCATTGTTGATTTCGTATGTATTCGAGTTCATCACTAGATCGGGTACATATCAATAGGTTCATGATTTTCAGTACATAACGAGACATCCTAATACATCCTCTACTAGAAAAGAGAGGAAAAGGGGATGAGTGGAGTATGATCGTCGAATGCCGTGGTCGGGGCTGTCGGAGTAGGTGTAGCCGATCCGCTGGGGGCGCCGGTGTTGGGGTCGTTCGTCGGCGCCATCGATTCGGTGAAGGAGAAGGTCGGTGCAGTGAGGTCCTCGGCGGCGGAGCGGAGGTCGGGGTGGCGTTGCCGGCGTCGGTGGCGCTTCCCGTCGCTGGCAGCGCCCCTCTCTAGATCGGGTTAGGGTTAGGAAATGTCGGTGAGGAGACTAGTTGCGCGGTGAACCTCATACTGCGTGCCCCGGCCCCCACCTTCCTTTATAACGCTGTGCGACGGGGGTCCACCAACCATGTAGGGTTGGGCGCCCCCGATCAGGACACGAGAACAAGGCCCAAAGGCCGTTGGGCCTAATGGTGAGAGATCAGTCCTAACAGTTGAGAGCAGGTAGACCTGTTGGGCCGGTAGTGCGCCAGCCCGGGAAAGTGGCGTCCAGACGGATGGACGACCTAACCCAAGCATTACAGTTTTATTTTTCCTCTTCTTTTTCTATAGTGGCTTTTCGTGCTCTCACTGACTATAATTCAGGTTAGCATGGCATAACTTGCGACTTATCACTCCAGTCTAGTGCCTTTTCTCCTTAATGCATTGGCAGGGCTGAGGGCTCTTGCCTTGCCTTTTTTTAAAAAAAATCAAAAGATATTCTCTCTGCACCACAGAGTTACAAAGTTGGGAACTTGGGATCACAACACTGTTTGGTGATGTTCCAAGGTACTAATCTTCGATCAAACCAAATAATTATCGGAAGCCTGCTGCAAGCTTTAATTAGCAAATTAAAGGTGTCGTGTTGTGATGCCATTACATGTGACCCTTGTGTCTATTTGCATCCCCCAACCATGAGGAACTACGCGAACTGCCACGGCCCATGCCTTCGTGATACACAGTTGGTCCACCAAACTCTGACGCCTCACGCCATTGCGCTGCATCATCGTCTTTCCCAAGCAATTATTAGCAGCCGCGAACGCAAACATTGTAGGTGGCCGCTCTGTTTGTAGCTTTAGGGAGAGACGAAAAGGGGTGATTTTTTTTACAATGGGGTGAATTTTTTCCTAGGATCTTAGCTTCAAGCTTGGGAACATAGGTTAGACTAGTACAATTCAAAATGGCGTCCCCCATCAACTTGCAATGCATAAGGATCTTTAAAAATCTCGTTGTACCAATCTACCCTGGGCTGTTTTGAGCCGTAACAAAAGTCTAGTTAACTATAAGGCGGACCTAGATAGTTTTTAGATAATGAAGAAAAAAAATCAGTTTCATCCCTAATGAGTTACTTAACCAAACAAAGTTCCAACTCAAAACCCATTCCTAAGTTCCTAACAGTAACAGCCATCCAATGGAAGAAACGAAACACATTGCGGCAATTTCCCAATGTGCGACAGACTTAAATGAAATCCTCCTTGTCGTCAAATCATTGTAGCTGCATCCAAAACCGTAACCATTTTAGCCAATGTGTTTCTATAAATAAACCTGCAAAAAAAGTTTAATTGGTACATGTAGAAAACCGTATCATTCATGTAAACCATAAGCCATATTATTGTCTAGTCAAACCTACAACACTTGTCAACAATATTAACTTACTTTTATTGTCTCCCTATTTATACATGTGACTCAAAAAGTCCTGGAGAGGGTCTCAATCCCTAGTGCCATATGTTCTACTCCAAACAAATTTAACATAGTTGGATGAACAAAACATACAGAGAAAGTTTTGTTTAATTTTATTCGGTAGATGTACGAGCGAGTTTGTATTGAAGACACATCTCTAGTTGACCCTATTGTGCCAACTTTTGTATTGAGTTTACGATAAGATTGTGTCGTTCTTCTCAGATAAGAATGTGTTGTTCTTCTTACTTGCCGAAAGCCCTAGTTTGGTTTTGGAGTGCCAACCATGTGAAGTAATGCTTTCATTCAATATGTTTAAGCTAGGGTCCACTTGAGGTGATGGACAAAGGCATAGGAGATGGTGGAGTTTGAAAACATGATCACAAGTATGGAAGTGTTCATCATTTGGTGTGAAGATGGAGCAAAAGCAAGCCACAGGGCAAAGGTATTGGTTAGGGCTTTGCTTTTGCCAAGCAAGGTGCGATAGAGTGCACGGTTGGGTTTAGAATAGATAGTCATACTATAAAGAAGAAAGTCTTTAGTTGAAATGGTTATCTAGTGCCAACATTTGAGAGTTGGCATGCTTGCGAAGTGGTAGGACTGCTCTCGGTGGCACCGGACGTGTCCGATGCCTCGACCGGACGCGAGTGGACTGGGTGTTCATTGTAGTTCTTCGTGGGGGCACACAAGCAAGTCCGGTGTGCACCGAACTCCACCCTACCGGACTAGACGTCCAGAGAGGATGTCTTCGGGGTTTTTAGGCATTGAACTCACCGGATGTGTCTAGTGTGGCACCGGAAGCCACACCGGATTGCGGATCTAGAGATGGTGTTTTTGGGACTTCTCAAGCTAACACCCATAGGACATGTTCAATGTGAACCAGACGTGCATACCGAATGTCTGACAAAGGGTAATGGCTATGTTTTCGCCCGTTTGAAACTAGTCATTGGCAAGTCCGGTGCATAGGTCCGATGTGCCACCATATATGTCCGGTGCACCCACAGATTGTGTGTAAAGGGGGTAACGGTTGGTTTTGTTGGTAGACTTATAAATAGCCCTTGTGGCCGGCCTTGGCCTCTCTCTTGCAACCCCAACACTTGTGCACATACTCTAGAGCTGAGAAACACTCTCCCAACTCCTCTCTTGACTTGGTGTTCATCTTTGCGAGAGGATTGGAGTGACCTAGTGCATTGCATATGAGATTTTGCATTTGGTGGCACTAAGCGGTCTTTGTGACTCGGGATTTCTGGTTACTCTTGATGATTGTCATCACTGAAAGGTCCAAATGGCTAGAGGGAGGTGAATAGCCTATTTAAAATTCTACAAACTTCACTAAACAACAATTGTTAGTACAAAAGATGGCGACGCTAATTCTAGCACTAGCTCAACTATACTAAGCAAGCCATCTATACAATTCTAGTGAACAAGACTATGATCTCTAATTCACACCAACAAAGCTAAGTCACTAAGCTACTTATTCCTATGTGATACAAACTACTCTAAGCATACTAAATAAGATATAATGCAAGAATGTAAGGAGGAGTGAATGGATTCTTATACCGACGGTGTAGAGATGAGATGTATCCAAAGAATCAATCACACATAATCACAAAGAGAATCATCAGCAAGAGATGACACAAGATTTTTTACCGAGGTTCACTTGCTTCCCGGCAAGCTACTCCTCGCTGTGGCGATGCATCCACTTGATGGATCACGAGCTAATTGACTATCAAGAGTCAAACCCTCAGCGGGTGCCGCACATCCACTCACAAGATGGGATCCTCCAAGCCACGAGCTCCACTAGAGTAGCCAATTCGCGAACTCCCGCGGGGAAGGCTTAAGAACCCCTCACAGTCACTTGGTGAGGCTCAAAACAATCTCCAATCACGAGCTCAACACCACCGCTGCTCCAAGCTGTCTAAGATGTCGAGAAACACCCAAGAGTAACAAGAAATCCGCTCAACATCACTGCTGCTCCAAGCTATCTAGGATAGACGGACGTGTTGTGGGAAGGCCGGGTGAGTCGCTCGTATCGGATGGTTCGTGTAGATCGATCGTATCTTAGGGGTGAGGAATTGTGTCCGCACACGCTGCTGGGATCCGACGTCCGGCGCTAGTTCCTCCCATTCGTAAACGTTGAACTGCTCTTCTCTCTCTTTGCAGTCTTAAACGAGCAGGATAAGAGCCCATGTCCTACACCGCGAACCCAACTGGGCCTCGAATTAGCATCGTCTAGAGTGTCCCGGGCTCCGGCGGTGTAGCCCTGTAGGTGGACAAGGATCCATATGCGTCTATTGACTTGAGCACAGTATTGCGTCACGATCCGTGCAAGACACCTCCACACATGGTGTCTAGACGTACGCGACGGCGACCCACCGTGCCGCGCGCCCGGGGCCGGCCGAGACGCACGTTCGCGCTCGCCGAATTCTCGCGGTGTGGATGAGGTCGCGCCTCGCGCTGCTGGGGACACAGAGCAGGCAATCCTGCCATGATCGCGGGAGTCTGCCGCTCGCCGCAGCGTGACGGGCTCCATCCACGGCTGCCGTGCGACTGGATCGGAGGAGCGGTCGTGACTTCGTGAGCAGTTGATTGGGGGACGGCGAGCGAGATTTCTGGCGGTCCCTGACGACGGATACGCATACGCTCGCGCGCGGATAATCTGGGGAGGCGGCCCGGAGACTAGTTGACCCGAGGGAAGGCGAACCGTCTCGGGATTAGTCACAGGCGTGCCCGGGCGCCAACTGAAATAACGGCCATTTTGACCTGCCAACAGTGAAGCTAGCTAGTGTGCTCAGATACGGATCACCTCATGCCCAGCTTGTGATGGTCTCTGGTCTTGGTCGTTTTAACTTGCTAGTGTACTCCAACACAGATAGACACGAAATCCCTTTGATCGATTCAGCATTTCAGCTTGCCTAAGTTGAGAATCCACTGGGATGAATGCGACACTGAAAGTAGTACTCTACAGGTAACATTCATATGCACAATGCCCTGCGACTTTCAACACGCAGCTCGATCTCTACCGAGATGGCTAGATCTACCTGGGAAGGCAGAATGCGAATTGCCATGTCTCCAATCAGAGATCAAGGATTGGTCGACTGGACAAGTGAACTGCACACAAAAGGATCGGACCGGCCTAATACTTGTACTAGCTCTCTAGCTAGCTAGGGCAGTTAAGTGGTTTGTTAGTTACACTTATCTGCCATCAACATGTTGACCCTGGCCATGTGCAGGCGATGAACAATCCAACAGAGGAAGCAAACCTGTGAGATCTGTTTCCATGCATGCATGTACACACCATTTGGCTACCTATAAATAGGGCAGTAGAGAAACCAAAGCTCACCCACACAGCTCACAGTCTCACACCACTTCTCATCTGCTTGCGCCCTCTCCCCATTCCTGTTCAAACCACGACATCCTAGCAGCAAGCCACAGGAGTGCAACAACGGCGGCTATGGCTTCCAAGTCCCAGCTCCTGTTCTTCATTGCGATTGAGGCTCTAGCCTCGATCATCCATCCTTGTGCATCCGTCGAGTTTCACCGCAAGCTCTCCAGCTGGTACAGCGGCGGCGCGACGTGGTACGGTGCCGCCAATGGGGCTGGAAGTGATGGTATGTCTAGTGACAAACTGACAACATATAACATATACATTGGCTAAACTCATCAGTCAGCATGCATGCCGTGTGTCAAAGAATTCTTGCCTCATTTCTCAACGGTCGACCTGATGATACACGTAGGTGGCGCATGTGGGTACCAAGGCGCCGTCGACCAGGCGCCCTTCTCGTCCATGATCGCCGCGGGGAGCCCTTCCATCTACAACTCCGGCAAGGGCTGCGGCTCTTGCTTCCAGGTGCGTGTGCACACTTGTGTGTATGTACCTGCTGGCTGACGCATATATGATGATTCGATCTAACGTGGTTGGGAATAAATCAACGTTGGCACAGGTCAAATGCACCGGTAATGACGCGTGCTCCGGCAACCCAGTGACCGTCGTCATCACCGACGAATGCCCTGGCGGTGCGTGCCTCAACGAGCCGGCCCACTTCGACATGAGCGGAACGGCATTCGGTGCCATGGCGAACCCCGGCCAGGCCGACAAGCTGCGCAACGCCGGCGTCCTCCAAATCCAGTACACCCGGTAGGAACCAATTCGATCATGCAAAGAAAATAAGAAATTATCTAGCTACGTACACGCACTAACTATCTGATCGGAACTTGTCTTCATGCCATACACAACACTTGCACTCTTCCAATAACCGCCATGCATGCAACGATCGAGCTGTTCTTTTGTGTTCCTTCTATTTGGCTGACGAAGCTCGTGATCTCATATATGTATACGTACAGCGTGCAGTGCAACTGGCCTGGCGTACATCTAACCTTCGTGGTCGACGCCGGCTCGAACCCAGAGTACTTCGCCGTGCTGATTAAGTACGTGAACGGCGACGGCGACCTCTCCGCCGTCGACCTCATGCAGACCGGGGCCGGGGCGACGTGGGCGTCCATGCAGCAGTCGTGGGGCGCCGTCTGGAAGTTCAACGCCGGGTCGGCATTGCAGGCGCCCTTGTCCATCCGCCTGACGTCCAGCTCCGGCAAGCAGCTCGTCGCCAGCAACGTCATCCCCGCCGGGTGGACGCCCGGCGCCTCCTACCAGTCCTCTGTCAACTACTAATAAAAACCAGAATTATATTCTGAAAGTATGCATGCATGCATATCTGATCAATACGCAGCATGCACATATATAAGTTGATAAGTCGTCGCGCGCGTGTGTGTGATAGCTATGTACTGTTTGTGTGTTTGGAGTGGACTCTCGCTAGTCACAACAGTGGTTGCATGCTTAAGCTTGGCGAAGGTGCAACAAGCAATAATGGCAGAGGCGGAGCAGGAGGAGGCGCAGATATACGAGTATAGTTCTCCCCTCTTCGCCGCTAGTCAGTGCCTATATATGTATGCTATACTGAGATGTGAGATTTGTACGTGCTAATGTTGTGTATCAGTGATCGCAGCTTCGCGTCACTGTATAATGGAGTACTGATTGTTGAATAATGATTGCTTAATGCATACTGTGATATTATATCTCTCCTGGTTCATGGTGTACCTCTTTCATTATGGTATATGAAGGAAAAACTTATGTTACATTCTCTCTCTCTCTCTCTCTCTCTCTCTGAAGTGGATACGTTGAATCGTAGATATCACAATTCACCGGGATGAAGGCAGCTCAAGTCGCTTCCGTACAAAAAAAAGGAATTTGGACCTGCATGGGCCGAACCTGCAGAGTAATCCGGACAAATATTCAGAGAACTAAACACTGGTGCCGCCAATCTCATCAATCAGCATCGCCTAATCCGTCTGTTCACCTCAATGAATGAACCACTAGATATCGGAAGCAGCAGGCCACCAATCACAATCATGGCCGCAACCCAGCAACGTGCGTGCACAACACAACACAATAGTCGCCGGGCGCAAAGTCAAATGTACGCGAAAACTTCTCGCTCCAATCGCGGCGATGCTCCCGAACTGACGCCATGTTCGTTTGGGTTATAAATCGTACCTTTTTCAGTTAATGAATAGTATTTTTTTCACAACAAATCAGTCAATAATATCTTTAGTCATAGTTTTTCAATTAAGCGAACAGGACAGAAACGGACACGGACGCCTGGGGTTCAGTTTCAGTCAGAATATTATAAATCACCAAATCGGCAAATCTCTGGGCCGGGGTTGCACTTGCAGTCAGAGCGTGATCACCTCCGTTACCTAAGGGGGTCGGCCGATTCAGCTCAGTTGGCAACCATATGTGCTCGCTCGTCTTTCAATCATGCCCGCACGTTTGCCTCAATAATGCAATGCAATAACAATAAGCACTGTTTTGACATATTTGCTGCCACGTTTGGAACTTCGAAGACATGTCCTATATATTTGGCAAACGAACTCGTCATCAGTTCATCACCAAGCACCAGTTATTAGGCCTCTATATTTACATTGTCCATTGGCCCTCGTCTCCTATAGCGTATCACAAGCAGGAGACGATCAATGGCGGCTAGTCCGAGCACATTCCGATTTGCCGTAGTCGCCGTGCTGTCAACCCTGTCACTACTTGCAAGCCCTACCTCCGGCTACGAGAACCCCGAGCCCATGGTCAGGGACTCACCGCAGAACGACACCAACAGGAGGTACCTGTGGGCGTCGGCGGCGGCGCGAGGCTACGGCTGGTCCTACGGCGGCGCGACGTGGTACGGCAGCGCTAACGGCGCTGGCAGCGACGGTACGTGAACAGCACGTGCTTTGATCAATGCGGATGAATCTTTAGTGATTAGTGGAAAACAAATTGACCTTTTCCATTCCGTAATCTCTTTTTTTCTGCAAATTAATGGTAATCTCTTGCTTCCATTGTACTGTACAATGCAGGTGGTGCTTGTGGTTATAAAGGTGACGTCAGCCAGCGCCCATTCAAGTCGATGATCGCGGCCGGCGGCCCTTCGCTCTTCAAGAACGGCAAAGGATGCGGCGCATGCTACCAAGTCAGTATATATACACGTATATACGTTGACCGTTACTGCTAGTAGTTTCGTCTGCACACCTATATTCCCCTGAGAGGTGCCACGCACGTTCTAACTAACTCGAGCTGTCCATCTACTAACTCCGGTGTACGTACGACGACTCTGCAGATTAGGTGCACGGGCAACAGAGCCTGCTCCGGCCGGCCGGTGACCGTCACCATCACCGACTCCTGCCCCGGCGGTGCCTGCCTCGCCGAGTCGGCGCACTTTGACATGAGCGGCACGGCCTTCGGCGCCATGGCCAACCGCGGCATGGCTGACCGCCTCCGCTCCGCTGGAATCCTCAAGATCCAATACAAGAGGTGGTTGCCCACAATAATTCTTAGCCATGCAAGTTAATTAACCATGCGTGTAACCGTGTAGACACTGTACTGATGCTGTGTCGTTATACATTGTCTTCTGTAGGGTGCCCTGCAATTACAACGGCAGGACCATCAACTTCAAGGTGGACGCGGGGTCCAACCCGTACTACCTCGCCGTGCTGATCGAGTACGTGGCCGGCGACGGCGAGATCTCCGCGGTGGACATCATGCAAGCCGGCTGCAACTCGTGGACGCCGATGCAGCAGTCGTGGGGCGCCGTGTGGCGGGTCAACTCGAACAACGGCCAGCCGCTCCGCGCGCCCTTCTCGGTCCGCATCACCTCGGGCTCTGGCAAGGTCATCGTCGCCAGGAACGCCATCCCCGCCGGGTGGAGCGCCGGGATGACCTACCAGTCCGCGGTGAACTTCGGCTACTGATGCAGTGCGTAGGAGGTGTATTTCTTCGGTCTTGGAGCTCTATCCCCCTGGTCAAATTTTACGACGAATTTGGTATGTGCGTCCGGGAAACGCGAGAGGCCGCGATGGAAGAGGAGGTTAGGTATACTCATCCGTGTTCGATGTCAGGATGTCTTTGGTGCCTCCCTCCACGGTGTGTCCGGGAAACCGTGGAAGGGTACTCCCTCCATAGACCACAGTGTGTTTTCCTTGTGATGTAATGATGTCTTTGGTGTCTCCAATGCAGAAACTGCAGAACTATTGGAGTCACCCAGTACTTGTGAAAAGTGTGCTCATGCACCAAGATGGTATAGCTACACCATCTTTTATTATCTTATATATAAACAAAGATGTGATTGTGTCAAGCGATTAAGCGAATGCATCTACTACCGAGAGCTACGGATCGCCGCCGCCCCGGCTCCGAGGCCTCCGCTACCAGCCTACCATCCAGGGCAACCTCCCAGCCACTGCTTTATGGCACCGTGCTACTCTTGTTTACAGTTAAACAGTTCTTTAGATCGAGTCCAAATAAATCCCCCGGGTAAAATCATCACTGATATCGCCCGGGAGTTTATAAACTGTGATGACCTCAACAAGGGACACAATGAGGTCGTGGTTGCAGAAGGTGATCCATTACAAGAGGTCTTGTGGTTACTATCTACTCCATTCCAAATTGTATTTTCTAAATATATATCTTTTTATTGTGTATCTAGATATAATGCATATTAGGCGCGTCACAAAAACTATAAACCTAAAAAGTCAGAACGACTTATAATTTGGAACGGAGAGAGTACAAGAGTAAGGGTGCTAATGAGTACTCCTAGTGAGAATATTAACACTGAGTCAGTGTTGTCATCATCAATGGCCGCGTGCGAATCAAGCATCCAACTTGATTGGATCAAAGGTTGGAAGATGCTAAATCTATAGATTATGATGAATCACGGATTCAACTAATGATATTTTTTTATCGATTCAGAAGTATTTAAGTCTAATTCTGGAATGTTAATTACGACAATGTCTAAGATTTTGGGATTGGTTGGTGGATTTGGCATGAGGATTGTATTTTCGCTTTGGTATTCGACGAGGCTAGAGCATCAACTGCATTGGCCGAAGCCACTAGATAAGAAGATGATGGAAAGGACTTTAATTAATAGAATATTGTTTCTTTTATTTTAGATTTTCATGTGTAATTTGGGGTCGTAACCGCCATTAATTGTTCGTCTCCGACTAATTTTGTACTCAACACATATTTATTGGTATTGACCAGGACAATCCATATTTGTATCTGTACCCAATGGCCATATGTGTCTGATTCCAGATCCAAAGGAAAACATGAAAACAAATATGATATCAACAATACCTATCCGTACCTAATTTGTTTACACCCCTACCCAAGAGCACCACCAATGCCTCCACGGCATGGCACGACACGACATGACATGACGCTAGAGGGGTTGAGGTCAAGCCTGAAGTAGGTGGACTTTATGCTTATGCACGACAAATGGTGCTATACCAACACGGAGGAGGAGATGATGAAAGCGGGTCCCAACAGTAGCATTGGTGAGGTGATGTGGTGGCGTTGGCGCTGATGGTCGAAGATGCTACAGGGGCAGAGAAGGGTAGAGTGGGGCGTGGAGGAGGTGGTCGAGATGCTGGGGGTGATGATAGGGCCAAGCAAGTCGTGGCAGGCAATAATGGCAATGTTGCCGCTTGACGTGGCAGCATAGGTGGTGCAAAAGCGACAAATGGGGAGAAAAGAGAGAGAGTAGAAAGGCAGGGAGGGTGAAGAAGAGGCTAGGGGCTAAAACAATATTTTATTATAGTCCTCTATTCTCCAGAGCTAAAAATAAATATTTAATAGACGCAATGTATTTCAGTAAATTTATCGTAAACCAGAATGCTAACCAATCAATTAGACTTTGTTTTGCCCAATGGTATTGCCTCCATTCTCTTTTATAAGGCACACATGCATATTGAGATTCAAACTTCAAAATCTTTGACTAATAATTTTTAATTATTATAACATGAATTTGATATGGTTAGATTTGTGTTTAAACCTACTATCCCATTATCATAAGTTTATAGTATGATAATATAAAATAAAATAAATAGATGGTTAAAGTGTAATTTAGGAGACCGTGTCATGTCAAGGTATGTCTTATAAAAGTGAATGAAAGAGTAATACGATATCATTTTTAGTATCCTGTAGTAAAATTTTTCAACGATATCATTTTTAGCACTGTTGGCTAACATTACCAGTGCTAGCTTCTCTTTCCCATCACAATGTTGGTCTGCTGCCATCACCACCGCCTCTTCCTTGAGACAAAGTAGCTTATTCAATTTGCAAGTCAGTGAAGTACATCTTTTATTCTGGAACACATATGAGTGCAAAACACTACTCACCATTACCAACATATTTCTATATTGAAGAAAAGACATTATCATCAAGACCTGTTTTTTCATTTATATACACTCTGCAATGATCACTGTGTCAACTAGTCGGTACTCTTGTCCTTTGGCCCCGAACACAATGTATAACGCGTCTCTAAACCGTCCTAACAGAGCAAACAAACCTGTCGGCAGGGAGGGGCCTCTCCAGCCAGTGCCATCCTAACAGATAACAACACATGTCCTGCAGATCTGAGCTTTGACATCTTAACCAAAAGATCCCAATACCCAATAATTAACTATTCATCAGAACGAAACTAGTTTATATACAGGAAAGGATCAGATCGAGACATAAAATTCCGTACTGAACCTTTTTCTGCTCTGCCTCGCGTTGGTGTCCTGGCAGCTGTGGAAGGAACGCAACACCCGCTGTTTTAGGGAATCCGCATCTCCGGTTGCCGAGTTACTGCAGGTCATTAAGGCTCAGGCGGAGCTGTGGGTGCAGGCCGGGGCAAAACACTTAGGGAGTATTGCGTCGGGAGGGTAGGCCATTACCTGCCGAGTTCATGGGAGTTGTTGTAACAATGTAGCGATTCTTGTCCCGGTTTCGGCCATTCTTTGTACTTGCATATTGCTTACTCATTTCTTAATGCAATGATATGCACTCTCGTGCATATTCGATAAAAAAATAACTCTGTATAATCTCCATTCCCATTGTGAAATGGGAATAGAGTAATCTTTCCATTGTGAAAGGATCAGATTGAGACATAAAATCCGTTGTTCTTCGACGAGCCCGGGCAAGTCGTTTTCAGTATCTCGCTACTGTTCGTCGACCACCCAGCAAGCAAAGATATGTTTCATGAGCCACAGCTGCACGCGCACAAGATGCAGGAGTAGCTCGGCAGGAGAGTGAACGAGTGATCCACGACCCTGTTGATTTCTGCAGAACAAGCCTGCGCCGATCTCTGACGACGCTGGCTGTGTTTAGTTTCATGGAAAATGCACAATACAAAAAAGAAGATTTTTCGTTACATTAAATTTGCGATACATGCATGAAGTACTAAATGTAGATGAAATAAAAAACTAATTGCACAGTTTGATTGTACTTTGCGAGACGAACGTTTTGAGCCTAATTGGTCAACGGTTGGACAATTATTACCAAATACAAAAAAAAAATACTACATTGTCACTACAGTAAATTTGTCCTCCCAATTTTGATGAACTAAACACAGCCGATGTGCCCATTTTGGACGTAAAACAGGTCGTGAGTCGTGACCATACACTGCACCAAAAAATGCCAAAAATCAGATAATTTTTCCACACATTTGGGTCACTGCGGTACGTGTTCAGTGTGATCAACGGAGAAGAGAACACTTTTGTGCACGCACCAAACTGACAGCTAGCTCGCGTCATTATTCTTTCGGCCGCTCCAAATTTTGTTTTGACAACTAGCGATTTTCTTTCGGTCTTGATCGCTTCGAAAGAATTGCCAACTTGCTTGGTACGTAGCACATTATAATAATTATCTCCGGGCCGATCCATCCAACTGGCCAGACGTGGCACATTCAGGAGCAATTATAAAATAGCTTTGTAGTCCCATGTTGATAGAGATTTTAGCTAATTATATTGTGTACGGCGAATATAATACAAAAGCAAGTCGACGAGACCCCGTTCGCTTGGATTTATGAGTCGTACCGTTTCAGGGAAATAACAGTCACGGGAGGCACGTCGGGCCGTGCCGATATGGCACGGTGAATCTTTTCTTCAGCCCAATCATGGCCCGTGGCATGCTGGCACGCCTTCAGATCATGTCAGCCCAAGCACGGCTCTCAAAATATTTTTACTAGTTTTCTTTTTCCACTCATGATATGAAATACATATATATCTTGTGTGTACTATTTTAATAAAAGTTTAATAATTTTTATAATCTATTCAAGAATTAGATAAGAGGTAGTATAGTAAATGCTAGAAAATTGTATTGTATAGTTGTAGAAGTGTCTACGTGCCATTTTCGTGCCGTGCCGGCCCAAGCACGGCCCAAGATGCGGGCCGGGCCATGTAGCCCGCCGTGCCGAGATTCTAGGCACGGCACGGCCCTCGTGTTCGTGTCGTGCTGGTACGGCCCAAAATATTTCGTGCCATGCCGTGCTTCGGGTCGTGTCATGACCCGCCCTCAAATGGCACGGCCCAAGTCACAGCTCTACAAATCAATATCAGTTGTTTTTCCAGGAGCCGAACAGAGCCAAAGTGGCAGGCAATAAAGCTCAATTTGGCCAATCAACATTTAGGGGGTAGGGCACGGTAGGCGGCAGCTTTTATGTATTATTATATTATCAGAAATCAGTGATCTGATCTGCCTTACATAGGCATGCAGATATTTTTCATCTTCAGAAAAAAAGGCACGATAGTATTCTTTTTACCAAGCATACTTACGGATGTTCGGTTGTCTAACATGGCATGTGTGTGAGTTCTGCTCCATGCCCTGTGGATGTCACAACTAACAATTTCGTATGGTCAGATTTGGGTTGCCATTTCTTAATGCTGGGAGGGCGACTTTATAAGTTTCTGAATGCCAAGACTGAATTAAAAAAGCAGAAGTCAAAACTGTCAGATACAATTTTTTATAACTAGTGTCAGATACTTTTGTCTTTGCGTTGTACGGTACATATTGCCCTGGCCTCGTTTAGTTTCAGATTTGGGTGCCCAAATTCAGGTCTGTTGTGGCCTGCTGCTGCTGTTTGCTTTTTGGCCCAAATCTGGACTGTTCATCAGTCCAAGTTGGGTGCCTATGTACATTAATTAATGCTCCTTTTTAGCCATGCAAATTTGCATGGGCTCATGCATGGACTGTACAGGCACTTTGCAAGCTCAAACAACTCCAAATTCAATGAATACATGACAACAAATGTTATAGTTTACAAGAAAAAATATTGTGCAGTCCAACAAAAATTCAAACAAATTCAAATGTCCAGAAAATTGATACAGGTCCTCTTAAAGGACATCCTCATCATGTACACAAATAAATCAAATCCCGCAATCAAGAATGCATTCTATTGTACAACAGCTGAGCCATGACGTCGCGGAACACATTCATGTTCACGTCGTCCTCACTTTCATCTGCATCCTCTGTCTCTGGCTGATCCAAAGAGGCTTTTGCAGGCACATAGTTCTCATTGCTATCAACTATAAAGAAGTCCTTATCAAAGCCACCATTGATCCTGATGAAGTTGTGCAATGCCATGCATGCACATATAATCTCTGTCTGTATTTTAGGTGGATAGCTGGAAATCGCCAACAATATGCGCCATTTCATTTTGAGAACTCCAAACGCCCTTTCTATCACATTTCGTAGAGACGAATGTGCATGGTTAAACGTCTCTTTCATACCTTGTGGTTCTTTGGCGTTTCGGAACTCTTGGATGTGATACCTCGTCTGCCGATAAGGAGACAGGAACCCCATCTTGTTGGCATACCCCGAGTCCACCAGGTAGAACTTCCCTACAGGATGTAGTACCTGTAAGTTTGCATTATCGAAATTAGAAGGCTGTCATGAAATAGAGAAATGTGTGTACCTCTAGGTGCCTTGGGGAACTTTCATTTGGGTTCACTGAGTGCATTGTCTAACACTCTTATGTCGTGAACTGATCCAGCCCAGCCAGCAAGGACAAAGGTAAAGAACATCTCGAAGTCACAAGTCGCCATGACATTCTGGGTTGTCTTATTCTTGCGACACAAGTGCTGTGTGAACATTTCCTCTGGCACAACTACAGGAAATGACTGCCATCTATTGCCCCAATGCAATTTTGGAATTCAGGAAAGAATCTATTGTCTACAAGCTTGGTATGCATGTGTTTGAAATCGGGGTCCCTAGGTTGAATGATGTTAGCAGCAAAGGCTACCATACATTTTAGGACTTTGTGAAAGTGGCTATGGACAGTGCCCAGTGACCTCTCAAATTTGTCCCTACTTTGCCTAGCTGATTGTGGTGCCCCACAAATCCAAAGAAAGACGGCTAAAGCCTCGTAAGAGGTAGACTTGCTTGACCCTTTGAGGCCATAATTTGATGTCAAGGTCTCATGCAGTATATAAAACAACCCCGGACTCATCCTAAACATGTCATAGCAGGCCTCTGGATCAACCAGCTTGCTTTGTACCCATTCGAATCCACTCATCTTTGGTGTCCTATACGACCGTCTACTGCAATACTTGTCAATATGCGAAGCATATTCGAACATACCGTTGACAATGTGAATTGTTTCATCGTCGTCTGTCAGAATGCTCCAGAATTCTTCCCACCAATCGTCCTCCTCGGCCTGGTTCATTGCTGGAGCTTCTGCAGCAACAAAGGGACCTGCCATTTCCTACCCAACGCAAAAAACTTCATAGTCAGTACGTACAATTATTAAAAGGCATTGACCTATTTCCCATGGGCACACAGCACAGAATAGTTCAATTAATAGTAAACATCACAACTTTTTTGAACATAACAAGTTCATCATCACATGCACAGACATAAGTGACATAGTTCCACACCCAAATGCATACACAAAAGCAACACCGGAATGACTGCGATGTTTGGAAGGAACTTATTTCACCACCGGAATGACTGCGAAGTCCTTGATCATTTGAAGCTGCTGGGCTGGTGGTGATAGCAGGAAGAGCTTCGTGGTGTTGGGGATGTTGGCGATGTTTCAAACACCTCTCCAGAGCTCTGGTTCCATCTTGTCCACTCCAATGGCTTTTGCAGCTGCAACAACAGCTTCCAGGTCTCCACTAACTTTGTCCGAGTTTTGCTTCATCTGGTTCAGTTGTTGCAGCGTCAACTCCTTCTCCTCCTCCCATATGACCCCCATTTTTGTGTCCTTTGTTCATACAGGTCCTGCCACCTCATCATGCCCATGTTCATGTTTCTCACAGCAACATTCTTGGGCTTCTTGCCAATGACTGGCAGTACTCCGCTCTTGTTCGGACTTGTAGCAGTGATGCGGATGCTGTCAGCACTCCTCTTGCTATCACTGCTTGCAGGAGTTCCAGAACTAGGAGTGAATGCAAAAGGCTGAGGGGTGGCATGGCTCCGAGGGGTACAAAACTCGTCTGGTGCTTGCTCGTCTTCGTCGTCGCTACTAATGAAGTTGAGCTACCTGTTTGCCCCAGGAGCAAATGCAGAGTCACCAGTGACAGCATTGCCAGCAAACATTTGTTCCAATTCTTCAATGAAATCTAGCCAGCCATTCTTGAGGTCCACCCACTCTTCCTTTTTCTGCATTGCAAAGAAACCCGACATTGTTGTAGTATGCCATAGATAAGCCATTGTATATACAAATTACATGTGAAAGTATGGTACCTTGTTGCTGCCAAGCTTATCGTTCCACCACTTGTCAGAAGCTATGATGGAGCCATCGGGTCTGTTTCCCACGCCGGAGGCCACATGGCGAAGTTCCTCGATGAACAACCAAAGCTTTGTCAGCTCTCGCACCCTATGGCCAAACTGCTCACTGTCATGTCTCCTACCAGTGGTAACTCAGAACCTTTCCTGCACATCCTGCCATCCAAACTTGCTCATCTGCCCTTGTTTGCATCTGCCCGCTGTAATTTGCATGCAGTAAATCTCACAGAATCTCTTCGTATCCGTTTTGTTCCAATTGGCCCTGTTGTACTGTGTCTGTGGACATTTTAAACAACAAGGAATGCATGAACAAGTAACTCATTGGACTTGCAGACATGCTGTAATTGTTTTTTTAATTTTTTGAGATGAGTCTAGGCAAACCTGTTGCTAGTACGCAAATGCGGTACGAGTGACCTACTGACCTCAACAAAATAAATTTGTAAACATCAGTAATCTCATTGGATTGGAACTGTATATGGGTTAATTTTCTTCGCCCGCTTCTGTTTCTCCTCTCCCCATTCCCCTTCCCCTCGCGGACTGAAAAATATCCCCCGAACAAATTCCTGGCTAAACCCTCCTCCGTCGCGGCCATGAAACACAACTAACTCATTTCCATGCCATGAAACACAACTAACTCATGACAAGACATGGCTCAAGCAGACATGGCAGCAACGAAATCAACGACCTCGTACCACAATTCACTCATTTCCACAAACACAGGCAAACAGCAAGAAAAAAGAGTGAATGAGGTAAATGTATCGGGACTTGAGGGTTGGTGTTGACGGCGCCACGACGACCACCGCGTGACCTGGATGGCCTTCGGCATGGCCGAGCAGCAGGAGGCGCGTCCACGTCTGCTCCGGTGCCCCCTTGTCCGTGTTGTTCGCCAGAACGAAGGAAGCCTTCGTAGTCGTTCATGTGCGGGAACGAGCTTGCATTGATGTGGAGGGCGGACAACCCCAGGTGGCTTGTGGTCGGCGATGAGTACGGAGGCGGAACGGAGTACTGGTTGTACACACAAGATCCGGACCCCCCGCCGCGTAGGCGCATTGCTGGTGGCCACCGGAACCCCCCCCCCCCCCCGGGTCAGAGTACTGCCGGTTGAAAGGTCTTGATGGCTAGAGGGGGGTAAATAGCCTTTTAAAACTTTCTACAAAGACAAGCTAAACAAGTTTATCAATATAACAACTAGCGAGATGCGAGTTTTGCTTAGCCTACGGGGTGTTTGCAAGCCACCTATCCAATTTACAATTCTAGTATTTGCACTCAACCGCACAAGTCAAACCGAGGAGGAAACTACAACTAAGCAAGCTACACAAAGAAGCTACTCTAGCAAAGCTAACTAGCTAGCAAAGATAACTAAGAAATTAATACAATAGAGAGTTAGGAGGGTATCACCGAGGGGCGAAGTATTGAGCCAACCAATCAATATGATCAAGAGATGAATACCAAGATAACCGAACACCGGGATCAATCAATCACAATATGAAAGTGATAACACGAAGATTTATCCCGAGGTTCACGTGCTTGCCGGCACGCTAGTCCCCGTTGTGTCCCTCTTCACCACGTGGTTCGATGGCTAATCGGTCACACACCGAGCCTCTCAAAAGGCGCCACAAGAACCTACCAAATGGCAAAAGGTTGCAATGACACGAGCAATATACTAACGTTGCCTTTGGCGCTTCGCCGATGTAGGCACAAACCCCTCACAATCACTGGAGGTGGCCAAGAACAATCACCAACTCCAAGCTGCTCCAAGCCATCTAGGTGGCGGCAACCACCAAGAGAAACAAGAATCCCGCAGCAAATCAACCACCAAGTGCCAACTAGATGCTATCTCATAATGCAAATGCACTTGGATCACTCAATCTCACTTCGAATATGCAAAGAAGCAAGAGAGATGAGTGGGAGGGGAGTTGCTTAGCTCAAAGTGCTCACAAGTATGTCAAATGTTCGAGAGAGAGAGCCTTGAGCCGGCCAACGAGTATTTATAGACGTACCCCTTCGAATAGAGCCGTTAGAAACTTAAACAGCCGAAATCGCGCTGACCGGACGCGCTGGTCCAACTGACCGGACGCGCCGGTCGCCCAACGGCTAAGTCACGAAGCACTGACCGGACGCGCTGGTCCAACTGACCGGACGCGCCGGTTGCCCAATGGCTAACTGCGAAGCAACGACCGGACGCGCTCATCGTGCAGACCGGACGCGCTGGAAATGACCGGACGCGCTGGTCCCGTGAGTGACCGGACGCGCTGGTCGCCTGAGCAGCGCTCAACGAGACAGTGACTGGACGCGCTGAAGAAAATGACCGGACGCGACAGAGCCAGCGTCCGGTTATAGTCCAGTAAGCTCCCTGAACGACCGGACGCGTCCGATCATCAGTGACCGGACGCGCCTCACGTCCGATCATCGAACTGAAAAACGCGCAGACACTGAACACCGACCGGACGCGTCCGGTCATGCAAGGACCGCGTCCGGTTCAGCGTCCGGTCACCTCTGTGACCTCCGTTCGCCTCTGTTTCTTTTCCGGACTTTCGGCGTAGTGGAAAATAGTCGTTTCAACTCCTCGAAAACGCCTGAATCCCGCCTCGCAAGCTCGGCGGGAGGGAGAGAGGATCCCAAACCCTCTCTACCGCTCAAACTCCACCGCCTTCGCAAACGTACCAACACCACCAAGTTATCTCGTCATGTGTGAGTGTGTTAGCATTTTCACAATCATTTTTCGAGGCGATATTAGTTCTATCCAAATGCATATGATCATGAAATGCACATCTAGAGGCACTTAGGAGTTCAATAGCCGCGTCATTCCCCTCTTTATAGTACGGCTATCTATCCTATAATGTAACCACACCCACTAGGTGTCTTGGTTACTAAAACACAACCCTTAAGTATATACCTTTGCCTTGATCACATAGGGTTGCGCCCAAATCCAAGTGTGGCCATCATGATCACCATGTCCATCTTGCCACCAACCTTGGAATGTACTAATCCTTATATGCTACATACAACTTAGGCATAGGATTAGTACTTAGGCATTGTCACTAATTACCAACACCAAACATAGGACTTTCAATCTCCCCCTTGTTGGTAATTGGTGACAACCCTTTCACAAAGATGTTATGATAAAATTTTGATTAAACCCATGTCACATTGTCCAAGTATATTACCATGTGTAAGAATTATGGACATGTGATCATGAATTCAAATTGATAGCAATGGCTCCCCCTACATGTATGCTATATGTTTGAATTTTGGAAGCATACATGTTAGATAGGAAAATATAGGAGCATTGACTATCAATAGGTGCTAAGTGTTTTAGATTATAGACCTTTGAAGCGTGATACCATCGGAGTAGCGATAAACACCATCTTAGCACCTTGTGTAGTTAGATACCACTTGTAAAAACACAAACATAACTAGAAACCTTGTGAGATCAACATTATAAGCAAGGTTCTAGTACCACTTTGAAAAACATGAAGCAAGAAAAATCTAACTACTTCCTATTCATGCTAGTACCTCAATGCAACATTCAAATTATACTAGCAAGTCACCACACAAGCAAAGTATCGGAGAAAAAGAAATGCATAACTATGCATCATACATATGAAGTGCACATGTAAATGCAACATTCATGTTTAAGAGCTTGCTCCCCCTACTTGTGTGCTCAAAATTTTAGTTGATCCTCTTCTTTTATCAATTCTCCCCTTTGTGCTTCTCCCCCTTTGAGTTCTATCTTTGTGAACAATATTTTCTCCCCCTTTGGCACCAATTGACCACAAGGAGCAAACTTTAGATAGATTATCATGTTGAAAAATGGGGTGAGGATCAAGTTTGTGATTCAACCTAGATTGCTTGCATAAATAAAATACTTCGGTTTGATCCAAGGGCAAGCTTCTTCATGCCTCACTAGAAGGGTTATCATGCACCATGTTGAAGCAAATATTTAGACAAGTTTTCTAGATTAAACACTTAGGATCACAAGCTACTTAAACAAGTTAGATGCTACCACTAGATCATACAAGTCATGGAAACAATAGTGACACCATATAAACTTCAAATTCATTTGATTTTCATGAATGAGCCTAGAACATGTAATTATGACTAGATGCACTAAACAAGTCCTCAGCATAGAATGTATGACATGTCAACCAATTATACCTTGGGGCTCGAAGGAGAGGCATGTCATATATGGGGTGCATCAACTCATGTTGGAGAAGTCAAGTATGTTCAACTCATTCTTTAGCTTGTGAAATCTCTTCTCATCAAGTGGCTTGGTGAATAGATCGGCTAATTGGTCTTTGGTGCCCACACTCTCAATAGCAATGTCACCCTTTTGTTGATGATCTCTAATAAAATAATGACGAACATCAATATGTTTTGTTCTTTGATGTTGAACCGGATTGTTAGTTAGCTTCACGGCACTTTCATTATCACATAGCAATGGCACATTCTTGAAGTTGATTCCAAAATCTTTCAATGTTGCCTTCATCCACAAGATTTGTGCACAACAACTACCCGCGGCAATGTATTCGGCTTCGGCGGTAGATAGTGCAATACTATTTTGCTTCTTAGATGACCATGAGACAAGTGATCTTCCCAACAATTGATAAGTCCTAGAAGTGCTCTTTCTTTCCACTTTGTCACTGGCATAGTCGGAGTCCGAATATCCAACTAGCTCAAAGCTTGCACCTTTGGGATACCACAATCCAACATCTTGTGTATGCTTTAAGTACCTCAATATTCTCTTTGTTTCCTTCAAATGACTTTCTCTTGGTGAGGCTTGAAATCTTGCACACATGCATACACTAAACATCACATCGGGCCTTGATGCCGTCACATAGAGTAGACTACCAATCATCGATCTATATAGCTTTTGATCCACCATGTTGCCACTCTTGTCACTATCCAAACTTCCACTAGTGCCCATTGGGGTTGTAATACTCTTTGCATCTTCCATGCCAAACTTCTTGAGCATATCTTTGATGTACTTAGTTTGGCTCACAAATGTTCCTTCCTTCATTTGTTTGATTTGAAGTCCAAGAAAGAAACTAAGTTCACCAATCATTGACATTTCAAATTCCTTTTCCATCATTTTTTCAAACTTATCACAATAATCTTGATTGGTTGAACCGAATATGATGTCATCAATATATATTTGCAACACAAACAAGTCTTTCCCAATCTTCTTGGTGAAGAGAGTTGTATCAACTTTGCCCATGACAAATCCTTTGGATAACAAGAAGTCTCTCAACCTTTCATACCATGCTCTAGGTGCTTGCTTCAATCCATACAAAGCCTTTCTTAACTTATATACATGATTGGGTTTCTTGTCATCTTCAAAACCGGGAGGTTGCTCCACATACACCTCCTCTTGGATGTACCCATTGAGAAATGCACTCTTCACATCCATTTGATATAGCTTGATATTGTGAGCACAAGCATAGGCAAGTAAGATCCTAATTGCTTCCAATCTTGCAACCGGGGCATAAGTTTCACCAAAGTCAAGACCCTCTATTTGTGTGTAACCTTGAGCCACTAGTCTTGCTTTGTTCCTTACTACTATCCCATCTTGATCTTAATTGTTGCGAAAGACCCATCTTGTTCCAATGACATTGTGATCCTTAGGCCTTTCAACTAGTTTCCATACTTCATTTCTCTTAAAGTTGTTGAGCTCTTCATGCATTGCATTTACCCAATCCGGATCTCTCAATGCTCTATCAATGTCCTTGGGTTCTTCTATTGACACAAAAGAAGAGTGAGCACAAAATAATGCCAATCTTGATCTAGTTTGAACTCCTCTTTGTATGTCACCAATGATAGAATCCAATGGATGGTCTCTTGCAATGTTAGTTGGTTGAAGCACTTGGACTTGATTGCTTGGATGTTGATCATGAGTTGGAGATGATGAACTAGCCACTTGTTGATCTTGTTGCACTTGAGATGATGTACTAGCTTGATTTTGCATTAGAGAACCACTAGCTTGTGTAATTGGACTTTGGAGCACTTGATCTTTGTTGTCATCCACATCAATCACTTGCTTTGGCCTAATATCACCAATATCCATCTCTTTCATAGCATTGGTCAATTGAGTTCCTCTCACATCATCCAAGTTATCTTCTTCATCTTGAGAGCCATTTGTTTCATTAAACTCAACATCATGCACTTCTTCAAGTAAACCACTAGCCAAATTCCAAACTCTATAAGCTTTGCTAGTAGTGGAGTATCCAAGTAAGAATCCTTCATCACATTTCTTCTCAAACTTGCTCAATCTAGTGCCTTTCTTCAAGATATAGCATTTGCAACCAAATACCCTAAAATATGCAATGTTGGGCTTTCTTCCATTTAAGATCTCATATGGTGTCTTCTCTAGAAACTTGTGGCAATAGAGGCGGCTGCTATAGAAGCAAGCCGTGTTGATTGCTTCGGCCCAAAATGAATGACTCACATTATACTCATTCAACATTGATCTAGCCATATCAATTAAGGTTCTATTCTTCCTCTCAACTAGGCCATTTGATTGAGGTGTATACTTGGCCGAGAATTGATGTTTTATTCCAAGCTCATCACATAGCTCATCAACTCTTGAGTTTCTAAACTCACTTCCATTATCACTTCTTACTTTCTTGATTGTGGTCTCAAACTCATTTTGTACTCTCTTGATGAACTTCTTGAATATGTCAAATACATCACTCTTGTCCACAAGAAAGAATACCCATGTGTATCTAGTGAAATCATCCACAATCACAAAGCCATACTTGTTGCCACCAATGCTTGTGTATGTAGTTGGCCCAAATAGATCCATGTGCAACAACTCAAATGCCTTGGAAGTACTCAATGCTTTTCAATGGATGAGTGTTGCCCACTTGCTTTCCGGCTTGACATGCACTACATAGCTTATCTTTCTTAAATGTGACATCCTTCAAGCCTCTAACTAAGTCATGCTTCACTAACTTGTTCAATTGCTTCATGCCAACATGACCAAGTCTTTTATGCCATAACCAACCCATACTTGATTTGGTGAGCAAGCATGTTGAAAGTTGAGTGTCACTAGCATTGAAATCAACCAAGTATAGATTCTCAAATCTAAAGCCTTTGAAGATCAAGTTAGAGCCATCAACACTAACTATCTCCACATCATCAACACCAAATATGCACTTGAAACCGAGATCACATAATTGAGCAACCGAGAGAAGATTAAAGTTCAATTTCTCAACTAAGAGCACATTGGAAATGCTATGATCATTTGAGATTGCAATCCTTCCAAGAGCCTTTACATCACCCTTGCTATTGTCACCAAATGTGATACTATCAATGCCACTATCATTTGATTTGAGAGAGTTGAACATTCTTGAATCACCGGTCATATGTTGAGAGCACCCACTATCAAGCACCTAATGCCTTCCTCCGGCCTTATAATTTACCTACAAAACAATTTAATGTTTCTTAGATACCCATACTTGTTTGGGTCCTTCTAGGTTAGTCACTAAGCTCTTTGGTACCCAAATAGTCTTCTTCTTTGGGCCCACAATTGGTGTACCAACAAACCTAGCATGCACACCTTTCTCACCCTTGGTAAGCACATAACAAGAATCAAAAGGAATGTAAGGTACATTAGCATTTTTCTTGTTCTTGTTCATTTTATTGCAATTAATCTCTAGATGCCCAACTTACTTGCATCTATTGCAATAACGACCATTGCCCTTCACAAAGCGAGGCTTTGGAGTAGCAAAGACCGCCTTGCCCTTCTTGGGAGTATAGCCCAATCCCTCTTTGTTAAGAGAGAACCTTTGGCTACCCAAGCATTTTAGCAAACGGGCATCCCCACCATAGGTGTTGCCTAATGCGCGGGTGAGATCATCCACCTCTCTCTTGAGAGTCTCAACCACAAGTGATGAATCACTAGTAGTAGAGGTAGAGTTGGTTGTGGTGGATGATGATGAGCTACATGAAGCATTAGTAGGACTAACAAATAAAGAATCATCAATAATATCACATGTTAGTCCAATATCACAAGTGACAATCACTTGCTCCTCCTTAGCTTCCTTCATGAGCTTCTCCAACTTGAGGTCCTTTTCCTTGATGAGCTCAAGTAGAGTGGAGTGGGCTTCTTTAACCCTAGTGTGAGCAATTTCAAGATCCTCGTGGTCTTCCTTTAGACACTCACGAGAAGCCTCTAGCTCATCAAAGGATTTCCTAAGAGCTTTGAGCTCTTGTTCAATTCCTTTGCACTCCTTACTCTTTTTGAGAGCAACAAGCTCCTCTATCAAGGCATCATTTTCATTGCTCTTGGCAATGAGCTCTTGTTCCAAGATTTTGTATTTCTTGGTTGTCCTCTTGTAGCCCTTGCTCATTTGATCTATTATGCCCAATAGATCATCCTTGGAGTAGTCCTCATCCTCCTCATCATCACTCCTACAATCATCACTAGTACAAGAATCATCATCACTATCATCATATTTTATCTTTATAGGCTTGGCCATAAGGTATGTTGATGAAGTGTCGAAGATGGATGGCTTGTTGGAGAGGGCGATATTTGTAATGGCTCGCCGAGTGGTCCTCTCATCATCACTAGAGCTTTCATCATCATCACTATCGGAGTTGTCACTATCCCAAGTGACCACATAACCACCACCCTTCTTCTTCTTGTTGAATGTGAAGCTCTTCTTTGCTTTCTTCTCCTTCTTGTCCTTCTTGTTCTTCTTCAACTTCAACTCCCCATCATGATATCTTTTGTCTTCATAGGGGCACTTTGCCACTACATGATCGGAGCTATTGCAATTGTAGCAAAGCACCTTCTTTGTCTTCATGAAGTCCCTTCTCTTTCTTGCACCATAGCCTCTCTTCTTCATGAACCGACCCATCTTTTGCACTAGAAGGGCCATGATCTCATCATCAAAAGGATCATCATCATCATTCTCCACCTTGCTCTTGCCCTTAGAGGATGAAGCCTTGAATGCAATGGGCTTCTCTTGCTTGACCTTGGTTTCCTTCTTCTTTTCTACCTCATCTTCATCATCATTGTATTGGGCATCGGTAATTATATCTCTAAGCACATTGGTTGGTTTGACCTTGTCCAATCCCTCTCTAAAGATCATTCTTCTCAAGGTAGCAAACTTCTTGGGTAAACACATCAAGAACTTATGTGAGAAGTCCTTGTCCTCAACCTTCTCCCCAAGCCCCGTGAGATCATTGACAATGACTTGGAGCCTATAGAACATCTCTGGGATGGATTCATCATCCTTCATCTTGAAAGTGGAGAACTTGTCCTTGAGCATATATAGTTTGGCACACTTTACTGTTGAAGTGCCCTCATATGTTTCCTCTAATATTGTCCATACTTCACTTGCCATTTTAAGATCCTTGATTTGCTCAAAGACCTTTGCATCAATCCCATTGTAGAGAGTATTGAGAGCCATAGTGTTGCATTGGTTGTTGATGCGGTCATTGTTGGTGAGGTTATCGGGATCAATGATAGCATAATCATGGTGTGTCACCTCCCAAACGTTCTCATGGAGAGAGCCAAGATATTGCTTCATCTTTCTTTTCCAATGATCAAAAGATGTGACACCATCAAAGAATGGAGGCTTGCCCCCGACATGGTTGAACATAACTTGAGCCATCTTACACCGAGGTTGTTAAGCCTTACAAACAGTGACCACGGCTCCGATACCACTTGAAAGGTCTTGATGGCTAGAGGGGGGTGAATAGTCTTTTAAAACTTTCTACAAAGACAAGCTAAATAAGTTTAGCAATATAACAACTACCGAGATGCGAGTTTTGCTTAGCCTACGGGGTGTTTGCAAGCCACCTATCCAATTCACAATTCTAGTATTTGCACTCAACCGCACAAGTCAAACCGAGGAGGAAACTACAACTAAGCAAGCTACACAAAGAAGCTACTCTAGCAAAGCTAACTAGCTAGCAAAGATAACTAAGAAATTAATACAATAGAGAGTTAGGAGGGTATCACCGAGGGGCGAAGTATTGAGCCAACCAATCAATATGATCAAGAGATGAATATCAAGATAACCGAACACCGGGATCAATCAATCACAATATGAAAGTGATAACACGAAGATTTATCCCGAGGTTCACGTGCTTGCCGGCACGCTAGTCCCCGTTGTGTCCCTCTTCACCACGTGGTTCGATGGCTAATCGGTCACACACCGAGCCTCTCAAAAGGCGCCACAAGAACCTACCAAACGGCAAAATGTTGTAATGACACGAGCAATATACTAACGTTGCCTTTGGCGCTTCGCCGATGTAGGCACAAACCCCTCACAATCACTGGAGGTGGCCAAGAACAATCACCAACTCTTGCCAACGCCTCCAAGCTACTCCAAGCCATCTAGGTGGCGGCAACCACCAAGAGAAACAAGAATCCCGCAGCAAATCAACCACCAAGTGCCAACTAGATGCTATCTCACAATGCAAATGCACTTGGATCACTCAATCTCACTTCGAATATGCAAAGAAGCAAGAGAGATAAGTGGGAGGGGAGTTGCTTAGCTCAAAGTGCTCACAAGTATGTCAAATGTTCGAGAGAGAGAGCCTTGAGCCGGCCAACGAGTATTTATAGACGTACCCCTTCGAATAGAGCCGTTAGAAACTTAAACAGCCGAAATCGCGCTGATCGGACGCGCTGGTCCAACTGACCGGACGCGCCGGTCGCCCAACGGCTAAGTCACGAAGCACTGACCGGACGCGCTGGTCCAACTGACCGGACGCGCCGGTTGCCCAATGGCTAACTGCGAAGCAACGACCAGACGGGCTCATCACGCAGACCGGACGCGCTGGAAATGACCGGACGCGCTGGTCCCGTGAGTGACCGAACGCGCTGGTCGCCTGAGCAGCGCTCAACGAGACAGTGACCGGACGCGCTGAAGAAAATGACCGGACGCGACAGAGCCAGCGTCCGGTTACAGTCCAGTAAGCTCCCTGAACGACCGGACGCGTCCGATCATCGAACTGAAAAACGCGCAGACACTGAACACTGACCGGACGCGTCCGGTCATGCAAGGACCATGTCCGGTTCAGCGTCCGAACATAGGACTTTCACCGGTGGACACCGGATCCGGATCCGGACCCTCCCGCTGCGTAGGAGTAGAGCTGCTAGCCACCGGATCCAGGCGCCCCCTCTGCGTAGGCGTACGGTGGGTACGCACCAGGTCCGAATCCTGGCGGCGCACCGGATCTGAAGGCCGGAGCAGCCGTGTTGGGCTGGTTGACCCCGGATCCGGAGCCCGGAGGCGCCAAGGAGAAGAGATCGATGGTGGGCCGGCCCTCGTCGTAGTCGGAGTCGTTGCCGCCGCCTTCCATCGCCGGGAACGAGGTGAAGATGGCTGCCTCTGGTACCGGGCGCGGTGGATCCGGCCGCGGAGGAGAGCGAGAGCGGCGGAGGAGAGGGAGACCGGCGGAGGAGAGCTAGGGTTCGGTCTGTGGCGAGGAGGAGAGCGGCGGACGAGAGAGAGTGTGGAGGTGGGAGAGAGAGGAGCGTCGGCGGAGCCATATACGATACCGATTTTAGGCCGAATCGGATCCCAATTCCAGGAGCCCGTTTAGTTCAATTCGGGCATTTTACTGTTCGGGCCCGATTTTGGAGGCCCAAAATCGGGAACTAAACAGGCCCATGTTGGAAGTGGAAGCTCAACAACGAGGGACCTGGACTTGCAAGTTGCAACTGTACGAATGCATATGCATCGTTTACTGGAGGAAGTATAATTAGTGCAAACTGGTGCGCGTCATCCTCAACAGATCCACTTTCTATCCTCCCTGCAATTACCATATCAACTCATCGGTGTGCTTGTCCTCTGCTCCCAAGACACAACATCCACGTCATCCATAACGGCCCTATATAGAACAAACGTGTCTGCCGTACGAGCCTTTTGCCCCGAGCACCGCCGCCATTACTTTCACCTGCAGAGCTTCGACGTCTGAACAAACAAACGTCCCTGCTAACAGCCACGATAAACTACCTTTCAGCCGGCAAGGAAGCGATTAAAAATAGAGCCGGTTCTTCACCAGCCAGGCAGGCCACGCGACGGCAAGAAAGATGCCCGTGTACCAGACCAGCAGGTAGGCCGCTCGATACTGCGAGCCTGGACCGGGAGGAATAGCTTATGGCAGTACGTACGGCCAACACCGACAGGATGATCTGCAGGCAGCACTTGCTTTGTCTTTCATGATTTGTCATAAATCCAGCCTCGTCGATCACGGATCCCCCAACCACGCTACCAGCCGAGCCAATCGATCAAGTCTGTCAGTCGTCGCTGCATCCATCTGAATTTCTTTCAATTTTCTTTGCTTCCGGGCTCCTTCCTCGTGTCAACTTCACTCCACACGTCCAGCCCCACGCCATTGTTTATAGCTTCTCCGCCCCCCACAACTCGCCGACGCCACGCGTGTACTTATAAGTAGCCACGGTTCACGAGCTCGCAGTTGCAGTGCGCAGTTCAGTGTACGCGTGTGTGGTCGAGAGAGGCGGGCCGGGAGCGAAGCTTGCCAGTTGATAGCACAGGTCGCCGGCCGTGAGTCGATCGTGTGGGTTCGTGACCACCGATCGAGAAGTCAAGAAAATGGCAACGAGCGAGCTGCCGCCGGAGTCGGAGTCGGACGCGTTCGCCTTCCCGTGCCTGGACGACGATGGAACGTCGACGGCGCTGTCGCCGCCGGTCGTGATCTCGGTGCTCGCGTCCATCCTGGAGCGGCACATCGCCCGCAACGAGCGGGCCCTGGCGGAGGCAGCGGCACCGGGAGACGACGCCGAAGGCTCTGAATCGGCGGCAGCGGCGACGAGGAAGAGGGTGCGGGCGTTCGACGGCGGCACGGTGCTGGACATGAGCCTGCACGCGTTCCTGGAGCGCTTCGCCCGGTACGCGCACGTCCCGCCGCAGGTGTACGTGGTGGCGTACGCGTACCTGGACCGGCTCCGGCGCCTAGGCGACGCCGGCGTGCGCGTCGTGCGCGCCAACGCGCAGCGCCTGCTGACCACGGCCATCCTCGTCGCGTCCAAGTTCGTCGAGGACCGCAACTACAGAAACTCCCACTTCGCGGCGGTGGGCGGGCTGGCCGCGGCGGAGCTGGGCGCGCTGGAGCTCGACTTCCTGTTCCTGTTGCAGTTCAGGCTCAACGTCTGCACCGGCGTGTTCCGGAGCTACTGCCGACACCTGGAGCGGGAGGTGAGCCACGGCGGCTGGTACTACCGCGTCCAGAGGCCGCCGCTCGACAGGGCGCTCGTCTGCGCCGGAGAAGCGCGGGCGCAGCACCGCCAGGCAACGGCAGCGTCGTAAAGCCAGTTCTGGCTCTGAGACAAGTTTGCAGAGCTGGGCGGCCGGCCATCTCTGCGTCATCCCAGGGGATTGAGAGCTGGTAGAGAAGGTGTCGGTGCCCAAAGGGCACACGGAATGTACATAGATAGCATAATGAGTAATCATGGCTTGCACTACGAGTTAGTAGCCTTGAGTTAGACTTGCAAGCATTGTACTCCAACATGGCAATTGGCAAGTGTTCCTTTTTACCTCGATCGAAAAATATATATTCGAAGAGGAAAAGTAAAAAAAAAAAAAGAGAGAGACTACTTCTCTAGTCTTCTTGAAAGAAGAAGAACGCCTTTAAACAAGATCATAAACTATTGATTGCAGCAACTAACAGAACCGATTGGGAGTTGGGACTGGGTGTTTGATAGCGAAATTAAGTAAGGTTACCATCAACAGGGACCAGCGCTAACTTTGCCATCACTTTACGTACCTCAAGTCCTCAACTCACGGCTCACGATGGCCAAATTGCCAACCAACGAGACCAAATGATTCCATATCAGACGCGGGAAAGAGCTGGAAAAACGTATATATTTGCATGATGGGTGTTTTGTTGGTTCAGGTTTAGTAAGTTCAGGTTCTGGTCTTAGATGTCTTTTCTCTCCAGCTTCTTGATGTCTGTTGCTACTCTCAAGAAACTGTATTTCCGTTATCATGACAATGGAAGTGGGGTTCAACCCTCGGTTCAAAAAAAAAGTATTTGCATGATGGGATCGTGTTGTCGGTGCGACATCACCGTCAGCTAACTTTGCACATCACAAAAGGCGGTGGGCACGGCACCGGCCCAGGCACAGCAGAGGACATCCCGCGCGCTGCAGCAACCCATCTGCCTCGCCCCCACTGCGATACGACCCATGCGGTACGGTCATTCGGAAAAGGACGCGCCTCCGTTTGCTCGAAGGACCAGAAACTGACGAAGCAGATGAAGTGAAGATGCCGATGCCCCTGGACCCTGGTCCATGCTGAGGGTCTGTGCAACTCTCCAAAGTCCAAACACATGGGCAGAATTAGCTGGAGCGACGACCGTGATGACTGAGGATGATAACATAATTTTATGATAAACTAGTTCATCGATCCGTGCTTCTGCACGAGTTAAAATTTTATATGATATATAAACTTTGGTGTTATTGTTTAATACATATATATATGACTCATAAAATTAACTTATATAAATTTACATATTTTTCTTTGTTATTAATTTTCTTATACAATTGGTATATTAGATACTCTGTAGTCACTATTCAAATGAGGTAAACTTATCGACTACTTATCCATATATTTTCCATCTATAATTATAATTTTATTTAAAAAAATACAAGGAAATTTTGAATATGCATCTAGTTGAAACCTTAGCTTATACTATGGTGGTGTAGTTTTTAAATGACCATCATATCATTGTGTTGGGGGAGGCCTTGCCATTTTGGCACCCCCGCCCCGCCGTTTCGTGCTTTCGGGTTCTACCCTAGAGGGATCAGGAGCATTCGATGCACGGTGCTGAGGAGACGACCTTCGCATCGACGCGCCGGGCGACGAAAGCAGGGGCGTCCGACGAATGGGCGAAATGCCCTGAGGGCGCGTATACTTTTCGTTCGCCATCCGACTTTCAATATGATGTGGTGTCACGCTGCGTAGGGTATTTCGCTCGTCGACTTTGCTCTAGGGGTAAAGAGGACCAGAAGGACGAAGCCCAAGTGGTCCACCAACGGGTGTCCTCCCAGCCAGTTGTGAGGAAGGGGGGACCAGACCAAGAGGTAACAACCAGGGGAGGCCAGAAGCCAAAGGACCAAAGGGTACCCCGGTGATACGGAATATGCTTCAGTATTGCAGCAGCTAGGAGGGCATTATGGTCCCTCAAGAAAGATACGGATGTGTATAAATAGAGCTCCAGGGGGGCTATGTAAGGGGATAAGGAATGGAACCCTAATTCTTCCGACTGTCTGTAATTATCATTCTGTCGTTTCCTATTCCTTTTGTTTGTTACTACCTTTTCGGTTGCTTGAGTGACAGCCTGGTGTTCAAAGGCAAAGGCCTAGAACAACACATGGTATAGTACTTAAGATCCTTACTATTTAGTTGAAATGAATCCTGAAGCAGGCTAGGTAGTTAGCCAATTTTAGTCTGCACTAACCTCCCACACTTCTCAAGATGTTTTAATTCTCTTATCAAGAAATTACATTTGTAATAATATTTCTTTATTAAGAGTTCTTCCATTGATTATGTTATTAATATAGATATATCAAATGTTTTAATAGAATATATAGATTTATCTAAAACAACCCTAGCAATTTGTCTTAAAACTTTGTTAAACTAAAGGGTCTCTACTCTAAATGAGAGGGACAAGCGAACGGAGAGGCAGCCAACCACAGTTGCCTTAGGGTAGGAGCGCATGCTCCTTCATGATACTATCAATCTCTCATCTTCAATCTACCAAAACTGAAAATGGGGTGCACTGCAAGCTATTCTTGTTGCTTCCTTTGCTCTGCTTGCCCTCCACTAGCATCTGCATGCTCACCTGGTGTTTGATTAAACATTTAGAAGGAAATTGCATCATATCTTCTATTATTTATGATTATATGATTAGCAGTGTGTATCAGTGAGAGATAGATTTAGTTTGTATGAAAATTTGAAAGTTTCGTTTGGAAATCCAAGTTGAATTCTAGAGAAAAAAAAAACGTATCCTGAATGCTCTACGGTATGAGATGCTTACACTCTTCCTGAATGTTGAAATAAATGCTTTATTTCTATTCACTTCACCATAAATATACATTTACCCTGAATCTTATTTGCATTTTCTGAATTAGTTGGCATGCTTACCAATCACAACATTATTTGATGCTTCCTTGCTAAAAATGGTGCTAAGTGAAATGTATAAAGTTTTCTATGTTATATAGCCCTGATGCAAGCATTGCTAGTTCTTTTGATATGGTAAGTAGTTTGTTTGAAAGTCAATTAAAAATTAGAGACTAAAGTTCTCGTTATTAACTTTGTAAATAAAATACTGTAGTTAGTCCTTCACCTTTACCGAAACGATGCACGAAAGGAGTTTTATAAGGTACACCAATGGTTAAACCAATAAATAGATTCAAAGGGAAACTGTACAACCCTAGAAATAGGTAGTAGATTAACTAAGACCCGATCATACCGCTACTACCTGACAAAATAGTAGCATCGAATTTTTTTGGGATCATGCCACCCTTGGAAGGAAGATGGATAGCTAAAGCCTAAAGAAGGCTACAGTAGCGTAAATAACTAGTGGTTAACCGCCATTAGACGTATCCAACTTGACCCTCTCAAGGACCAGTGGTTTCAGATATTTCCCGCCTATTACTACGGAAGAGTTTTTTTCGCATCCGTACTTCCACAATTTCTTAGGCTGACAGGTGTGTCCGTGGCGACTAGGGGACCTAACAACCCCTGATTTCCTTGCCATGTGTCACTAGCTTAACCAGGAGAAGGAGTTAACGCTGCCAAAGAGCTTGTATATATATAGCAAGCACTACGATTAAGCAGTTGCAAGGAAAGGTTTGCTGCAACTGTGACCACCAGAGGCGTGTGGAGCTATAGCTCGGAAGGCACCGTCATGACCATCGAATCTATCGCGCGGTAATGTGTGAATCTCCATTGTCCCTGGTACGTGCATGTGCACTTCTCCACGGCACATTAGTTTGACCTTCCTCTCACCATATGTTGCCATGAACAACTGTGACCTCCAGAGACTTGTGCATGGCGCTATAGCTCGGAAAGACGACACCGTCGAGACCATCGAATCTATCGCGCGGCAATGTGTGAATCTCTATCGTCCCTGGTATGTGCATGCACAATTCTCCACATCGCATTAGTTTGACCTTTCCCCTCACCACATGTTACCCATGACCAGATGCCACCGTCTCCGTCACCACCGCAGCCGTCTCGGCCGCCGGGACAGCCACCGGAGTACAAGCACTTCTGTCGAGTATGCAACAAGGGGTTCACGTGTGGCAGTGCGCTCGGCGGGCACATGAGAGCCCACGGTGCTAGCGACGTCGACGGCTTCGGCGCCGACGACGACTCGCTCGGCGATGAAGCGTCCGCGCGGTGCCTGGGGGCAGATCAGCGGGACACGGTGGGAACATCGGCGACGCACGCGTATGCACTGCGGGCGAATCCGAACAGGCTGATCAGGAGCTGTCAGCTGTGCAAAAACTGCGGGAAGGAGTTCACGTCATGGGAGCTTTTTCTTCAACATGGGAAATGCAACTCGGAGGACGAGGGAGAAGAAGAGGTGGATGGGTCAGGCTCGCTACGTTCGTCATCGCCTCCCTCTGACGCCGACGGCGAGGAGGATCCGGCAGTGGCAGCTGCATGGTCAAAGGGTAAGCGATCGCGCCGCGTCAGGGCGGAGGATCCTTCCACCGTGGTGCCGCCAGAGCGGCGCACATTAGGAGAGGAGGAGGACCTTGCGAATTGTCTCGTCATGCTATCGTCGTCTAAGTCCAACAACGAGCAGGCGACTGTTACTGCAACGGATCATCAGGTTCCAGCAAGTGTATCTACCAAGGAAGATGATGGAGAACCGCCATTGCAACCGCAACCAATCTCTTTTTTCACACATGCACAAGAGTCAGTTGTGGCACTGCCTTCGCCAGTAGCTACGGTGTCACAATACATATCACCTGCATCACGTGGAGTTTTTGAGTGCAAGGCGTGCAAGAAGGTGTTCACCTCGCACCAAGCTCTTGGGGGGCACCGGGCCAGCCACAAAAAAGTGAAAGGGTGTTTTGCTGCCAAGTTCGAGAGCAATACGAGTGAACCAGCACGCCATTCAGTGGCCATTGATACCTACAATGGCAAGGCTGCTGCTGTCGATGAAGGCAATGCAGGTGCAAGCGCAGATGCCACAAGAGTTTTTGCTACCACTGGCGTCGAGACCAATGTAGGGATGAGTACTGAGGCAACATCATCACTGTCAATGGCGCTTGTGCCCATCGGAGACAATCCATCAGCCGCTACCACGCTCGCCATCGCAGCACAATGCAAGAAAAATGCCAAGATGCATGAGTGTTCAGTGTGTCACCGCCTGTTCACCTCTGGGCAGGCACTCGGAGGCCACAAGCGATGCCACTGGCTCACCTCGAACACGGCAGACCCTTGCAACGCGGTGGCGGCCGGTATGATCCCACCCCTGACTGAAGATCTCGTCGGCGTCGTCAAACACCAGCTCAGCCTCCGACCGATGGCGGACGCGCCGGAGCCAGTGCTCGACCTCACAATCGCGGCAAACCCGGTGGCACTAGCCGCTTCCACGGCGCGACCCGAGACCAGCAGCAGCTCTTTCCGTCTCGACGTAGCATCGGTGCACTTGCAGCCACTAGTCGTCGCCGTGCCAGGTAATGTTAGCCACCCGAAGAAGGCTGCAGCGATGAGCTGCCATGCCACGGATGCGGTGGCGGAGGAAGACGAGGCGGACAGCACCACAGCCAAGAGAGCTAAGATTAGCGATCTCAAAGACGTGGTGAGCATGGATGGTGAGCCCACGGAACCATGGCTTCAGGTTGGCATTGGTTCCTCGTCGGCCGCAGGCGATGACAGTTGACAAGGGCTGAGAATCAGCTATTGATTAATCAACTATGAGGTATTACGGTACATATTATTGTATTAACTACTAACTCTAGCTCAGAGCATGAATGTACAATTTTGTGGAGTCTATTGTTCTATTTATGTATACTTTGATTTCTTTCTTTTTATTCCTTATCTAGATTAGTATATACTTGCATCATCATTGTAACACTGAAATGTACTGCTGTTAAAGACTAATTAAAAGCAACAATATGGAAGACAACATCTTTCTCTTGCTACATTATTTGTTCTGTAATTGATCTTTATAGCATCAAACTATAGCCCTCAGAAATTTATGGGTTAGCATTATGATTTTGTGGCTTCGTATATTGTACTTGATGGACCTCTCTACTCAACACTCGAGTGTTTTAGGAGCTTCTAACATCTAGGTGTTGCATGCCACCAAAACACCCGATTGGGAAGGATGGACCAGAGCTAAGGGTGGGAAACAGCCGGTGGGTTCGAACCCCCGCAGCGCACTGGCCTCCAGGAAGACCGCGCCCAAGGTGGCGCTTTGTAAAAAAAACACCCTATTGGGAGCCCAAACAAAATCGAGTGTTCCTATGCATGGAAAACTCGATTATCATGACCATAGGATCTGGATCAAATGAACCAAATAAAATTTATAAAAATAATGCAAAAATATTAAATAAACAAAAAAAAAGCTAGATTATTTCTATGGAAGTTAAATTGGAAGATTTCAAAAGGGAACCACATAAAACGTACAAAAAATTTAAAAAAAGAAAAAAAAAAGATCAGATAACTGTTTAAGTAATTGTGACCATTCTCATCTACGAACAATCAATTTAGACTAATCACAAAACTTACACCAAACAAGAATAGTAAAGTATGGTTCAATAAGATGTAATCTGCAGATACTAAGCAAGGAATGAATCTTCCGCGCTTTCTATAACTTTCTCGACCAGCGGCTGTGGTCCCGGCACAGTGCATGCATAAAAGATGGATCGGGTGGCGCGCATGCATGGCCCAATGGTGGGTTCCACCCTAGCAGCTGCTAACCCGGTGCATGGGGTGAGGTGGGCGACGTATGAGCTTGGGCAGTTTTAAGGCAAGGAAGCAGTGGTTTCCAATTCAACGGCATTGTGCGGACACGGTCACCAACACCCAGTTTTGACACCCAGGAAATCGAGTGCGCGCACGAATAGGAACACCCGAGCACCCGATATCTTTTATGTTATTATAACAGTAACCAACCAATGAACCAATCATTACCTGCCGTAAAGATGTACATGCAGCCCGCATCCCGGTGGCCTAGCAAGCCTGCATTTTTAGCCCGGCCTAGAGGAGCAGGTCGTACTTGGGCCACTCCCCCCGCCTGGTGGGCGGCCTGGCCCGGCCCGTATTTCAACGGTAGATCTCGCCTAACCCTAATCATTTGTTCCCCTCCCACCCCGCACCGCACTCGCTCAGTCGCTCTTGGCCTCTCGCCTCCCTCTCGTCGTCTCGCGTCTCTCACCGTCGCCGCCACCGCCTCCACCCTTGTCGGTTGTGCGACCTCTCCACCACCAGATCTCGCCTATCTCTTAGCAAATATCGCTCTCCTCCGTCTTCTCACCTCGATCACCTCTGACCTCTCAACTCTCATCTGCCTCTCTCGACCTCTCATCGGCACTCGTTGTGCGTCGTCGCTAGAAGTTCGTCGTCCGTCAAGGGTTGTGCCGCCGCGCTATGTTCTTCTCCGGCTCCGAGCTCCATCTCTGCAAGTAAAATAACCCTAACCCTAGCTGTCTAGATTGCAGCATGCAGTTGAGAACCAAGAGTTTGAAGAGTCCTTCAAGAATCTGTGGCTATATGGAGACAGAGAAGGTTCCGCAGCCTGAAGAAGTGAAGATGAACTGGTGGCCTGGTGTTGGGCTACCGGTGTTATTGTATCTGTGATCTGTCTTTGTCTATCTGTCTTTGTCTTGTGTCTTATGTTCTGTGTGTGTCAGAGAGAGAGAGTAAGAGAGTAAGATAGTGAGAGACCGAGTGTGAGTGTCATCTGCGAGACTTAAGAGTATGTTTCATGTTTGGACTTGAACTATGGTTGTGAGACATTAAACATTTGAGCTTTGAGCTGGCTATACTCTTTTTTCCTTTCTAGGATTTCTCATAAGGGTGAGCTTTACCTAGAAAGGTTTTTAAGGAGATAGCATAGCACATCAGCTCAATAAATTGGCCTTTTTCATATCTTGCTTGTTGCCATTTTAATTTCATACAGTTTTTGAATATCTTAACTTAGATTATGACATTCTATTGAGTGTTGATCTTCTTGGATTTCAAATGTGAAATGAGAACATTGAATAGAGTTGATTGAAGGGTTTCGAGGATAGCGGGCACTGGGCTGGCCTGACCTGGTAAACTTGGTTGTGCTTTCCGAGCTAGTCCAGCACGAAAAAAGACCTGACAAGTCATGCCTGGGCCGCTAGTCAGCACGGCACCCAGTTAGGCACGGCCCGCACGCCCAGTGCCACCGGGGCAGGCCAGGCCGGGCGGTCTGAATGACCATCTCTAACCAGGCGCACCAGGTCTAGGTAATGCGGTAATGACGCTTAGGCCTGGTTTAGATGCAAAATTTTTGGCAAAATGGGTACTGTAGCGTTTTCGTTGTTATTTGGTAAATATTGTCCAATCATGGTCTAATTAGGCTTAAAAGATTCGTCTCGTCCATTTCGTCTAAACTGTGTAATTAGTTTTATTTTTTATCTATATTTAATGCTTCATACATGTGTCCAAAGATTCGATGTGACGGAATTTTTTGGGAACTAAACAGTGCCTTACTCGATCGAAGGGCCATAGCTATGAAGTGGAGTAGTATCCTTTCAGTTTCTGAAGATCCGAGTGCATCGCTTGGAGTAGAGTAGTAGGTACTGGTGATTATCTGCTACTGCTTCACTGACTACTGCAACTCCTGTCATGCGGCGCTGCACGCTCTCAGCATTTCGAACCAGACGGCGAGGACGCGAGGCGAATTATATTCAGCGTACTTCTCAAAAACTTAATCCGTTCAACGGATCAACGATTGGCTTGTACTATTACTGTATGTAAGGGACTAACTGTGATCACCAGCCATCCAGCTACAAATTCTTGTGTCCTTTCTACTGATTACCCGACGATGATTGCGGGCATCCGGAGAAGAACAGGGACAGCAGGACGACAATGTCAGGAAAGGAAGAAGGGGCCAACGACTGATGATACTGCCATAGAATGACCTCATCAATTGACAATTGCCCCAGCTGTCTCGTAGTATTCAGAATCCAAAACCAGCTGGTGCCACGACGACGCAACTGAGGCCTTGTTTACTTCCCAAATTTTTCACCAAATTCTACTATGCAAAAAGAAGATTCCCCGTCACATCAAAATACCGGCACATATATGGAGTACTAAATGTAGATGAAACCAAAAACTAATAGTACAGTTTTGTTGTACTTTCCGAGACGAACATTTTGAGTCTAATTAATCAATTTCTGGACAATTTTTACCAAATAAAAACAAAAATGCTACAGTAACACAGGCACTGTTCATGCCCGAATTCAGGCATCTAAACACGGCCTGAATTGCCTGCTGAATTCATATAAAAAAATCTAAGGTCGTACTCTACATTGGTACCTGTTTTTGTTTCAGAACTACTGCCAGCGCTACTATCAGTAAATAACTGGCACAACCTGCAGGTGCTCATACACATGCCTCACTCACAGTCCCACGCTGGAACGGCAGTGCTGGCGTTCAGTGAGGTAATAATCATGTACTCCGTATTCATGTGAACCGGCACGCACCCAATGCCGGAAAATCTGAAAGTGGCTGGTTTCCTTCTCTATCAATAAAATAATACAAGCACCGTATCATGCTTGTTCCTGCTGGAATTTATAGAGTTTTCCCTAAAAATTGGAATTTGAATTGAAGTCAACTTTAGGTCAAGAAAATTTCAGAAATTGGAAAAAATGAAATAAAAGAAAAGAGGGTACTATGATTATGGGCCACCTGTGCCGCTGCAAGGCCCATAAGGCCGAGCAGCCCAGCCAGCTAGGTAGATGAAGCGGCGGCCTACAGCTTGCCTTCTGCCATTGCCGTCACGGCTCACGACAGCGTCATGCGCGTAGCAGACGCGGGAGGGGGCGAGGATCTGTGCAAGAACCGAACACGCGAAGAACGGTTAAGGATGACTAGCTGTAGTTGCATACTTGGATTGCACTTTACTGATAACTAAAGAAGTTCGTCAGCAACTCGAGCATAAGCCCTCAAATCAGAATCCATAATTGTAATTTGAGGGCTCCCCTCAGTTTTGAATGTTTAATTTTTTCGTTTACTTCAGCAATAGCCCTAAAATTAAGGCCCTTGCATTCATTCTAACTAAGAATAACACATAGGACTAACTCATCATTCTCAAAAAATTTTCTCCCTACCAACTATGCTATGCGCGCAATAGAGATCGTGCGTTGGGAGCGAAGTCCTATGGGTCGGTGCCACGCCGCCAAACATCTTGGGGGGTCACAGCCGCCAGCCCACCGCGTTTGAGAGAGAAGTCGTAGGGTTGCAGCCACTAGCCTGGCCGTGCCCAGGAGAGAAGTTGTGGGTGTCACAACCAAGCTGCCAGGCCCCAGGGGTCACAGTCACCACGCCACCAGTTCGCCCGCGCCTAGGAGAGAAGACAATGAGCAGGCGAGTCGAGAAGGAGCTAGGAGAAGGCCACTCTGCCTAAAGCAAAAAACCTACGAGCAGGTGTGCCAGGAGGGGCTGAGAGAAGGGCGCTCCACCTGAGGAGGATGGATTTGGCAGCGGCGGTCGAGAGGAGGCCGCCGCCGCCAGGGGATGGGCTCGCCGAGGGAGAAGATCTATGAGAGCCGCCAACGGGGGAGATCCGTTGGGCTGAGGGAGAGCTACCGGGAGGGGCATCGCTAGGACTAGAGAGAGGGCACGGATGTTTGGATAGAGGGCGCAGGAGGGACGAAGCACGCGCATGAAAACTATGGTCATTTGATGGCTTGGACCAGAGCCCAATAAATGAGGGCTAGAGGAGAATTTGACGGTTCTAATAGGGTCTTACCGGACCTCGTTGTTTTTTACCTTATGCCCTCAATTTTTGTATTGAGGGGCTCAAGTAGACGGCCTGTTAGAGTTGATTTTAGATCTCAATGAGGCAATGAGTCTACAACTGGTTCTAGGTCTTATGTTAGGACGTAAATGATTACAATTTACTCTCTCGGTTCTCTTCATATGGCGCAGTTTAACATGGCACGATCTTTTTGAACTACAATTTAATCATTTATTATATTACAAACTTATAGTAATTGATATCATAATATTTAATTTCAAATCTACTTGTAGAAAGCTTTACTGTGATAATAAATAAATATTAGCCAAATTACTGGTTATCTATGATTTTAAAGTTTGAGTCATGATATATGTGTACGTAAAAGATAATGAATGGAGACGCATAGCACATAACACCGGTAATCCGACAACCATGTCCGCAGTTGAGAAGTCGGGTGCGGGTTACACGTAGGGTAGCATTACACGCGTGAGTGCAGATATGGGTAAACTTTTCTACTAGTGTGTGGGTACAGGTATGGGATAACAGTACACATCCTCCAGGTTCCAATTTGTTTGAGACCACTGCAGGCTGCCAGCAAGACATGGACGTACTCATGGAGTAGAACATAATTCTTGTTGGACCATCATTGCTAGATAATTTTAAATCAGCCGATTATCGGTTCGTAAGCAAAAAAACTATTACAATTGAATTTTAAAATCAATAACCAATAGTGATAACTAATTATCACGTGTATTATATTATCGATCGATAGTAATACCCTCTCCTAGACACGAAATTTCTTTTCAACATGATAATTTCCTACAATCACATTCGTGCTCGCGGTCGCTCCTCCCTTACCCTTCCCTCCCGTGCTCTTCCTCTCTCCAACATAATCTCCTTTCTCTCTCCCTAGATCTCCTCATCCGCTCAGTGGCTTTCCTCCCTAGTGCTCCTCCCCTTGGTGGCTCTCCTCCCCGGCGCGAGTGTGGCCCTGGCTTTGGTGGCCCATGGTGTGAGGGGCAGCCTCCGACGCCGGGCACGCAACCCTCGGTGCGAGGAGCCGGCGCAGCCTTTGGCATAGGGCACGAGAACAACCCCCCAACACGAGGGGCAGCCTTCGGCGCGCGGCCTCAGTCCAAGATGTGGGCAAAGCCTTGGCACCGGCGACGCAGTGTTTTTTGTGTGTTTCTTTTTTTGTGAAATTAGGCATCACTACCGTCAAACAACCGGCAATAAAATGCTAATGTCAATGTTGTCGATTATCCAGTGAAAAACTGCTTTTGATTACTGATTTTGCGTAGTAGTGGGAAGCGCTCTAGGAAAAAGCTTTTGGCTCTTGATGCACACCTCGGCAAGATGAGGGTTCCCACGTTGGTCAGCTCCAACGTTGTTGGGCTGCTGACAATGATGTACGGAGTACTTCCATGTCAAGTAGAGGAGTTGTAGTCCAATGTGGTGGTGACCAGCGTTCTGGGGCTAGGAATATACAAGGAAAGGCATATCGAAACATGTCTTGATTGTATCACCACTAGGGAATCGGTGGACCATTGGACCGTGGACGATGGGTTGTTCCACCGAGCTAGCGGTTGACGTACGGAGACAGAGCGCGTTCGGCCCGCATCTCCTCCACCACACCGATCTCGCCTCTGCTTCTTCGAGCGTAGCCGTGGCACCTCCTCCATGTTCGACACCCACCGCCCCCCACTCTTCCTGCCACTGCAAGGATCTAGCAGACAAGGAGGGCGAGGATCTCACGGTCGGCGTCGCTCCACCGCCGCCGCTCTTCCACCACACCACCCTGCGCGCCCATATCCTACCCCTGCGAGGTCGTCGGCGCGTGGATCCTACGAATGAGGAGGAGCTTGGGGCGGATGGGGCCGCCGCCATTCCTCCATGCCTCCCTCCCGCACCGCCGTCACTCCACACGGCGAGGAGCTCGCGGCCGACGAGCTTGACATCTTGACCTCCTATGCACACTGGTAGCAAGGGCGGTGTCCTGTACTCCTGTGGGCGTGGCCGGAATGGCAGGAGAGAGAATGTTGGATGAGAGCGGGTTCGATCGATGGGAGCAGGTTCTTCACCGAACCAGCGACACAATGTATCAACCCAGCTCCATAAAAGATAGGACCGGTATCGAACCGCACACTGACACTCTTAGAGCTGAAACCTGCGGGAACTAGAGGAAGGTACTAGGTCTATGGAGCACAAGTGCACAACACGGACGAGGGGCGATGCACAAGCTACAGCTCTTCCCTTGCATATTTTCTTGTTTCTTAGGCTAATCTCAATGGGGGGTTTCATAGAGTTTTATGGGCATTAAATACACTGACATGACACTATATTGATTAAAAGAGAGATGGTGAAAGTTTCAGGGGAGTAGAGATAGTTTCATGGGGATGAAACTCTTCTGCACTGTTTCCAAAAAAAAATAAGTGTGTTAGAAACTGGGCCATGAAACCCCCACTGAGACTGGGCTTAGAATCTAAATTTTTATTTGACATTACTTACATCATCAACGATAAATCTACATGCATTCGGGTGATCCAAACTTTCAAGTCAAAGAAATGAACTCCGTCAAAAAAAAAGTCAAAGAATTAAATGGGCCTAAAATCTTGGAGCTGCGCTTTTCAAATAGTTGCTTGAATACATCTACTCGCTACGTTACTTTTTAATTATCGTTTTCGCTTTCCAAAAATCAAGCATACTTAACTTTGACCAAATATATATACAAGAAAATATTGATATTATGGTACATACTTAGTATTATTAGATAGATTGTTGAAACTATTTTCATCATAAACTTATTTGGAGATATAAATGTTGCTAATATTTTCTATAAACCTGGACAAATTTAAGAATATTTGATTAGCACGAGTATCATAGTGACACGTAAAAAGAGACAAAGGGAGTATACCCTTGTTTATTTCTACTCCCTCCGTTCATTTATCTCCACCATTTTAGCCTTCGGCGTAGTGACCAAGGAGCAGAGCAAAACCACTTAGTTTGCATTTAATCATCACGTGCTTGGCGCATACGAGGAGTCACATGCTAGGAACAACCAATGAGCAGCAAAGAGACAATAAATGCAGGCGGGTGGTAGCCAATGAGAAGCAAACAGATAATAAATGCGGGCAAGTCCCAAGCTAATATGAAGGAGATTTTTGAATAAAAAGTTTTTGCTTAGATGAAGGAGAAAAATGAATGGAGGGAGTATAACCTTCACTTTCTCCCGAGTAGGTATAAGTTAGAGCATCATGTCAATGTATGGGGGAGAGTCTGATCTCAATATGAATTTGAACGTATGACGTGATCCATTTAGATAAATCTCCAACCCTTGAATGCCTACACGAGTTAGCAACATATATCTAGGCATGGTACTTAGTCTAATTCCAAGATAAATTGAAACATATAAGGCACGTCATCCAACGTCAACGTAACAAGTTGCGTCCTGTTGCAACACAACGACATGTTTGCTAGTAATATTTAAATTTGATTTACGTTGTAATAAATATCTTGAGTAGATTCAAAGTTTGCATAGGGGTGAACTAACTGTTCAACCGAGCATCTGAAATTCTTTTATAAATGAAGATTTTTTAAATTTCCCAGAACAATACATCAAGACGATAAAAGAGGTTTTAAAAAGAACTCCCTAGAGCCAAAAATTAAAGTAAAGGTCAACACATTATATCGCCTATTTGTAGGCTGTTAGGATCTTTAGATACATCTAGGGTAGTAGATCAGCGGGTAATTTCTGTTTTGTTTGGTATAAACAAGTGATTCGCCCTAGAACGTGAACTATGGATAGAGATAGCTAGAGAGAGAGAGAGGCGGAAGTAGCTGACCTTCGGAGTTGGAGTGGGAGAAGTTCATCTCGGTGACGACCGTGTCCCGGGCGGTGTTGAGCCAGATGGCGTGGTGCAGAGGGGGCGGCGGTGAAGCTTCCCGTCGCCTACAGCACCTCCTCTCGATCGGTCCAGGAAAGGAGGTGGGGCAGTTACTGTGGCGGCGAACCTCGTTAGTTGAGCCTCTGTCCCCACCTCTCTCTTATAGTGCTGCACGACGGGGGCCCACCAGCCGGTTCAACGGCTGGACACCCCCGATCAGGGTGGATCAAGGCCCTGACTTGGTCGTTGGACCGAGTCAGGAGGAGATCAACTAACATTCTCCCCCTTGATCTCATTTTATACTTTAACTTTAAACTTTGACTTTAATTGCTTTCACTTTTATTTGTTCCATCACAGATTAGTGTATAGAGCATGCTTCATCGTCACGGTCAATTGCCGATAGATTTAACAGCTACAATACATGTCTCTGTTCTGAAACAGATTCTTGAACTTTTGGGCCCTTTATTGTCCGGAAAGCATAGGCTATACCATAAACCCATGTCGACTGTGTGTTCTCTGAACATACTGGGTGGTAAGCCTTGGTAAGCGGATCCGCAAGCTTTTCTTGTTACTTATATGTTCAATACCTTTTAGTATGATTCCGGACTTTCTCCTTTACAACGTATAACTTTAATGTCAACGTGTTTGGCAGTACACTTGACCCGTTGTCTTAGGAGCAAACTATTCAAATGGTCATTGCTGTTAAAAACCATTATCCATTCCGGGTAAAGTTCTTTAACTATTTTGCCTGTTCCGCAGCCTTATATCATGCTATACTATAACCTTGCATCACTGACGATGCTAAAACTATTTCTTTGGAGCTTTTCCACAATAAAACTCCAACTGCGAGTGTTAGCTACTATGTGGGTTTCACTAAACATCTCGCCAAAATTCAACATTTGTACCCACAACTACTTGAGAGTACTTGTTCTTTCTTTCTTAGCATGAGGCCGACATTCCTAACTCCATTCCAGTGATCTATTTCTGGACTGGACTTTTGCCAAAATAACCCAGATATAAGAACTATGTCAGGGCAATATCTTATCTGTGTACTCATTAAGCTTTCAACAACTAGAACATATAGGACGTCCATCTATAACAATCTCACATTGCCTTTTGGAACACTAAAGTTCCCAAAACTATTACCCTTGACCATGGAAACAAGCGTAGGTTTACCCGCATAGGTACTTTATTTCTTTAGAAACTTTTTTTAGCATGCCTATGCGATATTTCTAATACCCCTTTTCTTCTATCTCGGTGAGTTTTAATTCTTATAACGAGAGACATTTCACCGAGAACTTTCTTATTGAATCTTGAGGACAAGAACTTCTTACACAGTAGATTGACATCACTACTAACAAGTAAGATGTCATCCACATATACAGGGTTAGGAAATAAATTTCCCATTCTATAACTTTGTACAAACACAATTGTCCTCTTATTCTCTTTAACCCAAAATTTTCAATTGACTCTTCAACTTTAAATGCCATTGTCTAGAGATTTACTCTAGTCCATAAGAGACTCCTACAGGTGGCATCCCTTACGTTCTTTTCTTTTCATGACAAAACCTCTAGGTTGTGCCACATAATCATTTTCATACAAATTCCGTTTGGGAAATACCGTCTTTACTTTCATCTGATGTAACTCAGATCATAATGTGCCACTAGCACTCATTGTAATCTATTCATTCGGTTTGCGCAAAACTTTTGATTCAAGTCGCGCTCTACATCTTTACATATTCCCTTTGGAGTCACATTTTGTCTTGTAGACCCATTATAGCCTACTGTCTTGGCTCCTTAGAAATTTATTCTGAATCCTAAAATATTATTGGTATCATCAATTTTATTTATCTTTCTTTGCTTCTTGCCACTTAGATGAGTGAACGTCTCTCATGGCTTCTTCAAATGAGGTGGGATTACCTTCCATTTGAATTTCACTAACATAGACTTTATAGTAATCAGAAATATCTGATTTTCTTACTTTTTGAGACTTTCTAGAGCCTTAGCAACTAGTATTTCTTGATCTTTATTGCCAAAAGACAATTAATTCTACAAGGGCCTGTGTAACAAGATTCTTGTTATATTATTCATCCTCCTTGTGGAGTTAGGTCTCTTTGTACCATGCTCCTCCAGATTGTCCCATCTTTAAACTTTCTTATTTTGGGTTTAATCTGCTAAAACTCATATGACACGTTTAGCACCATCTTAATAACTCTGAATGCGTCCAGTATGAATACTGACCGACTATGCTATCTTTATATTGGAACTGTAAAAAGTCCATGAATTTAGCTATTTCTTTACTTTAGGGGTATCTTTATTATGACTGTCTTACTCCCCCGACGATCATATTCATCTTTTATAGATCACTTTAGTATGCATCGCATTGTCTGAATTATGGGGAAGTATCTTTCTTAATTGTCTCATATTTCTCCCCCTCGAAATGTGGTATGAACTTTTCTACCACAATTTCGAAAACTATTTAGAACTCTTGTGAATGAGGAAACTTTGATTACTTACTTCACCCACATGATTACATCATGCAAATGAAATTATTTCTTAATTCGTATGGGAGTACTTTTTTCTCATTTCACTTCAAAAACTCAACAGAGTCTTTTATCATTAATACTTTTGCAAGTCACACTTGCATGTCATTGTTATCTCGAGGTTCGTCTGTAACTTTATGTTCTCTTTAAACTTATATTAGGATAACATAAGAGCTACCCTTAACTTTTCTCCCTGTGCGGAATACACTCAAAGCACATGAGTCATTACAATTTTCTCCTGCCATGCAGGATAAATATTATGTTAAATTTCTCCCGCCATGCAGGATTTATTAACATAAGTATTATGCCAACTTTACCCCGCCATGCGGGCATTTTCTCAAACTTTTCCCGTCATGCGGGCACTATCACAATCTTTTTCCCGCTATGCGAGATAATTTTCTTGAAGGGACATAAATTTCAATATTGGCTCATATTCAATCATCAAATTTAGAAATAAATCCAAATACTCTTTAACATACATGCTTAATTCGACGTTGGTCAAATTAAACATGCATGTCACTTATTACATTTGAAATCATGATGATTAAGACTAAAAAATATTTTACTTATTACATCTTTTATCATGATGATAACTTAAATCTTCTTCATAAGGAGTATATAAAATGCATCTTTTAAACTAAACTCTTATTGTTCTATTTTCTTGGATCAATATCCTATAATTCTTTTCTTTTGAAGCCATTCTTTAAAAAGACCGCAGTCCCTTGCACAATGGTCTTCTTTCTGCAAAAAATTACACTTTTCATCTTCTGAGTCACAAGTACCCAGCTCATTTTCTTTTCACCCTTCAAGAATAAAGGCATGAAGTTCTTTATCTGAAAAACATCATCAATAATGAGCATGAAAATAACCCTACATTGGTCTGGTTAAAGACATGCACATTAAACTTTTAAACTTTAAGTTCTATTCTATATCACCGTTGGGCAGAAATAGAACAAAACCATCAATCTTATACATCAATTCCACATCACCGTTGGGCAGAAATAGAATTAACATATGAAAACTCAATTATCTTATAACCCTTTTCAAAACTAAATTCTCCCGTTTGTTCGAATTTAATTTTGAAGATCATCATTATCATTGCAGCAGAAACATGAAAATACATTACATTCTGCTCGCTCTGGAGCATCTATTCTCTCTTATCTATTCTCTGAAAATTGGTCACTTTGATGCAAAATTCATCAGAGATTTAAACTTTAAACATAAAACTCATAGAATTATGATATTATTATCATCAACGTTGGTCAGAAAATAACAATATCATAATATATCTTAACCATAAATTGACTATTCCTCCAATTTTAATTAGAGGATAAACTTTTCATCATTTATTGAATAACTATAACTGCTCTTCAAATTAAATCCTCCCGTTGGTTCGGATTTAATGAGAAGACAATATTCTTTTTCTTTGCAGCGGAAACATTAATCAAAATTCTTAAAATAATTCCTTTTCAGAAGCATCGTTTTGTACTTTTCTTTTCTCAAAATTTGATTTTCTATTTTATTATTTTTCTGTGATTTACTATAATTTTTTTTAACATTCAACCAAAATAAATAAAAAAGAAAAAAACAAAACTGCTTTTAAAATTGATTATAATAGAGTCAGATAGATAAGACGAATGGTTTTAAAAGTTGCGGAGGTGTTTTACCTGGTTTTAGAGTTTAGAGAGGAAAAATGAAATATTGTGAAAATTGAGTGAATTTACGTGGACTTTTTCCTGCTCGACAGCAGAGCCTCCCTCGTGGGCTCGTGGCCCAAGCCTGCGATACGACTGTACGAGAATCCCTCCTCCACGCACCAGTCCACCTCACCGTTCGCCCGTTCGGCCGTTCCCCATCTCTTTCCCCACCCACCGCCGAGCCGATCTCCGACCACCGCTGTGCCATGTCTTCCGGCGCCGCGCTCCTCCTCCGCCCCACCTCCGCCACGACACACCCGCTCCTCCACCAATCCAGCCCCAAACCATACTTCCTCCGCCTACACCCGACTCGCCGCCGTTTGCCCGTCCCGCGTCTGTCCCTCACGCCCACCACCGCCAGCAACAGCAACAGCAACAGCAACAGCTCTCCTCCCCCACCGTCCCCTTCGGCCCCTTTGCCCGCCCCCGCGGCCCCTCCTTCCCTGTTCTCCAACTGGTCCCCGCCGCGCGCGATCTGGCGGGGGCTCTCGGCGCTGCTCCTCGCGGGCCAGGTCTTCCACCGCGTCCTCACGGGCCGCGTGCACCGCCGCAACCTCCTGGCCCAGCTCCGCCGGGTGGGGCCCGGGAGCGCGGGGGTCGCGCTCCTCACCGCGGCCTTCGTGGGCATGGCCTTCACCATCCAGTTCGTGCGCGAGTTCACCCGCCTCGGCCTCCACCGGTCCGTCGGCGGCGTCCTCGCCCTCGCCCTCGCGCGCGAGCTCTCGCCGGTCGTCACGGCCGTCGTCGCCGCTGGTCGCGTCGGCTCCGCGTTCGCCGCCGAGCTCGGCACCATGCAGGTGTCGGAGCAGACCGACACCTTGCGCGTCCTCGGCGCCCACCCCGTCGACTACCTCGTGGTCCCTCGCGTGCTCGCCTGCGTGCTTGCGCTCCCGGTCTTGACACTGATCAGCTTCGCGCTCGGCCTCGCGTCCTCGGCGTTCCTGGCCGATTCTGTCTTTGGCGTCAGCGTCAGCATCATTTTGGAGTCGGCGCGCAGGGCGCTGCGGCCATGGGACTTGATCAGCTCCTTGCTGAAATCTCAAGTGTTTGGTGCCATTATCGCGGTGGTGAGCTGTGCCTGGGGAGTAACAACCCATGGAGGAGCCAAGGGCGTTGGCGAGTCTACAACATCTGCCGTGGTTGTTTCCTTGGTTGGAATCTTCGTTGCAGACTTTGCTCTCTCGTGCCTGTTCTTCCAGGGTGCTGGTGATTCGCTCAAGTATGCAATGGGTTGAGGTGGGTCGTTGCAGAGGAAATTTTTGCTTTCTAGGAGATAGCATATCATAGTCTTGTACATTAACAAGAATGGTGCACTGGATTCCAATAGGTGAACATTGCAACATCTGCTGCCGTCCAGGTGACATGTATCATTTTTTTCCCTTGATACCTACGAGAAATCATTTAGAGTGTTCTATCTTTATTGTACTAAACTGTTGCTCAATTATTTGCCAGTGATTCATGTATAACCGTATTCATAAAGCTATTGGTCGAATTGAATCAGTGTAACATATGATGCTAATATAAGTACAGAGGAAATGTTGGTACAATCTGCTTAGACAGCAATGTGTAAATACAAATTGCTTGAGAGGTCTGCTGCTTTCAGATTCAGAAAACAACATTGAAATCATATTGTTTACCGATTGCAATTGCAACATATACACAAGGGAAGCTCATATGCTCCTATTCTAAGAATATTGATTTCCTGCAAGTGCACATAATCTTGCATCTTCAGCTTTCAGCGTCTGTGGATGAACAGAATTGCAATAGTTTGTTGGAAACTCTAGAAAATACAGTAGTTAGACAGCGTGGCCATTGAGATAAACATCATTGTCTCTGGGTTCCAAATGGATTGCCAGGACCAATGGATGTATATATGAGATATATGATGAGTATGGTCAGCAGGACAACGGTAGCAGAAAAAGCTTGTTAGGGCAACATCCTAGATGATTAGATACTTCATCTTGAGCCTTTGTTCGTTTGGGCCGGGAACAGCCGGGGTCGGCACTCAACCCCATGGATCATCCCGGCCTGGAATGGATCACCCCATGGTGAGCAAGATAACGAGTGTTCAGTTAAGCTCGGCGTGGATTGTAACCTGGCCTACCCTGACCTTTTTCCGTCACCCCGGCCTGGGAACAAAGCCCGGCCTCCAGCAGTGTGGGTGAAATCCTCGTCGCACGGGGAGAGGTCGTGGAGGCGAGTGCCTGGGTGATCCATTCCAGGGTGGCGACGCGGTGGTAGAGTGGCGGCAGGGCAACATAGACGCGACAGAGCGATGGCGACCCGGCTCTCGCGTCTAGCGTCCACTCCTTCTGGAAGCCACCTCCTCGCAGTTAATCGTGTCCTTCATCGTTTCCTTAGGGTTTTCTTGCAGTTCTTGATTTGTATCCTGTGCACGCCGATGCCTCCATGGACTCTACTCCTGTTAGTCGCTGGATTCACACTCTTGGTAGTAGCTGAATCCTTACTCTTATCGAGAGAGGATGACACTAGGAGTTGGGGCAATTTTCTGGTTTATTTCTCACACAAACTCATACAATGCCATGCCAACCTGAGGGGTTGGGGATACATATTTATAGGCTGCTAGCCAGCCAAGCATATGCCAAGATGCTAGTCTAAGATGCTGTCCTAGATGCCAACTGCTGTCCTAAAAGCAGATGCTGTCCTAGATGCTAACTGCTGTCCTAAAAGCAGTCAAAAGATGCTGGACACAAAGATCATGTGCTGCAGTGTGCAGCAGCCCTACAACCACCAGCATGTGCTGCAGTGTGCAGCAGCCCTACAACCACCAGCCACAGAGACTTATCCATCACTCTCCCCCTAAGTCTTGTGTGGCTCCTTGTGAGGTATCTGGGCCATCCCGATCCTGGCGCGAAGTTCCTGAAACTTGACCCGCCCGAGGAACTTGGTCAGGAAGTCGGCGAGCTGGTCTTGGGTGTTGATGTAGTTGGCCCGGACACTCCCTTCCTCCAGGCAGCTTCTGATGAAGTGGTACCTCACCCGGATGTGCTTGCTGCGCTCGTGGAAGACAGGATTCTTTGACAAGGCCAAGGCGGACTTGCTGTCCACCCTGAGCTCCACCGCCTCTGCATCTCTGCCAAGGAGATCGCCAAGCAGCCGAGCCAGCCACAAGGCCTGAGTAGCAGCGGTAGTGGCTACGATGTACTCTGCCTCGTAGCTGGACAGAGCCACCACCTGCTGCTTGACCGACTGCCAGCTGATCGGACACTTGCCGAGGAAGAACAGCGTCCCGCTGGTGCTCTTGCTCGTGTCGATGTCACTGGCGTGGTCGCTGTCGCTGTATCCGATGAAATGCGCCGCACCGGGGCACCTCGGGTAGTGCAAGCCGTAGTCGGAGGTGCCTGCGACGTAGCGGAGGATCCTCTTCACGGCCTGCTGGTGCTCCGCCGTCGGTCGCTGCATGAACCGGCTGACGTAGCCGACGGCGAACGCCAAGTCCGGTCGCGTGTGGACAAGGTAGCGAAGGCTGCCCACAATGCGCCGGTACTGCGTCGCGTCCACCTCCTCCTCCGTACTCTCCCGACTCAGCCTCAGCCTCTCCTCCATAGGAGTGTGGGCTGGGTTGCAGTCGGTGAGACCGCCTAGCTCCACAATGCGCTTGGCGTAGGCAGTCTGGCGAAGAGAGGTGCCGGAGCTGTCCTGGTGGACCTCGATCCCCAGGTAGAAGGAGAGAGGGCCCAAGTCGCTCATCTGGAAAGTCGCCCTCATCTTCTCCTTGAACATCTCGATCTCCACCTCCTTGGTGCCGGTGATCACCAAGTCGTCGACGTAGACGCCTACCAGCAGGGCCTTTCCTCCGCTGCCCCGCCGGTAGATGGCCGCCTCGTGTGGGCTTTGGTCTTGAAGCCCATCCCCTTCAGCGTGGAATCCAGCTTGGGCATTCCACGCCCTCGGTGCCTGTCGCAAGCCATAGAGGGCCTTGCGCAGGCGAAGCACCTTGCCCTCCTTGCCGGGAATCGCAAATCCCGGCGGCTGATGCACGTAGACCTCCTCCTTCAAGTCGCCATTAAGGAACGCCGACTTGACATCCATGTGATGGACACGCCAGCCTCCTGGGCAGCTAGCGCAAGGAGGAGTCGCACGGACTCCATCCGTGCAACGGGCGCGAAGGCGTCGTCGAAGTCGATTCCTTCTTGCTGGACGAAGCCGCGCGCCACCAGACGCGCCTTGTGCTTGATCACCTCTCTGGTCTCGTCCTTCTTGAGCTTGAAGACCCACTTGAGAGAGATGGCGTGGTGGCCGGCTGGAAGATCGGCCAGCTCCCACGTCTTATTCCGCTCGACGGCGTCCATCTCCATCTGCATCGCGGCACGCCATGCCGCGTCCCTCTCCGCCTCGGCGAAGGAACGAGGCTCGCCATCGTCCTGTGCGAGGTGCAGCTCCGCCTCAAAGTCGTGCTGTGCCAGTCCAGGGACCGGCTGCTCGCCGAGGAGGTTGTCCACGGTACGGTAGCGCAGAGGCTCGCCGCCGTGGTAGGCGTCGATGCGATCCTCGTCGTTGGACAGCGGAGTTGCGAACTCCACTGTGCGCTGCTCGTCGTGGGCCGAAGCTGCCGGTGCCGAGCCTGAAGAGGTAGGGTCCGGTGTAGGAGAGCGAGGCGTGGCCGGCGGTGCTGGTGGTGGACTCGCCGGAGCCTGTGGACTTGCCGGAGCTGGTGGTGGCGGTGGTGAAGGACTCGCCGGAGGTGGTGGCGAACAAGGTGGTGGGGTAGGCGAGCTCGGTGAGGACGAGCTGCTAGCTCCCCCCCGCCTCCTTGAAGTGGACGTAGTCGACGACGAAATCGCTGGTCGTCGGAGTCAAGTCGTCATCCACCATCTTGCCCCACGTCCAGCTTCGCCCCTCGTCGAACGCGACGTCACGCGTGATGCGCACGCGCCGTGTCGCAGGGTCGAGGACGCGGTAGGCCTTGGCGCCCTCCGCGTAGCCGATGAAGACCCCTAGCGTGCTCCGGTCGTCGAGCTTGCCAACGTGGTTGAGCTCCTTGACGAAGGCCAGGCAGCCGAAGACGCGAAGGTGGCTCACCGCGGGCTTGTGCCCGTGCCAGGCCTCGTATGGCGTCTTGCCGTCGAGGGCCTTGGTGGGGGAGCGGGTTGAGCAAGTGGACGGCGGTCATCACCGCCTCACCCCAGTAGATCGCCGGCATCCCTCTCTGCTTGAGGAGGGCACGGGCAGTGGCCACCACCGTCTGGTTGCGACGCTCGACGACGCCGTTCTGTTGCGGAGTGTACGGCGCGGAGAAGTGGCGGTAGATCCCCTCATCGGCGCAGTACGCCGCGAACTCGGCCGCCGTGAACTCGCCGCCGTTGTCCGTGCGTAGGACCCGAAGCTTGCGGCCACACTCCGCCTCCGCAGCAGCTTGAAGGCGCTTGATGGCGTCCGCTGCGGCTGCCTTGGCGTCGAGCAGGACAGCCCACATGTAGCGGGACACGTCGTCGACGAGGAGGAAGTAGCGCCGGCCTCCAGGTGTAGCTGGTGTCACGGGGCCACAGAGGTCACCGTGTACGAGCTCCAGCTTCTCCTTGGCGCGGAAGCTCGCCTCGCGGGGGAAAGGGAGCCGCCGCAGCTTGGTGAGGACCCAGGTGTCGCAGAATTGCTCCACGTGGTCGACGTGCGGCATGCCCCGCACCATCTCCTTGCTGCCGAGCTGCCTCAGGGCCTCAAAGTTGAGGTGCCCAAAGCGCTCGTGCCACCTCCAAGCGTCGTCGTCGCGGCGGGCTGCAAGACAAAGAGGTTGCGCCACCTGTGCGTGAAGGACGTAGAGGCGGTTGCTCCTGTTGACCTTGACCAGGAGCCGGTGTCGATGATCCCAGATGCGCAGCACCCCGTGCTCGATCTCCACGCGCGATCCGCTCTCATCCAGCTGTCCCAAGCTGATGATGGAGTTCCTCAACGCGGGGATGTAGTAGACACCGGTGAGCAGCCTGTGCTCGCCAGTCTTGGCGATGAAGACGACAGAGCCGACGCCCTTGATCTCCACAGCGGAGGCGTCGCCGAACTTGACGGTGCCTCGAACGCTTGGGTCGAGCTCGGTGAAGAACTCCCCGCCGCCCAGTCATGTGGTGGGTGGCGCCGGTGTCAAGGCACCACCCGTCGGTCTTGTCGTTGCCGGAGCTGTCGTCGAGGAGGGCGTGTACTTTTGGCTCGTCAAGGTGGAGGAAAGCCGTTGCGGCCGGTGCCACTGGAGGTAGTTCGATGCTCGCATGAGCAATGAACAGAGCCGGCTACTCCTCCTCTTCCGCCTGCGCGACGTGGGCCTGGCCGCGTCATGGCTGTCGACAATCCTTGGCCCAATGACCAAGCTTGCCGCAGTTGTAGCAAGGGTCGCCTCGTGCTGGCTTTTGCTTGCCAGTGGCGCCGCCCTGGGCGCCTCCACGATCATCACCCTCGGCACGTCCTCGCGCCCCTGCCTGGGCGTCTTTGCGCGGCTTGCCACGCTTGCGGTCGCCTGTCGAGGAAGAAGGCTCCCCCTTCTTCCTGTCACCTTGGCCGGCAGCCCACTGCTCCCGAGTGAGGAGGAGCTTTCCGCCAATGGTGACGGGTCCCGAGAGGCGCTGAGGCTCATCGCAGTCAACGACCTTGAGGCGGCCCAACGCCTCCTCGATCGTCATCGTGGAGAGGTCCAGCAGAGACTCGATTGAGCGAGCCATCTGCTTGTACTTCTCAGGGACGCAGCGGAAGAGCTTCTCAACAGTTCTCTCCTCGCCGTAGGTGTCGTCGCCGAACTGCACCAACTTCTGCAACAGAGTGTTGAGACGGAGAGCAAAGTCATCAACGTCCTCACCTGGCTTGAAGGCCAGGTTCTCCCACTCCTTGCGAAGTGCTTGCAGTGTGGACTTGCGGGCGCGGTCGCTGCCGATGCGTGCTGCAGCGATGGCGTCCCAAGCCTCCTTGGCAGTCCGCTTGCTGGTAAGCGAAAACTGCATCTCGGACGGGACTGCAGCAATGAGGGCATCCAACGCCCGTCGATCTTGGTCGTAGTCGACGTCGCCGTACCGGACTGCATCCCACATATGCCGCACCTAGAGCTTCACCCTCATCACCACAGCCCACTCAACATAGTTGGTCTTGGTGAGGGTAGGCCACCCGCCGCCGGGGCCGAGGTCCCTGACGACAGCCTGGTACTCGTGGTGACCACGGTACCGAACCGGGGAGAGAGAGCCGCGCTGCCTGTGAAGGCCGCGCTCTCCGTCGATCCGTCCGCCGACAGCCTGGTACTCGTGGTGACCACGGTACCGAACCGGGGAGAGAGAGCCGCGCTGCCTGTGAAGGCCGCGCTCTCCGTCGACCCGTCCGCCGCCGCCATGCGCGCCTCCTCCAGGAGCGCCACCGCCGTGCGCGCCTCCTTCAGGAGCGCCGCCGGCGTGTCTGCGCCTGTCTGGGCTGCCGCCGCGCTCGTGGGCGTGCGCGGCTGCCCACTGCGCCGCTCGCCCTCGCGATGCCTCCCTCTCCAGCAGCTCGAGGTCCGCGTCGGCGCTGTCATCAGCAGCGATGGAGCTGCTGTTGCTGCCGCGTAGAACCTCGACCTCCGCTGCTGCTGCACGCGCTGCATCCGCCGCCGCCGCTGCTTCCACCTCCGCTCTAGCTGCTGCTAGCTCCGCTGCTGTCAGCCTCGATGCCCTTGCCGCTGCTGCAGCGGCGTCTGCTGCCGCTCGCTCGTGCTTCTCTGCCACGGCGAGGTCGGCCTCCTGCCGACGCCGCGCGCTCGAGGCGACCGAGCCCTGAGACTGGCCTGCGGACATGGCGCGCTATCGAGGGGGCTGCTGTGTGGAGAGCAGGGGCAGCCGGAGTTGCTGCTGCTACCGGCTGCGGTTGGGGCTGCTGCGAGGCCGGGGAAGGAGAAGAGCAGGAGATGCTCAGGCTACAGGATAGTACGGCTCTGATACCACTTGTTAGTCGCTGGATTCGCACTCTTGGTAGTAGCTGAATCCTTACTCTCATCGAGAGAGGATGACACTAGGAGTTGGGGCAATTTTCTGGTTTATTTCTCACACAAACTCATACAATGTCATGCCAACCTGATGGGTTGGGGATACATATTTATAGGCTGCTAGCCAGCCAAGCATATGCCAAGATGCTAATCTAAGATGCTGTCCTAGATGCCAACTGCTGTCCTAAAAGCAGATGTTGTCCTAGATGCTAACTGCTTCCTAAAAGCAGTCAAAAGATGCTGGACACAAAGATCATGTGCTGCAGTGTGCAGCAGCCCTACAACCACCAGCATGTGCTGCAGTGTGCAGCAGCCCTACAACCACCAGTCACAGAGACTTATCCATCAACTCCCTCTCCCCTTTCACCAATGCTTCCTGGTTCGGTGGATCCTATGACTGGTGGAAGCAGTAGTAGGTGCTGTCGCCCTGACCATGTCGTACACATGCTTGTTCATGCTAGCGATTTTCATTGGATTGAAGTGTGGGGAGGAGAGAAGAGGTGGAGAGGAGTGGTCTTGCTCGTGCAGTGGTGCTGCGTAACCTGTGTAAGTGTTCACATTGACAACAGATTCAGAGGCTCCTCCTTGCTTCTCTGCAATTTTTTTTTGTCTCAGATAGATGCTCTGTAATTTATTTTTTGATGATAATTAGTTACTCTAATTTTGGCGGTGCAGAACTAGCAATGAATATTATTCAAATTTCGAAATGAGTTGCGATCTTCTTGGCTCTAACAATTTGAGAGACATGATAGCGCAAGAAATGTGGAATGATTACCAACTGCATTTAACTTAATGAAATGGCTTAGTAGGTTCGCACCTGCACATTTTCCTTCTCGGCTGTCCTGTTTTGGTCCAACTTAATATGAAATGGCTAAGTACCTCTAGTGTTCCATTGTTCCATGATTTGATTAGTGTTTGGTTGCAACCTAATTTTGGTCAGTGAGATTATGATGCGAATACTTTGATGCTAACATACTGTGGAAGTTATTTATCCATTGAAGAAATTTTGACCAGAAGTTTTGGTGATGTTTCTTCACATTGCTAGGTATTAGTACAAGTGTTGCCTGTTGGTATTAGTTTAAACTTTAAATTAAAAGAGACCTCTGATATGAAAGAAGCTGATAGCTTTTCTTTATTCTTATCTGTATTTATATGTACCTCAACTTTATACCTCTTGGATCTAAATAAATATTTACAAGGGAGCTTTACCTCTGTAGATGAAAAACAAGTTTGTGAGCTGATCTCTGTTGTTTTAACATAGTGCACCATGTGATGATTTGTGATAGTCTAAGCTAGCTGATGATTACAATTCAAAACTCCTTTCCTTACCTGTGTGCAGAGATGTAGAAGCCCCCAAGCCTCAACCCACCCGAGATCATCTTCCTCTGCAGCTATGAGAATTATGGCACGACCCTTTCTTGATGTCAGCGCGCCCCGCAACGCCGCAAGCATGCTCTTGTGCACAACGAGAACAGTATACCTGCAATGAGCCCAACTGTTGGAAGGTATTTCTGCCTGGAACTAGCATCAGTACCACACCTACTTTTTATTTGTTATTGCAATATGAACTTGAGCCTTAGTGTACTTATCTGCTCTCAAACACAAAACGTCTCAAGATGTTCTTGTTTATATTAGCTGAATATGTCTACCTCTTCCTTATATGCCGTCTGTACCTGTCCAATCTTTATCACCCCCCCCCCCCCCCCCCCCCCCCCCCCCCCACACACACACACACAAAACACTCCCGATTGATTCAGATAATATGTTTTCTTGATAACATGCCTTGGCTGCATAGCATATTGGCAATGTTGCATTAGTAAAGTTCTCAGTATTTTAGGATGCATCACTGTGGCTGAGGATTATCCACAATGATTGTAGCATTACTCATGAACCGACTCATGATTATTTCCATTTTCTACTACTACATGTACACTTGAAAATTAGCAACAATGTCCATTATATTATAGGTTCATTATTATTGTATTATTGCCTCACATTCTTTTTTATTGCAACCTACTTTGGTTTATCGTGCATATTCATTCATTTGTCTTATGGTGTTACAGGGTACGTAGGAGAAAGCAATCGGGTCAGAGAAAGAGGAAGTCAATTCACATCCTGCCAATTGAGGCATCTTTAGGCTTGATGTTGGTAGCACTTGAAGGCAACATGCCTGTTGATGCATATTCTGTGCTGTTCTAGCATATCTGATCATTGCTGGATGTTAATTTTGTCTGATTTGTATTTTTTTTGCCTGCATGAAATCTGTGTTTAATTCGAACAAAAAAGGATCATATGTATTGAGAATTGTATGGCTGGCATGTTTAATTTTTTTGGAGATATAGTTATATATCTTTAAACTTGTGGAGCAATCACAGGGTTTCAATCCCTGCATTAACCGAACACATGATTTCAAACAGAGGGAAACTCCTAAAGGGATTGAATGTCATGGGAGGGATCTACTCAATCCCTCCCTGGATAAGATACCCTTGGGGATTTGACCCCTATCAACCGAACAAAAGCCTGAGGATGGTGACTTGTATGAGTGCAATTCCTGCTGTACGTGCCCTTTGTTGGCATTCCAGATGCTTCGGGTTAATTTTTGGCTATTCATTGCATCATCGGCACATGTCTCTAGAATTTTGAATTGGACTCTTTCACCATGGTAGACCTCAACTCTTTTTTTTTTTTTGTCATGCATACAAGATATGTAGATTCTGCCCGCTGTGACCTGATAAACAAGTATGCAAATTATCTCGTGAAGCGAGTTTGTAACAAAAAAAAAATGTTGTCTCCGGGTAACAAAGATAATCAGTATGCGCGCAGCCAGTGTAGACTGTTAACCCGTTGGTTGACAACATCGTCATATATTTTTTGTGTGTTCACGAACTTTGACCTATTGCGTTGAAAAATGAAAAGATTCTCACTTTCTGGGTACTACTGTAGCAAATAGCACACATTAAGAAGCATCGTGGCTTGTTTTACTTTATATCTAAGAAATAATTGAAGAGAGGTATCACTACTACACAACTGACCTTTCGTCGATCGCCCAAAATACCTTTAGTCTCGGCGATTACGGCGACCGGGACTGAATAGACCTTTAGTCCCGGTTGGTGTCGCCAACGTCTATGTTGTCAGGCGCTGTCGGGAGGGACCTTTAGTCCCGGTTGGTAACACCAACCGGAACTAAAGCCCTGCCTTTAGTCCCGGTCGGTGCCACGGACCGGGACTACAACTTTTGTCCCGGTCCGTGGCACCGACCGGGACTACAGGACTGGGTTTAGTCTCGGTTGGTGTTACCAACCGGGATTAAAACCTCCCCCTATAAATTGAACTTCCCTCTTCTTCCTCTCTGCCCGAGCCTTTTCTTGTTCATGTTCTTGTTGTATGTTCTTCCATTGTTCTTGCTTGTCTCATCTCCGGCGATCAATCCACTTCAAACGCTTCTACGTCGTCGTCGATTTGTTTGAAAGGTTGCTAGCTTCATCCTCCTATATTTTAGCAGCACCATATGTAAATTCATGTTGTATATGGCTATTTTATTTCATATTGCTAGATCACTTTTCATGTTTGAATTTTTATGAACGATGCTAATTATAGTACCTAGAAAGTAGTATACACATATAATGTTTAGTTCTATTATAAACTTTTTAGGATACTTTTTACTTTAATTTGTTCATGTTCTCATTTTAAAATATTAAATAATGTTGATTCTTTGTAATTTTGAAACAAATTTATTTTAACTTTAAAAATTCTTCAAATTACTTTTATTTAGAGATAAAATTACACCTTTTAATAGAAAAATACAAAATTTATGATTTTGCTATCTTTTTATTAACGTCCATAAATTAATTTTATGAAATGATGAACCACTTATAAAATTTTGAACTCAATTAGACAAGGTTGTGCCGCGCTCTTTTCTCATGCTGGACTTTTAATTATGTGATGCCATATAATGCAGATAATGACACGCCATTGGATGTACAATGTCGATCGCCGCTCCAACGAGTTCATTGAGGGCGTGTAAGAATTCTGCAGAGTGGCAGAGGAAAACAAGCGGGATGGTTTTATGTGCTGCCCATGTGCCGTGTGTATGAATTTGAAAGAATTTTGTAGCTCAAGAAGTATTCACTTGCACTTGTTCAAATCGGGTTTCATGCCAAACTATATTTGTTGGACCAATGTAAGGTCCAAATGGCTAGAGGGGGGTGAATAGCCTATTTAAAATTTCTACAAGAATTACTTAGCCACAAGTTAGTATGAAAGGTGGCGAAGCAAAAGCACTAGCTCTAACTAATTAAGCAAGCCACCTACACAAGTCTAGTACAAGGCTATCCACTAAACACAACAACAACTACAAGCTACAAACAAGAAGTAATACGAGAGAAGAGCTTCGAGTGATTATACCGCCGTGTAGAGATGAGAAGTACCAATCAATCAATAACACAAGAGAAATCCTCGGAAAGAGAATGACACAAGAATTTATCCCGATGTTCACTTGCTTCCCGGCAAGCTACTCCCCGTTGTGGCGATACACCCACTTGTCGGTTCGCGAGCTAATCGACTATCAAGAGTCGAGCCCTCAACGGACGCCGCACAACCGCACACAAGATGGGGATCATCCAAGCCACGAGCTCCACTAGAGTATCCAATTCGCGAACTCCCGCGGGGAAGGATCAAAAACCCCTTACAACACTTGGTGAGGGCTCCAACAATCTCCAAGTGTCATTAATTACCAAAACCAAACTTGGGCTTTCAACCAAGCACGGAGAGACCGGGGTTATGATGGAAGAAGGTGAAGAAGAACAAGCGGACCCTGACGATGTTTTTGCTCAATACTGTGACTTCGCGATGGAGGAAGTTGAAGAAGAGACGGATGCAAAAAATAGTATCGCTGAAGATGACGATGCTCTTGGTGATGTCATTCGTGACGCACAGAGAGATTATGAAAGTGAAAAGGAGAATGCTAGTTTGACCAAATGCTATAAGATCATAAGAAGTTACTCTACCCGTCGACCGAAGATGGGCAGAAAAAGCTAGGCACGACACTGGAGTTGTTACAGTGGAAGGCAGATAATGATATATCCGACAAGGCATTTGGGAAATTACTGAAGATCCCCAAAAAAGATGTTTCCGAAGCCTAATGAATTGCCCACCACTATATACGAAGCAAAAAAGATCGTCTGCCCTTTAGGATTACAAATCGAGAAGATACATGCATGTCCTAATGACTGCATCCTGTACCGTGGCGTTCACGAGAATTTAGATAAATGCCCTGTTTGACATGCGTCACGGTACAAGATCTTGCGAGATGATCCTGGCGATGTTGAGGATGAAGAACGTCCGAAGAAGAGAATCCCTGCCAAGGTTATGTGCTATGCTCCAATAATTCCACGCCTAAAACGACTGTTCAGAAACAAGGAGCACGCAAAGTTGTTGCGATGGCACAAAGAAGATCGTAAGGTGGACAACATGTTGAGACACCCTACAGATGGGTCCCAGTTGAGAGAAATAGATAGAGAATTCCTAGACTTTACAAATGACGCAAGAAACCTAAGGTTCGTATTGAGGTCGGATGAATTTAATTCTTTTGGGGACCAGAGCTCTAGTCATAGCACTTGGCCCATTACTCTATGTATTTACAACCTTCCTCCATGGTTACGCATGAAGCGGAAGTTCATTATGATGTCGGTGCTCATTCAAGGCCCGAAGCAACCTGGCAATGACATCGATGTCTACCTGAGGCCATTAGTTGAGGAACTCCAGCTGCTATGGAGCAAACCAGGTGTGCGTGTGTGGGATGAGTACAAACAGGAAGAATTCGACCTGCGAGCATTGTTGTTCGTGATGATCAATGATTGGCCAGCTCTAAATAATCTTTCAGGATAGACAAATAAGGGATATAATGCATGCACCCATTGTTTTGGTGACCTTGAGGCTGTCTATTTAAAAAAATATTGAAAGGTCGTGTACTTTGGCTATCGTCAATTTCTTGCTAAGAACCACCAGTTGAGAAAGAAAGGCAAACATTTTAAAGGTACGACAGAACACCGGTCCAAGCCAGGCAACCGAGATGGGGCAGAGGTATTCAAGATGGTTAAGGATTTGAATGTAGTGTTTGGAAAGGGACAAGGCAGTGAACCTATTCCAAAAGACGCTTCGGGGCGTGCCCTAATGTGAAAAAAGAAGTTAATATTTTGGGAGCTACCATATTGAAAAGACCTTGAGGTCCGCCACTCGATCGACGTGATGCACCTGACAAAGAATCTTTGTGTCAATCTCCTAGGGTTCATGGGTGTGTTTGGAAAGCCTAAGGATACCCTTAAGACACGAGAGGACTTGAAGCGCATGAAAGAACGAGACAACCTGCATCCAAAGAAGACAGATGATGGACGTCATTACTAAGACCTACTAGCTACACTCTTAGCAATGAGGAGAAGGAAAGCATGTTTGAGTGCCTAAGCAGCATCAAAGTCCCATCTGGGTTCTTCTCCAATATAAAGCATATAATAAATGTGTCAGAGAAGAAATTTGTCAACTTAAAATCGCACGACTGCCACGTGATTATGACGCAACTGCTTCCGGTTGCCTTAAGATGAATTCTACCTCCATATGTACGTCTGGCCACCGTGAAGCTGTGTGCATTTCTCAATGTAATTTCTCAGAAGACAATCAATCCATTTGATCTAGGGCCGGTTCAGTTTCAAAAAATTTGGCAAAATGACACTATAGCGAATTTCGTTGTTATTTGACAATTAGTGTCCAATTAGGGTCTAATTAGGCTTAAAAGATTCGTCTCGTTCATTTCGTCTAAATTGTGTAATTAGTTTTATTTTTATCTATATTTAATGCTTCATGCATGTGTCCAAAGATTCGATGTGACGGGGAATCTTGAAAAATTCTGCAAAATTTTTTGGAACTGAACAGGGCCCTAGGTACTCTATAGAATGATGTGGTTCAATGTCTTGTCAGCTTTGAGTTGGTGTTCCCTCCATCCTTCTTTGATATCATGACACATCTCCTAATTCATCTGGTCAAAGAGATTAATATCATGGGTCCTGTATTTCTACACAACATGTTTCTCTTAGAGAGATTTATTGGTGTATTGAAAAAATATGTTCACCAGCGGGGTCGGCCAGAAGGAAGCATTGTCAAGAGATACGTGACAGAGGAGGTCATTGAGTTCTGTGTGGACTTCATTCCTGACCTTGACCCGATTGGTCTTCCTAAATCACGGTATGAGGGGAGACTTGGTGGAAAGGGTACACTAGGAAAGAAAACACATATCAGCCAGGATGATGATTCTTTCAATAAAGCGCACTACACAGTTCTTCGAAACTCCACTGTGGTGGAACCGTATATTGAGAAACCCATGAATTTTGTATGATCCGAGAATCCTGGGAAGAATGAGGCTTGGATTACGCGTCATCACATGGAGACATTCGGTGATTGGTTGCACAAAAAATGTCAAGGTGATAAAACTATTGGAGATGAACTGTATTTGTTGGCTAGGCAACCAGCGTGGCACGTCCTCACGTACAAAGGGTACGAGATAAATGAAAATACACTTTACACCGTATCCCAAGATAAAAAAAGTATCAACCAAAACAGTGGTGTCCGCGTGGATGCTAGGATCCGAATGGGAACATAAACACATATTATGGTCGCATAGAGGAGATTTGGAAACTAGACTATGCACATAATTTTAAAGTCTCTCTATTCCGATGCCAATGGGTGAAGATGAACGGAGGGGTATCAGTCGATAAGGAGTACGAAATGACAATAGTGGACCTCAACAATATTGGGTATAGAAATGATCCATTCGTCCTTGCTGCTGATGTGAATCAGGTGTTCTATGTGAAAGACATGTCTACAAAACCCAAGAGAGGGAAACACGATGAGAAAAAAACCAACGAGCCAAAGCGCCACATAGTTCTTACAGGGAAAAGAAATATCGTGGGAATTGAAGACAATTCAGACGTGTCAGAGGATTATGAAAATGATGAATGAATCCCACCCTTCTGTGTGGCCAAAGACCCAAGCATCCTGCTCGCTGCTGAGGACACTCCATGGTTACGGAATGATCACAACCAAGGGCATTATGTCAAGAAAAAGTTTACCACTGTGCCCGCTTGATATAGGTAGTGAACTCAAATTAATAATGTGTATTTGACATCTTGTGTAATATAATTGTAACATTATGTGTTGAAAATTCAAATTTGAGTGGTTCAAACTTTGCTATATGTGGGAATTGTGGATTTTCAACTACACTTTGCCAACACTTTGTCAAATGCAAAAATGATCTATATATGAAATATAGATCTTGATGAGTGGAACAATATTGGTATTCATGACTTTTCCAATCGAAACCATCCATGGTTTCGAAAACCGGCGTTTGGCTATGAATTCTTTCAAAATTCAAAATTGAGTAGTTCAAACTTTTACAAATGAAAAGTTGACCATTAGGCCAAATGTAGGTCTTGATGAGTGGAACAAACTTTGTATTCATGAGTTTTCCATTCGAGACCATCCAGAGTTCGGTCAAAGTGTGTTTTTCTAAAAACCAATGTTTTGACTTTGGTCAAACTTGGTCAAATGACCTATTTGATGACTTCAAATGAAAAATTTTTTAATACCAAGTTGTTAGAGATCATCAAGATCTACATTTGATACATGGACCATATTTTCATCTGGATAAATTTTAGCAAGCACAGGCACATGTTTTTAAAATCGAAGACGTGTTTTGGTCAGACTTGGTCAAATGACAGACTAAATGACTTGAAATAAAAAACTTTGGAATACCAAATTGTTAGAGCTCATCAAGATCCAAACTTTTCATATAGACCATTTTTTCTATTTGAAAAAGTTTAAATAAATAATACTCACCAAATCTTGAATCTCACACAAAATATATGAAACTATATGTGGGAATTGTGGATTTTTAACTGCACTTTACCAACACTTTGTCAAATGCAAAAATGGTCTATGTATGAAATGTAGATCTTGATGAGTGGAACAATATTGGTATTCATGACTTTTCCAGTCGAGACCATCCAGGGTTCCGAAAACCAGCGTTTGGCTATGAATTCTTTCAAAATTCAAAATTGAGTGGTTCAAACTTTTACAAATGAAAAGTTGACCATTAGACCAAATGTTGGTCTTGATGAGTGGAACAAACTTTGTATTCATGAGTTTTCCATTCGAGACCATCCAGGGTTTCAAAAACCGACGTGTATCTGAAAATTTTAAATTTTCAAATTTAGACAATTAATGTCGCGCATTTGGATAATTATTATTGAAGAAACAAAAGTTTCACGTCCAAATAACCCAAAAACAAATTTTCTGTCGAAAGCCAACAATTTTATATATTTTAATTGCCCATTATATTTTTGCATTAACACAATATTCATTATAAATAACATTTATTTTGGATAATATTAAATAGTTGAAAAAAATAGTGTTTACAATTTATGTAATGCACAATAGAGTCAAACTAAACTAATGTGTATTTTTGAAAAAAAATTATGATAAATATTTAATTTACTATGCATTTAGAAAGATGAAAGAAAAAAAAAGTGAAAAATAAAATTCACCAAATTCTGGCGCCTAAACAGGCGCCAGAATTTGGTGGAAGGACCTTTAGTCCCGGGTCTGGCCACCGCTCTAGACTAAAAGGGGCTTTAGTCTCGGTTCCAGCCACGAACCGGGACTAAAGGTCTCACCCTTTAGTCCTGGTTCTTGGCTGGAACCGGGACTAAAGCCCCTTTAGTCCCGGGCGGTAGCCAGACCCAGGACTAAAGGTCCCTGGCCTATAAACCCCGGCCTTCTTCCTCCTCCTCCCCACCCGCGCGCAGACACGAACCGCCGCCGTCTCTCGAGCACCGCCGAGCGCCGCCCCGAGAACCGCCGCGCGCCGCCCTCGTCATCGTCCGCGTCCACGTCCGTGTCGCCAGGTTCATCATCGTCCGCGTCCGTTGGGCTGCTGCTGCCCCAAGGCCGGACGCACCAGTACAGCCCCGGTGGCCCTGGACATGGGCAGCGGCACACCATTGCCAGAGCGCTGCTGCGGGGGCGGCGCTTCCGGCACCGGCGCCGCCAGCGGCGGATATATATATATACACACACGGCACTAGGAAACTATTCATATTAATGGGTTCACTTTGTTTTTTAAAGATATTTGCATCGATTATTCATATTAATGGGTGCTAGGAAACTATTCATATTAATGGGTGATATTGATTAATTCATAGTTTTTTCAAATATATTTGCATCGATTATTCATGAATGATATGTATACCTAACATTAAAGAATGAACGGTTTCTTTGATCTTACTTTATCTTCTATGAAAAGAATACGACACTCTTATCAATTTATATAGTCTTAGATTATTTATGACAAGGTAAGTTAAAAAAATTTAATATGTTTTCAAGAATTTAAGTTAATATACATGTTGTGTCCATTTTGGAAGCCTCAACCTTAGCACTTAATTTTGCATGATAATTGTGTCCAATTATACCGTTGTTGTATGATTACCTTGATCTATACTTATATCCAGATGATATCCCACTAATATGTGTAAGTCGATCTCTTATGCTTAGTAATGCCTAAACCCTAAATCCTAAACTGTAAACCCTAAACCTTAAATATTTTTGTAGAAATGGTCGACCCGAGAGAAGACGAAGAAATATTGTTGAACATGATCCGCGGTAGCGCTGAAGAAGGTTGTTATGACGATCGTGAAGGCGATGAGAACCCTGAGGGCATCGATGACGGTTCTCAGTACTTGGTCGACCCGAATGACCAAGACAATATTGGCGAGATCTGTAATATATGCAGCCTCCTATGTTTATAGACATGAAATTCAAAAAAAAATTCTTTATTAATTGTCTTGTTTCTGCCTACATAGCCCTCTGTCTCAACGACAACCACGGGGACCAGCAGAAAAATACGAGGCCCGAAGAAGTCGATGGAGGGCTGGTTGGTTATCACAGATTTCGACGAGAGAACAGGACAGCCACGTGGACCCCATGCAAGGGCCTTTGTCAACCACTTAGGGTATCTTGCCCGGGATAGGATCCTGATCAATGTCCGTGAATGGAAGAAAAATAAGCAACGCCCAGAAATCAGTTATGTCTCCGACCGTGACAAGGAACTAGTTTGGGGTGACGTGTTGCAACATTTCACGCTAGACACAAACGATGAACAGTTGAAGGAAAGAGTTCAGGATTGGTCTATGAAGAAGATGGCCACACAATTCCAGTGCTATAAGAAGAATCTATATAACAACTATATCAAGAAGAACAAGACTCCGGATTTCAACTATAAGCACTTTGTCAAGCTGCGGCCGTTTTGGGACGAGTTTGTACAGTTCAAGACGTCGGAAGAGGGTCAGCAACGGGCGAGAAGGAACTAAGAGAATGCTCGACACAAGACCTACCACCATACGATGGGATCAGGTGGCTACCCTACTGCCATTCCTAAGTGGAAAAAAGCCGAGCAAGAGCTAATTGACAGGGGTTGGTGCCAGAATCCCTCGACTGGCCTGAGCGCGCCAAGCACTGGTTTTTCGCTCATGGAGGCCGCCTGAACCTAGAGACCGGAAAGGTCGTGTATGGGGAACGCATCCAAGCTATAGCAGAAAGATTTCATTAAGCCCGCTCCGTCGCTCAAAGTGGAGAGTGGCAGCCGAACAGAGATAAAGATGAGCTGACATACGCCCTGGGGAACCCTGAGCACGGTGGACGGACGAGAGGCTATGACTCCGTGTCGTGGGAGCATGTCTTCCCTCAGGACAGAGAAACTTATAGAAGCCGCCAGAGAAAGAAGGAAGAGGATAGGGAACGACTATGCCAGTTGGAGGAGGCTGTTATGAAGACCAGTGAAGTGGCTCGTAAGGCACTAGAGCGGGAGGAAGCGCTTAAGGCCACTATGAATGAGCAAATTAGAAAGGCCGTGGAGGAAGTTGTAAGTTCCCGCCTCCATAACTTGTCATAGCCGGCCGCCAACATCAGCCCCGGCTCAGCTCAGTTGAAAAGCAGTTGTGCTTCTACGAAGGTGCTTGTGAGGCAAGATGATGACACAGGGATGTGCTTCCCAGTGGATGACGTCATCGCTCCGTTAACGTCCTGTGAGCTGCATATTCCGGAGGGGAATGCCACAATCAAGGTGGCTACCGGTGTTATATCTCCTATCGACCCCACCAAGACACCAAGGATCCACTCGGTCGCAATACCACCCGGATATGCTAGTGTATCAGTGAATAGAGTGGTCAAAGGATATGAAAATATGGCTCTGGATATCGAAGGTGGTGATGGGGAGAAGACCCTAGGTGAAGCGAAGAAGACATTCATATGTTGGAAGAAATGGTACATCATTATTCCTGGGACGCCGCCACCACAACCGAACCCTAGGTGTGGACGATTGTGAATGCAATTGCTTTTCAATAATTATGTACTGTATCTAATTACGGTTCACTCATGTATATACCTTGTTCGTTTTTTTTCAAATCCAGGACCTCCCTAAGTCCGTCTATCCATTCACCACATGACCACAGTGCCGTGGGACACGACGACGACGATGATTTTATACAAGACAAGGCTGCATCCCCACCGCTGGCCGTATCTCCTCCACGACATACTCCAACACCGCCAGTGGCCTAATCTCCTCCACAACAGCAAGCTCCAACTGTGCCGCCACCGCCGCCTCCGCCAATGCCGACAACGGCCGCCTCATCGGCACCGGCTGGTCCATCAAGGAACAAGAGGCCCGCTGGCTCACAGAGATCGGTCCCACCACCTCCACCGAAGAAACAAGTTGTGGTCACGAAGATCTCGAGAAGATGACCAAGCTTTCATACGAGAAGACTGATGAAGAACTTAATGCTTCAGTCAAGGCAGAAGTGAAAGCGTTCTTTGAAAAGACCAAAGCTGACGCACGAGCAAAGCAAGAGAAGCCATACCTAATATATCCTCGTGTAAAGCTACGTCAAGTGGTGCAGGCTATGCAAGACGCGAAGCGTGCCGCTAGTAAAAAACCAGCGCCGCCACTATCAGACTATGAGCGTACTATCACAAAGAAAATCAAGGAGGAAAAAAGAAAACAAAAGGCGGCCGGGAAAGATGTTGCATAGCTTGGCCAATAAGCGCAGCAATCAGTGCCGCCACTAGTGGTTGAGAATCAATATGGTTCCAATATGAACTTGATGCAAATGTCGGTACCTGATGATGTGGACTTAGATGAACTCGCCAAGTGGATGAATGTGACTGGGCTTTTCTTAGAACAACTTCTCGGTCGAGAGGAACTGACAACTGTTAAAGAGGCCGAAGTTGTTGATGAATGGCGGAGGAAGTACGTATATGGCAGGAGTCTATGCGACCCTGCAAAGGTAAAAAATCTTGGTACATGAATGTAAAAGCTGCACGAGTACTACTTGAGATTCTGTGCACAACATCAAAGTGAACAATATCTGGGCGTCTAAGTCAGAGACCATCACTACTTCCGTGGAGATGACGTCATCTAGGTGCAATTTAGTGAAGTACACCAGCTTCTCTATATGGATGCTCTTGACAAATCTCTCATAAGCTGCTACTGTCTGTAAGTGATTCTTCATTTTAATCAATAATCCCACTCTAGCATATGTACGTATTCGTAATAACTATGCTCACGATGTGCAGACACATGATGAGAGAACTCAGATTAAAACAAGACGATCGAATTGGTTTTATCGATCCGTATGTCGTGTACAAGGACATAAAGACTAAAGATCCATTCAATCTGAAGATCAAGGAAATGGAGAAAAATCTCCGGAGGTTCTTTTATAACCAAAGGCATAAGGAGTTGATACTCTTCCCTTACAATATGGGGTAAAGTGTTGTGTTATATCATGTCTTAGTCAATCCAACATTATATATATATATATATATATATATATATATATATATATATATATATATATATATATATATATATAAACAAATGCAGGGATCACTAGATACTCATTGAGATTAAGATCAAGGAACAAACTATAAATGTGTGGGACTCAATGAGAAAAGAGCTGGCAATGTACCAAGACATGATAGACATGATCCAGAGGTAAGTTCTATCATTCGTTAATTATCGTTGCATGCTCCTTTAATTTACTATGCTATACCTAATCAACGACCGACTTATTGGACAGGGCTTGGGCTTGGCTACAACAAAGATATCGTACGGATCTGAAAGTGCCACTCCCCCTCCTATTCTACATAAGTGGGTGTCCAGACAACCGTACGGAACCAATTTATGTGGATACTACGTTTGTGAGTACATGCGGTGTAGCAAATTTACACCTGCTAAAGAGATGCTAAAAGTAAGTAACATGTGTATACAGTAAATTCATATCTTATTTATTTGTTGAAACTAAATAAATCTTATGTATATTAATATCTTTTCCTTTAATTAATGCAAATGGAAGGAGTGTAAATTGAAAGAACAAGTGTTCAAGCACACAATACTCGTCGCAATCCAGGAGACGATCGCAGGTTTCATCAACGATCATGTCATCCCGGAAGACGGCGAGTTCCACCACAACCCTAGGTTGAATTTGAAGAGTTCAAACAAGAACGAACACTTGTATGAGCTTTGAGTGGCGGGCAAACATTTGTGTAACTCATTAACCGGCGGCCGAACACTTGATTACTTGTATATTATTGTAAATGTAATGTGTATGTACGTATATATATAGCTCTATATATATATATATATATATATATATATATATATATATATATATATATATATATATATATATATATATATTATTTGTGTGCAATAATAACGCTCTCGTATAGGTGCAACGTATACGGATAATAGCAGTGAAGAATAAATTGGAAAACAATATAACTGAAAACCAAAATCAATAATGAATTGGAAAGAAAAAAAAAAGAAAAAAAACCTTTAGTTCCGGTTGGTAATACCAACCGGGACTAAAAGGTGCTACGCCACGTCGATGCCTGGCAGCACCTTTAGTCCCGGTTGGTATTACCAACCGGCCCTTTAGTCCCGGGCCTGAGAACCAGGACTAAAGGTGGGACATTTAGTCTCGAAACCTTAGTCCCGGCTCGCAGCCCGGGACTAGAGGTCCTTTTGACCGGGTCTAAAGCCCCGTTGTGCAGCAGTGTATCAAGACGTTCTGTTCTGTTTCGCAACATCAAGTTAATCGAAGAGAAGCTTCAACGAACCTTGTGTTCTTTTCGCAAAAAAACAAGAACCTTGTGTTCGCATTGCTGAGACAGCTTGAACATTATACATCTCTCAGTTCTCTTTTTTATTTATTTATTTATTTATTTATTTATACGTATCACGTACATTTTACACTGTACTATTTTAGGTACAAAATTTAGCGGAACGAATTGAACCATATACACCACCATGACAGCGTACAAGAGATATCGCGAAAGCAGTGATGAGTAGAACTTTGCTTTCTTCTTGCTTGCTTATTATTTTCTGTTACTATATACCCTGGTAGCCGTTTAGGCAACCTTGCACGAGAAGACTTCCTTGGCTCTTGCTGATAACTCCGGGAATACCCGAGTTGGGCGAAAGTCCTTGTTGAGGCAAACCACGGTCGCTGTGCCTTCCAATACGAGCTGACAAGTATATATAGGAACAGTGAGTGTGAGATGTATATATGATGCATCGCTAACAGCCTAACATATGTAACACACGCCTGCACTTGATGCGTACCTTACGATCCGGCAGGGCCTCAATCTTGTGCTCCACAATCATCCGCACGCCTTTGATTTGGACAGGCTTCACCTTGACCACGAACCTGTCGCCGCTCTGACGATAATGAATGATAAACAATATAATTTCTGTGAGATTTTCCTTGCATAGTTGCATGTGGGATTATATTTGCCATGCATGTGTTCACACAGCTAACAAGCAGAGATAGATGTGTACCCTCAAAGGCGCGAAATACTTGAGGTTGAGCTCAGAAAGAGCCATGGCGTTGCCCGTGGATGTCCAGTAGTCCACGCTGATGCCCAGCTTCTCAAGCACCACGTCACGACCTGACCGCGTACCGTGCCACGCCTCAGTCAGATAATTGATATTCGTAGATATAAATGCATGCATGTGCCATGCGTCATGGTCTCATATGGAGATAGCTATGGTCTTTGGAGGTCGAATAAACGATGATGGCTCACCGCTATGGAGGTAGCTGGCGTAGATGGCGTTGTTGACGACGCCGTACTCGTCAAGCTCGTCGTCGCGCACCTTCATCTCGACCTCGAAAAATCTGTCCTTCCTGTGTGAGTTCTCGTGTGCACCACAGAAGATTATTCAGTTACAAGGGAAGGGACAGGCCAGGGACATGCATGCATGGTGGCTTCCAGCTGGAAAGTGGAAACCATGCAAGCCAGTAGCCAGGGAGGGATCCATCGAATGAAGCTAGCGAACCTGACGGTGACGGTGGTAAGCTGCTGGCTCGGTGCGGTGTGGCTAGGGCGAAAGTGTTGGTCGAGCAGCTCGCGGCTGGTCTTGGTCTCGGGGGCGGCGACGGCAGCGGCACCCCGGAGCCGGCTGTACTTGGGCCGCGCAGCAGCTGCCGTGACCCTGCCGAGACGCGCCCGGCCGGTGTGCAGCACCACGCGGTGGTGGCCATGGGCGCCGCCGGAGCTGAAGCTCAGCATCCCGTGGGCGGCGCGCAGCCGAGGGGAGGGCCCGGTGGCCTGATGATGAACGAGGCCGGCCATCTGCTGCTGCATTAATTGTGCGATTGCGCGAGGCCGAGAGCGAGTGGCGTGGCACGTACACGCGTACGTTCTTGGCTGATGATCGAGCTCTGCTGGATGCCTTGGTGTGCAGAGTTGGATAGATAGATATATCGCAGTGATCGTTGATGCCAAAGCGTGGGCGTGGCGTCCTATATATACACAGAACACAGGTGATGCCGGCCGCCCGTGATGGAGCAACAAAACGACGACATGGCCAGAATTTTGCCGGCTGTTCAACTGTCCTAGCTCGTCGCGGGGGCCGGGGGGTGTTACTCCGAAAATAATGTCCAATCCTGTGTGTGAGCGAGCCACTGGGCTTTGCCATTTCTCATGCTCTAACTAATCCAACAATGGCATGCAGCAGCAAGTTTGGGCTACGTACATGACCACTGGATTGTACCGCGCGCCGAGTCGGGTTTTCGACTGTTCAAGTACCTTGAGCTTGAGAACCGGCCAAGGCGTGTGTGAATCGAGGTCAAGTTGGAGGCGCGCGCGCGCGTGTCCCTTGACCGTGTCCATGCCTTTGGTAGGTGGCGCCGTCGGTGCCGTGGTGTTCCTGAGAGTGGATGGCGGGTGGGATCACCTTCAAGTGGGTCCACCGAGTCATGGAGTGCTAAGGGTTTAGCATTGCGTGCAGAAACCTGTGAATCTGTGATCAGTTAGGAATACTAATGATGAATGACAGCGGCCGGATAAACTAAAGTAAGTCGTTGTCCCATGGTGTTGAATTTTCAATTTTGTTGCGGCGACGCCACACAAACCGGATACGAGTTCGTGCGTCCTTGAAAAGTTGCTGGAACTAACACAACAGTGAGAACACACACTGCAGCGGCGACCACGAAAATCTGACGCCTGTCCGCCCGCGGCTGTCAACTGCTACTGTTACTATTTTAAACACTCTGCAAGTGCAACGGCTAATTAACCACTATACGTCAAAACTAGCACGCAGAGAATCGCGCTACGGGTCGTGACTTCTGGTGTGTATTCGTACGTACATAGTACAGACTACTGCAGTTCACCGTCTTGTTTTGTAGGGGTATGAAACAAGCAGAGGCACTTCATTTGTTTTGCCCGGTTTACATTCCAACACCACTTCTCCTGCGTTTTGCATGTGCACTGCTGAAACCGTACCGTGTTGTGGGCGAGCGTCGGGCGCAGGCATATTTGATTTTGTGCTCCATGTATGATATGAGATATGCCCTGTAGTATATGTTTATGTTTTTTTTTTCCCAAGATCATAATGTTTTGTTTCGTGGGTTCATAGTATATGATATAAAATCCAAGGATTAGGATATCATGCATCGAGATTCAAATCTGAAACAAGAAAGAAACAGTTGGATCACTTCCATATACTTGTATCTATATCTCTTATAAAGCTAATCCTCACTACAAATTTTATCTCAGCATGCAGCTAACCACATCATCTTCCACTAATTATTCACGTCATCTGTCATCTCCCACTAATAGCCATCACATCCCACTATGCAAGAACATATGTAGATGATTTAACTTATATATTCAACAAATACTATGTCTAGATGCATAGTAAAAGCAATGTATCAAAAAAGTGAAAATATCTTATAATTTGAAACGTAGGGAGTAGCATTTAATACCTACCATGCCAAAAGGTAAATTATAAGAATATATTTTATAATATATATCTAATGAAACTTATTCGATACTTCAAATATTATTGCCATTTTTTGTACTAACTTAATCAAAATTAGGATAGGTTTTATCTAGAATAATTGAAAAATCCTTGTATTTTCGGACGAAAAGAGCATATCCAAGTATCAAGTATATGGCATGAGTAACACGTTTGGCGTACGGCGGTACTACGGGACTTCCCTGTTGAGGCCTGGTTTAGATTGAAGAAGTTAGAAAAATTTGAAACTATAGCATTTCGTTTGTATTTGACAATTATTGTTCAATCATGGACTAACTAGGCTTAAAAGATTCGTCTCATGATTTACAATCAAACTGCGCAATTAGTTATTTTTTTTATCTACATTTACTGCTCCATGCATGCGTCCAAAAATTAATGTGATAGAGAGAGAGTGAAAAAATTCTAACTTCTATGGGTAATCTAAACAAGGCCTCAGATCGAAAGGATAGCAGATCGTGGACTCTACTCCCTGGTCCATCCATACGGTTCTACTGTAGTTTAGAATTAGAGGGAACACCAACCCATATTCCTCGTTTCGTAGCGATAAAGTCCACGAATATCACGTATCTTGATTGTTTAATAGCGATGTATCGGAAGTTCGGAATTGGAATTTGAAACAAGCAACAAAGAATTTGGTAACTCTCAATATCTAAAGCCATAACTATGTCCGTATGCCGTGTGGCCATTTTCAGCACTGCAGCTCCGTGCCCATCAGGTTTGGAGTATTTTTAACGAAAACGAGAGCTGCCTAGTAGGGCATGTACCGGTGATTTAATATAAAGACCTGTTTGGATTTTCTCCTCTAAATTTTAGAGCTAAAATCTTGAAACAGGTGGTTTAAAGTTAGTTCTGAACTTTAACCCACTTCACATTAAAACTTTAGCTCCCAAAACTAGGATAAAATGCTCTAAAGTTTAGAGGATAAAATCCAAATAAGGCCTAAGTCACATACAACACAAAAGACTAGTCGTATATGAATTGTCTAAAAACAGTCTAAAAAACATCCAGTGGTTAAATGGTATGTATATATAATAGGCGATATCTCTACAATGGAAAAAGTATTATTTATAAGGCAATTTCTAGTGCTATATTTTATTGTACATATTCTTAGAGCGAGGTGTGGGTGAAGAAATGAAACAGGACACAGTGTAAAGTTTCATATGTCTACATATTTAAATATTGTTTGATGTTACGAAATGAAATGTTCTGATGAGTGAAAGTTTCACTCAGTTTTCAGCGTGTGGGTATGAAACAAAACACTCCCTGTGGAGTTTTACTTAGATTTCCAATGCATTGGAAATGGTGCGCGCTAGATTTCATTTGGATGAAACCCATCTCTTCTCTCTTCTCATAATTAATATGTCATATCATCATTTTTGTTGATGTGTCACCTTATTAAATGGGAATGAAACTCCTACTAGAACCGATCTAAGAGATTTATCTCATGTTCTCAGACCGTTCGTTAATTACTAGACGATATCTTTCTACTCCTCTTTCCTTCCTTTCCACGTCAGATAAGACCATACGCGGCACCTTTTGTAGACGCATGTATCACCCCACTATACACAATCTTATATTGCTAAGAAGTCCAAATTGGGGGTATATAACCAGAAACAACAAAACACCTATCAGGTTTGGAGTATTGGACTATAGATGGCACATTTAGTTAGGGGTAATTGAGGAGGGAATAAGAGTTTGGATTGGAGTATTGAACTATAGATGGGACTTTTGGTTGGTGGTAATTGAAAGGAGAAAATAAGTCTTTGGAGTTAGGAGTTTAGAAAATCTTGTTTATCTCGTAGGAGTGGGAGTTTTGGTGGAAAGAGGAAGGAGGGTTTAGGGAAAACTCCACTAATCAATTCTCTTGGATATATGAATTCCCTCTTCTACCAATCTAGGATATATGAATTCCCTCTTCTACCAATCTTCAACTCCCCCTCTTATTTCCCTTCACGAACCAAACAGACAGTTGGAACAAAAAGTCAAATTCCTACCTTAATTCACTTTATCAACTCCCACCACTAATTCCCATGTCCCTTTCCCATACAGTTGCCAACCACACTCTTGAAATTAGAAAAATCTTCTAGCTCCTAAGAACCATCATTGGAGAATCTTGTAGATCGTCAGATTACTCTCAGCTATACCTGTACAAAATCTCAACTCTCTTCAGTCGTCATCTCGGAACAATGGCAGCATGACGACGATATGAAGAACGATATCTGGTCACTTCAGAGTGCCTAAGAATGTTTACACAGTTGATTCAAGCACCTGATCCGTCAGCACCTCATAATCCTACTTCCGAAAATTTCCTTTCCTGTTCCTAATACAACATGCAGATGTACTAAAGCACATGCTATTCCTCCAGAGTAAGAAGAGCTTTCTGTACCAAACGACTGCAGTAGCAGATCAAATGTTTCAGATGAACAGTTACAAAGAATGCAGATGAACTGTGCTCTTCTATGACAGTGCTGCTCAGATGGAGATACATAGATGGTTTTCGATGACACTGCAGCACCAAGCAGCCACCAGTCTCCAAAACTGGATGATACTATTATGCAGCCGCCAGTCTCCAAAACTAGATGCTACAATTATTGCGATTATTATCGGAGTCATTTAAGCTCTGCTATATTCTTGGATGGGGAGCTGCAGCTTGGATGATATAATTTTGGAGATAGGATGGGACTCTTTCTTTGAGACAAACAGCCCTTGTCTTTGCCTCCAAAATTAGTTGCAGCTGTTATTCCGATTATTAATGTCGTCATTTGTCCCTCTGCTGTCCTCGGATGAGAAGAGCTGCATCTTGGACAGTAGTTCACGAGGAATGCGGGTAGGATAGTAGTCTTTGTTCAGGCAAACAGCTGTTGCCTTTGCCTCCAGAATTAGCTGCCATGAGAAACAGGACGTGGAAAATTGTTATGTATAGTATAGGTATCTTTTGCTGTATACAGAGGTTGCACATAAATGCATAAAGTAACATGTAACTGTATGGGTTGACACAATCCCAATTCCCACACAGAGTTCTGCACATAACATTGTGGCAGAAGAGCTTAAACCCACGCTGTTTCTTGGTTTTTCTGTTCTGAATGCGTAACTTTTTTTTTTTGCGAGGATTCTGAATGTGTAACTTGCTGTTCTGCATACCTCGTGATTAGGCAGCTTCTCAATGATGTGCTCGAATATCATCCGTATGCCTTTGATGCCCACAAGCCTTACCTTAACAACAAACTTGTCGCCACTCTGCCAGTCCAAAGAAAATAAAGGGGCAAATCAGAACCAAGAGAAACTGCTATGCAGTGACATGTTCAATCCGAAGTTTCAAGCTGAAATAATTTCATCAGATTTCTTCAATTTTGGTTTCTGCATGGCTTAGGAAAGGAGCACATTACCCTCAAAGGGGCAAAGTACTTTAGGTTTAGCTCAGAGAGGGCCAGGGACTCCCCACTGCGAGCCACTGCATCCGCACTGATGCCTACACTCTCAAGCACCTCGTGACGACCTGGTCAATTTCAAGGCATAGAATCAGATATGGGACCTCAATATGCTACCTAAACAAGAATTAAATTTTAGAGAACAAACCATGATAGTATATAAGTCTGACTAATTATATTGGTGTTAACTAACACACAATGCTAGCTTCCGAGTTTGTACTATGGGCAGAACTTACCATGTTGGCAGTAGCTAGCATAGACTGCATTGTTGACAACACCATACTGGTCAAGTTCATAGTCACGCACCTTCATCTCCACTTCAAAAAACTTCTCCTCCAGCCTGACAATCAAAGGAATTAGCAATAGTTCAGCATCGACCATCCATGTGCATTTATAAAGTTCAATTTGGAGGAGTCCAGTGTCTTTCAGGAAATTGGGTATCACGAATTCACGATCATCCAGGCATCCAAATTATCAACATTACAGAAGGAATCGGAGGTAAAAGGTTGTAGCTAAAGATGACAGAATGGCATAGCTAACGAGCAACGCGCATAAGTCACATAACTGATATGAATTTGTGCGCTACAAGATCGGCAAAATTAGTGGATCCCCTTCCCGAATAGCTACAAAATTCGCCACGGGTGATGCTCCAGAGCAAAGTGAGCAACAGCAGAGTGGCTGCGATTACACTTCCTTCTATGCCGTGGACCAAGTAAATAATCCGACCGTATCTCAAGTTTCCCCCACATCCAGTGAACCCAGAAGTACAAAGAAGAAAACTCCGAGTATAGAGGACAAAGGGAGGATTCGGAGAGACCTCAAGCCGGCTTGGGGGCTGGTGGATTGGGCGGAGACGGCCAGGGGGCGGTACGCGCGCCGGCCAGCCGCGGAGGCGAGCGGCGCCCGGCGAAGCGCCACGGCCCGGTGGACGGGCGGAGAGCTCCGGCCAACGGCTCCGCCGTGGATCGGCGGCAGCGCGGGGCGGGCGGCGGGCACGAGGCGCGCGAACTGGTGATGCATTGCGGCGAGCAGGCCGAGGGCCGGTGTGGGGCTTGCCAGCTTGACCAATGTACTAGTTGGGCAGCCAGCCAGCCTGCCACCCACCCAACCAATGTACTAGTTGACATAGTATGAAACTAGAGCATTGATTTTGTCCAACCTCCAACAAAAAAAAAAAAAACTCCAACAGTTCAACGGCATCTCCCGCACGGCCGCACCCGCGAAGAACCAAAACCCAAATGCAAATCCACCGAATCCCTCAAACCCAACGGCGCGTCGGGGTTCCCGAGGTAGCGCCGCCGCTACCTCCTCCTCCTCCGGCGGCGGCCTTGACCAAAAGTTGAGCACTCTGACACGACCGCGGCATGGTCGGTTTCAAGGACGCTGATTCCGTGGCCGGCCCCCGTAGGTGCGCCAGTCTTTCTCCCTTTGCTTCAATCCTCTGGAGGCTCGACTCCCGCCGAGACACCGCGTAAGCGTAACCCTATATGTGGCTTCCTCGCAGTGGCGACGGCGGGTGGTGGGAACTGGAACCCTGTGTTGGATTGATAATACACTTGCACTGATGCTGACCTTTCATGGGTAATAATGAATTCATGCTCTGGTCATATGGTGTATTCGTATATGAAATTATGGATTCATGTAGAACATCCTTATTAGGTTAATTCCATCCTTGAAATTTGTTTTTTCAAAGATGCCTTTGCTTATTACATAAATAAGGAAGTCAGAAGGCTACCTGAATAGCTATAATGTGATCCTTTGGTTGAAATGTTCCAGTTATTGATAATTTGATCCTGAAAGGAACGTGATCCCTGATTTGAGATAATTGACACTGTGGCCTTTATTTTCAGGCTGATGATTTTGGATTAGACAAGCCTGTGCTGGTATTAGGGACAGAACTTCCAGATGGGTCATGGTTCAGGACGAAGCACCTTTCCTCTGAACATAAGGGCAGGCAGCTCATGCCTGATGTGGCAGACAAGATGATCCGCTAACATGCGTTGAGATATATTGGTAATTAACTGAATTTCCATGTTCTGGTCTATGGATATATGCATCGATTCCTTACTAGTTTCTCATTTACAGTTTGTAGATGAAATATCTCCTAGAAGGGATCAAAGAAGCTTTTCTTGAATAGTTGAATTTTTTCTCATTAGTAACACTGGATAAGACTTTGCTTCGAAGCTGTCTCTCTGCAGAATTTCTGCGGAGGTAACACTTTGCTTCGGTTATTCCCTTGCCTAGACCCCACTCGTGTGGGAGCCTCTGGCACTGGGTCTGCCCAGTAACACTGGATAAGAAAAGTGGATTTCCATGATTAAAATTATTTGAGCAAACCAGGTTTAGTGCAGCTGCCTGGGCCCTTGCACAATTTTGCAAAACAAACACTTTGAAATTTGATGTTATTCCTGATATGTTTGATACTGGTAGAAGTTTACAGGGCAATCCTTGCAATGCTTACTATGTTATGGGACCAATTTGGTAGTTAGTCATTTGAGGAATCTATTTTCTTTTAGCAATAATCTGTTAAACTATGGAACCAATCTGCTGTTACTTATATCCAAGAGAAGCATACTTGATCTGGCATCTAAACCACTAGATCACTTCTTTTGACATATAATTTTTTTTGGGGGGAAAGGTTTTTGGCATATGATTGGATGCTCAAATTATCAATACTAGAATAGAAGTAATCCATGCAAAATAATTGACCCACAACCTTTATCTCCAGATGGATTCTATTAGCTAGGCTCTAGACATGCTTCTGCTTGCTAGTACTTTCGTTCAGTATATATGAGCACAAGTGCAACTTTTTGAAGCGCCTCTTTTCCTTTCTAAGTGTCATTTATGTTCGACTTGGATTTTTGTCTCTCTTATTGTGAATCCCTATTACTATGTTGTTCTTTTTGGTATTAAGTATTCTGTGAATAACTAGTCACAGTAAGCTGTTGATACTTCCCCAAAATTGTGCAGGGCATGGTCGAGATACTGACACCACAAGGGTTTTTTTTCCAAGATCTTACTGTGCTTTATGGAAACTAGGCTCAGAATTTCTCCAAGATTGTCAGCGTCATGCAAAAGATACAAGAATGTGGTGCGGTATAGTATACCCCTTCCTTGGGGTTGCTTCCTAGTGATACTGTTGCAGATATCTTTCCTGGTCTCTATCTGAATACCATGGGATAACAGTAAGTCAGTGGCTATTTTCTGTTAGGTCCTCATCTGTGGCTGTTGTTCGTAACCTTAGCAACCAACTTGGACTTCTATCAAGTATTCAATAACTATGGTAACTATGGTTCAGATATGGTGGGTTTTTGAAAATTTGCTTCTCTTGTACACAGAGGGGAAAAAACTGAGACTTTTTACATGAATCAGGTTGTTAGGAAATAATCCAGTAGATCCATTTGTTAGGCATGTATCAGGATAGGTTAGGAAGTAGGGGATCATGTCATGTCTATAAGTCTATAACATCCCATCTATAGAATGGCTTGAGAGCCTAGTTTAATCTCCTCTACAAATAGCTGCCCCCTGTACTCTTTATGATTCAACCAGATAGGAACCCCCCCCCCCCCCCCCCCCCCCCACCCCCCTCTCCCTTCTACTTTTGTAGCTCTCTGTCTCTCCATCTCCTCCGCCCGCCCTCCCTCTCCCATGGTACTGTTCTCGCAAACAGCACCTCTGCCCCTTCTCTCCTCCAACAAATCTAAGCACATAAGAAAGAGAGATGACACTATAGATTCCATACTTGTGAGTAAATGTCATTGGTTAATGGAAGTGAAGGGTTGCTGCCAACTTCTACAACAACAACAACAACAACAACATAGCCTTTTGTCCCAAGCAAGTTGGGGTAGGCTAGAGATGAAACCCAAAAGAGACGAGAAACAGGGAGACACATAAAGGGACATAAAGGGCACAAGACAAAAAGAGGTCACGGTTCAGGCACGTTGATTGCCAATCTCCAAGCGCTCCTGTCCATAGCTAAATCCTTGGAGATATTTCACTCCTTAAGATCTCTCTTAACGGACTCGTCCCAAGTTAGTTTAGGTCGACCTCTACCGCTCTTTACATTATCGGCCCGCTTTAGAACTCCACTACGCACCGGCGCCTCAGGAGGCCTCCGTTGGACATGTCCAAACCATCTCAACCGATGTTGCTGCCAACTTCTCCGGGAGTTAAATATGTTCGATGCTGATCTCCAAGGGTTGATTTAAACCCGTCACCAGTCCACGTTCGAAGCCTGCCATGTCTTCTTAAGGCTAAGTGTGGGGGAGTTCGCCCCAGTGGCACACTTGGATTTCTATGATGAGCATTCAAACATTGGAGAGGCACAAAGAGTTCATAAAAATATGTGGAATTTACAATAGAAAAAACCATAAATATATTACAAACCTTTCATACAAAATACTAGTTCAAATAGCTATGAGAAACATTGAATATCTAGTTCAACTTAACTCTGATCTTGGTTCTTGGTTTTATAAATCTTTAATCTTTATTTTCTACGTTTCAAAATAAAATAAAAAAATAACATCATATTTTTCCAAGAAAAATAAAAAACAAGTGATATCTTTCTTTCCTTTTGCGAGGAACAAGAGCTATCTTTCATGAAGAGGGTGATTTTTTTGCCCCTAAGGGCATGTGCTCTGCTGCTGTGCACCCTCAGATTCGCTCTGAGATGCGTGCACAGCAGGAGAGCACAGCTTCCTTGCTTCCTGTTATGCCGATCACATCCCGCACAGCTCTTTCTCTTGAATGGTTGTGTGGCTGCAACTTTTGCCCATGGCTGATGACGGATTGAGGAGGTGAAAGAATGGAGCTTTGAGCTGCCTAGGCCATGGTTGGGTGGACATTGCATGAGACGTAGGGTATGAAAAAACAACAAAATGAGACGATAGAAACCTGTTTTGAGATGGAGATCAGAGAGGCTCGATATGATATACTTGTACATTTATCTAACACACATATATTATATATTTTATTTTGCGCCAAAATATTTGGGCAATAAACTAAAATGCCCCTTTTTCTGATAATGAACTAAAGTGCCCTTGAATATTGAATCAAGGCACAAGGCAGGTCTGCACTTGCTGCTTCCCCCTTCCCCCTTCCCCTGCAGTCTACTTTTTTATATAAAAAAGTGAAGGGTTGGTTACTATAATTGACATCTTCAAATAAATCATCGTGCTAACCATGGAAAATACTTCAAATTTGTGTGGAATGTAGTTGGTGAAGCTCGGAATTTTGAATGTGGTGCTTACTATGGCATGCCTTCGATTCTTCTGCCATCCTTTATATCTGAGACTGAGAACAATAGGTATTTACTCTTGGAATTGCAAACTATGGACGTGATTGGTTTCATGATTTTGTTTAGATTACCTACTCCCTCATTTTCCTACTGAATAAAAAGTAATGGTATAAGTTAGGGATGGACCAACACATTCCATTATTTATACCGTCGACCATACAAATTTGCTTGGTTTGGACTTTGGAGTCAGAATTGATTGGCAAAAGCAAGTGTTAGGTTCAGAGTTAGAATGGCCATACATATTACTCAACCTGTGAGTCGATTGCATGATTTCATCCTGCAAATGAAACTTAACTTCCAATTCCATGGTTTGATCCTGACTTGAGGGTTCCCTGGGATGCTAGAAGGACCAAGCTGTTGCATACAGCAGCATACTGTGATGGGCAAAGCTTTGTGTTCGTACTCCTTTGTAGATTCGAACATAATGGAACAGTTTGAATTGCACAGACATCTGATGTACAGAAGTATAACAAACTCACTGCTCACTGTCTTGTTTACACTGGTATACATGACGAAGTTTGGAAACTAATAATCTAATATAATCTTTTATCGAATGGTGCTTCACTTTGTATAGACGAAACGAATCTTGAATCTGACTTATGTGTCACTATACGTATATACTAGCTTGTAAAATGGTGTTCTATTCTTTGTTTGTGCTGTACGAATAAATTTGGTTTTGCTGTAATCGATCTATGTACTTTTTCTTGAGTGTGTGTTTTCTTTCAGACATCAGGTGTGAGCCAGTGGTATCCGTTGACGAAGCTCTTGTCGAGGAAGGGGCGGGCGGCGAAGTAGTCGAGCTCCCGCGCCCACGACACGCCGTGCACGGCGTCGACGCCGGGCCCCCAGTTCCTGTACATCCCGAAGAACGCCGTCCTGCGCGCCCGTGAGGAGGTAATAATAATAACAAGCACAGGTTAGTAGCCGTGGTCCGAGGAGCTGAAAGGCAGGCTCAAATATTGCCTTGCTGCACGGTATGTAACTGGTGTGAAGTGCTGAATGTTACATGCTCTTGTTGCTGGTGTGATCCCAGTCATCCCAGCCGCCGGGCGCGATGACGCTGTCGAAGTAGGTGTAGGCGTAGACGATGCGCGAGTACTGGCCCATGGCTCGCCCCACGTAGAGCCTCCCCGTGCCGGTCACCCGGCAGTTGACGAAGGCGAAGCCGGTGCGCTCGCACGGGTCGTGCCGCCCGTGCGCCGCCACCGAGCCGAACCGCTGCGCCGTCGAGTGCAGCTCGCAGTCCTGCATGCGCGCGTTTTCACCTCCTCGTCAGTACGAAACCAGCAGGTTGCAGGATGCGTACACGTATATGCGTGCGTGTGCCGTCGTGAGCGCACGTACGCGGTACGCACCTTGTAGAGGGAGCGGGCGTTGCCGAAGACGAAGTCGATGGAGCCCTCGATGTAGCAGTCGCGGAAGTAGTGCCGGCCGGCGTCGTCGCACAGCGTGTCCTGCGCGCCGTGGAACCCGCAGCCGAAGAAGAAGGCCTTGTCGCCGGAGATGCGGAACGCCACCGCCTGCCCCCCTTGCGCGCCGGGCATTGGTGCCGGAGCTGTGTTCTGCCAAAGACAACATTGGAAAGGGAAGTGCGTCAGCTAGATGCGATGCCTGCATGGACCAACCGAAATCGACCAGAATGCGTTGCTCGTCCAGGATGCCTGTCGCCGCCAAGCCATCCAGTCAACCTGCTCCAAGCACAACTAACAACTTCAACAAATACAGGGCACGCAGTAACATCGATCTTGCTTATTGTGTAAACAACATGCGGATCTATCGGATTCAAAAATTTCGAAAGGAACGAGAGCTAGCTAGCTAGGATACACACAGAGACGGCAGCTAGCGTTTACAAAGTCCAGACTTGTGACTCTGAGGTTTTGTCACTTTGCCTGCCCCTGCACCGTGTCTGCCGCCGCTGCATGATGCACCAGCTGGCCGTAGCCACATCCCTTTTTCCCTGTGCGTCTTGTGACCTCGCGTACGAGTGTACGCTCGGGCCTTTCGTTCATCATCATGGACCACTGGGTCTGGGCAATGCATGCATTGCAAACGGCTGCTGCTCACCTTGAAGCTGATGTTCTTAGCGTTGAAATAGTTAGCGAGAATGGTTACTGAGGCGGTGTTGTAGGTGCGGAGCGGCTGGCCGTCGGGGCCGCGGTCGCTGGCCCGGTCGTGCCACTCCACCACCGTCACGTCGCGGCCGGCGCCCTGGAACGTCACGTACGGCTTCGACGCCGGCACCACCACCTTCTCTCTGCGCGCACGCACACACACACACACCCCGTCCCGTCAAGGAAATGAACGAAGCTCGATCAGCCTCAGCGAATGAGAAAAGGAAGGCCAGCTAGCTTAGCTAGCTAGCTAGCGAACTTACATGTACGTGCCGGCGTTGATCTGCATGATGATGCGCATGGTGTTGCCCTCCGGAACGGAGTCGACGGCCTGCTGGATGGAGACGAAGTCGCCGGCGCCGCTCGCGTCTACCACGATCTTCCGCACGCCCACCGGGTGCTTGTACCGGTGGCCGGAGTGCCTTTTGTACTCGCACTTCGTCGCTGCCTGCTGGCTCGCGATCGGCGGCAGGAGGCTAGCGATGGTGACCAGCACCAACAAGAGGATGCGAGCCATACTGCTTCGCGAAACTAACGCGGATTCTAGAGATAGCTCGTTGCGACAATGTCCGTAAAGTAGAGATTGCGAGCGGATAATGGTATGAGGTTCCTTCGGTATGCGTGGCCTTAGCTTGAACGTGTCTTGTCAACCTATCACTCTTCTATCAGTCTAGCTTTCTCTCACTCTCCCTCTCTATTCACATGCACAACATATGCTGAGACGACGGAGAGCGAGGCGAGGTAGCTACTACACGGGCGAGAGGGCGCGGCATATCTAACCATATCTATAAAAACCGGTGGCACCGGCACCCCTCACATTTCACTGTAGCGTACTGTTCTAAGCACAGTACCGGTTCACATGAACAGTATCTACCCGCAATGAACAGTACATACATGAACAGTATACCCGTTAATAAACAGTACCTGCCCGCTATGAACAGTACATACCCGTCAATAAACAGTCTAGACCCGTTACCAACAGTAACGGTTTCGCATAAACAGTGCCATGCGAACCCGTAATCAGCCAACGAATCTACCCGCTATAAACAGTGCATACCCGTTAGTAAAACAGTCCAAACTCATTCGAAACCTTAAGTAATAGTAACAAATCCCATTACCCGTACACATCCACTTAAAAAAACAAAACAAAACACCCGTGCTTTGCACGGGCTACCTGCTAGTATTATATAGAGGTGAGTGAGGAGCAAGGCCAGGATGTACCAACGGAAATAATGGAGTCGATCGAGATACGGGAACGCTCCAAATGCTAGCAACCCGGCCTGCTGCAGACGCCCGCCGGGTGTGTTTTGGAACTTCTTGCCTTGGTCGGATGCCAACGGTCATGCTTTCTCTGAGGGTGTGTTCACTTCTCATGCAAACCTAAAATATTTCTTCTTTCACACATCACATCGAATCTTTGGACGTATGTATAGAGCATTAAATGTAGGTAAAAAAGATAACTAATTGCATAGTTTGTATATAAATGTCGAGACGAATCTTTTGAGCCTAGTTAGTCCATGGTTGGACAAATTTTGTCAAATAACAATGAAAAGTGTTACAGTAACTTTTCACCAACTGAACACATCCTGAGTTTCAACGTTGCTAGCTACCTAGGTTAATTAACTAGCTAATACCTTGTTTGGATGTGCATGTATTTTTTTCGAGATTGAGTTTTTAACCTGTTTTTCATTAAGAAGAAAGACAGAAAGAAAGGCCTGAACACAGATATAAAAAGACTCACAAGTAATCTTAGGATTACCCGCGGAATCCCAGAGACACACGACATCGACAAGTTCTTGCTGTTCCACATCCGCTGGCAAGACTAACGTACGGGACCAACCAAGAAACGTCGACAAGCTAGAGCAAGAGTCTAGCAATTACAACACATTCTCGGTCCACGTATGTTGAAGTGGATTGGAGTGAAATTAAACTAAATTTTATTACATTCCACATCAATACATGTGGATTGAGGTGGATACACAGGCATCCAAACAAGGCCTCACAGAATGTACTCCCAAATCAACATGCACACAGGCGACTAACTAGGCGAGTGAGATCTACTATTGGTATATTACGAGTGTCCAGCAGCTTCTACGTGGCCGCGCCGAAATAGATTTTCCAGCCGTTCACACAAAGCGAACATTATACTCGTACCATAATCTATGGGGTTTTTCACGTTGACTGCAATGGAAGCAGCTTCCCTTTCATTTTTAACAAGTGTTGCTCTTGCTCGATAAATTCTTGCATGCGACCCCTCGCAACTTTGAGAGACTTATCACTTCAGAACTGCATATAGTATAGTACCATATACATGTAGTAGTACGTACGTACGTGCCAGCAACCTGCAAATCCTGTATGCAACGTAGAAGCCGTGCAGTGCATGAAAATATGTGTGTGTAACAGATCAGCTTTACCAAATCCCTAGACGATGCATGGTCCAGATCGACGGTGGGGGCCCTCCGAAAAGGGTACTAGGGCCACGTTTAGATGCTGAAAAAATTCAACCCGATGAATAGTACCACTTTCGTCTTATTTGACAAATATTATCCAATCGTGGACCAACTAGGCTCAAAAGATTCATCTCGTGATTTCCAACTAAACTGTGTAATTAGTTATTTTTTTACCTACATTTAATACTCCATGCAAGCGGCTAAAAATTGATGTGATGAAGAGAGAGTGAAAAAACTTAGAATTTGGATGACATCTAAACGAGACCTAGATCGGATGGAGACACAAGCGTACACGGACAGGAGCGCCGAGATCGAGCAGGCAGCGTGCATGCAACAGTGCAAAGGCAGCAGCGCCTCCCACTGCACTGCGCTGCACGCCGCGAGTGGGAACAAAGTCGCTGCAGCGTCCCGGCGATTTGTCACTCCAGAGGCCCGAGAGACGCCACCGCAAGGCACGAGATAGAACGGTCCGAACGCCCCTTCCACCTTCCTATATAGGAGCTGTACCGGCCGGTGTCAGTGTCACACAGGCTAGGTCGCATGCGGACACAGCATACTACAAGAGCTGCACTAATCCACCGCTCAGAACTAGAGTGATCAGAGTAAACTAATCCGCGTCGCGAGCCTTAAACAACAGCAACGATCCAAGAACGAACGTACACCCGCATGCCGCGCGCCCGGCTGCGCCTATGCACTGCGGTGCGCGCATGCCTGCATGCACGAACGCGCACGCCGGCACTGCCGCGGGCAGTGAAAGGCCTCTCTCTCGCATTGGGAGGCGCGCGCGGGCGCGGGGGCAGGCGCAGGCGCGGCATGCCGGCCGGCATCTATCGGCATGGCGGAGGTGGACGCCGCCGCGGTCCGGCCCCGCAAATAGCAAAGTCGATCGGGGCGCTTTTTCTATCCGTGGTACGAGTACATTATTATTCTCTTTGTAGCAGCAGTCGTTGTAGATGACGAGTGGCTTGGTTTGGTACTTTGGTGTGGTATTAAAAGGCTAGCCTTTTTCATCGTCGTTCATCCTTGTTCTCTTCTGGGTCATCATGGGCACCTCACTAGTCACTCCCTCCTAATCACGCCGTCTGGTCTGCGCGTCGTCAAGTATATATACTACCCGATTTGTCTACCTACGAGGACCACGTGCAGGATGCATTGATGCTGTATGTATGTGCAGTATCGACTGCCTTTTTGGGCTGGATCCATGCAAATCCCTGCTTTTACAGTGCAATTTTAGCCTGGTGACAGAGAAAGTTAACCTTGGATCGGCAACTCAGCAGTAGTGAATCCATACAGTATTACTGTATCCACCTACCTAGCTTGTACGAACGGTCGAACGTGTTAGCTGTGTTCCAAGAATAACGTTATACACGTCGCGGATGCAGCCGAAAGCAGGACGCCGAAAATTCTCGCAAGGGGACGAGCAACCCGTACCGCTTCTCGATGAATGCAGCCTCCTCTTGTTTTGATGGGCGGGGGTGACTACCGGTGCACAGTAGTGCGCTGCCGCAAGAGGCCAGGCGCAGGCGGGCGGCAGCTAGGCAAGCGCAACGGTCACTTGCCGGCTGCGCTCGTGAGGCCGTCCGGCCGGGTGCCGGGCGCAGCTAGCCAGAGCAGGGGGCACGGCGCGCGCGGGTGGTTGCCGTCCCGTGCGCGTGCGCGTGCGCGTGCGGTGCGGTGCGAACGGGCGGGCGGCGATGCGGTGTGGCCTAGTACGTACTGTACTACCAGCGCTGCGCTGTGATGACCTGCTGCTTGCGTGCGGCTTTTGTACGGTAGCAGAGCGTCTCGTTGCGTTTGCCTGGAGGTTTTTTAAACGTTGGGGAGCGCCGGATGGCGGTCTGCAGGCGGCAGGCTCGGCGAGAATGACACATCGGACCAGAGAATCGCGGCTCCTCCCCGATGCAGACAAAACCGCATGCCCGCTGTTGCCGGGTACGTACTAGTAAACTTTGATAACCTTTTTCCGCAGGAAATGTTGCTTAAAACATCTCCATCAAATTGAAAAAAACACGACCCTTACGGTCTCATTTTCCACGTCTTCACAACCAGTAGTGATCTCGCAGATTGTTATAGTTGTGCCAGCCAATACAAGTCCCTCTACAGTACCGGAGAGAAGACTCATCTATGTCTTGGGGCAACGAGACCGCCCCGTTGCTTGGAACCCTCTTCATCTTTTTCTCAGTTGATGACCAAAAGGGGTAGCCTGGTGGTAGTGGGACAAAGAGTAAACAGTAGATGGCTGCCAGCATTGAGAGCATGTACTGATGTTGTTGCCCTTAACACACCAAGTCCTGCTTGGACTAGACCTATTGCCTCCATTGGGCATGCCCTAAAAGGGATTATATGAAAAATAACTTTCACCATATCCTCTTTACAATCTCCTTTGCCTAAAATTGTTCTCAGACAAGGAAAAATAGCCCTCAACCCCTCAAAGAAAGAGAAAAGCAACTCATGCACTTTCCCTCCCCATGCCTTGGACAGCCTCACCGAAGGAGCCACACGTGTGTGCGAGCACGACGTCACCGTCGTGTCAAGCCACCATTGTCGCTCCGGGTCGCGCTGGGCCATCGCCGCTAGGTCGAGGCAAACGGGCGGGCGACCTCGCTAGGCCACCCATGCCACCATGCTTACGTGTGCTCAAGGCAGAGTAGGTGAGGAGAGAGTGACATGAGAGAGAAGAGATAGGGTAATTATTTTCTTGAGTCTCTCATATGTGGGTTCCACACATAAAGGGGTGAGATTCTTTCAATTTGCTACAACATAACTCCCTAAAACTTGAAAACTTGTTTTCTCAATCCAAATAGATACAGAGTATTGCATGTAGCCGTATAGAGACATAAGGTGATAGAACACACACTCCAATAGATTTCTTTTCTCGTTCTATTTACCTAATTCTTTTCTCGTCCCTTGGAATCTATCCTCTCTTACTCAGAAAGTGAGACTACTTCAATCCCCATTTATGTGTGCTTTACGAGGGGGCTGACGTGGCTTGTGAGGAAAGAGAGGGACGGTAGAGATAGAGAGAGAGGAGAGGAAACAAGAAAAAAAACGTCCACTGGTACATGAGTCTCTCATGTCACTGGGTGGATCTTTTTTCAATCTAGTGCAACACATTTGTCCTATTTTTAATTTTTTTTTCTATCTCCTATATTAGTATTTTAGGAAAATAGATGTTGAATCTAGCAAAAGTATTCTATGAACAAAGTCGTATGTGTTAATACGATAAATGTACTTTGCTACTATTATGTTGGAAAGTCCAAAAGTCACATGCATTATTATAGTTGTTAATTAGCTGATGTAGCATTATGGTTACATATTTACATATGCGCACATGATATGATTGTGCACAACATCATCTGACGCTATACCAATCAATAATGTTTTGAGACCGCTGAGTGCCAATAATGTTATAAGACCATTCATAATCATCACATTGTCTTCAAGAATGCCAAATCAGACGGAATGCAATGAAGCATAGATGAAACAACCACCTTCAATGTATGATTCTCTATTGAAAACCTATTAAATACGGATGAAACGCACAACATTCTCACTGAGACTGCCTAAGCTACTAGTACTATCTCCATCTTAAAAAAACACATAATTCTACTACTAGTCACAGTTAAACTATCATAAGTTTAATTAAGTTTATAGAAAATATATAATCAACATGTATGACTCTAAATAAATAATACTATAAACTTATATTTCTGTTTATTTAATGATATTTATTCGATATGATAAATATTAATATGTTTTTATAAATTTTTGGTTAATCTTTAAATCATTTAGCTTAGTATTATTTTAGAATTGAATTATTTTTGGACTGGGAGGGAGTAGCATTTAGTGTAGAGTGGCACTGGATTAACTTGTTGACAAGAGATGACAGAACATTTGTCGCATCCAGTCCAACGTCCTCATCAAGATGAAGTCACCGTGCACACACCAGTGCAGGACTGCAGGTGATGACTGATCCCGTGCAGCCATGTTCGCGAATCGCGAAAGCTTTGCTTTTTCTGTGCTTTGTTCTGTAGGAGTAGTATAGTCCGCGACCGTGAGTCTGTCCGTATCTCTTGGTAAATGGAGGGTTCACACATGCAGCGAGTCAGGTACACGTCAATTGAACTCCAACGTTCCGTCACAGTAATAAGACGGATCCGGTGCAGTGCAGTGACAATAGCCACTGCACATTAAGCAGTCTCCGGTCGTGAGGAGGAGCACTGTTCAGCAATGTTTATCATCATTATTCACGAAAGCCGTCTACAACACTGCATATCACTGTAGCATCATATCCGGACCGTTGTCTGCGAAATCGACAGCCAATGCGTGCAGTCTTAACTTGCAGTGGCAATAACCAGTGCATTTTATCGTCACAGTAATAAAAAGAAAAACCGTTCAGGGGAAGCCAAGGCTATATTATCCAACACAATTATACCACGGTAAAAACAAAGTACTGTTTCAAACAGTACACCATCTGAGCTTTCAACCCTTTTCTTCATTGGTGATGGAACTGATCATACCAATTACAAACAAAGCCAAAAATGCCTTGGCTTTTCAGAGGAACAATAAATCAAAATATCTAAAAACTGACCCCGGTCCGTTCCTCTTCAGTTCCGCACCAATTCTACCCCTCCTTTCCCCTGTATATGTCACCTACATGTCTAAGACAACAACAATCATGGGTTCTAGAGGTTTCCAGATGGTTCCCGAAGGTACAACTCTTGCTCCCAGGCTGCAGATTTACTTGGCCATCAGAATTTGCCAACGTGAATGGAGATTAGCTGTTCAAACTGAGCAACAGAAGTGATCAATCAATCATATGTATCTGCCGTTGCCCACTCAGTATAGCTTTGTGAACTCGGCGTTTTGGTTAGCTTCTCCGAGCCTGAATGCATCCCTCTCAATCAGGACATGCAAGGACCTCATTGTCTTGACCAAAGATGCCCAGATCAAGGGCGCACAGCAGAACGCATACGCAAACACTGCCAATGCCCTGACAACACCATTTAGATACCAAGGGAAGGCCATCACCAATAGCGCGCCGATGAATCCAAACCATGTTGTGAGGACGGTCATCGGGTGGAGGAGGAAAACGTTGATCACAATGGAAGAAAGAGAGAGAGAACCGAGCAAGTAGAGTGGCCAGCCAAGCAGTGGATGCACGGTCCTTGGGATGATGAAGAAGGGTATGGTGTAGGCAGAAAGTATGGACCAAGCTGCCACTACTCTCAGAAGGGAGAGCAAGAACATAGTGTTTTTCTCCATTCTTCGGTTGTAGCACATCTTGGACAAGCTAGGCCGCGCCAGTCGGGTCACTGCTATGACTCCAATGTACAGTACAGCCTGAATTAATACTACTGGTATCTCCGATGAATACCTGTTTTGCATAATATTAACATATTATAACGAAACATATGTTGTTCATTTCAGAAACTAAAAATCAGCATCTTTAACCAGCATGACCTCCCCCTAACCCCCAACTTAGGAGTAATATTATACCCTTAATTATTAGAATCCCCTACTTTGTGGAACTTTATATTACCAACGATAAAAAAAGAAACATGACAACTTCTTGCCTTATGTAACTTTATCCTAAAAGACAAAAAAGGCATGGTAATGCTTCCCCCCCCCCCCCCCCCCCCCCCCATGCATCTTTATTGTAAAGAAGATAGAATGCATTTCTTCGTGACAAGTTAACAAACATGTCAGGATATAATAATGTGGACATCCTTATCTGGTTCTCTAGGATGTCACTAAGGTTGGAATTTGAGCATGCAATAGAAATAAGCATCACAAAATGGAAAGTAAAATAGACCACTCACCCTAGGATTTCACGACGTTGTTCATGCCAAGAGAGCCCCAAAGGTAAAATTGGCCAAGACCACCAGTACCATGGCTTAAACCATGGAGCACTCGGAAATGTAATCACACTGTTCGGTCCACATGGAATACTCCAGCGAAGCTTCAGATCTGAAAGTCTAGTTTGTTAGTCTGGACCAACAGAATGTTTGAGAATGTGGAATAATCATACTGCTACAAGCACTCACAATAGTAAGACGCATCCATCTGGTAGCCTAGAGGGAGGCGATAAGTACCCTGAAGTTTTGTACCATTAGCTGGTGGATGGAACATTGGCTGATCAAGCAAGTCTGGAAAATAACTAGCAAGGAAGCCTTGGTCTGCACCATCTGGGTTTTCACGTCCAACCGCTAGCTCATGAAGCATGTTCTTAAAAACGTCCATTGAGGGCTGGAAACAAAATAAAGTTAAAAAAATGTGTTGCTGAGGACATCGAGTTGAAAGGTAAAAACGAAAATTACACCAAATTCCAGAGGAAGGCTAATAGATTTCAGGTAAAAAATGCAATGAATTCCTGAAGTAGTGAACAAGATAAACTTTTCATTACTAAGAAAGGAATAACAAAGAATCAATTATCAAAAGGCAGTTAGATTTCCACTATGCTCAAGTAATGGACATCAAAGAATGTCACTAGATGCAATGTAGGTTTGTTAACCATTTCAAAGACAGAAATAACATATTTTCTGATCTGCAAGAGGTAATTTTTTTTGCAGAAAATGGAATGCCTGCAAAGTAGCTAGCCTACCTGAAGCACAAAGAGACCTGTATGGAAGATACAGGGATTGATGAAGACAGCACAGAACTGACCACACTGAAATAACTCATCAGTATTTTGGAGGAAAATGTTGTCAGAGTCAAGCATAACAACTCGCTCATACAAAACCAAGCTCCATGCATACAGCTTGTTTAGAGTCAACTTGAATCGCATGTTGAAATTTTCTTGTTTCTCGTAAGGATTTTTCAAATTCTCCACAGAGACCACCTTTACGCCATCATCTTTCCTAAAGAAAGAGTTTCAATGCATATATATTACTAACAGAGGCAAAAACTGTAAGAAAGAACATGTTACTGAAGTAAACAAGTCCAATTCTGCAGGAAAAGAAAAACATTTCATCCTAAATATATTGCCACTGTAAGTGTATGTTCAATGCTTAAAATAGGAGTATAAATTGAGCAAAACCTAGCAAAAAAGCATCGCATCTGAAAAGAAAAAGGGATGCTCCATGCATGGTTTCAAAGAACAGCGTCACAGGATAAATTGGCACGATGGCATCAACATTCATATTTGCTACTTCACAGAGACAAATATTGATGTCCTTTACCTAATCTTTTGTTTCACTCTATACAACCACTATTGTCCATTCATGATTAGCAGCACTTTTTTAGTGCCAACAATAAAATACAGTACTGCTATAGTCCTATTTCTTGATGCCCACACCAAGGTATAATAACCTCAACTTGTGTTCATGTTTTGTAATACAGAAAAGAGTAAAGTTTTATCCATTTATTATGTGCAAAGTGCAATTAAGTCTGTCCTTTAAAGTTAACAATTAAAAAAATTCTCAATATAGCAACAGTTGAAGATTTAATATTCTAACAAACAAAGAGAAACGTTGGACCACTAGGATACCCCCCAAAAAAGACAAATTCCAAAAAAAAAAACACCATCCACTCAAGGTATAAGTTGTTGAAAATAACTGACAGGGTCATAAGTCATAGCACAGACAAATATTTAGCAATGAAAAATAAGCTCCAGTCGACATCCACAAGTGGCTGTTTGGACAATACGACATATTTTACATACTAGTCCAACTGATATATTGTTATAGTCCCCATCAGCTAACTACTTACTAGAACGTGAGGCAGTGGAAATCAGCAGGTCAAATATCACAACAGTTCAGTAAACATCGTAGATAGGCCAAGTCAGTAGCCCATTGCAGACATCATTTTTTATATAATAACACAGTTGCAATTGATGAAACTCAAAGGCCAGGGCTGGAAATTCGCAGCTCAACAAATATCTCACATGTACTCACGTCAACAAACTTCATGGCCTTACTACTAAAGTCAACATGAAAGGGACCTACGCACTCAGAGACCGTTGAATTCTGAGGCCATTTCCAAAGATGCAGCCAGAGCGCGAACACAGTCATCTCGCACTTTCCAGCACGGTAACAAGATGGAACGGTAACAAGTATCGGCTAGTCAGAGAAGTTCAGATAGTACGGGAGAGAAGTGCAGCACGGTTTGATCCATGAAAAGGGGGGAATCACTTCAAATACGGCTGGAACACCTGATGGTCCTCATGTTTAAGGAAATGTGACGAATACAATGAAACTTGAACTGAACAAGGAAGGAGACAATTTATAATCATACACTGGAACATCAACCTATCAAAATAACCATTAATTCGCGTCGAAGGTGTTGAGCCAGACAACCTAAACGACCAAAGTTCGGCGCGGGCGTGAACCTGACCCAACCGAACATGAAAATAACCACCAATTTTGCTTCAATGAACTAAGCAGTCATCAAGTCAAACCCCGAGCACTTCAAAACGCACCCCAAACTGAAAGTAACGCAGCGAAGTTCGCATCAAACAACGGCATGGGCATCCGTTACCGAACACCCAGTGATCCAATCAAGCGCCACCCGGGGAGCCGAGTGGCGCGCGCGCGCAAAGAGCCAGAGAGCAAGACGGGAGGTGGGAGCTTACAGCGCCTGGACCCAGAGCGGCGGGACGTCGAGGGACGCGATCACGACGCGGTCGGCGTCGGCGCTGAGCCGGCGCAGTGAGCGCATCATGACGCGCGTGGCGACGTAGAACTCGTAGTCCCGTGGCGTGCCCATGTACATCATGGACGCGTACGCGTGCCGCCTCGGCGCCGCCCCGACGGCCGCCACCTCACCCTCCGCCGCCGCCGCCGCCACCCACACCGCCGCCACGAGCCACCACAGCCCCGCGGACCACCCCATCCCCACCAGGGAGGCAGGGACCGAACGAACCCCACTTCGCACAACCACCCCGAGATCTGGGTACGAGCGTGGACCCCTGGGCCTTACCGCGCCGGGCCCCGGAGCATCCGCGGGCGGCCGGAGCTCGGTCGACGCCTCGACGGCTCTGTGCAGCCGCCGGAGGTGTCTCACGCACGCTCGCCGCCGCCGTGCCTCGGGAGCGGTGGATTTTTTTTTCCTTTCCCTGTTTTTTCCCCGCTCGATCTCCTTTTGATCTGTCTCGCTCGCATCAACGGGAATGGGAAAAGGGTTGGAAGTGGAAGTGGAGGGAGGAGCAGTAGAAGGCCCTGTATCTGGCTTATAATCCGTCTTATTTAGCTTATTTTTTTAGCCGAAACAGTATTTTTCTCTCACAAAAAATCAGCCAACAGTATTTTTCAGCCGGCTTATAATTTCAGCCGAACGGCTCGACGCGAGACCCCGAGGAACGCGGTGCTTCCCGCGATCAGACGGCCAGACGGGCCAGCTGACCTAACCAGGTTGAGCAGCACAGCACAGCACAGCAGAGCTGAGCCTGAGCGTGAGCCGTCAGCAGCTCACCACCACCTGCCTCTGCCTGTCCGTGTATATAAAATTTAGGCGGCGTAGAACGGTGGTTGTGCTTGCGCACTTCCGCTAATAATTATGGGTCACGTGGAGCACCAGTTGAATTTGCGTAATCACGATGGGACTAATGATTAGGCGGCTGGGTTGGGCCCGTTTGTCACAGCGAATGCACAACCAGGCCGGCATGAACGAAGCTGGAATGCGTTTTTCCAGATGGGCTTTGTGATTGGCGAGATCGTGACTTTCACGGTGTGAGTTTTTGGGCTCGCAGGCCCATCTCAGAACCAAATCCAATGGTCCGCCGAGGCCCGGCAGAGATACCCGCACGCCACCACACGATATGCCGGCGGTGCCGCCGGATGCCATCCCACTACCATCACTGGCTCCGAGTCCCCGGCCCCGGCGGCCGCCTCGAAAGGGTTCCTCCCTCCTGGCCGGTGTCCCCGCCCGCTCATGGCCCTCGGCGTGCCGTCGTGCCAATGCTGCCGTGGACACGGCAAGTGGTCGGCAACATCCTGTTTCTGCAAAGCTGCGACTTCAGAGGGATGGGAGTTTCTTCTAGAGCAGGTTCGTCGTGCGCAACTCTCCATTTTGAGCTCCAGATGTGATGCACATCTGATGCACTTGAGATCCTTTTGTTCATCTTCAAGTCGACAGACCAGGTGCATCTCTTTTTAGCAAAAGCCTCATTTGCATCGCAATGGGTAAAATTCATTTATATTAACAAGGCGCAACTTTTGGTTGGTCCAGTCTGGAACTTTGGATCAAAGCATTCCTCTGAAAGAAGTTGGATTCGATGGAAAAGCATTTGAGGCTGATATCTCACCGGTACTTGATTGCACAACCACTCCCTCTGTCCCCACGTTCTAGCACGGCATCAGACTGTCCAGATTCGTTCATTCATCCATGTATATGGACGCGCTCCAATATCCTGGTACAGAGACCATTCAATGCACCTCAATCAAAACCAAAACGACTTCGGGACAGAGGGAGCATGCTTTTATTAAAGAAAGGAGAAGAAACCAAGAAAATAGGCTATTAAACTTCATGCTGCAGCTACAGAGCAAAGTATCGAAAAGCTCACTCCAACTAATTGTCATCAGTTAGTCTCACAAAATTAGTTAGAAAAGCACCATATCACAGATAATCGGAAACGCTCCTCGTTGGGCGTCTGTCCGGACCCCGTGCTCACCCACGCTACCCTGCCCGCATCGCCTAGATGCTCTGCTCGCATGATGGATCCCGCCTCCACTCACACCCCCACCGCCCACCCGCGCCGCGCACAGCAAGTTTGACGAGCTAAGCGCTCGCTAGCTTGCTCCCGAACTCACGGCACCCGTCGTGGTCGCGCTCCATTCGCCTACTCCCGCCCCCTGCTGAGGTCCGTGCCGTCAACAAGCTTCGCACCAGCAACCGCGCGCGTCACTCCGTAGATTCGAGCTCCGCGTTAATGAGTCTCCATTTATCCAAGCAGGAAGCAGATGCTGCACTGAAAGCACATGTTGCAATAGTATATTTCCAGTGTTTTAGATGTTTCAGACGAATGTTGTAAGTGTTTTGTCTGGATGTTGTAAAAGTAGATCTAAATGTTGCATATATTTGCAATGATTTTCAAATATTTTTGCAAGTGTTTCAGATGCATGTTTAAGTGTTTTATTTATCTTTTTTTTATGTTGCAACTTTTGCATCACGGGCGCACTGCTAGTACGCTCGCTCATGAGCCCACTACTGCTGCGCTCCCTCGCGTGCCTAACTGTGGTTGGTGCTCGTTCGTTGTGGCAGCGTCCGGACGCTAGACAAATAATTCGTGAATGAAGAACCCCAAAACGAAAAGGTCACATCCCGCTGATGGAAGCCAGTCTAACAAAACCAATGGAGGACCAGCTAAAAAGATTCGTAAACTAGTTCCTAAACCCCACTCCAAAGTCCTAATCCGTATCCTATTATTCTGCCGTTCCCTGAGCTGAGCAGCTGAGCTGCGCCTCCACTGAATCCAGGTCATCACTGCACTTTGTTCGTGTGTCATCGTGTACTTTGCTTCCAGAGCGAGGAACCACACCACCAACCACTTCTCGCGCTCTCCAGCTCACTGGTTCTTGCCGAGAAAAGGGAGGAGAAGATCGAATCTTTTTGCCGTCCACTCTTACTCTCCTGTTTTTCGTTGAGCGCCATGAGCAGTACTCTGCTTCGGGTTTATCCCTCCGAGCTCAGGATTCCCTGTAAGTTCTTCATAACTAATTGCTTGGTGATGCTTTTTCTTGGGTCTTGGCTTGATTATAGTCTCCTTGCTTTTGTTGCCATGAGAAGATGAGGTCAAGAAGCAGCGGTCTTGCTGCATGGAGCTGACGAACAGGACCGACCAGTACGTGGCCTTCAAGGTGAAATTTTCTGTCCTTGTTGCTGTTCCGAGCTCATGCTGCTGCGGTGCATTGGGAGGGAGAATGATTGGCTTCGATGCCCCAATACGTAGGTGAAAACAACGAACCCAAGGAAATACTCTGTCAGGCACGCCTGCGGTATACTTCTTCCCCGGAGCTCGTGCAATCTCACAGGTGCTGTCTGAGCAGCATGTGCTTGGTTAGTCGATTGATTGGTTAATTCGATTCAAATTGGCAATGAAGGGTTGGCATTGGCGCAGTTACTATGCAGGCTCCAATGGAGATGCTATCTGATCACCACTGCAAGGACAAGTTCCTTGTGCAAAGTGTCGTGGTGCGGGATGGGGCGACGATGAAAGACTTCCGGCCCGAGCTGGTACGTTCTTGTGGGAGTTCAGTTCATGTATTGTTTAATCATTTACTGCTGGCGTGAAATATTAATGTTGTGATTTGCAGTTCGTTAAAGCACCAGGTAGGGTGATTGAGGAGTTCAAGCTGCGCGTGGTGTACATTGCTGCTAATCCTCCATCACCGGTTCCTGAGGAAGAAGAGGAAGAGGATTCATCCCCTCGGTCAGAGGTGATAGTCTCTGAAGAGAAAAGATCACATGTATTTAATGCTGTATGTGATGCTACCGATGTTTGATGCTACTGTACAAAGGAAAACCTGACATGGATTATGTAATGCTATACTAGTTTGTTTCTTTTGCAGGCACCTACTTATATACGTGCATCTGGAGAAGAACCTTCATGTGCTGAGGTAACTCTTTTCTCGGTATAGCAGTCATTTGTGAATTTGTCAGTGTCACGGATGTACTTGCTCATTTTGGTACAATGTCATCGTCACTTGTCATTATATAACTTGTCAGTATAGAACTGTGATACCTAATGAGTAATTAGGTCACTTACCTTGAACAATTATTAGTTCTGTCCTTATTCGAGAGAGATAAAAAAAAAGAGCAGAATCACCACAAATAAGTTAGTGTGTGTGTCTGGGGTGAGGGTGTTCCTGCCCTCTCCCTTGTATTTATTCTCTTCTTCTTAATGAAATGATGATACACCCACAGTAACACAACTGATGCTAAAAAAAATTAATGCTAAAAAACAGTAACACAGCTCTTCTGCATGTTTTTTTTGGAAAGGACGGCAAAAGCTTTGCCGAATTATATTAGTAGGGTAAAGGAAAAGTTATTTTTACAATAAGGTTTTACAAGGCTCAGCTGAGCTACACCCAACACTTAGACTGATACTGCAGTAAGAAAAACTGGGAAAAAAGAAAAACTCAGCAGGATCCTTAGAAAAACTATAAAGAAAAACCATTCCTTAACCGGACTGAGCATTCCTAACTGCCAGCTCATGTTGTTGAATGTCTCTCTTCTGCATGATCATGAAAACAAAATACCTAATGAGTAACTGTACACTTGAATAGCGTAGATTCTTGTATTGCCAATTAATCCAGCATGGTTTACTGCCTTTAAATAAATACAGAAAAATACCAAGGTATGTGATCCATCAGTTCACTCTGTTTTCTACTGTATGTGTTTGTTTTTGTTCAGGTTACCTCTGTAAAATCAAGGATGGCTGAAGAGAAGGAATGTGCAATTGCAGTAGAAAAAAAACTGAAGCTTCAATACAAAATGGTAAGGTTTTCCCTTCAGATAAATAGTTTGAAAACTTAAGTGTTAAAGTTTGTTGTCAAACAAAGTTAACCATTCAATTGTTGAGGACTGGTTATCTCGGCTCCTTGTAGGGATTATCTTTTATTTTCAGTTTTTGCATTCGCCACCCGGTCGCATGTTCCTGGTGTGTTTTTTCTCATAACTAGAAAAGTTTGTGTGAGATGTTGTACAAGTATGCAAACAGAAAATGACGTGCTTTACAGTTAGCACTGATTCTGGTGCCCACACTATATGCATGTCTGCATATTTACAACAATCTCCTGACGCAAGCTGATAACTTCTGAACGCTGACGAACATAATACTACTACAGTTTTTTTTTTCATGGAATCTATGGCCCTGAATTTTCGTAAGGATTGACTACGAGTACTTTACTGACAAATACATGAACTCATTCTTGTTTCAGGAACTGCTCGAAGAAACAAGATCTTCTCAACAACAAGAAGGATTCTCACTGATGTTTGTAGTGTTAGTCTTCATGTCATCTGTGTTCATTGGACACTTGATGAATGACATCAAGGTTTAGGCAGATGGATGTTTCTACAACCACTGTCACCGTTGCACTCTCCATCGAAATTGTTTCTTCGTTCAATTCACATTTGAGTATAGCTTCACTCTCAATAGCACACAGTATTGTATATAGAAATAGAAAGGTTTCATCAGGAAACTGCTGTTCAGAGCTGTATAAAAGCACACGATTTCCTGACAGTACCACTTTTCAAAGGCCCGTCAATTTAACAGATATATAGAGAACCATACATGATACGTCACTGATAGGCCATAGAACAGGATTCCCAAGTACTCCCATGTTCTTCAGGCAAGCATAGACAGCCTGTGAGTGAGCTAAACATTCCATACATGGAATGGAATCAACACTACAAGAGGACGTTGCATGTCTGCAGCAAAACAAGAGTACTAAGGCACAGCGTAACAGCGAACATTACAAGAGCACCTCGGCACGAACAGCGAACAGCGAACAGCGAAGAGTTAAGAAACTAAGGTAAAACTTGCCTGATCTAGTTTTTTCTGTCTTCTTTACGTCGGAACAACGTAAACATTGACATTGTGGTGAGCCACCGCGGCCAACTCCACCGCCAACCCGACGGCGACCACCGCGGCCACGCAGGCTGCACCGCACCAGGCAGAAGCACTCTGCCTCCACCAGCGCCGCTGGACGGCCGTCCTCCCCGTCTCCGCCGTGGCCTCGCGATCGGTGTCGCGCTCCTTGGCAATGGCGTCCAGCGTCACCTCCTCGCGAGTTCCCATGGCCTCCCGCTTCTTGGCAACGGTATCCGTCGCCTCCTCCCTGCTTGTTTCCGCGGTCTCGCCCTCGGCGTCGTTGTCCTCGGCGATGACATCCGACGCCCCCTCCTCGTTGCGTGCTTCCACGACGTCTTCGCGCTTGGCGTCCCCCTCCGTCGCCTCCTGGCACGAGTCGGTGCAGGAGCACGTCGACCGCGAGGACCCCGAGCAGTCGGCCTCCTCCTCCTCAGGCTCTCCCACCGCCACCTCCTCCTCCCCCTCCTCCTCGACTGGTTCAGGTGCAGCGACGACTGCGCGACGCGCCCACTGGTCGAACGTGGCCTCGAGGACGGCGAAGCGCGCCTCGGCCTCGGCCAGGCGCACTGGCCGCGCCCCGCCGTGGCACTCCGCCTCGGCGGCCAGGAGCGGCCGAAGGAAGTCGGTCTTCGCCTTGATCTTGTCGCGGAGCTGCTTCTCCGCGTAGGGGCTCCGCTGCCTGGACGACAGCGCGTCGTCGAGGCAGGCGCAGAGCTCGTCGAGATTCCGGTCCACCACGGTGCTCACCCGCCGTCCCTGCGTCGCCGGCGGCATGTCCATGGGCGCGGCCCGCCGGTTTGTGGGCGTGTTGTCGATGTTGCGGTTTCGCGCAAGTGCCACGAGCGGTGTCGCAACGCCGGGGTCGAGTGCCCGTGCAGTGCAGTAGTAGCGCGGCGGTTTCCTTGTGGCTTTTGAGCGCCCGCGCCCCGCGGGTGAGTGAGGTTTTGAGGAGTTTATTTTCAAAAAAAAAAAAAGGTTTTGAGGAGTTGCGAGTTGCGACGCTTCGGCTTCGCTGAACGTCCGAGTGCGCGCGCGCGCTTGGGGTAACTGCACGGATGTGCGCGCTGAGTGTAGTGTTTGATATATCTTCATCTCATTTGATTGATCGCTTCGTGCCATGTGAAGGTGGTGTGAGAGCACGGTTGCAGATGCGAAGTAACTGCAACTCTAGCGCCGGATCCAGTGTGAATGTTTCCTGGAACGATGCATCATTTTGTTTCTTCTCTTTGTTTGAGGCCATTCTTGTTTAGTTGTTTTTGTTGTTTCCCAGAATCTAAAATGCAATGAAACATGAATGATCACTTTCAATGTACAGTTGTATTCTTTTATTTTATTTTATAGGAACCTAACTATAACAATCTATTAAGGGCAAATAAAACTCTTTTTTTTAGGGGGAGGGCAAACAAAACTCTGATGAACAGCACTCAGACTGGCCTGACGAAAGATGAGGGAGAACGAACGATTGCATCAATTTTATTTTATTTTTTTTGAGCAACACGAACGATTGCATCAAATAGTAGTCCAGATTTCATGGCCCGCCGCCACGCCAGAGGTGTGGTTTTAGCCCACCAAGGATTTCCCAATGAGATCAGAGAAGTGGGCGTTTATATGGGCTTATGTAGTCATAACGTCCCCGCCCAACCCATATAAACATGGGCTCAAAGACGCACACACTAGTAGTTCGCCCTGCCCAGCGAATCGAGCTCCTCTGAATGCTGGACTCCGCTCCCCGATCGTCAACGACATTATCGATCGTCACCACAACCTTCATATGGACCTAGATCATTTTGGCTTATGGCATGTTACAAGGTACGAAAAGACATCGAGTCCGCCAAGATCGCCCAAATAGAGTAGCGTAATCCGCAAACTGGAACATGCGTCCGCCACTAGAGCAATCTTTGTTCGCTAGTTCGAGCCCATCCAGATCGGCATTCCGCACCCTCATCTCAACCTCACATGCATATGCTAACTAGCTAGTTGATCATCGCATCATCGTCGCGCTTCGTTCCGGCGGGCGGAGGCCACCTATAAATACCGCACCCGAACACGGTCTCCAACCATCACAAGCACTTAGCAATCGAGTCATCAAGAGCTAGCTCATCTCGAAGCTCACTCTGCTTTGTGCCTGTGTGATCAACTGCTGTGTGCAGCAATGGCAGGCAAGGCCTCGGTCGCGCTGTTCCTGGCCGTGAACTTGGTGGTGTTCACCATGGCCAGCGCCTGCGGCGGCGACTGCCCCACGCCGACGACCCCGTCGACGCCGGCCTCGTTCGGCAAGTGCCCCCGCGACGCGCTCAAGCTGGGCGTGTGCGCCAATGTTCTGGGCCTCATCGAGGCCAAGGTGGGCGTGTGCCGCCCACGGAGCCGTGCTGTCCGCTGCTGGAGGGGCTCGTCGACCTCGAGGCCGCACTCTACCTCTGCAGAATTTTTTTTATTTTTAGTCTAAATTTAAAACAAATTTTAAATTTAACCCGCGTTTTAATTTTTTTTTAAATCTAACCTGTTTGGCCCCGCCACCATGCATGGCGGGGCAAATGCACTGAACCCCACCATGCATGGTGGCGGGGTATAGGTCCCACGTGGCGGGGGACGTGGCATGTCCCCGGGTGTACCCCGCCATGATGCGTGGCGGGGTATGCCAAACCCGCCACCCATCATGGCGGGGCACGGCCTAAATAAAAGCCGCGCCCGCCACGCCCGCTCGGCTTTGTAGCCGCGCCGCCGCCGTTGCCCGCGCCCCCAGCGCCGCCGAGCCGCCGCCGGAGCCGCCACCGTCGCCCGGAGCCCCTCCCCCGCGCCCCGGCCGCCCCGGCCGCCCCGGCCGCGCCCCGCCGCGCACCGCCGGCGCGTCCCCGGCCACCGCGCCCTTGGCCGCTTTTCCGGCCGCCGTTCCCGCGCCGCCACCCCGGCCGCGGACCGTCGCACCCCGGCCCGGCCCCGGCACGCCGCCGCCCGGCCAACCTTGTCACGCCACCGCAACCAGTTTTACGGTAAATTTTTTTATTTTGTCGTTACTATTATTTATTTGTAATAAATATTATTAAGTTATTATTATTTATTTAGTTAATTATTTAATATTCTTTGTATTAAACGATTATTTAGTTATTTAGTTATGTAGTAATTAGTGCTACCATATTGGTCAGTTGATAATCAGATGTCAAATCGTTTTGTAGATGGATTACGGTGTAAGAGTTTTTTACGGAGGAAGTGTTAGGAGAGAGAATTGCCAGTTTGAGGATATGTATGAAGAATTGGAATGGTTTGATGGCACCCCTAGTTTCCGCGATCTATGTGACCGTTTGAGTTTGAAGTTTGGCGAGGCTTTCACACTAAAGGGTAGGTTCGTTGTTGGAAAGAATAGAGCACACTATGTGATGATGGACTTGTGCAACCAAGCAGAGTTGTCCCGATACAATAGGGTCATCCAAGGTTCGAATGTCGGCATGGCTGAGTTGGTGCTGGAGAATATTGAGAATGACGAGCCGTCCTTCGATAGTGGTACTCTAGGAGATTGTGGTGTGCAGATGCAACAAACTATGGAGAGTATGGACTTGGATGGTAATTTGACGCAGGAGCGGGTTCATTCTCCTCCAGTTGGTCATATAAGCAATGATTTTGATGTAGACGAGTTTGAACAGGAGGAGAAGGAGACGACAGAGGAGGAAATGATTGGTGATGATGTTAGCACTGATTCTGACGATTCAGGAAATGAGGAAGGAGGTCCACATGCCATGCGAGCAACGGTTGAAGCCATGCCCTCTGGAGGTGCACCTGCCATGTGTACACCAGTTCGTGGCATGCCCTCAGGAGTACCGCTTGAGGTACTTCATGGCATGCAGAGTCAGGGCACATTAGCCACCGGTTATCCAGATGATGGAGTGGAATATGAAGGATGGAGCAGGGTTAGGGAGCCACAACAATACGTTGCACCACCCTCTTATACATCGGCAGAGCTTACACAGCTGAGGGAGGCTGGCTTGCCCTTTACCGGTATGCCAAATTATAACGATGTAAGTATGTCGCATATGGCAGTTTGTGACACGTGTTTGCAGATGTGTAAGGAATCATTGTACAACCATAAAAATTTAATACTGAGGAAGGGAATGCTTTTCAGTACGATGTCTGAGATGAAGTTGTTCCTTCAGGACTATGTTGTGTATCATCATAGGCCTTACACGGTTCGACATTCTGACAAGGAGGTGAAATTCCACATATTATGTAAGGCTGGATTCCCGTGCTCGTGGAAGTTGAATGCACGAAAGAGGCGGAGTGATGGTAAGTGGAAGGTAACTTCAGTAGAACAGCCGCACAGATGCCAGACTAATGAGGGTAAAAGGTACCATCTGCAGTTGACGGCTCGGTACCTAGCTCGTCGTATATTGGGTCTTGTAGATAAGGACAACGATGTATCGATGTCTTTCTTACAGGAGACCATAGTCACATTTGTTGGGTATGAGGTCACGTATGGAAAGGTTTGGCGGGCAAAGAAAATTGCCCTGGCAATTCGCTGGGGTAGCTGGGAGGAAGCCTATAACAGGGTTCCACGTATTTTATGTGCGATGGAACACTTCAACCCTGGCTTGAGATCGTTCATATACATAGGAGGGTTGTATCTTCAGAACCCGTTGAGGCATATTCTGTACCGTGTGTTCTGGTATTTCGATCAGTGCAAACATGCATTTCAGTATTGTCGGCCAGTTGTTCTTGTTGACGGCACGTTCCTCACCGGCAAATACAAGGGCATATTGATGATGGTTGCTGCTATAGACCCAGAGAACCAGATAGTGCCAATGCCTTTTGCTTTGGCGGAAGGGGAAAACAATGATTCATGGTCATGGTTTATGCGTCTGCTCCGTGTTCATGTGCTTGGCCCTTCTAGCACCATTTGTCTGATTTTGGACCGTCACATTGGAATTCTTAATGCAGCCGGTGAACACATTGATGGTCACCCGCCCCTAGTGCACCGTTGGTGCATGCAGCATTTTGCCGCCAATTTCTGGCGGCGTCAACGCAAGAAGGATGTGGCTGACAAGTTAAAGGAGCTTTGTAATAAACATATGGAACGCGAGTTCAACGAGACTATGGCAGAACTAGAGAAGATGCTCAACCAAGCTGGCAAGGCATGGTTAGACCAACAGATGGAAAATAAAGCCAAGTGGGCATTAGCATATGATGAGGGTGGCTTCCGGTACGACATCATGACAACAAACTCCTTTGAGTCTTTCAATCGTGTGTTCAAAGGCGTTCGATCTCTCCCAGTGTCTGGTATTGTTGAGTTCTCTTTTAGGAAGTGCAATGAGTATTTTGTTAAGCGGTATGGCCTAGCCCTGAGGAATGAAGAGGAGCTTGGAAGATGGGGGAAGGCTGCACACGAATATTTGAAGGAGGCTGAGGAATTGGCCAAACAACAGGTTGCCGAGGCTTATGGACGGGACATGCTTGTTTTCTGCGTACGAGCTAGAGGGGGCACAAACCTGGGCGGCGAATGATTTGGTGGGCGAACGTACCGTGTCGATCTTGATAAAGTAGAATGCAGTTGCAACGTCCCTCAGATCATGCATGCCCCTTGCTCACACATGATCACCTCTTGTTGGCTTAGAGGTTTTGACCACACAGTTGCACCATACATGTCACCCTTGTATCTCCGTGCCAACACCCTCAAAGTTTGAGAGAAGAGTTTCGAGCCATACCTTGACGAGTCACAGTGGCCTCCATATTATGGTGAGGACTACGCGCCTTATCCAGACCTGAAGAAGGTAGGGAAGGGAAGGAGGAAGAAGAAGCGACTGAAAGGCGATATGGACAATATGAAAGGTTACGGCGCCGACATGTATGGTGGCGGGGACTTTGACGAAGAACGTGCGCAGAACCTTTGCTCCATTTGCAAGAATCCTGGTCATAACGCTAGATTTCATAGGCGGGCGAGACAAGAGGTGGTTTATATTGTAAACATGCATTTATGATATTTTAATCTTCAAATTTACTTATCTTTGTTTTTTTATAACGTTATTAATTGTTCTAATGTTATTAATGTTGTATTTGTTTTTTCAAACAGGCAGGTTCAGGGTTGCAAGATGGAGGCGCGGGCTCCTCATCCGCGCTTTAGCCTCATTGAGGCGGACTACGACAAGGACCACCGGTGATTAGTAGAGTAGTCATATTTAGCAGGCGCCGGACACATGTTATCATAGTTATGTAGTGCTAGAACAATTAAATTATGTGTAGGTGTAGCAGCAGTACTCTACTTGGTTATTTCGATTGGACTAATGTAGTTGGTAACACTCGTTTAATCTTTGGCGTAAACGCAATTCTTCGTGCCATGGCTTCCATAAACTTGCTGTAAATGACTCAACATGGCATGTCTGCATTTGTCACGCTCAGCCTCCTCTGCAGCCTTCCTTGCATCCTCTTCAGCCTTCCGTGCCTGGTACTCCTCTACATCCTTCTTCTTTTGCTCGTACCACTTCTTCCACGCAATACTCTCCGGGTTACGAACACGTAGGTCTTGGGCACGTCGTAGCATTTTCTTCTTATGGTTCTTAACGAAATCAGTGACGTAGTTTGCAGGATATCCTCTCATCTTGTGAAGTGCTACCATTGTCTTATACTCATCCTTGAACTTATACACATCATCATATGATTCCCATTTACATTTCTGAGTGCTCTGTTGCAACAAATAGATGAATACAAAGTTAGCGTACCAAAGCAAACAAAATAAAACATTAGCACTAAGTGTCAACAGTCCTAGCAAACCTCGTCATAATCGATCATGTGGCCACAGAAGTGCCCAATCCCAAGGCCTGAAGGGACAAGGCCATAGCTAGCTTCAACACCACATTTGCACATCACAGGAGGCGCAATAGACCTCCTCTTCTTCTTCCAGTCTGGCACCTCCTCATTCTTCTCCGGCTCCGGCCAATGGCTCTTTGGACCATAGACCCATTCCTTGAAACGGCACTTGGGAAAATCATGATCCTACAAAATCAAAACAGTAAAACACACATATAGGACATGACATTCCAAGGTTCACTCAAACCTTACCTCATGTCGTAGAGGACAAATGAACTCTTGTTCATTGCGTGGGTTTATCACGGCTTGCTCTCCGCAAAGGCACTTTGGAGGATCCTCGAGCCGGCGTGCCGATGCTACAGCCTTCTCTTCCTCCGTCATAGGAGGAGGGTTAGGAGGGGGGCGGAACCCAGCGAGTAAACACCTCACGCTTGCAATGATCAACGCCGGGGTAGAAAAGGAGAATCCTTGGGTCAAACTTGTCCGGACCGTCGATCCATTGGAAGAAAAAGCACCGGAAGTACGGCTACAAAAAAGTTCGAATTATCTCATCGCGAATACAACATCAGAAACCAATAAGAAAAACAAAGGGCATAATTACTTACGCTACAACTATAACATGTGTAGAAGCAACGAGCCGCAATATCTGGATGTCTTGACTGGCTCACGTGCGCCGGATGACCACAGTCACAGTTAGGGAAAGGTTCCTTGGGAGGAACGGGCGCATCCTTGCAAGACACGTCGGGGTACATCTCTCTAGGACGACCCTTTTTCCTCTAAATCGACTCACGATACGAGTCCTCCATCTAATAACACGAAATAATTTCTACACAAAACACATATCACTTATATAATGTACAATATCAATACGATAAAAACTAATATAACTTTACTAACTACATTAATCAAACATACTACAACGATGGACGCAGAGAAGGGGTGCCCGGAACAAGGTCCGACGATGGGCCGGTAGCCGACGGGGAGGGGCCCTAGGCGGGAGGGGCGTCGAGGGGAGGGGAGCTCGGTCCTGGGGCGGAGAGGGGCGCTGCGGGAAATGGAATGGATGAATGGCCAAAAACAAGAAGTGCCCGGGCTTTTAAATGGGCGGGGTTGTACCCCGCCATGATTCATGACGGGTTAGGGGTACCCCGCCATGATGCATGGCGGGTTAGGGGTACCCCGCCATGATGCATGGCGGGGTACTCATTTCCACGCTGGCCTACAGCGTGCCACGTGGGACCTTCACCCCGCCACCATTCATGGCGGGGTTCAGTGCATTTGCCCCGCCATGCATGGTGGCGGGGCCAAACGGGTTAGATTTAAAAATATTTTCAAATGCGGTTAAATTTAAAATTTGTTTCAAATTTAGGATAAAAATAAAAAAATTCGCCTCTGCACCGCCATCAAGGGCAAAATCCTCGGCATCAACCTCAACCTGCCCGTCGACCTCAGCCTCATCCTCAACCACTGCGGCAAGACAGTGCCCACCGGATTTAAGTGCCTCTAAGCTAGCCAAGAGCATCATGCCGGCGTGTTCTTTTGCTTGTCATTCGTCTCTTACTGTTTTGGTGCAGGCTTCTTATCGGTTGCTACGTACGTACGTGCTTGCTATAGCTGTGCGCCTCTGCATGAGTACGTGCATCCGCGCGAACACGCGAAGTACGTACGTTGTAGCCGGTTTGATGACCAGCTTTCGCTTTTGCGTGTTTCTTTTTATGTAAGTGCCTCGTCCTTTGCATGGACAGTGTCACTGAACTATTTGCATTGTTATGTTCTTTATTTGAATCCAGCAATATGCTTGATGAATAAAGCTTATATTGTTCGAAATATTTGCATATTACTCTAATATCATATTTTATTATGAGGCATATATCATTTTCATACACATTTGCAAATGCTACATAAAACATAAGTAATTCCATAACCATTTGAGACGTAGAATTACTAGTATTCATGACACTATATTCATCCGTGTGCAATTTCCAACCGACCAAAAACACTCTCAAAATCAATAGTAGCTAGATAGAAGGTGATCCTTTTATTTAGCCTAGTTTCTCCTTTGTTCCCTATGATATAAATCTCGGAATACTCCAAAGAAAAAAAATGCTAAAACTTCACAGTGCGCTTACATTATAAGTAGGTTCATACAAATGATGTCAACATTCTGCGGCTCATAGTTACACGTGTAGTCCCTAAACTGTCGTGTGCCTAGGTACGCAAACTATGAAATTGCAAATCTATGTTCTTAATCTACTGAAGTGCTTCGATCCTGCTAGTCCAGAGCATATCCATCTACCTCCTCAGCACCTCCTCAGCTGCTGGAAGGACTCCCTCACTATGCTTCGTTCCACACATGGCCATGCCGCCTACATGGAGCTCCCCATCGGCCCTGTTCGCTTGAACTTATCAGCCATACCGTTTCAACGAAATAACAATGTTTTTTCTCACAACAAATCAGCATCAGCCTCAGCCATTTTTCTAGCCAGCCGAACAGGGCCATGACTCAGTGCATCAAGGCTGTTGCAATCCTCATCATAGATCCTGCAGCAACGCTTCCATGGGCATGCTGGCTAGCTGCTCCTTATGATCTTGGTGGGTGTACGATGTCTTTGAGCTTGGTGTCAACCTCTCGAGGCTCTCGTCATGGAGGCTCCGTGACATTTTAGAGTATAATAATAAACATGCTAATATCGTAACACTTTAGAGTCCAAAAGGCTTAGGCCCACTCTAAACGTTAAGTGAACTATACACTTCACCAGCCCACTTACTACACTTGTGTGTTCGTTTCATGTAAAAGCGTTAATCTGGAGTTTGTGGTATGAACTGTAGAAGCTTTATATGTTTATCTATCCCACCATCGATAACTAAGGTGCAACTACACACCCACAATCTCACATTAAGAAGCATTTGAACCACTATAGGCCAAATCCAAACTAGTCCAAATGTCATAAATATGCAACTAATTACCACATGTTCTATTATGAATCAATCTAATGTAAACCTCTAAATTTGAATAAAAATTGTGCAGTTCTATCTTATGGATGATAATCTCAAATAACCCCTACGTTTGCATTTAAACATCTAAGTTACCCACCTCTGACATTAGAAAATAAATAAAATAAAATTACCAACATCTACTATTATGAAAAGGGAATAAGTAAACATATATATGTTTCTCAATACTCACTTCTACTACTATAAACATATAAAAAAAACTATCTCAGAGAAAGGCACACAACATGTAGACAAAGTATATATGCATGTATGAGAAATAACTATATATTTCTATGGTTTAGCAATCATGAAAAATGTTGCTAAATGAATCACATAACATGACACTAACAATTAATTTTAATTTATATTAATACTTTAATTTATGACAAACAATTATGAAATTAAGTTGTTGATTTAGATAAATTTATACATTCACAAATTATGTAATTACGAGAATACACATATCTATCAATTCATTTAATTGTAAGGACTCTGTTGTTATAAAAATACTAACACACATAATTATCTTAAAGGTAATTCATCACCTAGAGCACTAATATGACTGTTTATGTTAATATAGTAACTAAAAATGTATTCTATGATTTTGAACTTATGAATAAAATAGAAAAGAAAAGTTTAAATAAAAGGTACATTAAACACTAAAGTTTTAACTTAATGTCAAAAAAACTATACCAGTCAATAAGATTTAAATATTAAATCCAAAATTCAGAATATTAATGACATTCTGAAGACACATGAGCCACAATTAAACACATATTAGTATCTCGTAGATGTGCAATGCAGGGAGGACTATGAATATGCATGGAAAGTGTATAGAGTATTTGGTAAATCCATCACAACCGGATACAAACCATAGAGTATCTATATGAGCATTGTGTTAGAAAATGAATACAGAAAGAACACAAACATAAGCAATTGTTTTTAGTTGTATCTACTAAATTATCTATGAGCTTCTACCCGTCACTTATGTCTCTTAAGCTTCTAGCCTATGCAAAAGTACGGATGGATATATTAGTACTTTTTTTTATAAACAAGAGGAATCACCTAGCCAACATTCAAACAAAAAGAACAAAAATTTATAGGAGCAACATTCATCGTTGTTTGCTGGAACGCTTCTCAAGCAAATTCAAGCTTATGAATCTGTACTTGAATGTTCGAGCTGAACAGAATAGCTGTTGATCCCGACATCCCGTCAAGTATCACAAAAAAACTACTTCAACTCTTCTAGCAATTTGGGCGTCTATCATCATGGCGCCTCTGCTGATCTTTAGCACTAAAGCATGTTACTAGATACAAGCAGCCAACCCATATGACAAGTTACTAAACTGAATAAATGATCAACCATCAAGCGAGAACAAACATCAACATGCATCGACCAATGCAGCAATCTTGGCCACTAGCGCTATTCTACAATGAAACTTTATTTCTGGAGTACCACCCAAATATTCATGGAATAAATCCAGATCGACCATTTAATAATCGCCCTCACATGCATTCATGCTCACGGGAATGTGAACTCGCTAACAACTAATCGGCACTGCACTGATGGTTGTCCTATAAATGCAACAGCCAAGCGCCACCACGAACCATCACAAGCGCTTAGCGATCAGTTATTATTAAGGCACACCTTAATCACTCTGCTTCGCGCTAGTGATCAAGCAAGTTCTTCTTTCTGTACTGTACTCTGTAGCAATGGCAGGCAAGGCCTCGGTCGCGATGTTCCTGGCCGTGAACCTGGTGGTGTTCGCCATGGCCAGCGCCTGCGGTGGAGACTGCCCCACGCCGACCCCGTCCACCCCTTCGACGCCGACCCCGACGCCAGCCTCGTTTGGCAAGTGCCCCCGCGACGCGCTCAAGCTGGGCGTGTGCGCCAATGTTCTGGGCCTCATCAAGGCCAAGGTGGGCGTGCCGCCCACGGAGCCATGCTGCCCGCTACTGGAGGGGCTCGTCGACCTCGAGGCCGCCCTGTGCCTCTGCACCGCCATCAAGGGCAGCATCCTCGGCATCAACCTCAACCTGCCCGTCGACCTCAGCCTCATCCTCAACCACTGCGGCAAGACCGTGCCCACCGGATTCAAATGCCTCTAAGCTAGCCGCGAGCATGCGGCCGGCCGCCGGCGTGTTCTTTTGCTTGCCATTCGTCTTACTGTCTTAGTGCAGGCAGCTGGCTTCTTATCGTCTGCAACGTAAGCGCGTGCTAGCTAGCTCTGCGTGAGTACGTGCATCGTCGGCGAACACGCGAAGTACGTACGTATGTAGCCGGTTTGATGAGCAGCTTCCGCTTTTGGGTGTTTCTTTTGTGCAAGTGCTTCGTCCTTTGCGTGGACAGTTTCCCAGAACTATTTGGATTGATATTCTTTTATTCGTATCCAGCAATCTGCTTGATGAATAAAGCTTATATTTGTTGGAAATGTGCGTATATATTACTATATATAATAGCAGATTTTATTATGATGCATATTTCATATACACATTTGCAAATACTACATAAATTAAAACATGATTAATTGAGGCAATAATCCATAACCATATTTGAGGCGTAGAATCACTAGCATCCATGATAATATTCATCCGTGTGCAATCTCCAACCGACCAAAAACAGTCTCAAGAGCTCTAGTAGGCAAAGGGTATTGTTTTTGTTTAGCTTAAGCTCAGTCTTCTGCTTTCTTTGTCATCCATATAAATCCCAGGATACTCAGAAAAAAAATGCTAATATCACTATGCGTAGTAGGTTCGTATAAATAAGGCCAATAATCTATGACTCACAGAATGGCAATCCCAAAGAGCAACTACAATAAAACCGCGTCACTAGCTTATAATCACTCATTTGAGACGTGGCGTGCTAAAGCGTCTTGTACAGTGCTATTACGGTTGGCCTTCTCTATTTTAATATAACAGGCAGCTCTCCTGCCAGTTCGTTAAAAAAAGACATCAGCCTGTTCGGTTGGCCTTAAAGCCAGCCACTCCTGCCGTTGCTGCTGCCATCTAAGGCACAATACACTGTAGAAATAGTAAAATTCAGCAGCAACAGCATTGCACAAGCCCAACTCAGCTTGGCTCAACATGCAGTGCCATCATGAAGGGAATTGAAGAGTTGGTGGCCTCACAAATAAAAAATCATATTTAGAATAGGAGAAGAGACAACATTGTTGTATGACTTGTCTTTTATATTGTTAGTCCATTGTTGATTTAGCTTGGCTTATATCTAAGCTTAATAAACTTGCTCTAATAATAGAAACTGTTAGTGATTCCCACCTAGGTGCAAGAAGTTGATGGTATTTGCAGACTCCCCTAGAAAGCCAGGCGACGACGAATGAGGTTAGATGGGATTCTTTGGACCGGGATTATGATATTTAAATAGATTAAGGATCCAACTTAGATATAAGAAACTTTTTCTTGGAGGCGGAAGAAATGGGTTAACTGAGGCGGGCATCACAACCGCCTCGATTCAAAGGTCTTGGTCAATCAATCTTTCCCGAGGTGGTTCAAATGCCCGCCACGATAAATCAAATAAAAAACAAAAAAAAAGTCGTGGACAAGCCCAGTGAGCCCATCCATGTGCCGCCGCCGCCGTCGCTCGCTGGATCTACATGTTGCTGCAGTAGCTTCCCAAATCTGAGCACCTACCGCCATATCCGATGCCCAGCCACCGCAGATCGAAGACTCTGACACCGAGGGGTGTGGATCGAAGGCCCACAGCCGGATCCTGCCGTAGGGGCCGCGCCACCGCCAGATCCGGTTGTAGGGGATGTGTCGCTACCGGATCTACCCAAGCTCCCTTGATCCAGCTTGCTCGGTGTCGCGCCGCATCTGCCCAAGCACCAGCCGCTGCATCTAGGAGAGGGAGCGCAAGCCCCGTCGCCGCCGGCGAAGGAGAGGGAGAGGGAGAGGGCCTCGTGCAGTGGAGAGGGAGGGGCCGAGAGGGAGAGGGATGGGCGCCACCACAGGAGAGGGAGGGGCCGAGAGGGAGATGGTCGGGCGCCGAGTGGAGAGGGAGGAGCTAAGAGAGACTGAGTGGTGGGAGGAAGTCGTTACCAGGCCGAGATGGGCCACGTTGAGTGGAGTGGGCTCGGCCATGATTTACCGAGGCGGGCCTCCGAAAGTGGCCTCCATTTTTAGAGGCGGACCTCTTAAATGGCCCGTCTCGTAAATCGATTTTAGGGGGCAGTTATTTTTCGACCGTCTCCATAAATGCATTTTGTGAGACGGTTGGTTGTGACCGCCTTCGTAAATGAAAATGACCGCCTCCGTTAATCATCAGACATTTTTCGAGGCGGTTGGATTTTGTGACCGCCTCGGTTAATATTTGGGCAGTAACTACTAAAATCATTTTTGTAATAGTGACAATTTTATATTTTGGGACCTATGTAAAAAATCAAATACCAGTTTAGAGACCGTGCATATAATTGGTGCAGACTCGTGTATCGCTTCCACCCTAGAGCACCCCATCACCAAAGGGCCCTAGCATAGTTGTTTTCAATCGGGATTGTAGTACTTATATAGTTGACCTAGACGAGAATGGTGTAACAGTCTAGTGTCCGACAGTGTAATTTACTAAAAAAATACAGTGCACCATAAATCTACATCTAAACTATCACCTATTCCATTACAAAAGACAAATTAAAGTAATAATAGTAAACATCTAAATATTGTAGAACTCTAGAGTAAAAATGGCTTGGATCTACCCTACACGTTTAGTGAATCACACACTTCCACTAATTCGCTTACAATTTTATGTTTGCTTCATCTAACTTACCAATCCTTATTATTATAATAGGTAGTCTAAATAACCCGGTAAAGTGGCATCTATCTTACCCACCTCTGACATTAGAAAAAAAAACAAAATATACCCTCAAATTTACTTATATATTATCAATATCTACTATTATAAAAAGAGAATAAGTAAACATATATGTTTATCAATACTCACTTCTAGTACTATATATATATATATATATATATATATATATATATATATATATATATATATATATATATATATATATATATATATAGAACTACTACTCTACAGCTGGTTACAAAATAATTTATTCTGTAGCCACTTTGAGTTACGATAATTGCTATACTAATTTACAAGATTATAGTAACTCTTCCTAAGAGGTTTACTATAACATTATGGTAAATATCCCCATGTGTTATAATAATTCAACTATCGTAAATATATACTGACATTATCGTAAATTAGTATATAAAATTATCGTAAATAGAGGTGGCTACAAAATAACTTATTTTGTAGGTAGCTATAGAGTATACTCTCCCTATATATATATATATATATATATATATATATATATATATATATATATATATATATATGTATGTATATATATATATATATATGCATGAGTTGATAAAGTTTATATATGCATGCATGAGTTACAACTATATAACTTTATGGTTTAGCAATCATTAAAAATGTTGCCTAAATGAATCACATAACATGACACTAACAATTAATTTTAAGAGTTAAATGCATTAGTGACCCTCAAACTTGCAAGGGTGTATCACTTAGGTCTTCAAACTTAAAAAATGCATTTCTAAGTCCCTAAACTTGTTAAGTGGTGCACCGTGGGTCCGTGCTAGCCACACGGACATTTTTTGGTGCAGCATACCAACATTTAAACAAAAAGAGCAAAATTACCCCAAAAGAAGGGAGAAAATTGGGTACGGGACTTCCGCACGCGGCACCGTGTGGCTGTCCAATGAACCCGCGACACGTGGATCTTCAGCTGTGATTCCCCTTCCCCTCTCCCACGCGTCATCATCTAAGTGGGCAGCTGCACAGTGCAGCATGTGGGAGTCCCATACCCATTTTTTTTTTTCCAAAAGAAGGGCAGCACTCACCGTTGTTGCTTTCACGCTTCTCAAGCAGAATCAGGCCTCTGTGCTCGAACCGAAGACAATTAGATGCTGACCCCGTATTTCAAGCAACTTGGGTGTCCATCATCATGGTACCTCTGCTGTTCGTGTGATCACTAACAGTACAGGGACGGGCGTAAAGCATTCTAAAACATTTCTTTGGCTCTTGAGCATGTTACAGGAAACAAGCAGCCAGCCCATATGACAAGTTGCAGAACTGAATAAATGATCAACCATCAAGCGAGAACAAACATCAACATGCATCGACCAATGCAGGAATCTTGGCCACTAGTGCTGTTCTACATTGGAACTTATTTCTCAAGTACCACCCAAATATTCGTGGAACAAATCCAGATCACTCATCTAATCACCACTCACATGCATGCATGCTCACGGGAATGTTAAACTCTCCACTAACTACCCAGTATTGCACCGATGTTTCTCCTATAAATGCAACACTCAAGCGCCACCACGAACCATCACAAGCGCTTAGCGACCGATTATTATTAATCACACCTTAATCACTCTGCTTCGTGCTAGTGATCAAGCAAGTGCTTCAGTACTCTGTAGCAATGGCAGGCAAGGCCTCGGTCGCGCTGTTCCTGGCCGTGAACCTGGTGGTGTTCGCCATAGCCAGCGCCTCCGGTGGCGACTGCCCCACGCCGACCCCGTCCACCCCCTTCGACGCCGACCCCGACGCCGGCCTCGTTCGGCAAGTGCCCCCGCGACGCGCTCAAGCTGGGCGTGTGCGCCAATGTTCTGGGCCTCATCAAGGCCAAGGTGGGTGTGCCGCCCACGGAGCCATGCTGCCCGCTACTGGAGGGGCTCGTCGACCTTGAGGCCGCCCTGTGCCTCTGCACCGCCATCAAGGGCAACATCCTCGGCATCAACCTCAACCTGCCCGTCGACCTCAGCCTCATCCTCAACCACTGCGGCAAGACCGTGCCCACCGGATTCAAATGCCTCTAAGCTAGCCGCGAGCATGCCGGCCGGCCGCCGGCGTGTTCTTTTGCTTGCCATTCGTCTTACTGTCTTAGTTCAGGCAGCTGGCTTCTTATCGTCTGCTACGTAAGCGCGTGATAGCTAGCTCTGCGTGAGTACGTGCATCGTCGGCGAACACGCGAAGTACGTACGTATGTAGCCGGTTTGATGAGCAGCTTCCGCTTTTGGGTGTTTCTTTTGTGCAAGTGCTTCGTCCTTTGCATGGACAGTGTCCCAGAACTATTTGGATTGATATTCTTTTATTTGTATCCAGCAATCTGCTTGATGAATAAAGCTTATATTTGTTGGAAATGTGCGTATATATTACTATATATAATAGCAGATTTTATTATGATGCATATTTCATATACACATTTGCAAATACTACATAAATTAAAACATGATTAATTGAGGCAATAATCCATAACCATATTTGAGGCGTAGAATCATTAGCATTCATGATAATATTCATCTGTGTGCAATCTCCAACCGACCAAAACAATATCTGTTCATTTCACTGAAATTTGGTTTATGCTGATGTGTTGTGAGGGGAAAACACTGAGCAGTATTTTTCAGCGAACGAACGATGTTTTTCCCCTCACAACAAATCAGCATAAGCATCAGCATAAGTCAAATTTCAGTGAAATAAACATGTATGAGCTCAGTCTTCTTCTTTCTTTGTCATCCATATAAATCTCATGATACACCTAAGAAAAAAAATGCTAATATCAATATGCGTAGTAGGTTCGTATAAATAAGGCCAACAATCTATGACTCACAGTTACTAATTAATGGCAATCCCAAAGAGCAACTACAATAAAACTACGTCACTGCCTTATAATCACTCATTGGGGATGTGGCGTGCTTGGCTTTCTCTTTTTAATATAACATGCATCTCTCCTACCAGTTCGTTAAAAAAAGACATCAGCCTGTTCGGTTGGCCTTAAAGCCAGCCACTCCGGCTGTTGCTGTTGCCATCTAAGGCACAATACACTGTAGAAATAGTAAAATTCAGCAGCAACAGCATTGCACAGGCCCCAACTCAGCTTGGCTCAACATGCAATGCCATCACGAAGGGAATGGAAGAGTTGGTAGCCTCACAAATAAAAAATCATATTTAGAATATGAGAAGAGACAACATTGTTGTATGACTTGTCTTTTATATTATTAGTCTATTGCTGATTTAGCTTGGCTTATAGCTAAGCTTATTAAACTTGCTCTAATAATAGAAACTGTTAGTGATTCCCACCTAGGTGTGAGAAGTTGATGGTATTTGCAGACTCTCCTAGAAAGCCAAGCAACGAAGAATGAGCTTGGATGTGATTCTTTGGACCCGGATTATGATATTTAAATAGATTAAGGATCCAACCCAGACATACACATTACTACAGAAGCTTTTTTTGGATGCGGAAGAAATGGGTTAACCGAGGCGGGCATCACAACCGCCTCGGTTCAAAGGTCTCGGTAAATCGATCTTTCCTGAGGCGGTTCAAATGCCGGCCTGGATAAATCAAATAAAAAAACAAAAAAAGAAAGTCGTGGACAAGCCCAATGAGCCCGTCCACGTGCCGCCGCCGCCGTCACTCGCTGGATCTGCTCGCCGCCGCAGTAGCTTCCCAGATCTGAGCAGCCACCACCGGATCCGATGCCTAGCCGCCGCGGATCGAAGACTCTGACACCGGGGGGTGCGGATCAAAGGCCCGCAGTTAGATCCTGCCGTAGAGGGGCCGCGTGATGAGGACACACCTACGCTGTCCAAATAATTGCCTAATCTTTCACGGTACAAGATTAAATTATAGCTTCTCTGAATTATCGGTTCGATTAAGTTGAGTCAATAGAAAATAATAAGTTCTGCAAGGCTCGAACCAATAGCTGCTAGACTGAATTTCAGATATTGAAATATATTCGCACAACCAGTCAACTGTAATTTGGCATAACCATACAGAGCAGCAGCACGGCCAGCAACAGGACACGTGAATCTCACTAATAATCAAATATTAAATTCACGGCAACAAACTCGCTCCAAATAAGATTGTGTATATCCTCCACACAGATGAAATAATTCTCCAGTAAATCAAACATAGCAGTAGCAATATTATTGATAGATAAAGGGACCAGCTTACAATAGATGATGCAATGCGCAATGCAAACCAAACCCTAGGATAATCCTTCCACCCGCGGTCACGGCGAGCCACGATCAGAAGATGGGGAATTGAATCAATTCCAGCATGAGTCCAAAGATCAATCCTCGGGCACACACCAACACAAATCCACACAGAGATCCGGAATAGTAAACCTCTAGGGTTTCACGAGCGGCGGCTCGATGGGGAATAACTTCACGAATAAAATCCAATCTAATCTTACAACGGGCTCTAACCCCTGGGTATATGGCATGCAGGCCCCGTTCTAGTCCAGGTCGGACTTCAACTTAGACTCACGCACACACAACACCTAGTTCGACTCCACCAAGGAAACAAAATTGAAATAAGTACATGCGTGCACCACGATACCTTGTACGCAACTAACCTAGATTATGGAAGGAGCATGATCACAAAATATAGTAAATTAATCCGGCCAGCTGTAGTCATGCCACGACCATCCTCACGTACAGAACCAATAGAGATATATTTCCTTGGCTTCCTTTTGTCTTCTTTTCCAAACAATAAGACATCTCTAAACAATATATTGGATGATAGGCCACCAGTAGTAAATTTGTCCATGTTCTTGCTATATTTCTTATCAAAAATAAAATCTCCAAATTTAAGACCAGATAATTTAAAATAATCATCAGTGACCATATTTGATATAATACTAGACTTGACTGTCCGAATACCTTGAGGAGCCATGGGATCATCACCGCGCCACCGCCAGATCCGATTGTAGGGGGACGCGTTGCTACCAGATCTGCCCAAGCTCCCTTGATCCAGCTTGCTCGGTGTCACGCCACATCCACCCAAGCTACCAGCCACTGCATCTAGGAGAGGGAGTGCAAGCCCCGTCGCCACCGGCGAAGGAGAGGGAGAGGGAGAGGGCCTCATGTAGTGGAGAGGGAGGGGCCGAGAGGGAGAGGGATGGGCGCCACCACAGGAGAGGCAGGGGCCGAGAGGGAGAGGGTTGGGCACCAAGTGGAGAGGGAGGAGCTAAGAGAGACTGAGTGGTGGGAGGAATGAGCTAGGGTTTCTAACTTTCGCATCTTATATACGACGAAGTCGTTACCGGGCCGAGATGGGCCCGTTGAGCGGAGTGGGCTCGGCCATGATTTACCAAGGCGGGCCCTCCCATTTTCGGAGGTGGGACCTCTTAAATGGCCCGTCTCTATAAATCGATTTTAGGAGGCGGTTATTTTTCAACCCCTCCAAAAATGCATTTTGCAAGGCAGTTAGCTGTGACCGCCTTCGTAAATGAAAATGACCACCTCCGTTAATCATCAGGCATTTTCCAAGGCGGTTGGATTTTATGACCGCCTCGGTTAATGTTTGGGCTGTAACTACTAAAATCATTTTTATAATAGTGACAATTTTATATTTTGGGACCTATGTGAAAAATCACATACAGTTTAGAAACCGCGCATATAATTGGTGCAGGCTCATATATCGCTTCCACCCTGGAGCACCGCATCAACAATGGGCCCTAGCATAGTTGTTTTGAATCGCGATTGTACTACTTATATAGTTGACTTAGACAAGAATGGTGTAACAATCTAGTGTCTGATAGTGTTATTTACTACAAAAAAATACAGTGCACCATAAATCTACATTGCAAACACAAGGTTGACATGTGCCCTTGTAATTTGATTTGTGATGAGTGATTGTCAACATGACTTATGATCAAGGTTGAGTGTATGACCTAACCCCAACGTGAGTTGGGAAGTGCGACATGTCTCTTGGCTTGTGTTGTGTAGGTGTGGAGGTCGGAGGCGGTGGTCGACAGCGAGGTGAAGGTCAAGTAGGGACGTGTCGTGCCAACGGACCGGGAGCGGTGAAGGGCAGACGTGAGGCTTGGACCGAGGGACCAGGAGGCCGGGTGACTAGACGCGGTGGCTGACATCTGGGACATCGACAAGTGCAAGTGTACATGAAAGTGACCGTGTTGATCGAGTCAAGACGGGCGGACGTGTGAGTCGAGCAGGGCTCAGGAGGACATGGCAGACGGCCGGTCGAGGATGGTGGGTGACACGTGTCGAGCGGTGGGAGACACGTATGGAGTACGCTACTCGTGAGCGGGTTGGTGGTTTGGGCCTCAAAACCATCGGTGGCGGGTTTACGGGTTTAGGCCTCAAAACTCGAGCGGAGGTTTTGAGGAAAAACAAACGACACGTGGCGGCATCGGAGAGTTCACGTAGAGGCAAAGCTACTGATGAGGAGGCGCGGTGGCCGTCGGATGAAGATGACATCGGGTTAGATCATAACGCCCTTGGGCTAAGTGGTTTGACTAAATTGTATCCTGGGACAAAACTGGAATTGTGTAATAGCCCTGTTAAATAGGATGAGGGAGCCCCCATCTCCTCACCTCCTCCATTTGCATTTTCCTTCATCCTTGTTAGGGTTTCCCTCTCCCCTTAGTTGCTTGTGAGAGAGAGGTCCATAAATCCTTGAATTTGTGTAAGAACCAAGTTTTTGAGTGGGAAAGGAGGTCCTGAATCCTTCTTGTATCCTTCGAGATTCGAAAGAAAAATTGCTCTTGTGTTTTTTGATGTGTTCTTTGCGTTCTTCCTCTTCCTCCTCTTGTTCTTGAGTCGATTCATCGTTTCTAGACCATTTTGATCCGTTCTTTTATATTGTTTTGAACTATGACGTGAGTTGAGCCTTTCTACCAAAGAAAAATCAACTAATTCCTCATGAGCTCCTAGATCGGGTGATTTCTTGGTCTAGGTCTCAAGAACTGGTGTTTTTCGTTCCCCTTTGATTTCTCGTTGATTGAATTCAAATTGGGCGATGACCTCTTAGAGATACCTCCCCTACTGCCTTGTGATCATGCATACCAAGTTTTGGTGGCAGTTGGTGTTGATTTGGCCACAAATCGGGTGAACTAAGGGAGGAGGCGATTTTTCGAAGCTCTCTGTTCTTGCTGATTCACGATTCGCGGCCAGTCCACCTATGAACCGTGGACAGTCCGGGACTCGAGGTCAGAACTATGTACTTTCGGGTGTTTTCTGTACTTTGAACTATGGACAGTCCGGCCCCCAAGTGGCGGGCAGTCTAGGACCAAGTTTCAGACTGAGTACAGAACCTATTCCGCGGAGTTTGGTTCCTGATTTTTGACCGGTGGATAGTCCAGCAATTTAGTGCAGACAGTCCGGCAATTTAGCGCGGACAGTCTGGCAACTCCCAATTTTGTGTTGTTCGGTCCGTTTCTTGCCCGTTCGGTCTTCGTTTCGAGTACCATCTTTTGCGTTGGACTTCTACCGTTCCATAGACTCTATTTAGGTGCTCTTGTCACTGGTTGGCTTGGGTATCCGAGTTTTGGAACCTTGCTTCTTCTCTATAGAAGTGGAGTGTCTCGTTTTCTTGTCTTTTAGTTCGGTGCGCTCTCTATCTTTGGTCCGCTTGCTTTGTGGTGATCCGCTGTGTTCCAAGGGAATATCCACCCTTCTCTAGGGTTGTGTTCATCATGGTGTTTGTGTTTGCTTCTTGGGGTTTGAGTTTGAGACAGCGGCCAATTATTTCGAAAGAAATTTAAGGCTCTCTTTCACCCTCCCTCTGGTCGCCATTTTCGGTCCTTCAATTAGTATCAGAGCTGGTTAAGGATCATTCTACCTTAATCGATTCATGATCCGCAAAGGCAATATGGAGCATGGTTCTGGCAAACCACCTTTCTTTGATGGGTCAAACTACCCCTACTGGAAGATCCGCATGTCCGTGCATCTTCAGGGGGATAGATTGGCTTGTCTGGGAGATTTGCGAGGATGCTACCTATGTTGTGCTTGAACCCTATGCTCGTGTCACTCAAGACAAAAAAGATCAGCACAATGCTAATAGCAGAGCTTGTGTAGTTCTTTTCTCGAGTCTTTCGCTTCAAGAGTTCGAGAGAGTCTCTGATTGTACTACCGCTCAGGAGATCTGGGTGAGGCTTTAGAGTTATTACGAGGGGACCGCACATGTCAAAACCAAACTCTATGAGACGTACAAGAGGGAGTACGAGAACTTCATCCAACTTGATGGTGAGTCCATCGATGCCATGTTTTCTCCCTTTCAGACCATCGTCAACAAGATACGAGCAAACAAGGCATAGTTACCTTATGACGATTATGAGAGGGCACTCAAGCTTCTATATGCCCTAAGATTGGAATGTATGGGATGTGAAGGTGACTGCGATCATTGAGTCTTTAGGGTATGAGACCCTCACCGTGGATGAGCTTTTCAGTAACCTCAAGTCCACCGAGATCAACTAGCAGACCCAAGCCAAGCTCAAGAATCCCCTGCACCGACTATGACTTTAGTCTCAGGTAACGGCTCAAGTTCTTTGGCTAACCCTTCATAGATGTCTTTTGCCTTGTCTTATTTAGTGTCTGTCACAGAGGAGCAGTTGGAGAGTCTTGGGGACGACGAGTTGGCATTGATCATCAGTCGGTTCTCACGGTTTCACAACAACCGCTTGAATCACCGACGTAGTGGTGGTCCGAAGGATGGATGCTAAGCATGTGGAGATCCTAACCACTTCATCGCCCACTGTCCTAAGAAGAATAAATACATATCCGACAAGCACTCCTTCGATAAGTACGACTCCGGAAAGTGCAAGGACAAGCGCGAGTACATCTCCGGCAAGCACAAAAAAGGGAGGCTTCAACAAGGAGGCAATCAAGAAGAAGTTCCTCAAGAAGGTCAAGGCCAAGCAGCGTGCCTTCCTCACCTCCGTCAGCGACCTCGATAATGACACCGACGATGACCGGTCTTCTTTTTCTCCCTTGAGAGATGATGAGTTCGAGAAGAGGCGTGAGGACAAGTTGACTGGACATTGTTTCATCGCCAAGTCCATCCACGGAGGCTACTACACCGTGGCCATGGATGAAGGGGTGAAACCCAACAAGGACGTGCTTCCCAGCGACGATGACACTACCGAGGTAAAACCCCCATCGATGCTCTTATTGTTGAGCTTGATATCATAATCGATACTTTGATGAGTCAAGTTAAGCTGCTAAAACGTGCAGCTCATGAGAGGAAAGAGTTTAAGGACAAGCTAGAAGTTATGGAGAAGGAGCTTGAGGAAGCTAAGAAGCTTGTCATTCATGTGTCTAATGAGGTTGAGTGCGATGAATGTGTTGTTCATGTGACCAACTTTTATGAATTGCAATCTAAGTATGCTGTCTGGTTAAATGATAATGATGAGTTGAAGGCTAGGTCTAGCTTGTTGGGTGCGTACAAGTCTTGTTCGGGCATGCAATCTGAGCTAGCAAAGAAGAATGCCAAGATCCTTGCTCTTGAGAAGGCCAGTTCGGATAGCACGATTGTTGAGTGTGCATGTTGTGATAGCTTGGTGTTGGAGTTTGAGTCTTGCAGGCGTGATAGAGAAAGACAACACATACCTTCGGTCCATCTTGAATTCAGTGTCTTGTAGTAAGCCACAGTTAGGCATGATGATGAGCCAGTTCAAGCGGGGAACTGGGACATCAGGAGTAGGCTTTGCTCTAGGTGGAAAGGGTGAATATGTCTATGGCAAAGTTTGTGAGTTCAGTAGTTTGAGCCCAAGTGAGAAACCTTCCACTACTTCTAAATTGATCAAGATCAATCCACCTAAGCCTACCGAACCCACTATGAAAGATGGAGTGTTTGAAGAACCTCCAAAAGCTCCACCTAAAAAATAAGTTTGGATTTCAAAACTGAACCATCTCAGAAACCCACTTGACACTCTACCAAACATCTCTGAGGATACCCATTAGAAAGTGAGCCAACAACCACCTAAGAGAGAGGTGAGGTATCACTGTGACTATTGCCATAGGGATGGTCACCTTGTTGAGTTTTGCTTTAGGAGGAAGAGAGATGAGCGGTGGAAGTTTGAGTTGAACAACTGTAACATGTACCGTCACCCCATGGCATACATGTGCCGCCTATTTAGAGGCGCAATGCTAGGCTAAGAGGTGCAATGCCTCAAGGTGCTAGGCCTCAGGTTGTGAGACCTCACGGTGGTCATGCCCGGCGTGATTCAAGTCGTGAGGAATATGGCTTTGGACCTCGCGGCGGTGGCTTTCGGTCCTACAGCTCTGGCGGACCATGTTTTCCCCCTCGTGGTGGCCATTTTCCTCAAATGGGACGTGGCATGGTTGGTGTTTTTCCTAACACTTTTCTAGGGCAAATGAGCCAACACTAGTATCCTTCATAGTTTACTAACCCTAGTGTTGCACCATTTGCTCATCCCATGTCCTATTGATGAAGGACGGAGGCCTGAAGAACATATGGTTCATTGATTCTGGCTGTTCACGCCACATGACCAGAAGTTCAAAATGGTTCTCTAGCCTCGACCCCGTGCAATGTAAAGAGTACATCACATTTAGGGACAATAGCAAAGGTAAGGTGCTTTCTCGTGGGACCATTCGGGTCAACGAGAGTTTTGTCTTGAAGGATGCTGCTTTGGTTTCAAATTTACATTTAAATTTGCTTTCAGTTTCGCAACTCTTTTAGGATGGCTTTGAAGTGCACTTTAAGACCGGCTTGTCTCAAGTTCTTGACTCCTAGGGAAATCTTGTTTGCCGGATTGTCCCTTTTGGTCGTGTCTTTCAAGCTAATTTTTCTCACTCTTTTGGCTCTTCTCGATGCTTGGTGGCGGATCCTCCTCTGAGCTTTAGAAGTGGCATAGGAGACTTGGTCACTTGAGCTTTGACTTACTGGCTAGGTTGAGCTCACTTGATCTAATCTGAGGACTTCCTAAGTTGAAATTTGAGAAGGATTTGGTGTGTCGCCCTTGTCGTCACGGGAACATGGTTGTTGCTTCTCACCCACTTGTGAACCAATTCATGACCAAGGAACCCGTGAGCTACTTCACATGGACACAGTTGGTCCAACTCGGGTTCGATCAGATAGTGGGAAGTGGTACATTCTAGTGATCGTTGATGATTTTTCTCGCTACTCTTGGGTGTTTTCATGGAGGGTAAGGATGAGGATTTTTCACATCCTCAGGATTTGATTCTTCGGTTGCAAAATAAGTTCCCTAAGAATGCCATGAGAGCGATTCACAGTGACAATGGCATAGAATTCAAGAATACTCATTTTAAAACCTTTTGTGCTTCTTTAGGCCTCGAGCATCAGTTTTCCTCTCCCTATGTCCCTCAGCAAAATAGTGTTGTTGAACGCAAGAATTGGACCCTTGTTGAGATGGCCAGGACGATGCTCAATGAGCATAGGATTCCTAGGAGATATTGGGCTGAAGCAATTAACACCGCGTGCCATGTTTCCAATCGTATTTTTCTTCGAGCTTTCATGAAGAAGACCTTTTATGAGTTGTGATTCAGACGACCACCCAAGGTAAGCCATTTTAGAGTGTTTGGATGCAAGTGCTTTGTTCTGAAACATGGTAATTTGGACAAATTTAAGTCTTGATCGTCCGATGGTATTTTTCTTGGATATGCTTCACATTCTCATGCTTATCATGCACTTAACCTTGAAACTAACTGAGTTGTAAAGACCTATGAGGTTACTTTTGACAAGACCATGCCTTGTTCCTCTCCTGTCTTTGAATGTGCAGGTGATCAGGAGATCAGTGAGAGCATGTTTGTTGAGGAGAATGAGGAAGATGCCGATTGGGGAGACGCCAAGCTGACCTCTTCGGCTGCTCCAGTCGAGTCTGCGATGACTACTTTGGCTCACAGTCCTGACACGTCTTCTTCCACTACTTGGGGTCTGCACGAGCCACCTTTTTAGCCTACGCCGGCTGCACCTGAGGAGACCTCAGCCGCTGTTGAGGTGGAGGCAACTTCTTCGATAGAAGCACCTCGGCACATTCAGCGTCGCCACCCATCTTAGACCATGATCGGCGATATCGATCAGCGGGTCATGCAGTCCAGGTCACATTAGATCTCACACTTCGCTCACTCTGCTTTCATAGCTTCTTTTGAGCCTATAGACACGCTCTATCTAATGTCGATTGGGTCAATGTTATGCACGAGGAGTTAGAGAATTTTGAGCGGAACCAAGTGTGGGTTTTAGTTCCACCTCCACCAGATTGCCACCCCATAAGTACAAAGTGGGTTTATAAGAACAAACAAAGTGAGGAAGGGGTGTTAGTGAGAAACAAGGCTAGACTAGTGGCTCGGGGGTTTTGCCAAAAAGAGGGAATTGACTATGAAGAAACCTTTGCTTCTGTTACCCGTCTAGAAGCCATTAGAAAGGGTTCAAGCTATATCAGATGGATGTGAAGAGTGCCTTCTTGAATGGGTATATAGAGGAAGAGGTTTATGTGAGGCAACCTCCTAGCTTTGAAAATTCTAAGTTCCCCAACCATGTTTTTAAACTTCACAAAGCCTTGTATGGCTTGAAACAAGCCTCGAGAGCCTGGTATGAGCGTTTGAAAGCTTTCTTGCTTGATAAGGATTTTTGGATGGGTTCAGTAGATAAGACTTTGTTCCTCCTCAAGCAAGACACTGACGTCCTTTTGGTTCAGATATACGTGGATGATATAATCTTCAGTGGCTCTTCTCATGCTCTTGTTACCAAGTTTTCAGATACTATGAGCAGGGAATTTGAAATTAGCATGATGGGCGAATTGACTTTCTTTCTCGGGCTGCAAGCCAAGCAAACTCATGAGGAGACGTTCGTGCACCAAGGCAAGTACACTAAGGACCCCAAGGACGTGCTCAAGAAATTTGATATGGGTGAGGCCAAGCCTCTTTCGACACCCATGACAACCATGGTGGCCCTAGACGAAGACAAGGAAGGAGAAGTCATGGACCAGAAGGAATACCGAAGCATGATCGGATCCCTGCTGTACCTGATGGTGACGAGACTGGACATCCAGTTCATGGTCTGCTTGTGCACGTGCTTTCAGTCTTCGCCGTGCACGTCTCATCGTCAAGCTGTCAAGCGGATCCTCAGATACCTTCGTTTCATACCCGAATTTGGTCTTTAGTTTTCAGCCTCCTCCTCTCTTTCTCTTTGCGGGTATTCCGATACGGATTATGCTGGTTGTTGTGTTGAGAGGAAGTCCACTTCAGGGACTTGTCAGTTTCTAGGATCTTCTTTTGTGTCATGGTCTTCTCGCAAGCAGTCTAGCGTCGTCTAATCCACCATAGAAGCTGAGTATGTTGTTGCTGCTGCTTGTTGTTCCCAGTTGCTTTGGATGATAGCTACTATGGGTGACTTTAGGTTAGAGTTTAGGCGAGTGCCTTTATTTTATGACAGCACCAGTGCCATAAGCGTAGCCAAAAACCTAGTCCTCCACTCAAAGACAAAGCACATAGAAGTACGCTTGCACTTCTTGCATGACCACTATGAGAAAGGTGATATTGATCTGCACCACATTGATACCCAAAGCTAGCTCGTAGATATCTTCACCAAACCACTTGACCATGCCTAGTTTGCTCGCTTGCGAGGGGAGCTTCGAGTTTGTTTCCCTTTTTAGAGGAGGGGAACTTTGGTTGTTGTATTCTAGTTTTGCTTTTTTTGTAGTTTAGCTTTTGCTTTTGATTTTTTATCATACTTGCATATCATATCATCATGTATCATTTTGCATCCTAAGCTTCATCCTTATAGTAGCTAGATTGACACTATGCTCTTGTTGGGGATGTTATGGATATACATGATGTGCTTTGGCTTAGGCTCCTTTTGATCAATTGATGCATGTTATGAGCTAAGCTTGTTTTCCAAACTGTGAACTTGATTAAAACTTGTTAAAACATGAAATGTGTTCACCACTACTTGTGGCAACTAGCATGTGTAGGATGTGCCGAGATCTCTTTTGCTTCATATATATGCTCAGTTGCTATGGCTCATATCTTGAGTTACACACTTGCTTGAGAAACTTGAATTTGTGCTAAAACTTAAAAAACAAACTAAGTGATTTGAAAAGATCGGGATGGGTCTGTGCTATCCTATGTCAGAGTATCGAGATAGCTCCCAATTGCACTTATGGGTGAACTTGAGCTCTGTAATGGATACCGAGATCATTGTCTTAAGTTTTTGATTGTCTTTGGCATAGGCTTGACATGATCGTGAAGTCATGTTTTGATGGCACAGACAACCTCCTGCACACACTTATCTGACAAACTTTGGTGACAAGCTGCATAACTTCGATAAATTTTAGTTGGTATCTAAATTTTGATCAAACCACAAGTTTGTCTCATGACATGATGTGTGAACTTTGTTTAGGGTAGTTCACTTTGCATACATGTGTAGCACAAGGTCAATCTCTTGTCTATTTTTTCTATGTGCTCCTTTGGTGGTGAACCCTCTTTTAAAATTGCGCAAACTTGATTAAACTTGCTTAAATGTCATATTTTGTCTCATTTGGTCACCTTGAGCATTTGCTAGAACTTATATGTGTTGCTATATATACATGACAGCATCAACTAGAGCATCTTTTTAATCTACTTGCTATAATCTTAAAGCTTGTGCATTTCTGTATTCATAGCATGATTTGAGGAAGAGTTGCATTCTTTGAGCTAAAACTTGATAAGTGCATGTGTCAACAAGGGGGAGAAGTTTTCACACTCACAAGGCGAGAATACTCAAGGGGGAGTATGTCTTACCAAATTTCACCTAAATGTTGAGTGCATGCATTCATACGAGAGATTGCATTTGTTCAGGGGGAGTTACACTTAAGTTGTTTTTGCTAGATGTGTTGAGCCTTTGCCTTTTCTGAAGGGTCTAGCAGTTTTTTGGCTTTTCGAGCTTTGCTAGTGGTGTTGAGCCCGTTGCCTCTTCTTGAGGGCTAGCTTTGTTTTACTGGTTGCGTCGAGCCGTTGCCCATGTCTTTGGGGACCAAGTTTTTGCTTATTTTAAATTACCTCATTTTGGCTTTTCTTTGGCTTTTAGTCATTTGGTTGAGCTCTTTTTTCTCTTTTTTTTTCTTTTGCTCAAGCTGTTCATGTGTTGGTGTTGCCAATGCACTCATCAAGGGGGAGATTGCGAACACAAGGTTAAAATGTGCCCTTGTGATTCGATTTGTGATGAGTAATTGTCAACATGACTTACGATCACGGTTAAGTGTGTGACCTAACCCTAACGTGAGTTCGGAAGTGCGACATGTCTCTTGGCTTGTGTTGTGCAGGTGTGGAGCTCGAAGGCGGTGGTCGCCGGCGAGGTGAAGGTCAAGTAGAGACGTGCCGTGCCGATGGACCGAGAGCGGTGAAGGGTGGACGTGAGGCTTGGACCGAGGGACCAGGAGGTCAGGTGACTAGCCGCGTTGGCTGACATCTAGGACATCGACAAGCGCAAGTGTACATGGGAGTGACCATGTTGACCGAGTCAAGACGGTGGATGTGCGAGTCGAGCAAGGCTCAGGCGGACTTGGTGGACGATCGGTCAAGGACGGCGGTGACATGTGTCGAGCGGCAGGGGATGCGTATGGAGTACGCTACTCACGAGCGGGTTTGGTGGTTTGGGCCTCAAAACCATTGATGGCGGGTTTACGGGTTTGGGCCTCAAAACCCAGGCGGAGGTTCCGAGGAGGAACGGGCGGCACGTGGTAGCATTAGGGAGTTCGCGTCGAGGTGAAGCTAATGATGAGGAGGCGCGGTGGCCGTTGGATGAAGATGACTCCGGGTTGGACCATAACGCCCTTGGGCTAAGTGGTTTGACTAAATTGTATCCAGGGGCAGAACTGAGATTGTGTAATAGCCTTGTTAAATAGGATAAGGGAGCCCCCATCTACCTCACCTCCTCCATTTGTATTTTTCTTCATCCTTGTTAGGGTTTTCCTCTCCCCTTAGTTGCATGTGAGAGAGAGGTCCACAAATCCTTGAATTTGTGTAAGAACCAAGTTTTTGAGTGGGAAAGGAGGCCCCGAATCCTCCTTGTGTCCTCCAGGATTCGGAAGAAGAATTTCTCTTGTGTTTTGTGATGTGTTCTTCGTGTTCTTCATCTTCCCCCTCTTGTTCTTGAGCCGATTCATCGTTTCTAGACCATTTTGAACCGTTCTTTTTGCATTATTTTGAGCTATGACGTGAGTTAAGCCTTTCCACCAAAGGAAATCAACCAATTCCTCATGAGCTCGCAGATCGCATGATTTCTTAGTCTAGGTCTGAAGAACCAGTATTTTTCGTTCCCCTTTGATTTCCCGTTGATTGGCTTCAAATTGGGCGATGACCTCTTAGAGGTACCTCCCCTACTGCCTTGTGATAATGCATACCAAGTTTGATGGCAGTTGGTGTTGATTTGGCCACAAATCGGGCGAACCAAGGGAGGAGGCGATTTTTCGGAGCTCTCTGTTCTCGCTGATTCGTGATTCGCGGACAGTCCGCCAGTGAACCATGGACAGTCCGGGACTCGGGGTCAGAACTGTGTGCTTTTGGGTGTTTTCTGGACTTTGAACTGTGGACAGTCTGGCCCCAAGTGGCAGACAGTCTGAGACCAAGTTTCAAACCGAGTACAAAACCTGTTCAGTGGAGTTCGATTCCTGATTTTTGACCGGCGGACAGTCCGACAATTTAGTGCGGACAGTCCGACAACTCCCAGTTTTGTGTTGTTCGGTCCGTTTCTTGCCCGTTCGGTCTCTGTTTCGAGTACCGTCTTTTGCGTTGGACTTCTACCATTCCATAGACTCTATCTAGGTGCTTTTGTCACCGGTTGGCTTGGGTATCCGAGTTTTGAGACCTTGCTTCTTCTCTATAGAAGTGGAGTGTCTCGTTTTCTTGTCTTTTGGTTTGGTGCGCTCTTTATCTTCGGTCCGCTTGCTTTGTGGTGATCTGCTGTGTTTCGAGGGAACGTCCACCCTTCTCTAGGGTTGTGGTCATCACAGTGTTTATGTTTGGTTCTTAGGGTTTGAGTTTGGGACAACGGCCAATTATTTCGAAAGAAATTTGAGGGTCCCATTCACCCCCCTCTGGCCACTATTTCCGGTCCTTCGTACATCTAAACTATCACCTATTTCATTACAAAAGACAGATTAAAGTAATAATAGTAAACATCTAAATATTGTAGAACTCTAGAGTAAAAAGGGCTTGGATCTACTCTACACGTTTAGTGAATCACACACTTCCACTAATTCTCTTATAATTTTATGTTTGCTTCACGTAAAAACGTTAATCCTAAGTGAGTGGTATATAGACTCTAGAAGTTTTATATGTTTTTCTAACCAGTCATCAACAACTACACCCTCACAATCTCACATTAACAGACACTTACGCCACTATAGGCCAAATCCAAACTAGGTTAGATATCATAAATATGCAACTAAATTACCACAAGTGCCATTATCAACCATAATCTAAAGTAAACCTCCTAAATTTGAACATAATTATCTAGCTCTATCTTATGAAAGATAATCTAGAATACCCCCTACATTTTCATCTAAATTACCAATCCATATTATTATAATAGGTAGTCTAAATAACCCAGTAAAGTGGCATCTATCTTACCCACCACTAACATTAGAAAAAAAAATATACCCTCAAAATTACTTATATATTATCAATATTTACTATTATAAAAAGAGAATAAGTAAACATATATGTTTATCAATACTCACTTCTAGTACTATGAATATATATATATATATATATATATATATATATATATATATATATATATATATATATAAATCTATCTCAAAGAAAGGCAAACAACATGTTGATAAAAGTTTATATATGCATGCATGAGTTACAACTATATAACTTTATGGTTTAGCAATCATGAAAAATGTTGCCTAAATGAATCACATAACATGACACTAACAATTAATTTTAAGAGTTAAATGCGTTAGTGGCCTTCAAACTTCCAAGGGTGTATCACTTAGGTCTATAAACTTTTAAAATGCATTTCTAGGTCCCTAAACTTGTTAAGCGGTGCACCGCGGGTCCAATGCAGGAATCTTGGCCACTAGTGCTGTTCTACATTGGAACTTATTTCTCAAGTACCACCCAAATATTCGTGGAACAAATCCAGATCACTCATCTAATCACCACTCACATGCATGCATGCTCACGGGAATGTTAAACTCTCCACTAACTACCCAGTATTGCACCGATGTTTCTCCTATAAATGCGACACTCAAGCGCCACCACGAACCATCACAAGCGCTTAGCGACCAATTATTATTAATCACACCTTAATCACTCTGCTTCGTGCTAGTGATCAAGCAAGTGCTTCAGTACTCTGTAGCAATGGCAGGCAAGGCCTCGGTCGCGCTGTTCCTGGCCGTGAATTTGATGGTGTTCGCCATGGCCAGCGCCTCCGGTGGCGACTGCCCCACGCCGACGACCCCGTCGATGCCGACCCCGACGCCGGCCTCGTTCGGCAAGTGCCCCCGCGACGCGCTCAAGCTGGGCGTGTGTGCCAATGTTCTGGGCCTCATCAAGGCCAAGGTGGGCGTGCCGCCCACGGAGCCATGCTGCCCGCTGTTGGAGGGGCTCGTCGACCTTGAGGCCGCCCTGTGCCTCTGCACCGCCATCAAGGGCAGCATCCTCGGCATCAACCTCAACCTGCCCGTCGACCTCAGCCTCATCCTCAACCACTGCGGCAAGACCGTGCCCACCGGATTTAAGTGCCTCTAAGCTAGCCAAGAGCATCATGCCGGCGTGTTCTTTTGCTTGGCATTCGTCTCTTACTGTTTTGGTGCAGGCTTCTTATCGGTTGCTACGTACGTACGTGCTTGCTAGCTAGCTGTGCGCCTCTGCATGAGTACGTGCATCCGCGCGAACACGCGAAGTACGTACGTTGTAGACGGTTTGATTACCAGCTTTCGCTTTTGCGTGTTTCTTTTTATGTAAGTGCCTCGTCCTTTGCGTGGACAGTGTCACTGAACTATTTGGATTGTTATGTTCTTTATTTGAATCCAGCAATATGCTTGATGAATAAAGCTTATATTGTTCGAAATATTTGCATATTACTCTAATATCATATTTTATTATGAGGCATATATCATTTTCATACACATTTGCAAATGCTACATAAAACATAAGTAATTCCATAACCATTTGAGACGTAGAATTACTAGTATTCATGACACTATATTCATCCGTGTGCAATTTCCAACCTACCAAAAACACTCTCAAAATCAATAGTAGCTAGATAGAAGGTGATCCTTTTATTTAGCCTAGTTTCTCCTTTGTTCCCTATGATATAAATCTCGGAATACTCCAAAGAAAAAAAATGCTAAAACTTCACAGTGCGCTTACATTATTATAAGTAGGTTCATACAAATGATGTCAACATTCTGCGGCTCATAGTTACACGTGTAGTCCCTAAACTGTCGTGTGCCTAGGTACGCAAACTATGAAATTGCAAATCTATGTTCTTAATCTACTGAAGTGCTTCAATCCTGCTAGTCCAGAGCATATCCATCTACCTCCTCAGCTGCTGGAAGGACTCCCTCACTATGCTTCGTTCCACACATCGCCATGTCGCATACATGGAGCTCCCCATCGGCCCTGTTCGCTTAAACTTATCAGCCATACCGTTTTAATGAAATAACAGTGTTTTATCTCACAACAAATCAACATCAGCCATTTTTCTAGCCAGCCGAACAGGGTCATGACTCAGTGCATCGAGGCTGTTGCAATCCTCATCATAGATCCTGCAGCAACGCTTCCATGGGCATGCTGGCTAGCTGCTCCTTATGATCTTGGTGGGTGTACGATGTCTTTGAGCTTGGTGTCAACCTCTCGAGGCTCTCGTCATGGAGGCTCCGTGACATTTTAGAGTATAATAATAAACACGCTAATAACGTAACATTTTAGAGTCCAAAAGGCTTAGGCCCACTCTAAACGTTAAGTGAACTATACACTTCACCTGCCCACTTACTACACTTGTGTGTTCGTTTCATGTAAAAGCGTTAATCTGGAGTTTGTGGTATGAACTGTAGAAGCTTTATATGTTTATCTATCCCACCATCAATAACTAAGGTGCAACTACACACCCACAATCTCACATTAAGAAGCATTTGAACCACTATAGGCCAAATCCAAACTAGTCCAAATGTCATAAATATGCAACTAATTACCACATGTTCTATTATGAATCAATCTATTGTAAACCTCTAAATTTGAATAAAAATTGTGCAGTTCTATCTTATGGATGATAATCTCAAATAACCCCTACGTTTGCATTTAAACATCTAAGTTACCCACCTCTGACATTAGAAAATAAATAAAATAAAATTACCAACATCTACTATTATGAAAAGGGAATAAGTAAACATATATATGTTTCTCAATACTCACTTCTACTACTATAAACATATAAAAAACTATCTCAGAGAAAGGCACACAACATGTAGACAAAGTATGTAACACCCTAAAATTTGCATCATTTTAAAAATAGGAGAATTTGATTTATTTATGTAATTTTGTGCACATTTTAACCTAGAGAAATAATAATTTTCGATAAATAAAATCAACTATAAGGTTAGATACATGCTTGTGCATACATGCCGCTGCATATTTTTATTTGTGTTGATTGGTCTTCATTACAAGAAGAAAAGGATTTCAAAAAATATTTGAAAATGCATTTGAAATATTAGAAAAGGAAAAGGAAATAGAAATCGACTCGACGGACTCGTTGGTTGGTCACCGCCGTAAGCTTGTTGACAAGCTTTGAGTCGCTCTTTCGAAGTCGCCAAACTCTTTCTTCCTTCAATTTTCATCTTGGTTGCTTATTTGGCCTTGCTGCCGTGCACAGGAGGTCCGCCACCCGCCATTGGAAGCTGCGCGTCGTCCTCCGTTTGTCTCCGATCCCGTTTTCGCCCTTGGTGAGTTCGCGGGCATCTTCTCTATCTCCCTGTGCTCTCGGTTCATCGGATAACGTGTTGTAGCGCTAGATTGATCAACGCCGACGAGCAATGGCTCGTCGCCGGCCAAACTCCACCGTCGGGCTACTGTTAGTGGCCGGAATCCTCTTCTCTCATCCTCGCCATCTAATATCGTCCATTCAATTCAAATCGGACGGCTGATATTAGCCGATACCCTTTCGGTTGTCCGTTTTGTTAAAGAGACCCCTAGTTTTCTTCTATTCTAACCCGCAGTCCATAAGCGTAAAACCCGATTACGCTTTATTAGTTTGAAAACGTAAATTCAGTCGGTTTAATTGAAAATACGTTTTTAATATTTATAGGATTTATTTCAATCTTATTTCGCTTATAAAATCTCTGTTTTAACTCCGATTTGACCCGTTCAAGTTGCGTTAGGTTCGTAATTTCATAATCTACATGTTAGTGCTACTGTTGGTTAGGTTTTCCACCTTTAAGATACGATGTTAGATTTAATCTATTGTTTTACTAAAGAAAATCTCATTTAATTCATAACTTATTTGTTTTAACTCCGAATTAGTCCGTTCAAATTGCAATGGATTTATAACAACATGAACTACGCATTAGTATTAATGTTTTCTTTATCAAAATCTCTGAAATTTCATAGTTTAGATCTAACTTGATTAATAACTGTGCAACTAGATTTATAAATAAAATATTATCGATTTCTCCTTTAGTTTTCTAAATTTAAATGTAATTTAGCCTATGTCACTTTGGAATATCTATAAAAAGTATTTTATCATATATATATATGATTTTATATAGTTAAAACAAATAAGACCTATAATTTTCCATTTTATACAATAAAATCTTTCAGTAGATGTATCTTTTCAACTATAGCTTCGATTAGCGTGCTTTTCACGTCTGTGTGTTCGTAGCAACGCGTAGAATCTCTTCAAAACCTTTTTTACTTGTTGTTTCACTTGTTTGGTGTACTATTCTGATTTAGTTCTATTGGTTGCTGCGTGTATGGTTGCATGAATGCTTGTGTGGTGCTTTATAATCATGTCCAGTCTGTGAGATTTACGTGGTGATCAAGAAGCGGTTCATTGAAGGTTTTGATTTGAAGAAAGATCTAAGTTAAGGCAAGTATAGCATGGGATTATCCTTGTTACCTATTTACTTTAATTCACTTAATTCATTATGCATGTGTCTCCTTGTTAAGGATGTCTTAGTATTGATCTTGTTCCTTGAATCCTATGGTTATAGCATTGGGTAGTTTGCTAGTGCTCACATAAACAATGATCTTGTAATGTGACTAATGATATATGCAATAACACTAAAAGATGATTTTTAGCAACAGGGAACCAGAGGGCTAGAGTTTTTGTAACAGAACCGACCAAATTATAAGAGCACAAGTACAAAAACAAGCACCGAAGCGCTCAAATTTTTGAACTTGAGCCCATATAATCCCGGTAGTCAATCGAAACTGCGAAGGATTTCAAACCAACCTGCTTACAACCAGGATCGCATCATTCAACATACAACATCATACGTTACATTTCACAAGTAGTTCTGAGATAAGTTTACACAAACGGAGTCGCAGTTATTACAAACCAAGTTTATAAAGTAGCGGAAGCATAACACACACCAGTTGTTAACTACTGCCAGTCTGGATGATCAACAACCCGCAAAAGCATGAGGAAAGTACATAAAAGATAATCACGCCCAAGTGATCTAGTCTTCTTCACCCGCAGGGTGGAGACAAGTTTTGCAGAAGCCTTGATAAAGCATGTCATCTGCAACAGGAGGGAATAAACTCTGAGTACTGGAATGTACTCAGCTAGACTTACCCGTCGAAAACCGGAAATAAGATGACACCAAGGATTATGCAAGGCTTACACAAGAGGCTAGCTGACATAACATTTTGCATAAAGGCATAAGTAATTGAAACTCTTATAGCCTGTACTAGCAGTTATTTTTAGCATTTACCTGTCATCTATCTTAGCACCTGTACTAAACATGCACTTGATTATAATCAAACAACATTATTATTATATCCATAGCAGGTATATTATTATGGCAACATTGTATCATTCCCTTAACCACCAGTTCATTTAATGAGTTCTACGTTGCCGCTGCTCAAGTCAAGTGCTCACTAACCGGGAGCGATGGCGATTCGAATCGAATTCCTATCTAGCTGGAGGGGTATTTCTAACACTCACCGCGCATGCCCCTGCCAGGGTCGCACAAGCCACCTTTTCATATGATTCAGGAATCGCGGGTCCGAATGATGTCGCGACCCTAAGGGCGACACTCTGCCAGGTGATAGGGACTCTAACCCCCCCTTGGTCTCACGCCAATGTCCCCAAGCACATCCTTTCTCTCCTCCAAGAAGCAACCTACCATTCGATTCTCGGCCTGAACCACATTACTCGGCTTCGCGGTCGGAACGACTTATCCGGCCAACTAAGTGTTAGACTGCGTTCAACATGACTCAAGGACGTACAACGAATCGGTCCTTAAACGACTCAGACGGGCATAGCTCCACACCCAAGACGTGAAGTGTCTTGCGGCTGTATTATCAAACTCCCGCCCAGTCTCAATTTCATTTTTAAGCATGGTTCCATCCACGATAGCCATAAAGCCACTCGTGACTCCTTCCTACATCTCGCGGATGACCGGAAATCACCCGACTTCTACCGTACTAAGCAGGGCTAAGCATTGACACGTGCCTAAACCTAATATAGGATTAAGTACGATATCTGGACAAGGACAGGTATAATGTAACAAGTGTTTTCATATAACTCCTACAACTTAATGCAGTAAACAATTAAAAGTACTCAAGATTAATTTATAAATCAGTAGGTTCAGCATGCACCGGGGCTTGCCTTTCAGAAAGGTCGAGGGCCGGTGGTCTGGACACTCAGGAAGGTCGTCTGCGGGCACTCCTTCGCCTGCTGGATCCTCGGGCTCCTGCTGCTCCTGGTCCTCCTCCAGAATCACAGGCTCGAATTCGAGGAGAGTTACCCCCTCCGGTACACCTATTGCATGAATGCACAATAAATATAATGGATGCATAAATGGGTGCAACATGCTCGGAATGAAATGCATTTCAGAAATAAAATACTCTATTCAAGTTATTTTATTAGTACGTGCAAATCTCTTCTCCGGTGGAGAAGTACTTACCTAATCTACCCAACCTAAGATATAGTTGTTCCTCTTCGGTTAAGGCCCTAACACCTAATAAACACAAGAGTAACATTATTTAGGTTACCACAGTAAGTTATTCTGGACAGCAGCTCAAAGATCCTGGCATAACTGGAGAATCCCAACTCCAAAAGATATGATCTAAGACAATCTGGAAAGCTTATGAAATGCACCACAAATTGTTTTCAGACCACAGCACTTAATTCCAAAGTTTACCTAGTCGAAATTTCAAAGTTCCAGAATCTGTTCTCTCTAAACAGAGAGCAGTCAATTCTGGACTGTTACTTAAAACAGCAATAACTCCCAAACTACTAAGCCAAATGCTCCCAAATTTTGACACAAGCTCATTTACAAGTTTTACTACAACTTTGGTATTTACAAGTTTTTCAGCAACCACCTTTATCCAAGGTCAAACCTAGAAATACTATCAGCTGTCCAGAAAACCTTAAATTGTAAAGGTTAAATATTTATTGATGTGACAAACATTCTCTAAGACCAAACTAATACTACTACAAGTTCACAAATGTCACAAAAACACCAGAAAGTAAGGTGTGCCCACCTAGAATATTTATTTAAACTCATTTCTTAATTTACTTAAGTAATTAAGTGGAATTTCAAACATATATGTAAACTGCTCCTAAAATTCTACAAAAATTACAGGGGACTCTCTGACCCAAAAAGAGACTACTGTAAAATTTGAACTCAATTTATTCACAGAAACTCTCTGAACAAAATTCACAAGCCCAAAAGGCTGATTTTTGTATAAATAACAAAGCATAGTAAAAAGTGTCAAACAACAGATTTCTTAATTTTCTTGGACACTCTAGGGTACCAAGACATTCTCCAAAAATTTATATGAACATTGCACATGTAGAAAAATTACAAAAATTCATTTAAGTATTTCCTAGAATAAAAATATAGCATTATAACTTGGAAATTACTTAAGCACTGATGCCCAAATTTTTACCAGAGCTAGGGCTAGCATAGAGTAACCTACCCACCAAATTTCATGATTTATGGAACACTACAGCTCAAGTTATAAATTTAACAAATTTGCATGCATTCCAAAACACATTTAAAGGATCTATTAAATTCTCCTAGAAATTAAACATCACATTCCAGATTTATATTTTTCTAAAATACTACACATCATGCAGAGCCTAACAAAATTTACCTCATAATTTTTGAGTAAGTAAAACCCTAGATATACATTTCCTAACTTTACCCAAAATCTGTGGCAAATATAGAAAGGAAATAAAAACGAAAATCGAAACCCTGCTACCGGGCCGGCCTGGGAGACCCACGCGGCCCACTCCCCGCGCTACGGCCCGCTCCCACGCGACGGCCCGCTCTCGCGCGACGGCCCACTCCCGCGCGCGGCACGCGACTGGCCTCCCGCTCCCGCGCGCGCCTGACCTGGGGACCCCACTGGTCAGCGAGGGAGGCAGAGGGGGAAAAGAAGGCGACGGCGATAGCTCGCCGCCGGCGGCAGCTCCGGCGAAGCTACCGTACCAGCGCGTTCACCTCAACCTCGCGCAACGATTGGTATAACTAATTGACACTATGACCGTGGCTAGGGGGGTGGCAGCGGCAATGGCGGCCACAACCGCGTGCTTGCCAGCTCCGGCGAGCTAGCAGCGGCTCGACCCCCAAACGGTCTACCCCGTGAGCACCAGCACACCGAGGCGAACCTAGAACACCGGAGAAGGAAGGCGGTAAGGGCACCGAGAAGCACGGCCACGCGCGAGCTCAACTTGGCGACGCCAATGGCGGCCGCGGTGGAGGCGCAAGCTCGGCGAGCTCTACCTGAGGTCAAGCGGTCGTACGGTGTGGTCCGCGATGTGGAGGAGCTCACTGTGCGACTGTGCCTACGGGGAATTGGGTGGTGGTGCTTGACTGTGGTGGATTTTTTTGGTGGCGGCCGCTGATGCTCCTCCGGTTGCCGCGCGCTCGGTGGCGAAGGAAACAAGGAGGCAGAAGAAGGAGCAGCGAGGAAGGGCCTCCGGGCGTCGTGGCGTCTTTGGGCAACCGAGGTGAGCATCGCGTCGACGCGTGTTGCCACGCGGCGGAGGCTTCCTGTCCCCGGTCGGCCACGCGCCGAGTTCGGTTTTCTGAACTTTTCAGAATGACTGACAAGGCCATCGGCGTTCCACAGCGACTGACAGGGAGATTTCATCGCCTCATAGCTCGTGATCGAGGCTGATTTGGTGAGAACCGTAGTTGACAAATTGGTAGAGCTACGTGAGGGCTTCAACATTGCCAATAGGGTCGTGAGCCAATTCGGCTTGGTTAGTGAGATACAACGCTCCAAAGTGAGGCACCCGAAATCTGAAACCGAGTTTCAGTTAACTAACCGACTGAAACCCATTTTTCTAGGCACCATATCTCCTAAACCATTTAGAACTAGGTGATGGTGATGTTGACAATGTTGTAGAGCTACATGAGGACTACAAGTTTGTCAATTGGCTCAAGGACTGGTTTGGACTGGTTTGTGAGTTACAAGTTGTCAAAGTGAGGTACAGTGAAACGGTTTTCAGCTCAACACTTAGCAAAATTTGCTAAGTCCCCAAACAGCCCCTAATACTGACTTGTGGGCCATTTTTGAGCATGTTCTGATCATTTTCATGAGATGGCCATATTAGAACTTTTGTTCCTTATGAAATTCTCTACAACTTAGCTTAAGGTTGCTCCTCCATGCAAGATTTCTAAGCTGGACTTTTTAATTGGTCAAACCAGATCACTCTAGGGTTCCAAACTTGGTCAACAACATTTGGAAGGGCAATTTGGTAATTTTGGTCAACATGAACATTGCTCCACTATTTACCCTAAATGTAATTAAGGTGTTATAAGACCTAATTAGCCACTCTATACATTGGTTGCACAAAATTCCTAGTGTCACATACTTTGGCATAAGTAATTCAACACTTTTACCCAAATGTTGCAAACTCATGTTGCACATGTTGCATGAGTGTGTTGCACAACATTTGCTAATTATGTTACACTAAAGTGGTTGACATATCTCACAAAGGAAATTGCACATAAGGTACTTGTGTGTTGCACACTACTCAATTTTTCTTCACATGAAATATAAACATATTATAAGCTTATGCATGAAATGAATGATGCTTGCTTATGCTCATGCAAATGCAATGCAATTAAGGAGCTAAACACCTGGGGTGTTACAGCCCTCCCCCCTTATAAAAATCTCGTCCCGAGATTTGGAAAGCGTACCATTTTTCATAGAATTCTTTATAACCATCCCGCAAATAATCCTCCCGTTCCCACGTAGCATCACTCTCACTTCCCTGATTACTCCACATCACTTTGTACCACTTAACCACTTTACTTCTAGTTACTCGTTCCTGAGTATCGATCACTCGGACTGGCTTTTCTTCATAGGTTAGGTCGGATTCCAGCCTGATATCACCTAAAGGAACTTGTTCCTCAGGAACTCGAAGACACTTTTTGAGCTGAGATACATGGAAGACGTTGAATATGGCACTCATTTCTAGAGGTAACTGGATTTTATACGCAACAGCTCCACTCTTGCCTATGATCCGGAAAGGACCCACGTATCTTGGCGCAAGTTTCCGCTTAACACCAAAATGTTGGACACTCTTCATTGGAGAAACTTTCAGATACACGAAGTCTCCAACTTCAAACTCGAGTGGTTTTCTACGACGATCAGCATAACTTTTCTGTCTAGCTTGGGCTGCAGCCATATGTTTTTGGATGGTACGGACTTGTTCCTCAGCTTCATGAACAAAATCAATACCATAATACCTCCTTTCACCAGCTTCTACCCAGTTTAGTGGAGTTCTACACTTACGACCGTACAAAGCTTCGAATGGAGCCATCTTAATACTCTCTTGATAACTATTATTGTACGAAAACTCAGCTAGAGGTAACCATTTTTCCCAAGAACCCTTGGATGAAATGACACATGCCCGCAACAGATCTTCCAAGATTTGGTTAACCCGTTCCGTCTGTCCTGATGTCTGGGGGTGATAAGCGGAGCTTCTCACTAACTTGGTTCCCAGAAGGTGATGCAAGTGCTCCCAAAAGCGAGCAGTGAACTGGGGACCACGGTCAGATATGATAGTACGAGGTATCCCATGAAGCCGGACTATCTGATTGAAGTACAACTCAGCATAGTCAGTGGGACGATAGTCCACTCTAACTGGAATGAAGTGAGCTGATTTGGTCAAACGATCCACAATTACCCAGATGGAGTTATGATTTTTGACAGTAGGAGGAAGACCGACAATGAAATCCATACTTATCTCTTCCCATTTCCAACCTGGGATAGAAAGTGGTTGAAGCAACCCAGCTTTTATATGCACAGCTTTAACTCTACAGCAGGTGTCACACCTAGCCACATATGCAGCTATCTCTTTCCGCATCTTGGTCCACCAATAGTATGGCTTCAAATCATAATACATCTTATTGCTACCAGGATGGATGGACAACTTAGAGGAGTGTGCTTTAGACATAATATCATTTCTAAGCTCTCGGTCCTTAGGCACAACTAACCTATCCTTGAACCACAGCACACCTTCGTCATCTAACCTGAAATGCTTAGTCTCTCCTTCATTCATCTTCCGTTTTATGTGAAAGATACCCGGATCAGTCTTTTGGAGCTCAATGATTCTATTTCTGAGAGTACCACTGACAGTGATGTTGTACAAGACTGCCGGATGTAACAGGCGAGATCGGTAAAAATCAGTTTCAATTAAGGAATGGCAATGAGACTTACGGCTTAAAGCGTCCGCAACCACATTTGCCTTGCCTGGGTGATAGTGTACTTGAAGATTATAATCTTTAATCAACTCGAGCCATCTTCTCTGACGCATATTTAGCTCGGGTTGAGTGAAGATGTATTTGAGGCTTTTGTGGTCTGTATAGATATTGCAGACATTGCCCAGCAGATAATGCCGCCATACCTTCAAAGCATGAACAACTGCGGCTAGTTCTAAGTCATGCGTTGGATAATTCACCTCATGCTTCCAAAGTTGCCGCGAGGTATATGCAATTACTCGGCCTTCCTGCATCAAAACGCCTCCTAAACCTATGCCTGAGGCATCACAATAAACATCAAATGGTTTCTCGATATTCGGTTGTGCCAAAACCGGAGCCGAGGTTAGGAGGGTTCGCAGTTGGTGAAAAGCCGCATCACACTCAGGAGTCCAGACAAACCTGGTGTCTTTTTGCAGCAACCGAGTCATGGGTTTGGCTATTTTGGAGAAATCCGGGATGAAGCGACGATAATAGCTAGCCAAACCAAGAAAACTTCGAACCTCGTGAACCGAGATAGGAGCCTTCCAGTTTAGTACTTCCTGTACCTTGGTGGGGTCCACCATAATTCCTCCATCGGACAACACATGCCCAAGGAAAGGTACTTCACGAAGCCAGAATTCACACTTACTGAACTTCGCATAAAGTTGATGTTCACGCAGTCTTATGAGGACTATACGCAGATGTTCAGCGTGATCCTCCTCATTCACAGAATATACCAGGATGTCATCAATAAATACCACTACAAACTTGTCCAATTCAGGCATAAACACCGAATTCATCAAGTACATGAAGTGTGCGGGGGCATTTGTCAAGCCGAAAGACATAACAAGATACTCATAAAGACCATATCTGGTAGAAAAGGCTGTCTTTGGAACATCATCCGGGCGAATTTTAATTTGATGGTAGCCAGATCTTAGATCGATCTTGGAGAAAAGTTTAGCTTTAGACAACTGATCGAACAAGATGTCGATACATGGTAGAGGGTACTTATTTTTGACAGTGACTGCATTGAGAGGTCTATAATCTACGCACATCCGCAACGACTGATCCTTCTTCTTTACAAAGATAGCAGGACATCCCCACGGCGACGAACTAGGACGAATCAACCCCTTCTTCAAAAGTTCATTCAATTGCACCTTAAGTTCAGCTAGTTCATTCGGAGGCATCCTATAAGGTCTCCTAGAGATGGGAGCCGTGCCAGGCAACAACTCAATTTTAAACTCCACATCCCGATCCGGAGGGAGCCCCGGCAAATCATCGGGAAAAATGTCTGGAAACTCATTTACTACTGGAATTTCGGTCAACACCTTTGCTTGCACAGCATGAACTTCCCCAGACAAATGAACTTTTCTGGGAAGTGATACCAGAAAACATTTTTGATCTGTAGGGTCTCTGAGCATAACTACCCGAGCGGATGTGTCAATGAGTACCCCATTCTGACTCATCCAATTCATGCCCAAGATAACATCTATGTCTAAACCAGGTAAAACCAATAGGGCAAGCGAATAACTTCGCCCTTCTATCTCAAACTTAAGGTTCCCCACTACTTTGTTTGTGGAAATATTCCCACTTGTAGCACTAATACAATAACCCACACCTTCAACAGTATGCAGCTTGTGTGCAAATTTGGATGCAAACTTAGGACTGATAAAGGAATGCGAAGCACCTGAATCAAAAAGTACCACTGCGGGGTGTTGGTCAACTAGAAACTTACCAGCGGTGACCACCTCACCAGATGGAATTTCCTCAATGCTGTTATAATGGGCGTGTCCCTGACGACTACCTTGGTTGACATTTTTCTTAGGGTACGGACAGTTCCGGGCCCAATGACCTGGCTTGTTGCAATTCCAGCAAGGCATATTGCTAGGAGGAACACTAGAGCTGCTCTGTCCAGAAGTCCCCTTTGGCAGAGCGACGGTATAAGCCTTACGGAACCCCGTTTTTGCAGCAGGCTTCTTCTGCGGCGGACGGAACTTTGTATTCTGAACAGGTGGGCAAGGGGAAGACCTCGGTGCCGCTGAGGCCCTTGACTGAGAAGCACTTGCCTCAAGGGCCCTTTTACGGCTCTTAGAGGCAGAATAAATAGTATTGTTGTTCTCCTGGGTCAAAGCATCGCTGATGAAATCATTGAAAGTAGTACATTTGCTAGTGCCCATAGTTTTCATCAGTTTTGGGCCGAGGCCCCTTTTGAAGCTAGCAATCTTTTTGGCATCGGTATCCACAAACTCTGTGGCATACCTTGCCAGGTTGTTGAAGGACTGCAAGTATTCAGTCAGGCTTTTGTTTCCTTGCGACAGCCTCATAAACTCTGTGTGCTTGATTGCTATAAGACCGGGAGGGATATAATTTCCCCGGAATGCCGCCTTAAACTGATCCCAAGCAATCGGGACATTGGCAGGCAGTGTGGAACGATAGTGGCTCCACCAAATGCCCGCCGGACCATGCAACTGATGGGAAGCATACTCAGTTTTCAGCTCATCAGTTAGGCGTAGCAGATGAAACTTTTGTTCAATGGTATTCAACCACTCGTCAGCCTGTAGTGGTTCTTCCGCTTCCTTGAAGAGCGGGGGCTTTGTATCCAGAAAGTCCTTGAAATCGCTGTACTGATTTGGCTCTGGGCCCTGGCGGCCATGACGAGCCTCTCGATTAGCCAGTTGGCGCATGGCGTCAGCCAACATATGCTGCCCCTCAACCACTGATTGCATCAACTCGGCCGGAGTAGGTGGTGGTGGAGGGGGCGGCTGTTCCTCCTCCTCATTTCCACGACCCCGGCGTAGATTGTACGACATCTGCAAAATGCATAGCCAATGAGCACTGACGATGTGGGAAATTTGTAGATGAATTATTGCGAAATGTCAATCTGACTGTATGAATAGATTTCTCATAATAATTAAGGCACAATAATTCATCACAACCGCACAATCCATTCTAGCGCATCATTTGACGAGATCATACTTGGTAATCCAACAAGATGCTCTTTGATAAAGGCTCACTCACAGGGAGCACAACGGTTACCGGACCGTTTACGTTGCTATCTACGTGATTTTTGACCTTTTGCATGGTACTTGGATTCGATCTCAAGATTTTTAGTTGACTGTGAAAGGCTACTTCAAACTGACCACAAAGAGACTTCTCAATGAAGAGTTCCATGGTGGATCATGACTAGCCACCTCGATACCTGCGCGTGCCAAGCAGCACAGCCTTATGTCGCGCGCCATAGGAGGCCCTCGGTTTCGTCGTGGCACCGAAGGGTGCTAATCGTGACACCATCATCGAACGCAACATAATAAGACATCAAGTTGTGATCGAAATTAATAGGTTCAAACTACATTCAGGAAACATACGGTTCAACCTTACATCCCAAAGTCAAGTTATTACAAGGCCTCACTCCTTCACAGGGAGGGCACAAAAGACGATCCTAACATTATAGGCACGTGATGACTACTCTAAGCATCATCCTCCGAGTCAGTGTCAAGGATCTCCCCACCGTCCTCATCACTGACAGGCTCTAACTCCTCGTCTTCTTCTTCTTCTGGTGCTTCTGCAGGTGGGGCATCCTGTGGTCCATCAACCTCCACTTCATCATCATCCTCAGCCATGAAGATTCCCGAACCCATGTCCTCATCGACGTTGTTGTTTCGAGGCAGCAGGGGATTAAGCTCGTTGTTCAGGCGGTGCACTTCTTCATGAAGATTATCATTGTATTCTTCAGCGTTCTCCAACTGTTGCTCGAGCTCAAACTGACGAGCTCTCAGAACATTCTCCTCATGCCAGGCTTCATCCCTCTGGTTCATGACACGGACCAGCATGCGTTGACAGTTGTGGTTTGCTACTATCAATCTCTGGACTGTAAGGGTTTCCTGGTCACGATCACGAATCACTTGCTCCAGTTGCTGACGCGCTGCATTCCTGGCAGCAGTCACTTCAGCCAACTCTGCCCTCAGCCTTTCCACCTCAGTAGGCTCAGGGCGGGGCTCACGTGGAGCGAGCTGGTGACGCGGTGCCCTGCCTCCAGTGGACTTACGAGCGGTCCTCTTGGTACGTGCCATCTGTAGCAACAAGATAAGATACGACTTAAAGTGAGGATCATTTAGGGGATACGAAATTTACTTTAGTAGGGAGTACAGAAATTTTTAAGGAGGGAGTAAATGATATGTATGATATAATTAAACATGATGCATGCACGTTCCGTACGCCCTCTCACCCTAGTAGAAACCTAAAGTTCTAACGCTAGGCGGTGGCATACATACGTTCTCTCATATAAGCGAAACTATCGGTCTACTCGTTACGCTGTTAGTGTACCTGCAGAAAACCTCATTTCAGCCCAACAGTTTCCCAATATAAGCACACAAGAAAGCGGTAATTTAAATACTTTCCATATACACATCCCCTGATGGATATACTTCAGTATCAAAGCTACCCGATATAAAGGTTCCCACAATTAAGTGCTTACGTAATTACATGGTTTAAACATGTAAGTATGCAAGTCACCAAAACTACTCTCCCCTAGATCGCCGGTTGGACGATCATGCTCTCACAACTCACACTTACCAGAGCGTCGAGGCAATTGATCCATACATTACCACCCAAGTGGATGGCATCCATACAATATCACGCCGTATGGACGACGAAACAAAAACAAACAAGGCCCCCAAGTTAGTTTTTATAATAAGCCACCTAAGAGTCCTTATTTGGGCTAAGGGATGTGATCACTGGCATACCTAAAAATAATTTTTAGTGTTTTAACCCTTTTTCATAATCAAATATTTTTGTTTTTAAATACTCGTATGATGTTTTTAATGTTGAATTATGCTCCGATACCAGCTGTAACAGAACCGACCAAATTATAAGAACACAAGTACAAAAACAAGCACCGAAGCGCTCAAATTTTCGAACTTGAGCCCATATAATCCCGGTAGTCAATCGAAACCGCGAAGGATTTCAAACCAACCTGCTTACAACCAGGATCGCATCATTCAACATACAACATCATACGTTACATTTCACAAGTAGTTCTGAGATAAGTTTACACAAACGGAGTCGCAGTTATTACAAACCAAGTTTATAAAGTAGCGGAAGCATAACACACACCAGTTGTTAACTACTACCAGTCTGGATGATCAACAACCCGCAAAAGCATGAGGAAAGTACATAAAAGATGATCACGCCCAAGTGATCTAGTCTTCTTCACCCGCAGGGTGGAGACAAGTTTTGCAGAAGCCTTGATAAAGCATGTCATCTGCAACAGGAGGGAATAAACCCTGAGTACTGGAATGTACTCAGCTAGACTTACCCGTCGAAAACCGAAAATAAGATGACACCAAGGATTATGCAAGGCTTACACAAGAGGCTAGCTGACATAACATTTTGCATAAAGGCATAAGTAATTGAAACTCTTATAGCCTGTACTAGCAGTTATTTTTAGCATTTACCTGTCATCTATCTTAGCACCTGTACTAAACATGCACTTGATTATAATCAAACAACATTATTATTATATCCATAGCAGGTATATTATTATGGCAACATTGTATCATTCCCTTAACCACCAGTTCATTTAATGAGTTCTACGTTGCCGCTGCTCAAGTCAAGTGCTCACTAACCGGGAGCGACGGCGATTCGAATCGAATTCCTATCCAGCTGGAGGGGTATTTCTAACACTCACCGCGCAGGCCCCTGCCAGGGTCGCACAAGCCACCTTTTCATATGATTCAGGAATCGCGGGTCCAAATGATGTCGCGATCCCAAGGGCGACACTCTGCCAGGTGATAGGGACTCTAACCCCCCTTGGTCTCACGCCAATGTCCCCAAGCACATCCTTTCTCTCCTCCAAGAAGCAACCTACCATTCGATTCCCGGCCTGAACCACATTACTCGGCTTCGCGGTCGGAACGACTTATCCGGCCAACTAAGTGTTAGACTGCGTTCAACATGACTCAAGGACGTACAGCGAATCGGTCCTTAAACGACTCAGACGGGCATAGCTCCACACCCAAGACGTGAAGTGTCTTGCGGCTGTACTATCGAACTCCCGCCCGGTCTCAATTTCATTTTTAAGCATGGTTCCATCCACGATAGCCATAAAGCCACTCGTGACTCCTTCCTACATCTCGCGGATGACCAGAAATCACCCGACTTCTACCGTACTAAGCAGGGCTAAGCATTGACACGTGCCTAAACCTAATATAGGATTAAGTACGATATCTGGACAAGGACAGGTATAATGCAACAAGTGTTTTCATATAACTCCTACAACTTAATGCAGTAAACAATTAAAAGTACTCAAGATTAATTTATAAATCAGTAGGTTCAGCATGCACCGGGGCTTGCCTTTCAGAAAGGTCGAGGGCCGGTGGTCTGGACACTCAGGAAGGTCGTCTGCGGGCACTCCTTCGCCTGCTGGATCCTCGGGCTCCTGCTGCTCCTGGTCCTCCTCCGGAATCACAGGCTCAAATTCGAGGAGAGTTACCCCCTCCGGTACACCTATTGCATGAATGCACAATAAATATAATGGATGCATAAATGGGTGCAACATGCTCGGAATGAAATGCATTTCAGAAATAAAATACTCTATTCAAGTTATTTTATTAGTACGTGCAAATCTCTTCTCCGGTAGAGAAGTACTTACCTAATCTACCCAACCTAAGATATAGTTGTTCCTCTTCGGTTAAGGCCCTAACACCTAATAAACACAAGAGTAACATTATTTAGGTTACCACAGTAAGTTATTCTGGACAGCAGCTCAAAGATCCTGACATAACTGGAGAATCCCAACTCCAAAAGATATGATCTAAGACAATCTGGAAAGCTTATGAAATGCACCACAAATTGTTTTCAGACCACAGCACTTAATTCCAAAGTTTACCTAGTCGAAATTCCAAAGTTCCAGAATCTGTTCTCTCTAAACAGAGAGCAGTCAATTCTGGACTGTTACTTAAAACAGCAATAACTCCCAAACTACTAAGCCAAATACTCCCAAATTTTGACACAAGCTCATTTACAAGTTTTACTACAACTTTGGTATTTACAAGTTTTTCAGCAACCACCTTTATCCAAGGTCAAACCTAGAAATACTATCAGCTGTCCAGAAAACCTTAAATTATAAAGGTTAAATATTTATTGATGTGACAAACATTCTCTAAGACCAAACTAATACTACTACAAGTTCACAAATGTCACAAAAACACCAGAAAGTAAGGTGTGCCCACCTAGAATATTTATTTAAACTCATTTCTTAATTTACTTAAGTAATTAAGTGGAATTTCAAACATATATGTAAACTGCTCCTAAAATTCTACAAAAATTACAGGGGACTCTCTGACCCAAAAAGAGACTACTGTAAAATTTGAACTCAATTTATTCACAGAAACTCTCTGAACAAAATTCACAAGCCCAAAAGGCTGATTTTTGTATAAATAACAAAGCATAGTAAAAAGTGTCAAACAACAGATTTCTTAATTTTCTTGGACACTCTAGGGTACCAAGACATTCTCCAAAAATTTATATGAACATTGCACATGTAGAAAAATTACAAAAATTCATTTAAGTATTTCCTAGAATAACAAGATAGCATTATAACTTGGAAATTACTTAAGCACTGATGCCCAAATTTTTACCAGAGCTAGGGCTAGCATAGAGTAACCTACCCACCAAATTTCATGATTTATGGAACACTACAGCTCAAGTTATAAATTTAACAAATTTGCATGCATTCCAAAACACATTTAAAGGATCTATTAAATTCTCCTAGAAATTAAACATCACATTCCAGATTTATATTTTTCTAAAATACTACACATCATGCAGAGCCTAACAAAATTTACCTCATAATTTTTGAGTAAGTAAAACCCTAGATATACATTTCCTAACTTTACCCAAAATCTGTGGCAAATATAGAAAGGAAATAAAAACGAAAATCGAAACCCTGCTACCGGGCCGGCCTGGGAGACCCACGCGGCCCACTCCCCGCGCTACGGCCCGCTCCCACGCGACGGCCCGCTCTCGCGCGACGGCCCGCTCCCGCGCGCGGCACGCGACCGGCCTCCCGCTCGCGCGCGCGCCTGACCTGGGGACCCCACTGGTCAGCGAGGGAGGCAGAGGGGGAAAAGAAGGCGACGGCGATAGCTCGCCGCCGGCGGCAGCTCCGGCGAAGCTACCGTACCAGCGCGTTCACCTCAACCTCGCGCAACGATTGGTATAACTAATTGACACTATGACCGTGGCTAGGGGGGTGGCAGCGGCAATGGCGGCCACGACCGCGTGCTTGCCGGCTCCGGCGAGCTAGCAGCGGCTCGACCCCCAAACGGTCTACCCCGTGGCACCAGCACACCGAGGCGAACCTAGAACACCGGAGAAGGAAGGCGGTAAGGGCACCGAGAAGCACGGCCACGCGCGAGCTCAACTTGGCGACGCCAATGGCGACCGCGGTGGAGGCGCAAGCTCGGCGAGCTCTACCTGAGGTCAAGCGGTCGTACGGTGTGGTCCGCGATGTGGAGGAGCTCACTGTGCGACTGTGCCTACGGGGAATTGGGTGGTGGTGCTTGACTGTGGTGGATTTTTTTGGTGGCGGCCGCTGATGCTCCTCCGGTTGCCGCGCGCTCGGTGGCGAAGGAAACAAGGAGGCAGAAGAAGGAGCAGCGAGGAAGGGCCTCCGGGCGTCGTGGCGTCATTGGGCAACCGAGGTGAGCATCGCGTCGACGCGTGTTGCCACGCGGCGGAGGCTTCCTGTCCCCGGTCGGCCACGCACCGAGTTCGGTTTTCTGAACTTTTCAGAATGACTGACAAGGCCATCGGCGTTCCACAGCGACTGACAGGGAGATTTCATCGCCTCATAGCTCGTGATCGAGGCTGATTCGGTGAGAACCGTAGTTGACAAATTGGTAGAGCTACGTGAGGGCTTCAACATTGCCAATAGGGTCGTGAGCCAATTCGGCTTGGTTAGTGAGATACAACGCTCCAAAGTGAGGCACCCGAAATCTGAAACCGAGTTTCAGTTAACTAACCGACTGAAACCCATTTTTCCAGGCACCATATCTCCTAAACCATTTAGAACTAGGTGATGGTGATGTTGACAATGTTGTAGAGCTACATGAGGACTACAAGTTTGTCAATTGGCTCAAGGACTGGTTTGGACTGGTTTGTGAGTTATAAGTTGTCAAAGTGAGGTACAGTGAAACGGTTTTCAGCTCAACACTTAGCAAAATTTGCTAAGTCCCCAAACAGCCCCTAATACTGACTTGTGGGCCATTTTTGAGCATGTTCTGATCATTTTCATGAGATGGCCATATTAGAACTTTTGTTCCTTATGAAATTCTCTACAACTTTGCTTAAGGTTGCTCCTCCATGCAAGATTTCTAAGCTGGACTTTTTAATTGGTCAAACCAGATCACTCTAGGGTTCCAAACTTGGTCAACAACATTTGGAAGGGCAATTTGGTAATTTTGGTCAACATGAACATTGCTCCACTATTTACCCTAAATGTAATTAAGGTGTTATAAGACCTAATTAGCCACTCTACACATTGGTTGCACAAAATTCCTAGTGTCACATACTTTGGCACAAGTAATTCAACACTTTTACCCAAATGTTGCAAACTCATGTTGCACATGTTGCATGAGTGTGTTGCACAACATTTGCTAATTATGTTACACTAAAGTGGTTGACATATCTCACAAAGGAAATTGCACATAAGGTACTTGTGTGTTGCACACTACTCACTTTTTCTTCACATGAAATATAAACATATTATAAGCTTATGCATGAAATGAATGATGCTTGCTTATGCTCATGCAAATGCAATGCAATTAAGGAGCTAAACACCTGGGGTGTTACAGCCCTCCCCCCTTATAAAAATCTCGTCCCGAGATTTGGAAAGCGTACCCTTTTTCATAGAATTCTTTATAACCATCCCGCAAATAATCCTCCCGTTCCCACGTAGCATCACTCTCACTTCCCTGATTACTCCACATCACTTTGTACCACTTTACTTCTAGTTACTCGTTCCAGAGTATCGATCACTCGGACTGGCTTTTCTTCATAGGTTAGGTCGGATTCCAGCCTGATATCACCTAAAGGAACTTGTTCCTCAGGAACTCGAAGACACTTTTTGAGCTGAGATACATGGAAGACGTTGAATATGGCACTCATTTCTAGAGGTAACTGGATTTTATACGCAACAACTCCACTCTTGCCTATGATCCGGAAAGGACCCACGTATCTTGGCGTAAGTTTCCGCTTAACACCAAAACGTTGGACACTCTTCATTGGAGAAACTTTCAGATACACGAAGTCTCCAACTTCAAACTCGAGTGGTTTTCTACGACGATCAGCATAACTTTTCTGTCTAGCTTGGGCTGCAGCCATATGTTTTTGGATGGTACGGACTTGTTCCTCAGCTTCATGAACAAAATCAATACCATAATACCTCCTTTCACCAGCTTCTACCCAGTTTAGTGGAGTTCTACACTTACGACCGTACAAAGCTTCGAATGGAGCCATCTTAATACTCTCTTGATAACTATTATTGTACGAAAACTCGGCTAGAGGTAACCATTTTTCCCAAGAACCCTTGGATGAAATGACACATGCCCGCAACAGATCTTCCAAGATTTGGTTAACCCGTTCCGTCTGTCCTGATGTCTGGGGGTGATAAGCGGAGCTTCTCACTAACTTGGTTCCCAGAAGGTGATGCAAGTGCTCCCAAAAGCGAGCAGTGAACTGGGGACCACGGTCAGATATGATAGTACGAGGTATCCCATGAAGCCGGACTATCTGATTGAAGTACAACTCAGCATAGTCAGTGGGACGATAGTCCACTCTAACTGGAATGAAGTGAGCTGATTTGGTCAAACGATCCACAATTACCCAGATGGAGTTATGATTTTTGACAGTAGGAGGAAGATCGACAATGAAATCCATACTTATCTCTTCCCATTTCCAACCTGGAATAGAAAGTGGTTGAAGCAACCCAGCTTTTATATGCACAGCTTTAACTCTACAGCAGGTGTCACACCTAGCCACATATGCAGCTATCTCTTTCCGCATCTTGGTCCACCAATAGTATGGCTTCAAATCATAATACATCTTATTGCTACCAGGATGGATGGACAACTTAGAGGAGTGTGCTTTAGACATAATATCATTTCTAAGCTCTCGGTCCTTAGGCACAACTAACCTATCCTTGAACCACAGCACACCTTCGTCATCTAACCTGAAATGCTTAGTCTCTCCTTCATTCATCTTCCGTTTTATGTGAAAGATACCCGGATCAGTCTTTTGGAGCTCAATGATTCTATTTCTGAGAGTACCACTGACAGTGATGTTGTACAAGACTGCCGGATGTAACAGGCGAGATCGGTAAAAATCAGTTTCAATTAAGGAATGGCAATGAGACTTACGGCTTAAAGCGTCCGCAACCACATTTGCCTTGCCTGGGTGATAGTGTACTTGAAGATTATAATCTTTAATCAACTCGAGCCATCTTCTCTGACGCATATTTAGCTCGGGTTGAGTGAAGATGTATTTGAGGCTTTTGTGGTCTGTATAGATATTGCAGACATTGCCCAGCAGATAATGCCGCCATACCTTCAAAGCATGAACAACTGCGGCTAGTTCTAAGTCATGCGTTGGATAATTCACCTCATGCTTCCGAAGTTGCCGCGAGGTATATGCAATTACTCGGCCTTCCTGCATCAAAACGCCTCCCAAACCTATGCCTGAGGCATCACAATAAACATCAAATGGTTTCTCGATATTCGGTTGTGCTAAAACCGGAGCCGAGGTTAGGAGGGTTCGCAGTTGGTGAAAAGCCGCATCACACTCAGGAGTCCAGACAAACCTGGTGTCTTTTTGCAGCAACCGAGTCATGGGTTTGGCTATTTTGGAGAAATCCGGGATGAAGCGACGATAATAGCCAGCCAAACCAAGAAAACTTCGAACCTCGTGAACCGAGATAGGAGCCTTCCAGTTTAGTACTTCCTGTACCTTGGCGGGGTCCACCATAATTCCTCCATCGGACAACACATGCCCAAGGAAAGGTACTTCACGAAGCCAGAATTCGCACTTACTGAACTTCGCACAAAGTTGATGTTCACGCAGTCTTATGAGGACTATACGCAGATGTTCAGCATGATCCTCCTCATTCACAGAATATACCAGGATGTCATCAATAAATACCACCACAAACTTGTCCAATTCAGGCATAAACACCGAATTCATCAAGTACATGAAGTGTGCGGGGGCAATTGTCAAGCCGAAAGACATAACAAGATACTCATAAAGACCATATCTGGTAGAAAAGGCTGTCTTTGGAACATCTTCCGGGCGAATTTTAATTTGATGGTAGCCAGATCTTAGATCGATCTTGGAGAAAACTTTAGCTTTAGACAACTGATCGAACAAGATGTCGATACGTGGTAGAGGGTACTTATTTTTGACAGTGACTGCATTGAGAGGTCTATAATCTACGCACATCCGCAATGACTGATCCTTCTTCTTTACGAATCAACCCCTTCTTCAAAAGTTCATTCAATTGCACCTTAAGTTCAGCTAGTTCATTCGGAGGCATCCTATAAGGTCTCCTAGAGATGGGAGCCGTGCTAGGCAACAACTCAATTTTAAACTCCACATCCCGATCCAGAGGGAGCCCCGGCAAATCATCGGGAAAAATGTCTAGAAACTCATTTACTACTGGAATTTCGGTCAACACCTTTGCTTGCACAGCATGAACTTCCCCAGACAAATGAACTTTTCTGGGAAGTGATACCAGAAAACCCTTTTGATCTGTAGGGTCTCTGAGCATAACTACCCGAGCGGATGTGTCAATGAGTACCCCATTCTGACTCATCCAATTCATGCCCAAGATAACATCTATGTCTAAACCAGGTAAAACCAATAGGGCAAGCGAATAACTTCGCCCTTCTATCTCAAACTTAAGGTTCCCCACTACTTTATTTGTGGAAATATTCCCACTTGTAGCACTAATACAATAACCCACACCTTCAACAGTATGCAACTTGTGTGCAAATTTGGATGCAAACTTAGGACTGATAAAGGAATGCGAAGCACCTGAATCAAAAAGTACCACTGCGGGGTGTTGGTCAACTAGAAACTTACCAGCGGTGACCACCTCACCAGATGGAATTTCCTCAATGCTGTTATAATGGGCGTGTCCCTGACGACTACCTTGGTTGACATTTTTCTTAGGGTACGGACAGTTCCGGGCCCAATGACCTGGCTTGTTGCAATTCCAGCAAGGCATATTGCTAGGAGGAACACTAGAGCTGCTCTGTCCAGAAGTCCCCTTTGGCAGAGCGACGGTATAAGCCTTATGGAACCCCGTTTTTGCAGCAGGCTTCTTCTGCGGCGGACGGAACTTTGTATTCTGAACAGGTGGGCGAGGGGAAGACCTCGGTGCCGCTGAGGCCCTTGACTGAGAAGCACTTGCCTCAAGGGCCCTTTTACGGCTCTTAGAGGCAGAATAAATAGTATTGTTGTTCTCCTGGGTCAAAGCATCGCTGATGAAATCATTGAAAGTAGTACATTTGCTAGTGCCCATAGTTTTCATCAGTTTTGGGCCGAGGCCCCTTTTGAAGCTAGCAATCTTTTTGGCATCGGTATCCACAAACTCTGTGGCATACCTTGCCAGGTTGTTGAAGGACTGCAAGTATTCAGTCAGGCTTTTGTTTCCTTGTGACAGCCTCATAAACTCTGTGTGCTTGATTGCCATAAGACCGGGAGGGATATAATTTCCCCGGAATGCCGCCTTAAACTGATCCCAAGCAATCGGGACATTGGCAGGCAGTGTGGAACGATAGTGGCTCCACCAAATGCCCGCCGGACCATGCAACTGATGGGAAGCATACTCAGTTTTCAGCTCATCAGTTAGGCGTAGCAGACGAAACTTTTGTTCAATGGTATTCAACCACTCGTCAGCCTGCAGTGGTTCTTCCGCTTCCTTGAAGAGCGGGGGCTTTGTATCCAGAAAGTCCTTGAAATCGCTGTACTGATTTGGCTCTGGGCCCTGGCGGCCATGACGAGCCTCTCGATTAGCCAGTTGGCGCATGGCGTCAGCCAACATACGCCGTGCTCACGACTCATAGTGAAAGTGTACAACCTCTGCAGAGCGTAAAACTGGTATATCAGCCGTGCTCACGGTCACGAGCGGCCTTAGACCCTTATGGAATAGATATCACTATTAATTTACTTGTTCTTGCTATTCATTATTCTCATTACATGATCATGTGTTTATTATGGGAACATCACATATTTGTTGCTACTCAATTGCTTAAAATATGACCAACTAAAAGCTACATACAGTTAAACTCGTGTCAAGCCTCTTGAGCCTCATGAACCCCATGTTATGCTTGTTGAGTTCGACATGGACTCACCCTTGCTATTTTCCACACCTCAGGATAGTCTCTAAAGTTATTAGGCTTGTGATTAACCAGTCAGTTTGATCCTGGAGTGAAGGTTACACCCGGTGTTCGGAGTTGTCTTTCCGCTGTGTTGTTCTCTAAGGTTATATCTTATACTATTGCGTTATGTTTAATAAGCATTTTTCTTTTGATATTACACTTATCTGCAGCTATATGTGAGATTTGACCTCTTTATTTCACATATAGTGTATATCTGGTTTTGTCCTTAAAATCGGGTGTGACAGAGTGGTATCAGAGCTATGTTGACTGTAGGACGCAAGCCTAGTTAGTAATGGTCATGTTAGTTCCCTTTTCTTCACTTGCTTCATGCTTATCACCTTACTCTTCATAATTGCTAAATTTTATGCTCCTTTCGCCTTATTCTATTGTGAAAATATTACTTCTATTCTAACTTACCCTTGGACTAAATTCTGTAGATGCCTCGTGCCCGTAAGACTACCCGTATCACCACTGGAGGCTACTTTCCAACCCCATTCCCTGTATGAACCAATGGAGCCTCAGGAGGAACCAAAAGACACTGCACCAACCCCGCCACCATCACCAGTTCAGGCGCCAGAACCAGTTTTGCCCCAAGAAGAACTTGAACCTAAAGAGGAGGTTGTCTACTTGAGTGATGATGAAGATGATGAGCTTGCCCAAGATGGAGAACAGCCCCCGTCGCCTCCACAAGATGGTTCCGCTGAAGTTGGTGTGTCGTCCCTTCCTATGGGTTGGATTATGTAAATCCATCACAAGTCAAGCTGTGACACTCCTTCACACCACCGACTGGTTGGCATGCTTAGTGCCTACTTCATAGATTGGGATCCTGTGTTTGAGTACGTCTGCTGGGAGCACAAGCATCCTTTAGAAGCTACTTACTGGAAGTGCAATGTGCGTGTCTTCGTTAAGAACGAAGAGATGGATACTTATCTGCTGGATAGGTGTTTTCCCATAGTGGTCATCATGCCACTATAGAAGATGGCATAGAAGATGTAGCCTTTGAAGCATGCTTGGGACTTCGTCACCTCCGCTATGACCCAAAGTAAGGATGGGTAATGATGAACCCTAGGAATTTAGAACTAATTCCTCGAGTCATGGTGGATTTTGGTCATGACATGATGGTGAAGAATCGTCGGTTGGAAGCCATGGTTAAAGCTTTGGGAAAAGACGTCAAGAGGGACCAAGAGGTGATAGATGGTCTAAGGATTGATCAAGGCATGGAGGCGATCTATGACTATCATGAACATCAAGCCCGTCCCTAGGAGTTGGAATACCATCTATGTAATAATACGATAGTACGAGTAGTGTCGAGTTAAGTTGAGTTTTGTGGTGTCATATGAAATTTGTGTGGTTAGTTGAGTTATTATTGTGCCTATGTGTGAGTTGGTTTTTCCATGTAATGAGTGCTGGAGCTTTGTGGGCTTGTCTACAAAAGTTCCTAGTTAAAGATACTAAGTTTAAGTATGATAAATAAATAGTTTAGTTGGGTTAACCTTTTCTCTCTGTTCTGTCCTTTTTGAAGCAGTCTACCTTTCCTTTTATGATCAAAATTAACTGTTCAGCGAAAAATTCTGAAATTTTTATGAGAGTAACTAGACCCACGTACCTTTCCAATGTCTCTGGAATCACTTTTTTATCTGTTCTGGATCATGAGATATAGTCATTACAAGATGAAGTTTCTGCACAGTCTGGAAACCAGAAATAGTTTCTGTTGGGTCCTATTTTTGGTTAACTTCGTGATAGAATCTGGATTTGTGAGTTAAAGAAAAGTTGTAGATAATTTCATAAGCTTTCCAACCATATAAAGTACACCTCTACTGGATATCTATAACTCGAGATAGGTCTATTTTACCAAACTACTAAAATTAGAATATGTCCAGAAGGTTATCAGATTCCGTTCTCTATCTCTAGAATTGTCTATAATGTGGTAATCTCTAAGATTTGATATTGTATTGGATGACAGATGTCTGGAAGAGGACGAGGTCGAGGCCGTGGTCGTGGAGCTGGTCCACCACCTATTATTCATGAGCTTTTGGCAATACAGACACAGTTGATGGAGGCTCTGGTGAACAATCAGCAAAACCAGCCAGTTGGAGGAGCACCTGCGCGTGATAAGCGTGGTGAATTTTTGAAGGATCATCCCCCAGTGTTCACCTATGCCGCTGATCCATTGGAAGCTGATGATTAGCTTCGTGCAGTGGAGAAGTAGCTCAACATTGCTCAGTGTAATGATCAACAGAAGGTGTTGTTTGCTTCGGGACAACTTCAATGAGCAGCTCAAGATTGGTGGAATTCATATCAGTATGGCCGTCCTGTAAATGCTCCCGCCATTACTTGGCAAGAGTTTACAGAGAGTTTTAGGTCCTATCATATACCAAAGGGAGTAATGGCGCTGAAGGCAGAGGAATTCCGCAACCTAACACAAGGATCTATGCATGTAGCTGAGTATCGAGACAAGTTTGCTCAGTTGTCACGTTATGCGCCGAATGAGGTGGCTAATGATGCTGATAAGCAGCGACTTTTCTTGAAGGGTCTACATGATGGTCTTCAATTACAGCTGATGTCCAATGCTTACCCAGATTATCAAACATTAGTGAATCGCACTATTATGATGGATAACAAGCGCAAGGAGATGGATGCCAAAAGGAAGAGGCTTTAGGGACAGGTATCTGGAAGCAACACTCGCCAGCGCACTGGTTTTCAACAAGGCTATCAGCAGAGGTATCCGCCTAACCAATGGAATCGTGGTCAACTTCCCCCACGTAATCAGTTTCTGCAACGTCCTCCTTATCAGCCGTAGAATGGCAATCAACACTCTCCACAGCAGAATAGGAACCAGAATCAGCGTCAGAGTACCCCTAACAACACCCCAATGAAGACTAGTGCTCCTACTACTCCTACCAAGTGTTTCCGTTGTGGAAAAGAAGGTCACATGTCTTATAACTGTCCTGAGAAGGCCAATCAGCAAACCCCCCAGAAGCAGAACAGTAACCAAAAGCTACCATACTATGGAAAGGTGACTCATGTCTCTGAGGAAACTACAATGGCAGAACCTAAAGTTATGCTCGGTACGTTCGATGTCCACTTCATTTCTGCCACTGTTCTTTTTGATTCTGGAGCTTCGCATTCATTCATATCTCAATTATTTGTTAAGACACATAGCATCCCTTTATGTGCCATGAAAAACCCCATACTAGTCAATTCACCTGGGGGAAGTATGCAAGCTTCCTACCAATGCCTCCCTATTAGTTTAATTTTAAGGGGATAGAATTCAAAGTGAGCCCTATAGTGTTGAGAACAGCTGGGATTGATCTTATTCTGGGACTAGACTGGATAAAGCAAAATCAAGCAGTGATTCAGTGTAAGGAAAAGGCAGTAGCCCTGACAACACCGAAGGAGGATCAAATTAGTGTGGAGATCGTAGTGCAGAAGCAGCAGACAACTACAGTGAATCGACTTGATGATAATATTAATTAGGAGGATCTAGTTGTGGATGAATTTCTGGATGTGTTCCCCGATGACTTGCTAGGTATGCCACCCGACCGTGACATTGAGTTTATTATTGAATTATTGCCTGGAACTGCACCTATAGCTAAGTGTTCATATAGAATAGGGGTTAATGAATTAGAGGAACTTAAGAAACAAATAAAAGAGTTGCAAGAGAAAGGTTTCATTCATCCTAGCTCTTCACCCTGGGGAGCTCCAGTGATCTTTGTTGATAAGAAGGATGGTTCTCAAAGGATGTGTGTTGATTATCGGTCGCTCAACGAGGTAACTATTAAGAATAAGTATCCACTGCCTAGGATTGATGACTTGTTTGATTAGTTGAGAGATGCTTGCGTGTTTTCTAAGATTGATCTTCGCTCTGGTTATCATCAATTGAGGATTCGTGCTACTGATATACCAAAGACAGCATTCACAACACGGTATGGCTTGTATGAGTATACAGTAATGTCTTTTGGCTTGACTAATGCCCCTACATACTTTATGTACCTAATGAATAAGGTATTCATGGAATATCTCGATAAGTTTGTAGTAGTATTCATCGATGACATATTGGTATATTCTAAGACTAAGGAAGAACATGCTAAACATTTAAGATTGGTCTTGCGAAAGCTCAGAGAGCATAAGCTCTATGCTAAGCGTAGTAAGTGTGAGTTCTGGTTGAAGGAAGTTGCTTTCTGGGTCATGTGGTCTCTAATGGTGGAATTTCAGTGGATCCTAGCAAGGTAAAGGATGTGTTGAATTGGAAGCCACCAACCGATGTGGGAGAAATTCATAGTTTCTTGGGATTGGCTAGATATTATAGAAGATTTATTGAATGGTTCTCTAAGCTTGCTAAGCCAATGACAGCATTGTTAGAAAAGAATGCTAAGTTTGTGTGGTCTGATAAGTGTCAGGTTAATTTTGAGAAACTGAAGAAAAGATTGACAACAGCCCCGGTGTTAGTTTTGCCAAATTTGAGTAAGAATTTCTCTATCTATTGTGATGCATCTCGTTTGGGTCTTGGTTGTGTGCTTATGCAAGAAGGTAAAGTAGTGGCCTATGCATCTCGACAGTTGAGAAAGCATGAGTTAAATTACCCTACTCATGACTTGGAGTTAGCAGCAGTTGTACATGCTTTGAAAATATGGAGGCATTATCTGATTGGGCATAAGAGTGATATTTACACTGATCATAAGAGCTTGAAATATATTTTCACCCAGTCAGATCTAAACTTGAGACAACGTCGATGGTTAGAGTAGATTAAGGATTATGATTTGAAAGTACATTATCATTCGGGCAAGGCTAATGTTGTTGCTGATGCTCTTAGTAGGAAGAGCTATGCTAATGAGGTACAAGTAATGCCTATGTCAAGTGAGTTGTGTGCTGAGATTGAGCATTTGAACTTGGGTATTGCCATTAATGCAGTGGAATTGGTGATAGAGCCTGTATTGGAGCAAGAAATATGCAAGGGTCAGTTGATAGATGACAAAATAAAGGAGATAGTTGGGAATATACCGAAAGGTAAGGCACCTGGATTCCATTTGGATGCTAAAGGAACTCTATGGTTTGGGAAACGATTATGTGTGCCTGAGGATAAGGCTATAAGAGAAGTAATTCAACGTGAAGCTCATGAGTCCGCTTACTCTATTCATCCTGGAAGTACAAGATGTATATGGATTTAAAAGAGAAGTATTGGTGGTATGGGTTGAAAAGAGATGTTGCAGAGTATGTTGCACTATGTGATACGTGTTAGAGGGTTAAAGCTGAATATCAGAGGCCTGCAGGATTGTTGCAACCGATGTAGATACCTGAGTGGAAGTGGAAAGAAGTTGGTATGGATTTTATTGTAGGGTTACCACGCACTCATAGAGGTTTTGATTCAATATGGGTCATAGTGGATCGTCTGACTAAAGTTCCTCACTTTATACCGGTCAGAACAATATATTCCAGTGCAAAGTTGGCTGAACTATATTTGGAAAGGATAGTAAGTTTGCACGGAGTTCCAAAGAAAATAGTGTCAGATCGAGGCACTCAATTCACATCATATTACTGGCATAAAGTTCAAGAGTCATTAGGGACTAAGCTAAATTTTAGCATAGCATATCATTCTCAGACAGATGGGCAGACTGAAAGGATTAATCAGATATTAGAATATATGTTGAGAGCTTGTGCTTTTCAGTATGGTACTAGTTGGGATAAGAGTTTGTCATATGTAGAGTTTTCTTACAATAATAGTTATCAGAAAAGTCTACAGATGGCACCTTTTGAAGCTTTGTATGGTAGGAAGTGTAGAACTCCGTTGTTCTGGAATCAGACAGGAAAAAGTCAAGTGTTCAGTCCCGATGTGTTTAAGAATGCTGAGAAATAAGTAAGAATGATTAGAAACAATTTGAAAGCAGCTCAATAACGACAGAAAAGATATGCCGATACTCGACGGAGAGAATTGACTTTTAAAGTAGGAGATTATGTCTACCTAAAGGTGTCACCTATGAGAGGTGTGAAAAGGTTCAACCAGAAAGGAAAGTTAGCACCGAGGTATGTCGGTCCTTTTAAGATCTTAGAGAGACGTGATGAAGTGGCATATCAATTAGAATTGCCTGAGAGCTTAGCAGGTGTGCATGATGTGTTCTATGTGTCTCAGTTAAAGAAATGTTTGCGTGTGCCGAAAGAACATATACCGCTAGAGGAACTCACTGTTAAGGAAAAACTCACCTATGATGAGTATCCAGTAAAGATCTTGGAGACAGCAGAAAGAGTTACTAGGAGCCGAGTTATAAAGATGTGTAAAGTTCAGTGAAGTCGGTATTCGGAAGCAGAGGCTACATGGGAAAGAGAGGAAAATTTAAGAAAAACGTACCCACAGTTGTTTGAGTAAGTATCGTCCGAATCTCGGGACGAGATTCATTTTAAGGGGGTAGAATTGTAACACCCTAAAATTTGCATCATTTTAAAAATAGGAGAATTGGATTTATTTACGTAATTTTGTGCACATTTTAACCTAGAGAAATAATAATTTTTGATAAATAAAATCAACTATAAGGTTAGATACATGCTTGTGCATACATGTCACTGCATATTTTTATTTGTGATGATTGGTCTTAATTACAAGAAGAAAAGGATTTCAAAAACTATTTGAAAATGCATTTGAAATATTAGAAAAGGAAAAAGAAATTGAAATCTTCTTTCTTCTCAACTTTAGGCCCGAAGGCCGCTGTTGCCTCTCCTTTGCTGGCTCGCTCGGCCTCCTCACCTGATCGGCCTCATCAGCCCAGCAAGCCGGCTGCTCTTCTCCACTCACTTGTGCCGCGCATTGGGCCGGCCCAGTCAATCGGCCAAAGCCGCCCGCAGCCTCGCCCCTCTCCTCTCTCTCTCTCTGTTTCTCTGCCATCCCGGGCCCACACAACAGCGGAGTCGTCATCCTCCTCTCGCTCGTAACCAAGCTGGTCACCGCTCGGTGGAGTCCGATGCCGCCCCGATTCCTCCTTGCCATGTCCTGCACGCTGAGCCCCTCCTAAATAGCAGCCGCGCTCGTGCCGCATGCTCCACAACCCTAATCGTAGGTCATCGCCTCGAATCGATCTCGCAGCAGCGCCGCAACCCTAGCTCCACCGTTGCCGAAGTCGACTCGACGAACTCGTTGGTTGGTCACCGCCGTAAGCTTGTTGACAAGCTTTGGGTCGCTCTTTCGAAGTCGGCAAACTCTTTCTTCCTTCAATTTTCATCTTGGTTGCTTATTTGGCCCTGCTGTCGTGCACAGGAGGTCCGCCACCCGTCATTGGAAGCTGCTCGTCGTCCTCCGTTTGTCTCCGATCCCGTTTTCGCCCATGGTGAGTTCGCGGGCATCTTCTCTATCTCCCTGTGCTCTCGGTTCATCGGATAACGTGTTGTAGCGCTAGATTGATAAACGCCGACGAGCAATGGCTCGCCGCCGGCCAAACTCCGCCGTCGGGCTACTGTTAGTGGCCGGAATCCTCTTCTCTCATCCTCGCCATCTAATCTCGTCCATTCAATTCAAATCAGACGGCTGATATTAGCCGATACCCTTTCGGTTGTCCGTTTTGTTAAAGAGACCCCTAGTTTTCTTCTATTCTAACCCGCAGTCCCATAAGCGTAAAATCCAATTACGCTTTATTCGTTTGAAAACGTAAATTCAGTCGGTTTAATTGAAAATACATTTTTAATATTTATAGGATTTATTTCAATCTTATTTCGTTTATAAAATCTTTGTTTTAACTCCGATTTGACCCGTTCAAGTTGCGTTAGGTTCGTAATTTCATAATCTACATGTTAGTGCTACTGTTGGTTAGGTTTTCCACTTTTAAGATTCAATGTTAGATTTAATCTATTGTTTTACTAAAGAAAATCTCGTTTAATTCATAACTTATTTGTTTTAATTTCGAATTAGTCTGTTCAAATTGCAATGGATTTATAACAACATGAACTACGTATTAGTATTAATATTTTCTTTATCAAAATCTCTGAAATTTCATAGTTTAGATCTAGCTTGATTAATAACTGTGCAACTAGATTTATAAATAAAATATTATCGATTTCTCCTTTAGTTTTCTAAATTTAAATGTAATTTAGCCTAAGTCACTTTTGAATATATATAAAAAGTATTTTATCATATATATATGATTTTATATAGTTAAAACAAATGAGACCTATAATTTTCCGTTTTATACAACAAAATCTTTCAGTAGATGTATCTTTTCAACTATAGCTTCGATTAGCGTGCTTTTCGCGTCTGTGTGTTCGTAGCAACGCGTAGAATCTCTTCAAAACCTTTTTACTTGTTATTTCACTTGTTTGGTGTACTATTCTGATTTAGTTCTATTGGTTGCTTCGTGTATGGTTGTATGGATGCTTGTGTGGTGCTTTATAATCATGTCCAGTCGGTAAGATTTACGTGGTGATCAAGAAGTGGTTCATTGAAGGTTTGGATTTGAAGAAGGATCTAAGTTAAGGCAAGTATAGCATGGGATTATTCTTGTTACCTATTCACTTTAATTCACTTAATTCATTATGCATGTGTCTCCTTGTTAATGATGCCTTAGTATTGATCTTGTTCCTTGAATCCTATGGTTATAGCATTGGGTAGTTTGCTAGTGCTCACATAAACAATGATCTTGTAATGTGACTACTGATATATGCGATAACACTAAAAGATGATTTTTAGCAACAGGGAACAAGAGGGCTAGAGTTTTCTCTAGATTTCTCTCCATAAGGACTTATCTGTATGCGAACATCCGGGACTTACAGTACAGCTGTGAGGGCTACATGGCTCTGGCTTTAGTCATATAAGAGGACCTTTTATAGCTTGTTAGAGGTTACCCGAAAGGGCGCAAAAGTGGTGTTTCTCGGGTTGGGTGTAGTGCGGCTTCTGTCCTTATGTGTATAGGCTGCGCGTCATTGTGCCATACGGAAGGGGAGCTCTACATTCGCAGATTACAGAAACCTAGCGGCCCTAACTTGTTAGACGAACCTTGGAAAGACTTCATAGTGAAACTTGTCTGCCCATTGAGGCCTTGTAAACCTCGGGCTTATGGGGATCACGACTCACAGTGAAAGTGTACAACCTCTGCAGAGTGTAAAACTGGTATATCAGCCGTGCTCACGGTCACGAGCGGCCTTAGACCCTTATGGAATAGAGATCACTATTAATTTACTTGTTCTTGCTATTCATTATTCTCATTACATGATCATGTGTTTATTATGGGAACATCACCTATTTGTTGCTACTCAATTGCTTAAAATATGACCAACTAAAAGCTACATGCAGTTAAACCCGTGTCATGCCTCTTGACCCTCATGAACCCCATGTTATGCTTGTTGAGTTCGACATGGACTCACCCTTGCTATTTTCCACACCTCAGGATAGTCTCTGTAGTTATTAGGCTTGTGATCAACCAGTCAGTTTGATCCTGGAGTGAAGGTTACACCCGGTGTTCGGAGTTGTCTTTCCACTGTGTTGTTCTCTAAGGTTATATCTTATACTATTGCGTTATGTTTAATAAGCATTTGTCTTTTGATATTACACTTATCTGCAGCTATATGTGAGATTTGACCTCTTTATTTTACATATAGTGTATATATGGTTTTGTCCTTAAAACCGGGTGTGACAAAATATATAGGCGTGTATGAGAAATAACTATATATTTCTATGGTTTAGCAATCATGAAAAATGTTGCTAAATGAATCACATAACATGACACTAACAATTAATTTTAATTTATATTAATACTTTAATTTATGACAAACAATTATGAAATTAAGTTGTTGATTTAGATAAATTTATACATTCACAAATTATGTAATTACAAGAATACACATATCTATCAATTCGTTTAATTGTAAGGACTCTGTTGTTATAAAAATACTAACACACATAATTATCTTAAAGGTAATTCATCACCTAGAGCACTAATATGACTGTTTATGTTAATATAGTAACTAAAAATGTATTCTATGATTTTGAACTTATGAATAAAATAGAAAAGAAAAACTTAAATAAAAGGTACATTAAACACTAAAGTTTTAACTTAATGTCAAAAAAAACTATACCAGTCAATAAGATTTAAATATTAAATCCAAAATTCAGAATATTAATGACATTCTGAAGACACATGAGCCACAGTTAAACACATATTAGTATCTCGTAGATGTGCAATGCAGGGAGGACTATGAATATGCATGGAAAGTGTATAGAGTATTTGGTAAATCCATCACAACCGGATACAAACCATAGAGTATCTATATGAGCATTGTGTTAGAAAATGAATACAGAAAGAACACAAACATAAGCAATTGTTTTTAGTTGTATCTACTAAATTATCTATGAGCTTCTACCCGTCACTTATGTCTCTTAAGCTTCTAGCCTATGCAAAAGTACGGATGGATATATTAGTACTTTTTTTTATAAACAAGAGGAATCACCTAGCCAACATTCAAACAAAAAGAACAAAAATTTATAGGAGCAACATCCATCGTTGTTTGCTGGAACGCTTCTCAAGCAAATTCAAGCTTCTGAATCTGTACTTGAATGTTCAAGCTGAACAGAATAGCTGTTGATCCCGACATCCCGTCAAGTATCACAAAAAACTACTTCAACTCTTCTAGCAACTTGGGCGTCTATCATCATGGCGCCTCTGCTGATCTTTAGCACTAAAGCATGTTACTAGATACAAGCAGCCAACCCATATGACAAATTACTAAACTGAATAAATGATCAACCATCAAGCGAGAACAAACATCAACATGCATCGACCAATGCAGCAATCTTGGCCACTAGCGCTGTTCTACAATGAAACTTTATTTCTGGAGTAGCAGCCAAATATTCATGGAATAAATCCAGATCGACCATTTAATAATCGCCCTCACATGCATTCATGCTCACGGGAATGTGAACTCGCTAACAACTAATCGGCACTGCACTGATGGTTGTCCTATAAATGCAACAGCCAAGCGCCACCACGAACCATCACAAGCGCTTAGCGATCAGTTATTATTAAGGCACACCTTAATCACTCTGCTTCGCGCTAGTGATCAAGCAAGTTCTTCTTTCTGTACTGTACTCTGTAGCAATGGCAGGCAAGGCCTCGGTCGCGATGTTCCTGGCCGTGAACCTGGTGGTGTTCGCCATGGCCAGCGCCTGCGGTGGAGACTGCCCCACGCCGACCCCGTCCACCCCTTCGACGCCGACCCCGACGTCGGCCTCGTTCGGCAAGTGCCCCCGCGACGCACTCAAGCTGGGCGTGTGCGCCAACGTGCTGGGCCTGATCAAGGCCAAGGTGGGCGTGCCGCCCACGGAGCCATGCTGCCCGCTGCTGGAGGGGCTTGTCGACCTCGAGGCCGCACTCTGCCTCTGCACCGCCATCAAGGGCAAAATCCTTGGTATCAACCTCAACCTGCCCGTCGACCTCAGCCTCATCCTCAACCACTGCGGCAAGACCGTGCCCACCGGATTCAAATGCCTCTAAGCTAGCCGCGAGCATGCCGGCCGGCCGCCGGCGTGTTCTTTTGCTTGCCATTCGTCTTACTGTCTTAGTGCAGGCAGCTGTCTTCTTATCGTCTGCTACGTAAGCGCGTGATAGCTAGCTCTGCGTGAGTACGTGCATCGTCGGCGAACACGCGAAGTACGTACGTATGTAGCCGGTTTGATGAGCAGCTTCCGCTTTTGGGTGTTTCTTTTGTGCAAGTGCTTCGTCCTTTGCATGGACAGTGTCCCAGAACTATTTGGATTGATATTCTTTTATTTGTATCCAGCAATCTGCTTGATGAATAAAGCTTATATTTGTTGGAAATGTGCGTATATATTACTATATATAATAGCATATTTTATTATGATGCATATTTCATATACACATTGGCAAATACTACATAAATTAAAACATGATTAATTGAGGCAATAATCCATAACCATATTAGAGGCGTAGAATCATTAGCATTCATGATAATATTCATACGTGTGCAATCTCCAACCGACCAAAACAATATCTGTTCATTTCACTGAAATTTGGTTTATGTTGATGTGTTGTGAGGGGAAAACACTGAGCAGTATTTTTCAGCGAACGAACGGTGTTTTTCCCTCGTAACAAATCAGCATAAGCATCAGCATAAGTCAAATTTCATTGAAATGAACAGGTATGAGCTCAGTCTTCTGCTTTCTTTGTCATCAATATAAATCTCATGATTAGGGATGAAAACGGATCGGATACGGACGGATATCACCGATATTATATTTGTTTTCATATTTCTGTCCGGATTCGGATTCGAATACGGATAATATCAACCATGTCGGATAGGATACGATGGGATATCGACATCATAAATATACAATTTGAGTATTCGAATACGGATACGGTATCGGATATTAAATATCCGGATTCGGATACGGACAGATTTGAACCCTCTAAACGAATTCGGTCTCGAATACGGTCGGAAAATATCCGTACCGTTTTCACCCCTGCTCATGATACACCTAAGAAAAAAAATGCTAATATCAATATGTGTAGTAGGTTCGTATAAATAAGGCCAACAATCTATGACTCACAGTTACTAATTAATGGCAATCCCAAAGAGCAACTACAATAAAACTACGTCACTGGCTTATAATCAAGCATTGGGGACGTGGCGTGCTTGGCTTTCTCTTTTTTAATATAACATGCAGCTCTCCTACCAGTTCGTTAAAAAAAAAGACATCAGCCTGTTCGGTTGGCCTTAAAGCCAGCCACTCCGGCTGTTGCTGCTGTCATCTAAGGAATAATACACTGTAGAAATAGTAAAATTCAGGAGCAACAGCATTGCACAGGCCCCTTGGCTCAACATGCAGTGCCATCACGAAGGGAATGGAAGAGTTGGTAGCCGCACAAATAAAAAATCATATTTAGAATATGAGAAGAGACAACATTGTTATATGACTTGTCTTTTATATTATTAGTCTATTGCTGATTTAGCTTGGCTTATAGCTAAGCTTATTAAACTTGCTCTTATAATAGAAATTGTTAGTGATTCCCACCTAGGTGTGAGAAGTTGATGGTATTTGCAGACTTTCCTAGAAAGCCAAGCAACGAAGAATGAGCTTGGATGGGATTCTTTGGACCGGGATTACGATATTTAAATAGATTAAGGATCCAACCCAGATATACACATTACTACAGAAGTTTTTTTTTGAGGCGGAAGAAATGGGTTAACCGAGGCGGGCATCACAACCGCCTCGGTTCAAAGGTCACGGTAAATCGATCTTTCCTGAGGCGGTTCAAATGCCTGCCTGGATAAATCAAATAAAAAACAAAAAAAAGAAAGTCGTGAACAATCCCAGTGAGCCCATCCACGTGCCGCCGCCGCCGTCACTCGCTGGATCTGCTCGCCGCCACAGTAGCTTCCCAGATCTAAGCATCCACCACCGGATCCGATGCCCAACCGCCGCGGATCGAAGACTCTGACACCAGGGGGTGCGGATCAAAGGCCCGCAGTCGGATCCTGCCGTAGAGGCCGCGTGATGAGGACACACCTACGCTGTCCAAATAATTGACCAATCTTTCACGGTACAAGATTAAATTATAGCTTCTCTGAATTATCAGTTCGATTAAGTTGAGTCAATAGAAAATAATAAGTTCTGCAAGGCTCGAACCAATAGCTGCTAGACTGAATTTCAGATATTGAAATATATTCGCACAACCAGTCAACTGTAATTTGGCATAACCATACAGAGCAGCAGCACGGCCAGCAACAGGACACGTGAATCTCACTAATAATCAAATATTAAATTCACGGCAACAAACTCGCTCCAAATAAGATTGTGTATATCCTCCACACAGATGAAATAATTCTCCAGTAAATCAAACATAGCAGTAGCAATATTATTGATAGATAAAGGGATCAGCTTACAATAGATGATGCAATGCGCAATGCAAACCAAACCCTAGGATAATCCTTCCACCCGTGGTCACGGCGAACCACGATCAGAAGATGGGGAATTGAATCAATTCCAGCATGAGTCCAAAGATCAATCCTCGGGCACACACCAACACAAATCCACACAGAGATCCAGAATAGTAAACCTCTAGGGTTTCACGAGCGGCGGCTCGATGGGGAATAACTCCACGGATAAAATCAAATCTAATCTTACAACGGGCTCTAACCCCAGGGTATATGGCATGCAGGGCCCGTTCGAGTCCAGGTCGGACTTCAACTTAGACTCACGCACACACAGCACCTAGTTCGACTCCACCAAGGAAACAAAATTGAAATAAGTACATGCGTGCACCACAATACCATGTACGCAACTAACCTAGATTATGGAAGGAGCATGATCACAAAATATAGTAAATTAATCCGGCCAGCTGTAGTCATGCCACGACCATCCTCACGTACAGAACCAATAGAGATATATTTCCTTGGCTTCCTTTTGTCTTCTTTTCCAAACAATAAGACATCTCTAAACAATATATTGGATGATAGGCCACCAGTAGTAAATTTGTCCATGTTCTTGCTATATTTCTTATCAAAAATAAAATCTCCAAATTTAAGACTAGATAATTTAAAATAATCATCAGTGACCATATTTGATATAATACTAGACTTGACTGTCCGAATACCTTGAGGAGCCATGGGATCATCACCGCGCCACCGCCAGATCCGGTTGTAGGGGACGCGTTGCTACCAGATCTGCCCAAGCTCCCTTGATCCAGCTTGCTCGGTGTCACGCCACATCCACCCAAGCTACCAGCCACTGCATCTAGGAGAGGGAGTGCAAGCCCCGTCGCCACCGGCGAAGGAGAGGGAGAGGGAGAGGGCCTCATGTAGTGGAGAGGGAGGGGCCGAGAGGGAGAGGGATGGGCGCCACCACAGGAGAGGCAGGGGCCGAGAGGGAGAGGGTTGGGCGCCAAGTGGAGAGGGAGGAGCTAAGAGAGACTGAGTGGTGGGAGGAATGAGCTAGGGTTTCTAACTTTTGCATCTTATATACGACGAAGTCATTACCGGGCCGAGATGGGCCACGTTGAGCGGAGTGGGCTCGACCATGATTTACCAAGGCGGGCCCTCCATTTTCAGAGGCGGACCTCTTAAATGGCCCGTCTCTGTAAATCGATTTTAGGAGGCGGTTATTTTTTGACCCCTCCAAAAATGCATTTTGCAAGGCAGTTAGTTGTGACCGCCTTCGTAAATGAAAATGACCACCTCCGTTAATCATCAGGCATTTTCCAAGGCGGTTGGATTTTATGACCGCCTCGGTTAATGTTTGGGCAGTAACTACTAAAATCATTTTTATAATAGTGATAATTTTATATTTTGGGACCTATGTGAAAAATCACATACCAGTTTAGAAACCGCGCATATAATTGGTGCAGGCTCATATATCGCTTCCACCCTAGAGCACCGCATCAACAATGGGCCCTAGCATAGTTGTTTTGAATCGCGATTGTACTACTTATATAGTTGACTTAGACAAGAATGGTGTAACAATCTAGTGTCTGATAGTGTAATTTACTACAAAAAAAATGCAGTGCACCATAAATCTACATTGCAAACACAAGGTTGACATGTGCCCTTGTGATTTGATTTGTGATGAGTGATTTTCAACATGACTTATGATCAAGGTTGAGTGTATGCCCTAACCCCAACGTGAGTTGGGAAGTGCGACATGTCTCTTAGCTTGTGTTATGTAGGTGTGGAGGTCGGAGGCGGTGGTCGACAGCGAGGTGAAGGTCAAGTAGGGACGTGCCATGCCGACGGATTGGGAGCGGTGAAGGGCGGACGTGAGGCTTGGACCGAGGGACCAGGAGGTCGGGTGACTAGCCACGGTGGCTGACATCTAGGACATCGACAAGTGCAAGTGTATATGGAAGTGACCGTGTTGACCGAGTCAAGACGGCGGACGTGTGAGTCGAGCGGGGCTCAGGAGGACATGGCAGACGGCCAGTCGAGGACTGTGGTGACACGTGTCGAGCAGTGGGAGAAGCTTATGGAGTACGCTACTCGCGAGCGGGTTGGTGGTTTGGGCCTCAAAACCATCGGTGGCAGGTTTACGGGTTTGGGCCTCAAAACTCGAGCGGAGGTTTCGAGGAGAAACGAACGGCACGTGGCAGCATCGGAGAGTTCGCGTCAAGGCAAAGCTACTGATGAGGAGGCGTGGTGGCCGTCGAATGAAGATGACACCGGGTTAGATCATAACGCCCTTTGGCTAAGTGGTTTGACTAAATTGTATCTAGGGACAAAACTAGAATTGTGTAATAGCCCTGTTAAATAGGATGAGGGAGCCCCCATCTCCCTCACCTCCTCCATTTGCATTTTCCTTCATCCTTGTGAGGGTTTCCCTCTCCCCTTAGTTGCTTGTGAGAGAAAGGTCCATAAATCCTTGAATTTGTGTAAGAACCAAGTTTTTGAGTGGGAAAGGAGGTCTCGAATCCTTCTTGTGTCCTCCGGGATTCGAAAGAAAAATTGCTCTTGTGTTTTTTGATGTGTTCTTTGCGTTCTTCCTCTTCCTCCTCTTGTTCTTGAGCCGATTCATCGTTTCTAGACCATTTTGATCCGTTCTTTTTATATTGTTTTGAATTATGACGTGAGTTGAGCCTTTCTACCAAAGAAAAATCAACTAATTCCTCATGAGCACCTAGATCGGGCGATTTCTTGGTCTAGGTCTCAAGAACTGGTGTTTTTCGTTCCCCTTCGATTTCCCGTTGATTGGCTTCAAATTGGGTGATGACCTCTTAGAGATACCTCCCCTACTGCCTTGTGATCATGCATACCAAGTTTGGTGGCAATTGGTGTTGATTTGGCCACAAATCGGGTGAACTAAGGGAGGAGGCGATTTTTCGGAGCTCTCTATTCTTGCTTATTCACGATTCGCGGCCAGTCCACCTGTGAACCGTGGATAGTCCGTGACTCAAGGTCAGAACTATGTACTTTCGGGTGTTTTCTATACTTTGAACTATGGACAGTCCGGCCCCAAGTGGCGGGCAGTCCGGGACCAAGTTTCAGACTAAGTACAGAACCTATTCTGCGGAGTTTGGTTCCTGATTTTTGACCGGTGGACAGTCCAACAATTCAGTGCGGACAGTCCGGCAATTTAGCGCGGACAGTCTGGCAACTCCTAGTTTTGTGTTGTTCGGTCCGTTTCTTGCCCGTTCGGTCTTCGTTTCGAGTACCATCTTTTGCGTTGGACTTCTACCGTTCCATAGACTCTATTTAGGTGCTCTTGTCACTGGTTGGCTTGGGTATCCGAGTTTTGGGACATTGCTTCTTCTCTATAGAAGTGGAGTGTCTCGTTTTCTTGTCTTTTGGTTCGGTGCGCTCTCTATCTTCGGTCCGCCTGCTTTGTGGTGATCCACTATGTTCCAAGGGAATATCTACCCTTCTCTAGGGTCGTGGTCATCATGGTATTTGTGTTTGCTTCTGGGGGTTTGAGTTTGAGACAGCGGCCAATTATTTCAAAAGAAACTTAAGGCTCTCTTTCACCCTCCCTCAGGTCGCCATTTCTGGTCCTTTAATTGGTATCAGAGCTGGTTAAGGATCATTCTACCTTAATCGGTTCGTGATCCGCGAAGGCAATATAGAGCATGGTTCTAGCAAACCACCTTTCTTTGATGGGTCAAACTACCCCTACTAGAAGATCCGCATGTCCGCGCATCTTCAGGGGGATAGATTGGCTTGTCTGGGAGATCTGCGAGGATGCTACCTACGTTGTGCTTGAACCCTGTGCTCGTGTCACACAAGATAAAAAAAAGATCGGCACAACACTAATAGCAGAGCTTGCGTAGTTCTTTTCTCGAGTCTTTCGCTTCAAGAGTTCGAGAGAGTCTCTGATTGTACTACCGCTTAGGAGATCTGGGTGAGGCTTTAGAGTTATCACGAGGGGACCGCACAGGTCAAAACCAAACTCTATGAGACGTACAAGAGGGAGTACGAGAACTTCACCCAGCTTGATGGCGAGTCCATCGATGCCATGTTTTCTCCCTTTCAGACCATCGTCAACAAGATACGAGCAAACAAGACATAGTTACCTTATGACGATTATGAGAGGGCACTCAAGCTTCTATATGCCCTAGATTAGAATGTATGGGATGTGAAGGTGACCACCATCATTGAGTCTTCAGGGTATGAGACTATCACCGTGGATGAGCTTTTCAGTAACCTCAAGTCCACCGAGATCAACTACTAGACCCAAGCCAAGCTCAAGAATCCCTCTGCATCGACTATGGCTTTGGTCTCAGATAACGGCTCAAGTTCTTTGGCTAACCCTTCACAGATGTCTTTTGCCTTGTCTTCTTTAGTGTCTGTCACAGAGGAGCAGTTAGAGAGTCTTGGGGACGACGAGTTGGCATTGATCATCAGCCGGTTCTCGTGGTTTCACAACAACCGCTTGAATCGCCGGCGTAGTGGTGGTCCGAAGGATGGATGCTATGCATGTGGAGATCCTGACCACTTCATCGCCCACTGTCCTAAGAACAAGTACATATTTGACAAGCACTCCTTCGATAAGTATGACTCCGGCAAGTGCAAGGACAAGCGCGAGTACATCTCCGGCAAGCACAAAAAGGGAGGCTTCGATAAGGAGGCAATCAAGAAGAAGTTCCTCAAGAAGGTCAAGGCCAAGGAGTGTGCCTTCCTCACCTCCCTCAGCGACCTCGATAATGACACTGACGATGACCAGTCTTCATTTTCTCCCTTGAGCGATGATGAGTCTGAGAAGAGGCGTGAGGACAAGTTGACTAGACATTGTTTCGTCGCCAAGTCCATCCATAGAGGCTACTACACCGTGGCCATGGATGAAGGGGTGAAACCCAACAAGGACATGCTTCCCAGCGATGATGACACTACTGAGGTAAAACCTACCATCGATGCTCTTATTGTCGAGCTTGATATTATGATCGATACTTTGATGAGTCAAGTTAAGCTGCTAAAACGTGCAACTCATGAGAGGAAAGAGTTTAAGGACAAGCTAGAAGTTATGGAGAAGGAGCTTGAGGAAGCTAAGAAGCTTGTCATTCATGTGTCTGACGAGGTTGAGTGCGATGAATGTGATGTTCATGTGACCAACTTTTATGAATTGCAATCTAAGTATGCTGTCTTGTTAAATGACAACGATGAGTTGAAGGCTAGGTCTAGCTTGTTGGGTGTGTACAAGTCTTGTTCGGGCTTGCAATCTGAGCTAGCAGAGAAGAATGCCAAGATCCTTGCTCTTGAGAAGGCCAGTTCAGATAGCACGGTTGTTGAGTGTGCACGTTGTAAGAGCTTGGTGTTGGAGTTTGAGTCTTGCAGGCGTGATAAGATGAGATCCGAGAAAGACAACACATACCTTCGGTCCATCTTGAATTCAGTGTCTTGTAGTAAGCCACAGTTGGGCATGATGATGAGCCAGTTCAGGCGGGAAACTGGGACATCAGGAGTAGGCTTTGCTCTAGGTGGGAAGGGTGAATATGTCCATGGCAAAGTTGGTGAGTTCAGTGGTTTGAGCCCAAGTGAGAAACCTTCCACTACTTCTAAATTGATCAAGATCAATCCACCTAAGCCTACCGAACCCACTATGAAAGATAGAGTGTTTGAAGAACCTCCAAAAGCTCCACCTAAAAAACAAGTTTGGATTTCAAAACCGAACCATCTCAGAAACCCACTTGACACTCTACCAAACATCTCTGAGGATACCCATTAGAAAGTGAGCCAACAACCACCCAAGAGAGAGGTGAGGTATCACTATGACTATTGCCATAGGGATGGTCACCTTGTTGAGTTTTGCTTTAGGAGGAAGAGAGATGAGCGGTGGAAGTATGAGTTGAACAACTGTAACATGTACCATCCACCCCACGGAGTACATGTGCCGCCTATTTAGAGGCGCAATGCTAGGCCAAGAGGTGCAATGCCTCAAGGTGCTAGGCCTCAGGTTGTGAGACCTCACAGTGGTCGTGCCCGGTGTGATTCAGGTCGTGAGGAATATGGCTTTGGACCTCGCGGCGGTGGCTTTCAGTCCTATAGCTCTGGCGGACCACGTTTTTCCCCTCGTGGTGGCCGTTTTCCTTAAATGGGACGTGGTATGGTTGGTGTTTTTCCTAACACTTTTCCAGGGCAAATGAGCCAACACTGGTATCCTTCATAGTTTACTAACCCCAGTGTTGCACCATTTGCTCATCCCATGTCCTATTGATGTAGGATGGAGGCCTGAAGAACATATGGTTCATTGATTCTGGTTGTTCGCGCCACATGACCAGAAGTTCAAAATGGTTCTCCAACCTCGACCTCGTGCAATGTAAAGAGTACATCACATTCAGGGACAATAGCAAAGGTAAGGTGCTTTCTCGTGGGACCATCAACGAGAGTTATGTCTTGAAGGATGTTGCTTTGGTTTCAAATTTGCATTTTAATTTGCTTTCAGTTTCGCAACTCTTTCAGGATGGCTTTGAAGTGCGCTTTAAGACCGGCTTGTCTCAAGTTCTTGACTCCTAGGAAAATCTTGTTTGCCAGATTGTCCCTTTGGTCCGTGTCTTTCGAGCTAATTTTTTTCACTCTTTTGGCTCTTCTCGATGCTTGGTGGCGGATCCTCCTCTGAGCTTTAGAAGTGGCATAGGAGACTTGGTCACTTGAGCTTTGACTTACTGGCTAGGTTGAGCTCACTTGATCTAATCTGAGGATTTCCTAAGTTGAAATTTGAGAAGGATTTGGTGTGTCACCCTTGTCGTCACGGGAAGATGGTTACCACTTCTCACCCACTTGTGAACCAATTCATGACCAAGGAAACTGAGCTACTTCACATGGACACAGTTGGTCCAACTCGGATTCGATCAGATAGTGGAAAGTGGTACGTTCTAGTGATCATGGATGATTTTTCTCACTACTCTTGGGTGTTTTTCATGGAGGGTAAGGATGAGGATTTTTCACATGCTCGGGATTTGATTCTTCGGTTGCAAAATGTGTTCCCTAAGAAAGCCATGAGAGCGATTCGCAATGACAATGGCATAGAATTCAAGAATACTCATTTTAAAACCTTTTTGTGCTTCTTTGGGCCTCGAGCATTAGTTTTCCTCTCCCTATGTCCCTCAGCAAAATAGTGTTGTTGAACGCAAGAATTGGACCCTTGTTGAGATGGTCAGGACGATGCTCGATGAGCATAGGATTCCTCGGAGATATTGGGCTGAAGCAATTAACACCGTGTGCCATGTTTCCAATCGTATTTTTCTTCGAGCTTTCATGAAGAAGACCTTTTATGAGTTGCGATTCGGACGACCACCCAAGGTCAGCCATTTTAGAGTGTTTGGATGGTGCTTCGTTCTGAAACAAGGTAATTTGGACAAATTTAAGTCTCGATCCTCCGATGGTATTTTTCTAGGGTATGCTTCACATTCTCATGCTTATCGTGCACTTAACCTTGAAACTAACTGAGTTATAAAGACCTATGAGGTTACTTTCGACAAGACCATGCCTTGTTCCTCTCCTGTCTTTGAATGTGCAGGTGATCAGGAGATCGGTGAGAGCATCTTTGTTGAGGAGAATGAGGAAGATGCCGATTGGGGAGACGCCAAGCTGACCTCTTCGGCTGCTCTAGTCGAGTATGCGATAACAACTTTGGCTCATGGTCATGACACGTCTTCTTCCACTACTTGGGGTCCGCAAGAGCCGCCTTCTTAGCCTACGCCGGCTGCACCTGAGGAGACCTTAGCTGCTGTTGAGGTGGAGGCGACTTCTTCGATAGAAGCACCTCGGCACATTCAGCGTCGCCACCTGCCTTAGACCATGATTGGCGACATCGATCAGCGGGTCACGCAGTCCAGGTCACATTAGATCTCACACTTCGCTCACTCTGCTTTCATAGCTTCTTTTGAGCCTCAAGATATTAGACACGCTCTATCTAATGTCAATTGGGTCAATGCTATGCACGAGGAGTTAGAGAATTTTGAGCGGAACCAAGTGTGGGTTTTAGTTTCACCTCCACCAGATTGCCACCCCATAGGTACAAAGTGGGTTTATAAGAACAAACAAAGTGAGGAATGGGTGGTAGTGAGAAACAAGGCTAGGCTAGTGGCTCAGGGGTTTTGCCAAAAAGAGGGAATTAACTATGAAGAAACCTTTGCTCATGTTACCCGTCTAGAAGCCATTAGGATCCTTTTAGCATTTGCAGCTTCGAAAAGGTTCAAGCTATATAGCTATATCAGATGGATGTGAAGAGTACCTTCTTGAATGGGTATATAGAGAAAGAGGTTTATGTGAGGCAACCTCCTAGCTTTGAAAATCCTAAGTTCCCCAACCATGTTTTTAAACTCCACAAAGCCTTGTATGGTTTGAAACAAGCCCCGAGAGCCTAGTATGAGCGTTTGAAAGCTTTCTTGCTTGATAAGTGTTTTAGGATGGGTTCAGTAGATAAGACTTTGTTCCTCCTCAAGCAAGACACTGACATCCTTTTGGTTCAGATATACGTGGATGATATAATCTTCAGTGGTTGTTCTCATGCTCTTGTTGCCAAGTTTTCAGATACTATGAGTAGGGAATTTGAAATCAGCATGATGGGCGAATTGACTTTCTTTCTCGGGCTGCAAGCCAAGCAAACTCGTGAGGAGACGTTTGTGCACCAAGGCAAGTACACCAAGGACGTGCTCAAGAAATTTGATATGGGTGAGGCCAAGCCTCTTTCGACACCCATGTCAACCATGGTGGCCCTGGACGAAGACAAGGAAGGAGAAGTCATGGACCAGAAAGAATACCGAAGCATGATCGGATCCCTGCTGTACCTGATGGCGACGAGACCGGACATCCAGTTCACGGTCTGCTTGTGCACATGCTTTCAGTCTTCGCCGTGCACGTCTCATCGTCAAGCTGTCAAGCGGATCCTCAGATACCTTCGTTTCACACCCAAATTTGGTCTTTAGTTTTCAGCCTCCTCCTCTCTTTCTCTTTGCGGGTATTCTGATGCGGATTATGTTGGTTGTTGTATTGAGAGGAAGTCCACTTCGGGGACTTATTAGTTTCTAGGATCTTCTCTTGTGTCATGGTCTTCTTGTAAGCAGTCTAGCGTCGTCCAATCCACCATAGAAGCTGAGTATGTTGCTGCTGCTGCTGCTTGTTGTTCCCAGTTGCTTTGGATGATAGCTACTCTGGGTGACTTTAGGTTAGAGTTTAGGCGAGTGCCTTTATTTTATGACAGCACCAGTGCCATAAGCGTAGCCAAAACCTAGTCCTCCACTCAAAGACAAAGCACATAGAAGTCCGCTTGCACTTCTTGCGTGACCACTATGAGAAAGCTGATATTGATCTGCACCACATTGATACCCAAAGCTAGCTCATAGATATCTTCACCAAACCACTTGACCATGCCTAGTTTGCTCGCTTGCGAGGGGAGCTTGGAGTTTGTTTCCCTTTTTAGAGGAGGGGAACTTTGGTTGTTGTATTCTAGTTTTGCTTTTTTGTAGTTTAGCTTTTGCTTTTGATTTTGTATCATACTTGCATATCATATCATCATGTACCATTTTGCATCCTAAGCTTCATCCTTATAGTAGCTAGATTGATACTATGCTCTTGTTGGGGATGTTATGGATATACATGATGTGCTTTGGCTTATGCTCCTTTTAATCAATTTATGCATGTTATGAGCTAAGCTTGTTTTCCAAACAGTGAACTTGATTAAAACTTGTTAAAACATGAAATGTGTTCACCACTGCTTGTGGCAACTAGCATGTGTAGGATGTGTCGAGATCTCTTTTGCTTCATATATATGCTTAGTTGCTATGGCTCATATCTTGAGTTACACACTTGCTTGAGAAACTTGAATTTATGCTAAAACTTGAAAAACAAACTATGTGATTTGAAAAGATCAGGATGGGTCTGTGCTATCCTATGTCAGAGTATTGAGACAGCTCTCAATTGCACTTATGGGTGAACTTGAGCTCTATAATGGATACCGAGATCACTGTCTTAAGTTTCTGATTGTCTTTGGCATAGGCTTGACATGATCGTGAAGTCATGTTTTGATGGCACAGACAACCTCCCGCACACACTTATCTGACAAACTTTGGTGATAAGCTGCATAATTTTGATAAATTTCAATTGATATCTAAATTTTGATCAAACCACAAGTTTGTCTCATGACATGATGTGTGAACTTTGTTTAGGGTAGTTCACTTTGCATACATGTGTAGCACAAGGTCAATCTCTTGTCTATTTTTGCTATGTGCTCCTTTGGTGGTGAACCCTCTTTTAAAATTGCGCAAACTTGATTAAACTTGCTTAAATGTCATATTTCGTCTCATTTGGTCACCTTGAGCATTTGCTAGAACTTATATGTGTTGCTATATATACATGACAGCATCAACTAGAGCATCTTTTTAATCTACTTGCTATAATCTTAAAGCTTGTGCATTTCTGTATTCAAAGCATGATTTGAGGAAGAGTTGCATTCTTCGAGCTAAAACTTGATAAGTGCATGTGTCAACAAGGGGGAGAAGTTTCCACACTCACAAGGCAAGAATACTCAAGGGGGAGTATGGCTTACCAAATTTCACCTAAATGTTGAGTGCATGCATTCATATGAGAGATTGCATTTGTTCACGGGGAGTTGCACTTGAGTTGTTTTTGCTAGATGTGTTGAGCCTTTGCCTTTTCTAGAGGGTCTAGCAGTTTTTTGGCTTTTCAAGCTTTGCTAGTGGTGTTGAGCCCGTTGCCTCTTCTTGAGGGCTAGCTTTGTTTTACTGGTTGTGTCGAGCCGTTGCCCATGTCTTTGGGGACCAAGTTTTTGCTCATTTTAAATTACCTCATTTTGGCTTTTCTTTGGCTTTTGGTCATTTGGTTGAGCTCTTTGTTTTCTCTTCTTTTTCTTTTGCTCAAGTTATTCGTGTGTTGGTGTTGCCAATGCCTCATCAAGGGGGAGATTGCGAACACAAGGTTGAAATATGCCCTTGTGATTCGATTTGTGATGAGTAATTGTCAACATGACTTACGATCACGGTTAAGTGTGTGACCTAACCCTAACATAAGTTGGGAAGTGTGACATGTCTCTTGGCTTGTGTTGTGCAGGTGTGGAGCTCGGAGGCGGTGGTCGATGGCGAGGTGAAGGTCAAGTAGAGACGTGCCGTGCCGATGGACCGGGAGCGGTGAAGGGTGGACGTGAGGCTTAGACCGAGGGACCAGGAAGTCGGGTGACTAGCCGCGTTGGCAGACATCTGGGACATCGACAAGCGCAAGTGTACATGGGAGTGACCATGTTGACCGAGTCAAGACGGCGGATGTGCGAGTCGAGCAGGGCTTAAGAGGACTTGGCAGACGGCCGATCAAGGACGGCGGTGACATGTGTTGAGCGGTAGGGGATGCGTATGGAGTACGCTACTCACTAGCAGGTTTGGTGGTTTGGGCCTCAAAACCATCGATGGCGGGTTTACGGGTTTGGGCCTCAAAACCTAGGCGGAGATTCCGAGGAGAAATGGGCGGCACGTGGTAGCATTAGGGAGTTCGCGTCGAGGCGAAGCTAATGATGAGGAGGCGCGGTGGCCGTTAGATGAAGATGACTCTGGGTTGGACCATAACGCCCTTGGGCTAAGTGGTTTGACTAAATTGTATCCAGGGGCAGAACTGAGATTGTGTAATAGCCTTGTTAAATAGGATGAGGGAGCCCCCATTTACCTCACCTCCTCCATTTGTATTTTTCTTCATCCTTGTTAGGGTTTCCCTCTCCCCTTAGTTGCTTGTGAGAGAGAGGTCCACAAATCCTTGAATTTGTGTAAGAACCAAGTTTTTGAGTGGGAAAGGAGGTCCCGAATCCTCCTTGTGTCCTCCAGGATTCGGAAGAAGAATTGCTCTTGTGTTTTGTGATGTGTTCTTCGCGTTCTTCATCTTCCTCCTCTTGTTCTTGAGCCAATTCGTCGTTTCTAGACCATTTTGAACCGTTCTTTTTGCATTATTTTGAGCTATGACGTGAGTTGAGCCTTTCCACCAAAGGAAATCAACCAATTCCTCATGAGCTCGCAGATTGGACGATTTCTTAATCTAGGTCTGAAGAACCGGTATTTTTCGTTCCCCTTCGATTTCCTGTTGATTGGCTTCAAATTGGGCGATGACCTCTTCGAGGTACCTCCCCTACTGCCTTGTGATAATGCATACCAAGTTTGATGGCAGTTGGTGTTGATTTGGCCACAAATCGGGCGAACCAAGGGAGGAGGCGATTTTTCGTAGCTCTCTGTTCTCGCTGATTCGTGATTCGCGGACAATCCACCAGTGAACCATGGACAGTCCGGGACTCGGGGTCAGAACTGTGTGCTTTTGGGTGTTTTCTGGACTTTGAACCGTGGACAGTGTGGCCCCAAGTGGCAGACAGTCCGAGACCAAGTTTCAGACCGAGTACAGAACCTGTTCAGTGGAGTTCGGTTCCTGATTTTTGACCGGCGGACAGTCTGGCAATTTAGTGCGGACAGTCCGACAACTCCCAGTTTTGTGCTGTTCGGTCCGTTTCTTGCCCGTTCGGTCTCTGTTTCGAGTACCGTCTTTTGCGTTGGACTTCTACAATTCCATAGACTCTATCTAGGTGCTTTTGTCACCGGTTGGCTTGGATATCCAAGTTTTGAGCCTACTAGCATCCATGATAATATTCATCCGTGTGCAATCTCCAACCGACCAAAAACAGTCTCAAGAGCTCTAGTAGGCAAAGGGTATTGTTTTTGTTTAGCTTAAGCTCAGTCTTCTGCTTTCTTTGTCATCCATATAAATCCCAGGATACTCAGAAAAAAATGCTAATATTACTATGCGTAGTAGGTTCGTATAAATAAGGCCAATAATCTATGACTCACAGTTACTAATGGCAATCCCAAAGAGCAACTACAATAAAACCGTGTCACTGGCTTATAATCACTGATTTGAGACGTGGCGTGCTAAAGCGCCTTGTACAGTGCTATTACGGTTGGCCTTCTCTATTTTAATATAACAGGTAGCTCTCCTGCCAGTTCGTTAAAAAAAGACATCAGCCTGTTCGGTTGGCCTTAAAGCCAGCCACTCCGGCTGTTGCTGCTGCCATCTAAGGCACAATACACTGTAGAAATAGTAAAATTCAGCAGCAACAGCATTGCACAGGCCCCAACTTAGCTTGGCTCAACATGCAGTGCCATCATGAAGGGAATTGAAGAGTTGGTGGCCTCACAAATAAAAAATCATATTTAGAATTGGAGAAGAGACAACATTGTTGTATGACTTGTCTTTTATATTGTTAGTCCATTGTTGATTTAGCTTGGCTTATATCTAAGCTTAATAAACTTGCTCTAATAACAGAAACTGTTAGTGATTCCCACCTAGGTGCAAGAAGTTGATGGTATTTGCAGACTCTCCTAGAAAGCCAGGCGACGACGAATGAGGTTGGATGGGATTCTTTGGACCGGGATTATGATATTTAAATAGATTAAGGATCCAACCCAGATATAAGAAACTTTTTTTGGAGGCGGAAGAAATGGGTTAACTGAGGCGGGCATCACAACCGCCTCGATTCAAAGGTCTCGGTCAATCAATCTTTCCCGAGGCGGTTCAAATGCCCGCCATGATAAATCAAATAAAAAACAAAAAAAAAGTCGTGGACAAGCCCAGTGAGCCCATCCATGTGCCGCTGCCACCGTCGCTCGCTGGATCTACACGTTGCTGCAGTAGCTTCCCAAATCTGAGCACCTACCGCCATATCCGATGCCCAGCCGCCGTAGATCAAAGACTCTGACACCGAGGGGTGTGGATCGAAGGCCCACAGCCGGATCCTGCCGTAGGGTCTGCGCCACCGCCAGATCCGATTGTAGGGGATGTGTCGCTACCGGATCTACCCAAGCTCCCTTGATCCAGCTTGCTCGGTGTCGCGCCGCATCTGCCCAAGCACCAGCCGCTGCATCTAGGAGAGGGAGCGCAAGCCCCGTCACCACAGGCGAAGGAGAGGGAGAGGGCCTCGTGTAGTGGAGAGGGAGGGGCCGGGAGGGAGAGGGATGGGCGCCACCGCAGGAGAGGGAGGGGCCGAGAGGGAGATGGTCGGGCGCCGAGTGGAGAGGGAGGAGCTAAGAGAGACTGAGTGGTGGGAGGAATGAGCTAGGGTTTCTAACTTTCGCATCTTATATACGACGAAGTCGTTACCGGGCTGAGATGGGCCACGTTGAGTGGAGTGGGCTCGGCCATGATTTACCAAGGCGGGCCTCCGAAAGTGGCCTCCATTTTTAGTGGCGGACCTCTTAAATGGCCCATCTCGTAAATCGATTTTAGGGGGCAGTTATTTTTTGACCGTCTCCATAAATGCATTTTGCGAGATGGTTAGTTGTGACCGCCTTCGTAAATGAAAATGACCGCCTCCGTTAATCATCAGACATTTTTCGAGGCGGTTGGATTTTTTAACTGCCTCGGTTAATGTTTGCGCAGTAACTACTAAAATCATTTTTGTAATAGTGACAATTTTATATTTTGGGACCTATGTCAAAAATCAAATACCAGTTTAGAGACCGTGCATATAATTGGTGCAGACTCGTGTATCGCTTCCACCCTAGAGCACCCCATCACCAAAGGGCCCTAGCATAGTTGTTTTCAATCAGGATTGTAGTACTTATATAGTTGACCTAGACGAGAATGGTGTAACAGTCTAGTGTCCGACAGTGTAATTTACTATAAAAAAATACAGTGCACAATAAATCTACATCTAAACTATCACCTATTCCGTTACAAAAGACAAATTAAAGTAATAATAGTAAACATCTAAATATTGTAGAACTCTAGAGTAAAAATGGCTTGGATCTACCCTACACGTTTAGTGAATCACACACTTCCACTAATTCGCTTACAATTTTATGTTTGCTTCATCTAAATTACCAATCCTTATTATTATAATAGGTAGTCTAAATAACCCGGTAAAGTGGCATCTATCTTACCCACCTCTGACATTAGAAAAAAATAAAACAAAATGTACCCTCAAATTTACTTATATATTATCAATATCTACTATTATAAAAAGAGAATAAGTAAACATATATGTTTATCAATACTCACTTCTAGTACTATATATATAGAGAGAGAGAGTACTTTATAGCTAGCTACAAAATAAGTTATTTTGTAGCCACCTCTATTTACTATAATTTTATATACTAATTTACGACAATGTCAGTATATATTTACGATAGTTGAATTACTATAACACATGGGGATATTTACCATAATGTTATAGTAAATCACATAGTAAGGAGTTACTATAATCTCATAAATTAGCATAGCAATTATCGTAACTCAAAGTGGCTACAGAATAAGTTATTTTGTAGCCAGTTGTAAGGTTATATATATATATATATATATATATATATATATATATATATATATATATATATATATATATATATATATATATATAAAAGAAAGGCAAACAACATGTTGATAAAGTTTATATATGCATGCATGAGTTACAACTATATAACTTTATGGTTTAGCAATCATTAAAAATGTTGCCTAAATGAATCACATAACATGACACTAACAATTAATTTTAAGAGTTAAATGCATTAGTGACCCTCAAACTTGCAAAGGTGTATCACTTAAGTCTTCAAACTTAAAAAATGCATTTCTATGTTCCTAAACTTGTTAAGTGGTGCACCGCGGGTCCGTGCTAGCCACACGGACATTTTTTGGTACAGCATACCAACATTCAAACAAAAAGAGCAAAATTACCCCAAAAGTAGGGGGAAAAATTGGGTACGGGACTTCCGCACGCGGCACCGTGCGGCTGTCCAATAAACCCGCGACACGTGGATCTTCAGCTGTGATTCCCCTTCCCCTCTCCCACGCGTCGTCATCTAAGTGGGCAGCTGCACAGTGCAGCATGTGGGAGTCCCATACCCAATTTTTTTTTTCCAAAAGAAGGGCAGCACCCACCGTTGTTGCTTGCACGCTTCTCAAGCAGAATCAGGCCTCTGTGCTCGAACCGAAGACAATTAGATGCTGACCCCGTATTTCAAGCAACTTGGGTGTCCATCATCATGGTACCTCTGCTGTTCGTGTGATCACTAACAGTACAGGGACGGGCGTAAAGCATTCTAAAACATTTCTTCGGCTCTTGAGCATGTTACAAGAAACAAGCAGCCAACCCATATGACAAGTTGCAGAACTGAATAAATGATCAACCATCAAGCGAGAACAAACATCAACATGCATCGACCAATGCAGGAATCTTGGCCACTAGTGCTGTTCTACATTGGAACTTATTTCTCAAGTACCACCCAAATATTCGTGGAACAAATCCAGATCACTCATCTAATCACCACTCACATGCATGCATGCTCACGGGAATGTTAAACTCTCCACTAACTACCCAGTATTGCACCGATGTTTCTCCTATAAATGCGACACTCAAGCGCCACCACGAACCATCACAAGCGCTTAGCGACCAATTATTATTAATCACACCTTAATCACTCTGCTTCGTGCTAGTGATCAAGCAAGTGCTTCAGTACTCTGTAGCAATGGCAGGCAAGGCCTCGGTCGCGCTGTTCCTGGCCGTGAACCTGGTGGTGTTCGCCATAGCCAGCGCCTCCGGTGGCGACTGCCCCACGCCGACCCCGTCCACCCCTTCGACGCCGACCCCGACCCCGGCCTCGTTCGGCAAGTGCCCCCGCGACGCGCTCAAGCTGGGCGTGTGCGCCAATGTTCTGGGCCTCATCAAGGCCAAGGTGGGCGTGCCGCCCACGGAGCCATGCTGCCCGCTGCTGGAGGGGCTCGTCGACCTCGAGGCCGCCCTGTGCCTCTGCACCGCCATCAAGGGCAGCATCCTCGGCATCAACCTCAACCTGCCCGTCGACCTCAGCCTCATCCTCAACCACTGCGGCAAGACTGTGCCCACCGGATTCAAATGCCTCTGAGCAAACCGATGGATGCATTTATCTGGCATGCGTGAGCCAGGCCATGACCATGCCAACATTTTTATGGCCTCAACAGAAAACGTTATTTTGCTAATCATTCGTTTGAGCCTATGCTTATTGGTTGGTACGTACGTTGTCATACGCATGTAGCGGTTTGAGACCACCTTTCGCTTTTCCATGAACTATTTGGATTGTTCTTTTGTATTCGGCAATCTTTGTTATATGAATAAAATTACTTCTTCAGTTTGCAGTTTTTTTGTCCTGTGCATTGCATTTCAGCTGCAGCAATATCACCTTAGACACTTTTTGGTACTCATATTGAGTAGTACTACTGACTGAACGTTCAATTTGCTGCTTAAGGAAGAGTTGAACCGTCTCGATTTTGTTTAAATCAGGTAACAGTAATATCAAAAATGGTCAATATTTAGCATCCATTATATTTAGCTATTATGTTTATTTAGTGAGATGATATAAAAATTATAGGAAAACAGAAAAAGTTCAAACTACTCCCCATATAAGGAGATATTGTCCAGATAACACTTAAACCAGCTTTGTATTAAATTTAACAACCACCCCGGCCATAGCAGAATTCGCCAATTTATCAGAGCTTATGTACTTTGGCCCTAATTTCTAGGACCAACAACAACTATGCACTTAAATATATAAATCCGGTGCCTAGTATCCACAAAAGACCTTAATGGCACTACTTTCACATTTTATCACCAGTTTTAATACAACACATCCCACGCGTAGATTGCAACGGAAATAATATTACAAACCAGCGTTCTTGAAATGAAATACATAACAATTACAATGCAATTAGCCAAACCATGATGGTCAACGGTGTTTTCTCGTCGTCAGTGAGGTCATTGGTGTTGGGACACCACTACTGCACTTGTCTCACTCACCCGCACACGCGTAACGAGAACACAACGATGGTTAAAAGCTCTAGGTGCTTTGCCATCAGCAATGGCAACTCGGTAGCGCTCCATCGAGACGTCTGGCGGCGGATCCCATGATGTTCGGCTCAAATTTGAGCAGCTAGCGCAAGCGTGGATTCCTAGAGGTGGATCTCGACCTAGATTAAGCAAATTCAGGATCGGATTGCTTAGAGAAAGCATGGTTGTGATGGTAACTATGGGCACGACAGAGCACGCGCACCGCAACAGCATTCTAATCGTTTCAATGATGCATTGAGTTGGTATAACAGGGAATGAGTTTCACCGCGACATGGCAAGATTAATCTAACTATATATATAAAAAAAGTTGGTGGCACCGGCCTCTCTCACATATCACCGTAGCATACTGTTCTAAGCACAGTATTGCGAATGTTCCCAGGTTCGTTGTTATACCACAGACCCATTACTGTTCCACAATTTCCATTTTCCCCATTCCCTTCAAAAAAAACCCGTGCTTTGCACGGGTGCCCTGCTAGTTCATAACTAAGTTGAGTGAGTGAAAGAGAGATAGACCAAGGAAGGGCTGACCTCGTGAGCTCGCATGCGGCGGCAATGGTGAATTGGTGATCGATAGTGCAGAAATCAGTCTAAGGGACCTTTAACATGCATGGATGACTGCGACGGTCCTTAACTCAAATGATTGGACCATGAATTCCCGCTAAAAGAAAGAATTTACATGGCATTCACCATAATTATAGGGCTTAAATCTAATCAGCTCTAGAAGTTCTGGTGATTATGTGTATGCTAGAATGTACCAGGTAAAAATGAACAAAAATGGACACTCTGCACTTTATGCCAAAGAATTTCTCGCTAGGACCAATTTCACAACAATGCAACACAATATTGCTCCACCGGAAGCGTAGTTGATCCTTCTAAACAACTTGAAAAGATAATGTTAATTCTTCTTTGTGCAAAATCATCAAGCTGATGCCTTTTACGAAAATTGAGCTTTCTTACCACCTCGATTATCACAACCGTGCAATCTTCGTTTTTCTTTTGAAGCGAACAACCGTGCCCTTACATGTCAAAGAAAAAGAACGCAGATTATCACAACAATCACAGGGTTGTTTTGAAGTCCACCGGTTGGCGCTCTTCGACTCATAGCTCTGCTGTCATCTGATTAACACAACAATTTTAAAAACCCATTTCCATGGCATCCTCATCATGTTACAAAGGTACAAACCAGCCAACTCATATGCCAAGTTACTAACTAAACTACGATATCCACCATCGAGCGAGAACAAACGTCAACATGCATCGACCAATGCAGCAATCTTGATCACTAGCACTGTCCAGCTTTATATCTGAAACAAATCAAGATCACCCATAAAATAATAATCACCGTCACATGCATCCATGGTCACGGGAAGCTTATAACGCTCTAATAATTTAGTGAACGTTTTCGTTCAAAAAATAAACTTTAGTGAACGTTGCACCCATGTATGCTCCTATAAATGGCACACCGAGCAGCATCCATGAACCATCACAGGCGCTTAGCAGTCGAGTTATTAATTAGGCCCACCCTGCCTAATCACTCTGCTTCGTGCTTGTGATCAAGCAAGTGCTTCTGTACTCTGTAGCAATGGCAGGCAACGTCTCGGTCGCGCTGTTCCTGGCCGTGAGCCTGGTGGTGTTCGCCATGGCGAGCGCCTGTGGTGGCGACTGCCCCACGCCGCCGTCGCCGTCGACGCCGACCCCGACGTCGGCCTCGTTCGGCAAGTGCCCCCGCGACGCACTCAAGCTGGGCGTGTGCGCCAACGTGCTGGGCCTGATCAAGGCCAAGGTGGGCGTGCCGCCCACGGAGCCATGCTGCCCGCTGCTGGAGGGGCTTGTCGACCTCGAGGCCGCACTCTGCCTCTGCACCGCCATCAAGGGCAAAATCCTTGGTATCAACCTCAACCTGCCGGTCGATCTTAGCCTCATCCTCAACCACTGCGGCAAGACTGTTCCCACCGGATTCAAGTGCCTCTAAGCAAACCAATGGAGGCATTTATCTGGCATAAATGAGCAGGCCATGGCCATGCCAACATTCTTATGGCCTCAACAGAAAACGTTCTTTTGCTATTCATTCGTTTTAGCGTATGCTTATTGGTTGGTACGTCTGTCAGACGCATGTAGCAGTTTGAGACCACCTTTCGCTTTTCCCTGAACTATTTGGATTATTCTTTTGTATTCGGCAATCTTGTTATATGAATAAATTACTTCTTCAGTTTGCAGTTTTTTGTCCTGTGCGTTGCATTTCAGCTGCAGCAATATCACCTTAGACACTGTTTTGGGGACTCTATTGAGTAAGGATATTGTCTGGATGATACTTAAACCAACTTTGTATTTAATTTAACAACCACCCTCCCATAGCAGAATTCCCCGATTCATAAGAGTTTAAGTACTGTTTTCCCTAATCTCAAGAACCAACAACAACTACACACTTAAACCAATATATAAATCCCGTGGTCTGCTTAGTATACACAAAAGACCTTAATGGCACTACTTTTACATTTTATGACCACATATTGGGTTTTAATACAACACACTGCACGCGTAGATTGTATCGGAAATAATATTACAAACCAGCATGCTTGAAATGAAATACAAAACAATTACAATAAAGTTGGCCAAACCATGATGGTCAACGATGTTTTCTTGCCATCAGTGAGGTCACTGGTGTTGGCAACTCAGTGGCACTCTGTCGAGATGTCTAGCGGCGGATCCCATGAGTTCGTCTCCAATTCAAATGGCTAGCACAAGCGTGGACTCCTAGAGGTGGATCTCGACCCAGATTAGGCGAATGCAGGACTGGAGTTGCTTAGAGCAAGCATGGTGCGATACGATGGTAACCATGGGCGCGACAGAGCAAGCGCACGGCAATAGCGTTCCGATCGTTTCAGTGACACATTGAGTTGGTACAACAGGGCATGAGTAGCACCGCGACATGGCAAGACTACTGCACAACTAAGTTGAGTGAGTGAAAGAGAGATAGACCAAGGAAGGCTGACCATGTGAGCTCGCATGTGGCGGCAATAGTGATCGACAGTGTGGAAATCAGTCTAAGGGGCCTTTAACATGCATGGATGGTTGTTGACGGTCCTTAACTCAAATAATTGGACCATGAATTCCCGCTGAAAATAAGAATTTACATGACATTCACTATAGTTATAGGGCTTAAATCTAATCAACTCTAAAAGTTTTAGTGATTATGTGTATGCAAGAATGTACTCCCTCCGTCTCGAAATAGAAGGCACAATTTAACTTGGTACGGTCTTCAAGATCATACTTTCACCGTTAATTTATACTATTATATATAATTTATGGCAACAACAAAAGTATCATTAGTAAGTATGTATAAACAAAAAACTAATGTTATCACTATTGTACTATAAAATTTTTACTTTACTAGACTAATCTTTGGTCAAAGATAACGAAGTTTAAATTTTGAAATATGTGCATGTCTTATATTCTGAGACAGAATGAGCAAAAATGAACAATGTGCACGTTATGCCATAGGAATTTCACTAGGACGAGTTTCACAACAATGCAACACAATATTGCTCCACCGGAAGCCTAGCTGATCCTTTTAAACAACTTGAAAAGATAAGTGTTAATTATACTCTGTGCAAAATCTTCAAGCTGACGATGCCTTTTGCCAAAATTGAGCTTTCTTACCACCACGATGAATTTGAACTATTAAAGCCTCAGCAGCCCTGCAATCTTCGTTTTTCTTTTGAAGCGAACAACCGTGCGTCCGTGCCCTTACATGTCAAACTAAACGCAGATTAACACAGCAATCACAGGGTTGCTTTGAAGTCCACCGGTTGGCGTCCTTCGTCTCACAGCTTTGCTGTCCTGTGATTAACACAGCAATTTTTAAAACCCATTTCCATGGCATCCTCATCATGTTACAAAGGTACAAACCAGCCAACCCATATGCCACCATCGAGCGAGAACAAACGTCAACATGCATCGACCAATGCAGCAATCTTGATCGCTAGCACTGTCCAGCTTTATATATCTGAAACAAATCCAGATCACCCATCAAATAATAATCACCGTCACATGCATCCATGATCTATCACGGGAAGCTTAACGCTCTAATAATTTAGTGAACGTTTTCTCGTTCAAAAAAATAAAACTCAGTGAACGTTGCACGAAATGCTTGCTCCTATAAATGGCACACCGAGCAGCATCCATGAACCATCACAGGCGCTTAGCAGTCCATCGAGTTATTAAGGCCACCCAGCCTAATCACTCCGCTTCGTGCTTGTGATCGAGCAGCTGTTGCTGTGTGTGTGTGTGTGTAACAATGGCAGGCAAGGCCTCCTCGATCGCGCTGTTCCTGGCCGTGAGCCTGGCGGTGTTCGCCATGGCCAGCGCCTGCGGTGGCAACTGCCCCACGCCGTCCACCCCGTCGACGCCGACCCCGACGCCGGCCTCGTTTGGCAAGTGCCCCCGCGACGCGCTCAAGCTGGGCGTGTGCGCCAACGTGCTGGGCCTGATCAAGGCCAAGGTGGGCGTGCCGCCCACGGAACCATGCTGCCCGCTGCTGGAGGGGCTCGTCGACCTCGAGGCCGCACTCTGCCTCTGCACCGCCATCAAGGGCAAAATCCTTGGCATCAACCTCAACCTGCCAGTCGACCTCAGCCTCATCCTTAACCACTGCGGCAAGACCGTGCCCACCGGATTCAAGTGCCTCTAAGCATGCATTCATCAGCCGCGCGCTCGTCGTCGCTGCAGAGTGTGCTGGATCGCTTGAATTCAGGTCATATTTGGTTTTGTATACGTGCTAGCTGGTCTGTATGCATGCGATGGCCACGCACGTACGTAGCTCTTGTTTGATCAGCTTTGCTTCCGTTGCTTGATTTCCGATATGTCTGGTTTAATCGTTTTGTATTCGATTTCGATCGGTGCGTATGAATAAATACTTTTATCTGTTCAGTACGAATAAATACTTCTATCTGTTCAGTACGTACGTACATGTTCTAAATTCGATTCAGCTTGTACCGTATTCTTAATACAGTGCGTACGTGAGACGTGCCCTGTGCAACCTTTGCTAATTTGCACGTAAGTGTACGTAATGGATGGATTCTCTCGTATAAATTACAAGTAGCACAGCTAGATTTTATTGTATAATCGATTAGGCTAAACTGTGCTTTGGGACGGCGCGCGCAATCGTTGCCGGCGCGCATTTAGACAACTTTATATTTGATCCTTCTCCCTCTTAATGAAATTTGGGTCAACAATAGGTTTGTCTGAGGAAAAAATGGTAATGTTGTGGTGTGGGCGTTCGTCCGCTCGGACGTTTCTTGGTGGGCCACAGCGCCAGCCCAACTATCCCCTCCCATTCGCTGGGGAGTTTTCAGAAAAATTTATCTCGTCCAGTCGCTCATATCTTCTGGTCCACTCGTTCTTATCTACTCCAGGGGCAATGCCCACCACCGCCGCAAGCCAAGTGGCACGAACATGCCAAAGAAAGTCAGCAAATCCAAACAAGCGCTGCCCAGGTCGCGGCTGGCCTAGGTTTCCCTACGGGCTACTCGGATCTGGTGCTCCTGAACTAGCTGCTCCACCTCCTCCAGCTGCTAGGGTACATCTCCTCCTCGGGGTGTTCGACGCTGTGGGCTTCGGTGACCTGTTGGATCTCGAGGACGACCACCAGGTGCTACCGTAGGACAGCGCGGCACGCGGCTGCTCTCCTAGTTGTGCGGTCGCTGCCTCCCCGTCGAGCCGTGGAGCCGCCGCCGCCGGCCCACCGCTGGGCTGCCGCCTCCGGCACGCCGGTGAGCCTCCATTCTCCCAAGCAGTAAGAAAATATTGCGCTGAAAGCTCATGTTATAAGTGTATATTTCAAGTGTTTTATACGGATATTTCAAAAATTGATCGGGGATGTTACATATGTTGCAACGATTGTACACATATGTTGCAAGCTTCTGTCCCCCAATGTTTCATATGTGTTTTCAGATGTATGTTGCAAGTGTGTTTACCTGGATGTTGCGTATATTTACGATGGTTTTCAATCATTTTAGGTGTTTTTTGCAAGTGTTTTAAAAGCATTTTTTAAATGGTTTATCTGTCTTCAGACGTATATTGCAAGTATTACATCTAGATGTTTCAAAATTAAATCGGATGTCGCATGTATTGCAATGTCACCCGCATGCTGCGGTGCTAGAGTGGGTTGCGAGGGGGCGGACGGGGCACAGACGCCACGTGGAACTAGGCGGGGGCGAAGCGCCACGTGGGGTCGGGTGGAGCGCAGACGCCATGTTAGGCTAGCGCGGGAGTGCAAGCGCGGAACAGGGTGCAGGCGCTAGCCCTAGCGAGGAAAAAGAGTAGCGCACCGCTAAAGAAATGCAAAGTATCTATTCCCAGGCACATTGGTAGTCTCATGTCTGACCAGGTTCGATCTAAATGTGCACGAGAGAGAAGTAGTCGCAGCAGCTTGCTCCCCAATGGCACACGCCGTACGTGTACGCGCACGTTGCCGTAGCTGGGAAATTCGTGTTCTCGGTTCTCACTTCCAACCAAGTTCCAACGGCTACGGGCTACGACTCAGCCTGGGCGTTCGGGTTACCCGAAAAGTTCGGGTCGGGTAATTCGGGTTTTAAAAAATTCGGGTATTGAGAATTGTTACCTGATTAGAGATAAAAAAAATAATACCCGTAATTTCGGGTACCCGTAATTTCGGATTCGGGTTCGGGTATTACCCGATTTACCCGAAATATATAAAATGACAGTGAACACTCAAAGAACACATATTTTTACGAAGAACTAGAACTGGACAGAATTTTATAAAACTTTTCAACCACAGGTGCCAAACTGCAACAAAATAATACTAAATAGTCTTGTCTCTTGTGCGAATGCAACATGCAAGCAAGTACTGCAAACCACGACAGCCAACAGGTTCAAACGTCGAGCAGCTGAAGAGGTTGCGTATTGACTTGTTGGGCTGCGGCACTACACTATTGGCTGTTTGCACGGCGAAGTAATATGAGTCTATGACTCTACGACTACTTGGGTGATTTCTAGTACGGGTAGATCGGGTACCGGGGCATACTACCCGATTTACCCGAAATAAATTCGGGTAATAGCATTCACTACCCGAATTAGACTTCGGGTACTGCGGGTTCGGGTTTTTCGGGTTCGGGTGCGGGTATTTCAGATTCGGGGTTCGGGTATCGGATTTTGTGCCCAGACTTAGCTACGACGAGGGAGGGGTTGGTTGGCAGGCTGTTGCGGGGCATGCTTCGCCACGGGTTCTCTCTCTTTCTGGGCCTGCGGCCTATAGAGGACACGAGCGAGCGTGGATAGGCCGGCCCGTGGCATTTGGGGGTGTGATGGCAAAGATCTGGCTAGTCAAAGGTAAAAATTTTTGCCATTAATTTGGCAAGTCAAATGTGAAGGATTGGTAAATTTTTGTAGGAAATCAAATAATAGTTAAAATCATGACTTGTCAAATCTTATACATGGTAAATTTTGGTATTCAACCAATTAGACCCTTGTTAATTGTTTAGTTTGGGTCGGAACTCCGAAGGGAAAAAGGTCTTTACCGCGTCGCCCACGGGTAGGTGCAGGTCACGTGTTTCTCAAAAAAAAAAAGGTGCAGGTCGTGTTGGTATGGAGTTTGGGTTGGGAATAATCCACTGAAATGGAGAAATACCTTCCTTTCCTTGAATGAACAGTGCATGCTTTGCTGATGCTAAAATGCTGCTAACCAACTGAAGATGTAGTTAGCCGAGTTCTATACGGTCTACCAGTTCTAGTTTCTACCCAAGGCAAGGAAACCATGTCTCTACGCACCACACGGAACATCGTCGGAGGCAAGCTAAGGCTGTGTCTGGAATCTAGATCCAGCGGCTCAAGTTTAGCCGTGTCATATCGAATGTTTATGTTAACTAGGATGATTAAATATGAGCTAATTATAAAATTAATTGTACATGAGTAGACTAATTAGTGAGACACATCTATTACGCCTAATTAATCTATAATTAGCAAATGTTTACCGTAGCTTCACGTTGTCACAACATGAAATAACTAGACTTAATAGATTCGTCTCGTAAATTAGCCTTAATCTTTATAATTAGTTTTGTAATTAACCTATATTTAATACTTGTAATTGGTAGCAAAGAACCGATACGACAGGACTAAACTTCCCCCAAAGGAAACAAACACAGCCGTGCTGGCGTAGCTCAGAATCGAAGCTCCCAGAATGCTCCAAAGCAACCAGAAACACAACACTGCTCGCTGTTTCGACGAAGCGCGCGCAATAGGATCCACAACCCATGGGCGTCGACCATCCCGTCCCTCCGCAAATCCACAACCGCGCTCGCTGTTTCGACGAAGCGCGCGCGATAAGATCGAGTATTCTAGACTAATCCCGAATATAATAATATAATGGAGGCTATAGATCCAGATCTCGGATCCTTCGTTCCGCCTCCCAGTCCCAGGCCAGTTGAACTGTCGAAACACGTTCTTCTCTATCGGTGGATAGCAGGCAGGCGCCGGCCGGTCGAAACGTATATGCCAACAAAACCACGCATGGACCTTATACCATATATACCAAACCATGGATCACAGGATCAGTGCGTCCGTCCAGCGACCCGTGATCGCTGCTCAGGACGGACCGGGAAGCCAAACGACGCTGCATACGACGGGGTAGGCCTCCAGTCATGACAGATATTTCAGATCTGCGTGCGTGCGTACGTGTGGCGTACACCAATTCGTAGCAGTTTCTAGCGCACGGTGCAGAACAAAACCGAGGACCGACCGACTAGACCACTACCGGGACCAGCTGGGAGAGCCTGGGAGCTAGGTAACCCTGACCCTGACGAGACTGGGACGCGCCAACTGTCGAATGATCGAATCCAATGGGCTGGCCTCAGGTCTTGACTCTCATGCGGTATGCCGGTACGTAGTATGTATGATGCATGCAGTAATGTCTGATTTTCAGTACAGTCGTCGAACTCGGCTAAAATACGAATCCTACCTAAAGCATTCCGCGGATGAGAAAGCAGATGCATATGCCTCGGCAGTCACCGAGAATAGAGTTTTGAGCTGTGGAGCCGTTGCGGCCGCCGAGAACCCCACGGCAACCAACAACCGCACGCTGGTTTGTTCGTTCGCAGCGCACTGTGCGGCTCGTGAGCGCGCCGGCCGGCCGGCCGATTCTCTCGCGCGTACCCCATCGCCAGGCCAGCGGCCACCTCTCCCTCCTGCTGTGTGGTCTAGTGAGCAGCTGGCGACGGGACGGGGACGGCACAGCTGGGAGGCGACGCTGATGTGCCCTTGCCCCTGCCAGGTCAAGATGATGGCGATGTGTCGGGCGACGTCGGCCCCTCATGGTCCGGGCTAGCTTCCAAGCCATCCTCTCAGCTTTTTCCTTGCGACGACACTACTGCCAGCTCAAGGCTCAAAGCAAACGGTACCTCCGTCCAGGCGTCCACCTCCCAGGCTCCCTCATGGGCTTCCTCTGCCTACCGGCTTTGATCAGACTTCAGAGCAGCAGCAGCAACACCGACATAGTCTTTTGTCCCAACCAAGTTGGGTTGGCTAGAGATCAGACTTCAGAGCAAGCCAAATTAAATAAAGATCAGAAATTGCAAAAACAATTAGCTAGGGTAGTTAGTCAAGTAGTCATGCATGGATGATTACGCTGCGTGGTTCACTGGCTTGTCCACCACGTTCGTACTTGGGAGGTAGTAGATACCCGTGCATATGCTGTGCCCTGCCCTGTAGGCCTGTACAAATGAACTGTGAGCTTATGATATTTCTCGTCTCGTCCATATTGGGAGCACTTGAGTAGTAAAAGTACATATGTGTTGGGACGGCATGGAGTAGTTCCCAAGCACTCATTGGATTCTAGGCCTAGATGCCTTCAAAATTCTAAATTTTTACTTTTCGTCCCATCATATTAAATCTTTGAACACATATATGGAGCATTAAATATATATATAAAAATAACTAATTACACAGTTTGATTGTAAATCACGAGACGAATCTTTTGAGTTAAATTAGTCTATGATTGGACATTAATTACTAAATACAAACGAAAATGCTATAATAGCCAAATTCCAAAAGTTTTTGCATCTAAACACACCGAAGGGTAACATCCCAAAGAGATCGAGCACATATCGATCGAGCACTCTGTGTGTGCCTAGAACTAAACAACAACGACAGTCGACAGGAACGAGAGAGAGCCCAGCCAGTGTTGTGAGCGACACTGAGCAGCTGCACACAAAAGCAACTTAGGAATGCTCATCCGTTGGGCTTTGGGGAGAGGTGGCGCAAGTATTCTGTGATCGCCTTGCGTTAGTGGGCCAGGAACTGGACGTACTTCTACTTATTACGAGCCAAAACATACAGACATGGTTAAGGATAGAAGTACCAAATTTTTATGTACGGCTGTATTTTGTTCTCTCTTGGCACATCTACAAGGGACATAAAAGACATGTGAAAAAAGCGGCTATGTGAACCAAACAATCATACATCTACGTGCATACTAGCTCTATGGTGGATAAATATAGGGAGTGTTTCGATAGAAATGGCATTATATTGTCCATTATCTTCTCACTTCTTATTATCTTTTTCTTTTTGGTTTGTGGAATAGAATTGATAGAACCACCACATTTCATCCTATCTCAGGTGGAGATATACAACTTGTGTTCTAAGGTGGTACGTATGTTACCTATAAATGATTTTCAAATGGCATGCGATGAAAGAATGGACTAATACTAGGCCATTTCTAGTGCATTATTATGTCATACATGACAAGAGGCACATGTGATATTTTGGTGAGATTTCATAGAGTTAATAAGGAAGTGAGAGAAGAATTAATTTAATTTGTTGTATCCTCCTGATGAGATGCAACTTGAGCTATCTATTTAAGATTAGGAAAACAGGTATGGTCTTTGGGCCATATATATGCCGGCAGAGATGTAACAATTAATCGACTTGAGATTTGTAATAAACTATCTACTAATATATTATGTACTCCATCCGCTCCGTAATAAATAACTTTATAAAAAAACTTTAGACAAATTAAGAACGCTGGCAAAAAATGCATGTAGTATTGTCTCCTTTTCTTTCTCGGAGGATATCTCCTAGATTTGGTAGTTACCATTTGTATCACCAATGATTAGCTTCTGTACTGGAAGGCAATGTCCTATGTTTTTGTAGAATGTTATTTCTTGAGAAAAATTTTAAACCCTCAGAAAGTTATTTATTTTAAGATGGAGGGAGTCAAACGTGAGTTGTAACTTGTATATATCTTACTTAGAGCCTATTTGGTGTCGCACCTGCACCGGCTCCCCATACGGCTTCGTCACGCAGCGGACAGAGCCGCACCAAATGAGGCCTCGAGGAGAAACGCTTCAGCACTAAACACGAAGCCAGAGCCGTTTTGATGTAGCAATACCTAGCTCCGGCGGAAGGGCTTAGGCTCTGGCACCGGAGCACGACAAGAGCCGCACCAAACGATGCCTTATACATGACATAGCAGCTTTGTAAAAAAAAAGGTGACATGATATGTGATTGGGAGTAGTAGACGAGAGAGATCGAGCTCGTGCAAATTTACCTTATTATTACAAGGGGCCATGTGGTAGCTACATATACCGAAGAGAAAAATTCATGGCTGGTCCATCAACTTAACAAGAGGTGTCACTTAGTTTCTTCTACTTTCAAAATGCTATTTCTAGGTCCCTAAACTTGGGCTCGGGTGTCATCTAGGTCCCCCAACTCAGCTTCGGGTGTCATTCAGGTCCCAACGGGTCCAAACCCGCTATGGATGCTAACGTGGCGTGGTCTTACATGTGGGTCCCACATGTCAGTTGATTATATTACTATTTATTTTATTTTTATTTCGATGTACTGTAGCTACAATCCCTTAAATATTCTAAAAATTGTATCTTTTTCATACGATCTTAGATGAAGATGATTTTTATATAAAAATTGTAGCTCTAGACGAGATTTACGACTTTATAGTTTTGAGTTTTTTAATTTGAGATCGTTAAGATGCCCAAAAAAAATTAAACAAATTTTCAGCAGTATATTAATCGCATACAAGCGCTTGTCGCCTTGGAAAAATCATATCTTTGTTATATGCTGTCAAATGGAGATACTTTCTATATGAAAGTTATAGTTATTGATGGAATCTACGAATTTCTAGTTTTGAGTTTTTTAATTTAAGGTCGCTAAGATGCTCAAAAAATTAAACAAATTTTCAGTAATATATTAATTCCTGAAAGTTTGTTTAATTTTTTTGAGCATCTTGACGACCTCAAATTAAAAAAAACTCAAAACTAGAAAGTTGTAGATCCCATTAAGAGTTATAACTTTTATATAGAAAGTATCTCCATTTGACAGCATATAAGAAAGATATGATTTTTCCAAGGCGACAAGCGTTTGTACGCGATTAATATACTGCTAAAAATTTGTTTAATTTTTTTGAGCATTATAACTACCTCAAATTAAAAAACTCAAAACCATAAAGTTGTAGATCCCATTAAGAGCTACAACTTTCATATATAAAGTATCTCCATTTAACAGCATATAAGAAAGATATGATTATACTGCTGAAAATTTATTTAATTTTTTTGAGCATCTTAACTACCTCAAATTAAAAAACTCAAAACTATAAAGTCGTAGATCTCGTCGAAAGCTATAATTTTTATATAAAAATCATCTTCATCTGAGATCTTATAAAAAAGATATAATTTTTGAAATATTCTAAATATCATAGCTACAGTACCCAAAATAGAAATAAAATAAATAGAAATATAACCGACTGACATGTGGGCCCTACAAGTAGGACCGAGCCACGTCAGCATACATAGCGGGTTTGGATCCGTTGGGACATGGATGACACCTGAAGCCAAGTTCGGTGACCCAGATACACCCGAAGTCAAGTTCAGGGACCCAGAAATGGTATTTTAAAACTAGAGGGACCTAGGTGACACATCTTATTTAGGTTCAAAGACCTAAAAATGACATTTTAAAAGTAGAGGAAGGTAGATGACACCTCCTACCAAGTTGAGAGACCGGGTATAATTTTTTCTCTATATACAGAAACGGAGAGCTATATAAGGTCTCATGTTTTCTCCTATAAATACCCATACTCCCCTCCCTAAACCATCCCATCTCACTGCTAGCACAAGCATAGTCGTCTCTTCTTTCTGCTTCCAGTTATTATCCACGAGCTAGCAGTGCGCTGCAGGGCAGGGGCTTGCAACTTGAGCCATGGCATCCAAGGCCGTCCTCTTCGTGGCTCTCAACCTCCTGTTTTTCACAGTGGCCACCGCCTGCGGCAGCTGCCCTACCCCAACGCCGCCGCCGCCGCCGCCTCCTGCTACCCCACCCCCTCCATCCAGCGGCAAGTGCCCGCTGAACGCGCTCAAGTTCGGCGTGTGCGTCAATGTGCTCGGCCTCGTCAAAGGCGAGGCTGGCAAGGTGCCTGCTGAGCCATGCTGCAACCTCATCAAAGGCCTTGTAGACCTCGAGGCCGCCGTCTGCCTCTGCACGGCCATCAAGGCCAACGTGCTCGGCATCGTCATCGATGTCCCTATCAAGCTCAGCGCCCTCGTCAACTACTGTGGCAAGTGCGTGCCCAAGGGCTATATCTGTGCGTAAAGCTCCGCGCGGTGACACGCTCGTGTAGCCGTTCACGTACGTAATTAAGCACGCACCCTGCATGGCACACATGCATTGTGTCTGCTGATCTCTTCTGTCTCATTTGTGCACCTTCGGAGATTCTACAAACCTGTAGAACCATTCCGGCCAAATACTTGTCAGTTCGCATGTACTATCTCTCGTTGAATTTCCAATTTCTTTTGTATTTGATCATTTCTTCGTAAGAGTCCGACATCTTCTCGAAGAAAAAAGAGGAGTGTTGCTTCTTGTTTTTTATATTTACAAATCATGTAACCTGTTGAGAGTCATTTGTTGTGTATGTAAAATCAAGCACTTGAATGTGTAATACTTATTCGATTTGTTATTAATTGTTCCTCTCTTTTGGAGGAAGAATAAAGTCATTTGGTTAATCTCTCGAGATCTACTTGTATTAGGATATTAGCGCAATTACAACATGTGCTTTTCCCTTCTCCAAACGACAAGTATTTGAAATCTTAGATCTCTGTCGAGTGACTAAATCACTTAGGTCCATATATTTCAGACAAAGCGATATAACCCTAGCATGCACCCCTCCCCCTGTCTCCTTATATTTTTGCTGCCCTTTAGTAATCCTACTTAGGATCTATTTGGATCCTTAGTTAGCTCTAAAAGTTAGACATTATTTGGATCCACAGCTAATATGTCAAGTAGTGCTTTATCAACACCCCGTTAACAAATAGTTGTTAGCTGGTTCCCACTGGCTAATCCAGGTATTAGTTACTTCTAAGAGATCCAAGCAAACCCTTCTATGCATCTCGGTATGTTTTACCACCCAAATAAACCTCACCTCTAATGTTGTCTATTTATTTCCTCTTTGTCACCCATTTCTTGTAGCTAGATCTTCCACACCAAGAATCTCCTACCATGACGCATTGCATAGGAGTTATGTTTGCCAAGCACTAGGTGCACCTAAGTTCATCGTCCACGAAAATTACTAAGATGGTAGCATCGTCATCTTGTAAAGCCACATAGTGCCATGCCTCTAGAGTACCTGGTCCCTTTGTAACCATAAATATATGAGGCTGAACTCACTTGATATATAAGCCTGAACTCTATCGAATTGATGATGGTATTATCAACAAAGAAGAAGGCCTCACAAGGAATCAGCAATGAGGCTGTTTTTTTCTGGTGATGGATTTTGTGACCTAACAACACGTCCTTTCATTTTTCCCTTTTTGCGAGATCTAATACTCTTCATCGTAGTTGTTTTACATGTGACAATAGCGAGACGTATACAATTCAACGAGAAAACTATTAGCGTAGTTACCTTGAACCGCTGCCAAATACTACATTCGTCCCAAAAGGGTGCAAAGTTTTAGTTTTATAGCTAGTCAAACTATTTAAGTTTGACAGAAATTATAGTAAAGAGTATTGATACTTATGACTTCAAATAGGTATGTTATAAAAAAATATTCAGTATATTCAATGATTAATCTAACTATATTTATTTGATATCATAAATATTTATACTTTTTATGATTTTATCAAATACTAAGCAATATGCTACAGTTGCCAAAAAAAATACAGTGTAGAGTAGCAGTTCTAATATTTCGTTTTAAACAAAGACCACATTGTAGCCCAACCCAAGCGCTCAGCTCCGCAGAATTGTATAGCCCGTGACTACGGGGATGGCCCGCGTGTACCTGCACTGCAGAGGCCCGGTGGGCCCAGACGATGCAGATAGCAGAATCTGATAGGCTGATCCCGGATTACCAGTCCTCCAAGCCTCCGGGTGCCGGGATAGCGTAGCTTTGCACAATTGCACCAGCAAAAGCTGCTGGCGCGTGAGACTGTCCGCAGCTGATACTGCGTACCTGTGCGTCATCGTGTTTATCGGGGAAAAAAACACCCGATATACGGCGGATGCAGAAGGTAGGCTAAAAGGGCGGGCCGACCACGCGCGTGAGGCAGCCGGAAGAGGTGCAGTTGCGGGCTCCACTGCTTCAATCAATTAAAAATGTTATAACTCGCAAATCAAACAATCAAATTAAATTTTGATTGTACTATTAAATTCGTTTAAATAAATACTTTAAAACAAGATGTCACATGGATATATTTAGATAAAGTGACAAGTGAATCCCACAGTGGATAGAGGATGGATGGATGCGGAGAAACTGTATATTTTATGATGACTAGAATGAAATATTCTTTTTAGAGGATGAATATGTGTGAGTGCGGATAGTCTGATGGGATAGGCACCGCCGCACAGTGCACCAAGCCCGTGAAACGACATCCGTTAGCTTCCATCATTCCATCCTGCTGAATGCTGATTGGCCCTGTTCGGTTACGTTGCGAACGAAAGGAGCGGCTGGGAATCATTCCCGTAATAGTAGGCCGGTTGTGTGGGGCAGTGGTAAGTGGTAACCTCTGGCCTGGTAGGGACGTGGAGGCAAACTGCAGCAGCCTCCAGCCTGAGCGCCGGCTGGCGGGGGAAAGAAAGAAGAAGAGGCCCGATTTTATCCTATCTCGGCCCAGTAAAGCGAAGCATTCTGGCCCAGCAGATAGCGTGGGTCGCGACGTTACGTGGCAGCAGTCCAGATCCAGCAGATAACGCACGCGCGCTGCGGGCCTCCGGCGCCCGCGCTCCCCTTCGGTCCCCCGGACTCGCGATCCCCACTCAGACCAGACGGCCAGACCCTCTCCTGTCAAACGAAGCCGCCGGACACGGCAGATCCGATCGACCGGCCGTGTCCGTGTCCCCCGCTTCCTTCGCCGCGCGCCTCCTCTCCTCCCCACGTTGCCCACTGCCCAGACACGACACGACCCCCGCGCCCCGCCGGCCGCCGCGATCGGCCATCTCCCCCCGGCGCGACGTCTTCCCACAGTCCCACCCCCTACCCCACACCAAAAGGGACCTGCAACTAAACACCCGACTGATTGTCCAGAATTTGGCACCAATGGCACCACAAGGTTATCATCAGAGAGTAAGAAACAAATGCTGTCGACTTCGTGGAGCGTCAGTGATCGAAGGACTCTGTCAACCAATCACCACAGGATCTGAATGCCGACGACGTCGCGATTCTTCAGAGTCCGTAGTATGAGATCCTGGAAGGACTGATGACAATCCGGCAAGGGCGCAAGGCTCCTCGTTTGGAGCAAACGTATCTGCGTGCCCATGAGCCGGCGGCCTCTTAGCCCCAATCAACGGGCCGATTGGGAGGGTTTGCCAGGACCTCACGTCGGGACCGATGTCCGTAATTTCTGGAGTACTCCGTAGGCATTTGCATTCAATTGCTACTGTCATGTCAAATCACTATGACATGATGTGATTGTTGGTAAGATTACGGTAGGGAGGGGCATTTATCGGGAAGATTGAGAAGATTGTCAGGTGCCAAAGCAAGCCTGGGCATATTTTTTACTGGTGCCCTGTATAGTTTTCGCTCCAGCGCACATGGATCCTACCTCGTGTTTGCAACCAGGTAGTACTAGAGACAAGTCGCAGAAACCAACGTTATCTCTGTACTCTTGTCGGGCCAACGGTTAGTACAAACGTCCCAAGAAAAACGTAGTACAGTACTAATTTGATGATGTTGCCGGCTTGCTTCTTAATGATGCCGAATCCAAACTAAATCTAGTAGGAGTACGTACCAGTAACATGCCAGTGTAAGTGTGTAACTATTGATCGTCCTGACTGTAACTATTGATCATGGGCGCGGGATTTCTGGAAAGCATGCTCGGCGGATCGATCAGAGGGTACGTTGGAAGTGGAAATTGAACAATTCGTAGGCAAGCGAACACTGTTGTTTTTACTTGAAGCGAGCGAGAGTTATGCCCTTCAGCGTTTTAATTTACGAGGATCGATGCTGAGTTTACTCTGACTGAGGGCATGCAACAGGAGCGCTCTTTTGGTGGATTGCAGAGGCTCGCAGTCGCAGCGCTGTCTGCGCTTCAGCGCTTTGGTTACATGCTTAGAGCCGTCTTTATAGCAGAACATTTACAAAAAGCCCCTTCACGAGCAGCAGCCGAGGCAAGGGCCTCGTTCGGCTGGCTGGTGGCTAGTGACTGAGGCTGATTTATTGTGAGAGAAAAATACTGCTGGCTGGCTGGTGGCTGGTGGCTGGTGCTGAACTGGTATGAGAGAAAAGCACTGCTGGCTGGCTGGCAAGCCAGCCGAACAAGACCAAGGTCGACGTCTCACGAGTCGACGGCTCCGGGCCGTGCTCTGAGAAATCAACCTGCAAGCGTCGATCCCGTGTGCATGCTACGACCGCAAAAACTTGTTAGCTTCTTCCCTCGTCTAAAGAATGCGCAAATCGGCTCAACCTTACAAAATCCATTTAAAATCAAAATCAAATCCAAAAATCATGATTCAAATTTATTTAGGTTCATTTTGATCAGACTATATTCTAGAAGAGATAAAACATATGTTACACCTTGAATATTGGTTATATATTTTGTTTCTTGTGACCTTTAGTATATTTTTAAGAAAATTGTTTGTTACTCGTATCAGTGTGATTTTTTTATATAAATATATTAATATACTATTTATATTGATGGTTTGTCTATAATATTTATGTTTGATCATGTTGCCAGATTACTAGTCTAAAAATATTATAATCATATTTAACATAATTATGCTTGATTTGTTTTGTATCAACTAGCAATATACTAGTGTACAAGGATCATATCCATGTTTGATCGTGACTACATGCAAGTATTAAACAACTTGGAGACAGTTAAATAGACAATCCATTGTATGAGTTGTCTATTTAGCTGTCTGTACACGGATTTCAAAAACTCACAGACAGCAAACCTGCTGTCTGTGAGTTGTACTTGCTCTTAGGGCACGTTCGGTTTTCACGTATTAAGTCCTGGAAGGGGATCCGACCAGGAATACTTCTAAATTTTATACGGCCATGCATCACCGGATATGTTCCGGCCAAGAATGGCCCCAGCCGAACGGGCCCTTAGGCTTGTTCGGTTAGGAATTATTCCAGGTGGTCAAAGTTATATAAGTTAGACAATTAATTCGGTTGGAAATTATTCTAGGTGATTGTTCGTGGTCAAACGAACAGGCCGGGTGCCGGCAAGATGTGAACAGCAAACTGCAGTGGTCCTCCCAGGTATGATTGTATGAATTCGACACGTACGTCGACACATTCCAGCATAAATCAAGCAACTTGTTGTGATGCATTCTTTCTCCTTGCTGACTTTGATCTTGTAATGGGCCCTGTTCATTCGGCTTATAATCCGTCTTTTTCAGCTTATTTTTTCAGCTAGAACAGTATTTTTCTCTCACAACAAATCAGACAACAGTGTTTTTCAGCCGGTTTATCAACACAGCAGAACGGGGCCATGGTGATGTGCGCCTCATATGCTACCAGTATACTGTACCTACACACAACGCCCATATTGATTTCTGCTCGACCAACATCGCGGCATGCATGCCATGGTCTATCTGAAATCGAGGCTCGGGTCGATGATGAGGCGGCCAATCCTCCAAGCTTTGCTCCCAAGATACACAGCAGCTCCCATGTTACCGATGCCGATCCGATGTGAGACAGAGACACAGCAGTGAGAGTTGAGAAACGAGAATGGTTATAATCGATAGTATGTACATGATATCTGTCATCATTTATAAGAGCCCTATCAAGGTATTCATACGTGATGCGCTAACAAGGCCATACGCACACCACTTACAACGTCACTTTGAAATTAAGATAGATATATCATTCCAAATTATAAGATACTTTTGGCTTTTTTAAATACATAGCTTATGTTATGTACTTAATATACGTTATGTCTAGATATATGTAAAACCAATGTATCTAGAAAAGTTAAGATGTTTTATAATTTAGAACGGAGCAAACTTTTTTCTAAATATACGATGTTGTCCAATTGGTACTCCTCCTTCCTAAAAAGAGCGTTCTTATGAGATTCGTGTTGACCAAACTTTCTTAAGTTTGACTAGATCTATAAAAAATATTAGCAAAAACTTTATCTTCAAATAAGTTTATTGTGAAAATATATTCAACAATTCATCCAATGATACCAATTATACACCATAATAAATATTAATGTTTAAAGTTAAAAAATGTTTGACTTCTTGGAAGTAAGAATGACACCCTTTGTGGGACTGAGGAGGTACATCCTATGCAAGGCCATCTAAAGCGTTGAGCACGGATGCACCTAGATGATGAAGCTCTTGATACCATAATTACCTAATTAGTTTGGAATCCTTACCATTGTGTGAAATGTTTTGACAAAAATTAACCCATTATATTTGCCGATGAATGTCATAATGACACCCTGTCTACTCTAACTAGTCTAATGACTTCTATATGGATTAGTGTTGTGAGCTAGGAATGAGACTATCACAAAGTTAGCATGCCACGTAGTGGTTTAGTGTAAGTTTAGATGATTTGGGCCTTGTTCGACTGGCTGGCCCAGCCAGCCAGCAGTGCTTTTCTCTCACACCAATTCAACACCAGCCAGCAGCCATCAGCCAGCTAGCAGTATTTTTCTCTCACAACAAATCAGCACCAGCCACCGACCAACCGAACGAGGCCATGTGGTGCAATTAGCAAAGTTATGGTGCTAAAAATGCCTTTTGAGAGTATCAGGACTTCATGTGGTACATGATGGTGAAATTTACTAAAAAGAAGCACGGGACTAACCCACATATGTGCTATATGTGTGATTTGCACATTGCTAATTATTAATCAATCACCACATATTTCTTTGTTTAGTGCTTACGCTAATTCATGATGATATGCATGATCTAGAAATAGATGGACATATAAAATAGCTATATCACAGGGGAAAAGCACATATATGCATGTATGTCTGGTCTGTCTCATCCTGACCTGACGACCCAACAAAATTTTTAGCAGTCTAGCTAGCCAGAGTACTCTACCAACAACACAGCGAAATTAAAGTGGACCATACGCCAACAAGGATTATTGGCAGCCCGTGCACACAGGGCAGCCGCACAGGTATGTGAGATCTTGTCGTCAAGAGTTAGCTAGGGCTGGGAAAATCATGTACATAGGTCGCTTTCAAATACGAAAAGGATGAGCAGGAGGAAAAGAGTAGCTTGGTCAGGAAATGATCTGATCCCGCGCATTAGTTGTGAGAAGGGGTATGTGTTCTAGGCCCGGCATAATCCAGATGAAACCCGGTGTCCTCCCGTCGAGAAAGCCGCTGCGAAACTGTAACGGCAGGCGTAGGCGTAGGCGTAGGCGCAGCTCGAACTGCGCCAGCAGATGCTGCTGCCATTTTAATTCCCTCCTTCACCTTCGCATCCGCCTGCTGAGCCATCATGTGTCTAGCCTCCATCTGCCTTGACAGCCAACCATCACCTTTCAAGCTTGTTGCTGCCACATCCTACAAGAAGGGAAACGAAACCGAGATGAAACTTGTTAAAAAAAATCACTATGAATCTACGATCGAGTGTGATGAACTAACAAGCCGCGCATAGTCCTCAGCGATGATGCCAACCTTGCCTGGTAGACGATGCGACTTGCTGGAGCTGCGGGCCTTGCCATGGACAGGAAGACCTCGCGCCTCACATGAGCTAGCAAGGAGGACGACGATGGAGAGGAGGAGAACGGGGAGAACGGCAGTGCTGTGCTTCTTCATTAGCTGCCCTTTGGGGGCAAGAAGAGGAGAGCTTATTAGGCCGCTGCAAGGCATGGCAAGAAGACAAGCTAAAGCACTAGTAGAATGAGAAGGAAGCAGCAGGAGAAGTGGATATGAAGGGAGACATGAGGGAGCCAGGCGATCATCTTGATGGCCGTGCGAGGAACTAGCCAAGGAATGCGCGCGCGTGTGAGGTGGTGGAGGGTACAGTAGCTCGGTGAACCGCCCTTGCGAATATATATATATATATATATATATATATATATATATATATATATATATATATATATATATATATATATATATATATATATATATATATATATATATATACAAGTGCATGAACGCGAAGAAGGTGCATGGGTGAAGCCCGATGGTTCTTAAAAGCTGTTACTTGTTTTTCCCAAGTTCTTAAAAGCAATGTTTGTCTTGGTTGTGAGAACGCCGAGAAGAAACGTACCTTAGCTTGTGCCCTCACTGGCCCCACAATGTGCAGTGTTATGATTAACTACTCTTTGCTTAAATCTGGATTAGTGCCCTAAAGGCTAAGGATAGGTTTGCTCCAGCGTCCAGCCCTATTAGTTAACGTTGTCCTGGAAAAGTTGATCACTTTCTACTTGCAAACGAAGGGGAAATATGTTACACGAGAATTGACTCTTACCTTTCTCCTTGAAAAAAAGGGAATTCTTGTCTTCTCAATTCTCAGAGCACGTATCGTCATTCTTCACAACTTAACAACCACTCTTCGGTGTAGAGAAAGAAATTAAGGACAGTCTTGAGACATGGTTTTAAATCTCCAGGTATAAGCTACTGCTATAGCCCACTATAGCAGTTTGATATAAGTCAAAGTCTGTGCATAATTTAGCGGCTAGAGCCTGTCGTTATAGTCTCATTAGCCCCGCTGTTAGCTATTTCATGTTGGAAATAATGGCAATTTAGGGACGCATAAATTAATTCCGATAATGAGCAAAAGAACAACAGCATACATCATAGGTGTACGATTTAACACTAGCACTACGATCCGAGCCAAACTCAACTCCTTAATGCTAGTAACAAAAGGAACGCTAGGACGAACATCAGAGAAAGTGTAGATATTCTTACAATGGGGGTTGTTGGCGATGGAAATAGTGCAAGAGTAGACGAAGCCGACTATCGATATGATGGAGGTCAGCAAACACCGGTGTAGAGGGAAGAAGACATCGAGCGAGCAGTCACGACGGCGCTTCCCAAAAACTTGATACGCTCCCCACCCCGTGTAGGGACACGATGAGATGTAGGCTTCGGAAACCTGCTCTCCCGGCGCCGATGACACGTCGGCGACAGGATGGGGAAGACGGCGGCGGCACGGCTTAGTGGTAAAAGGAGGAGATGAATTATCTGTATTGAGGACAACATCTCATCACAATATATACACGCTTCGCAGCTATGGAAAGCAATTAGCCGCGCAATCACAGCAATAAGATGATTGACCTACCGTGTTAGTCGACTAGTAGAGCACTAAGATGATTGCCCGTGGCCCTACTGGTCACCCCTTAGCTCCGCCACTGGCTAAGAGCATTTGTACATTTGGAAGCTGCACTGCTGAACACCACGCGCGCGTGATCTCTCTTTAGATTACTATATATCGCATATACTTTTTTTTTTGGAATTTTTCGCACTGCATTGTCTTTGAGACTGACTATCTCCAAAGTACTACTCCCAATTACGTTTACGTGCATCACATTACAGCAAGCATGTCATTTTCTAACAAAAGCATTCGAGCAAGCATGTGCATCCGAGTCATTAGGCCAGTCTCAGTGGAGATTTCATGTCACTGTTTTCAACACATTCAGATTTTGGAAACGGTGCAGAAGAGTTTCATCCCCATGAAACTCTCTCTACTCCTATAAAACTCTTATCATCTCTCTTCATTAATATAGTGTTACATCAGCATAATTAATACTCATGAAATTCTGATAAAATCCCATTGAGACTAATCTTACAGTTACAGGTGGTTGCGCCATCGATCCACCGTATCTAGTTACGAGCTGCTCAGCCCTCACCACACAGCCATGCATGCTTCTACCGAGGCGAGCACACGGAGGCCCTTTTCTTGGGCCCGCTCCACGGGAAACCCCGGGGATTTGCGCAGGTTGCCATGGGAAGAGGGCGTGCGTGCTGTGTGGTGGGCTTTGGGCGTGCAGATGTCGGGAAAAGGCGCCACACGAGAGCGCGTGTACCGGACCGTCGCGCGCGCACGGGCGGCCATCCGACCGTCCGCTGTTAGCCTCCGCCTGGGTCGGCGGAGTCGGACGAAACGTGTGTCAGATCGTCCGCGGGCCGAATTTGTGTATGGGCCGATGTGGTTTCTGCTGCTGTTTCCGTCGGTTAGCTGATGTTTCCTCGTTGTATTTTCTACCCGCTACGTACCGTCTGTTAGCCGATTTTTCAGCGCTTAACGCGGTCATCTGTATTTTCTGCCCGCTACGCAAAACAAATTTCAAAGCCTTTTTCCATTGATCAGAAACAAAGAACCTAAAGCCTTTGATTTTTTTTTTGTAATTTTTCAAATTGATGCTAAAAAACAAATACGACCAACTATATGCGTATCTGACATCATAGCTTTTCTTTTTGTTGGTAAGAGAGAGCTTTATTAACTAAGAAGAGACAGAATTACATTAGAATTAGATAAGGCTTTCAACGCACGCAGGCGCTTGCCTTAAACATTATACTAGCTTTGGAGGTTTTAAAATTAAAATTGTCTCCTGTAAGCTACATTTGGGTTCTCTGTTACGCCTTTTAGCCTCAATTTTTTTTTCTAAAAAAATGAAAAGCATTTAAGTTCGTAGTTCGGAAAGTAGTATTTTGTCATGTAAAATTTCTCAGCATACATGTTCAAGTGAACCCAAAATTCTTTAACGAAATGCATACTCAAAACTAGGTTTTATGTTGAAATTAAAGTTAAACCAACTCAAAACAAGCTTAGAATTCTCGAGGATGCTAAATACAATGGATGCGAGTATAAAATATTTGATTTCACTTGAGGACATGTGTTTTGAGAAATTACATGACAAAATACTGCTTTTCAAACCATGGAATTATATAATTTTTTCTATATTTTGCAAAAACATTTGGATTTAAACAATGTAACGAAAACTCAAATATAGCATTTTGAGAGGAATTTTAATTATATAACTACAAAAGTTATGATGCCAAATACAAGCAAAACGGGTCATCATCTATTTAGAAAATCATAAGGCTTTTAGAGTATTCTAGGTATGTTTTCTTGTAAAAATTGACGTCATTCATTTGCTACAGGTGTTATCGTAAACATTAAACGGTAACACAATCAGTCAATTGTTGTTTAGCCATTGTTTGGCCTAAACAAATACTTAACCCGAACAAAATATCGTCTAAATGGGGGTGAACGATCAATTAAACGGAAATGACATACCAGTGTAGTACTTAAATGGAGTATAAATAGACTAAATAACTACTTATTAAGTGAACAATGTTTCCCACACAATGATGATGGTGCAGGGGCATGCATGGGTGGGGGTAAGGGTGAGGATGGCTTTAACTCATGATGGAAGCGGATGCAAGACCATCGTCCCCCCCCCCCCCCCCCCCCCCCACCTTTATTCGGCCATTTGGCATTCAATTTGGCAGTCGGGTATCTTGCCCTCTATCTTCGCCGTGGACTGCCTCACCTCACCTTCTCTACGGTCGTGGCCTGTCTCGGTTTCACCTTTGCCGTCGACTCCTTCTACCCATGACATGGCCTACATTGGCCTTCAAACCTGCCTCGACATGCGAAGAGAATGGGAAGACGCCTCCGTCAGGAGGTCTGCTGTCTTTGTGGTAGAGACATAAAGGATAGTGACGGAGACCGTAGGAGAAAGAGGGAGAAGATAAAGTTAAGGTGTGTTCTAGTATACCAATTATATGCTTGGCATGACTCTGGCTCTAGCTCCAATAGTGGAGTTGGAGGAGTCACACCGAAAATCTCAGGAGGAACTTTTTTTTGGAAGACATTTTTATAGAAGAGAAGGTGGAATTTGTGGTTCTTTCTTCCAGCTCCAGATCTTCGCTTAGAAGAGGAGCCTTGCCAAATAACTCCTTAAATGTTTGAATAGAAAAATGAGCTCGACCTAAATTAGCTACTGATTTTTTGACTGACTAATTTCTACACAACTGAAGTGGCCTCCGAGTGCAAGTGCTCCGACGTAACGAATCGGGCTGGCTACTGGTGGGTGTGCACTAATTTAATCCGGGTAAGACGTGTCTTTTACCACTGTACTTCGGTCCATGCTGATGCGCAGCCACTGCATAGGAGCAACGAAAACTAATTACAGTACTGTACATTCTGTCTGGCCTCGTTTAGTTCGGTAAATTGGGGAGAAAAACACTGTATCAGAATTCTTGTAGCATTTCGTTTGTATTTGGTAAAAATTATCCAAATTTTGACTAACTAGGCTTAAAATGTTCATCTCACAAAGTATAACAAAACTGTGCAATTAGTTTTTGATTTCATCAACATTTAGTACTCCATGCATTTGCCGACATTTTGATGTGACATGGAATCTTCTTTTTCATAGGTGTGTTTAGTTCTGCGAAAAGGTGTAAAAAAGTACTGTAGCACGTTTTGGCTTTATTTGGTAAATAGTGTCCAATCGTTGACTAATTAGGTTCAAAACGTTCGTCTCGCAAAGTACAACCAAGCTGTACAATTAGTTTTTGATTTCATCTACATTTAATACTCCATGCATGTATCACAAGTTTGATGTGTACAATTAGTTTTTGATTTCATCTATATTTAATACTCCATGCATGTATCATAAGTTTGATGTGACGGGAAATCTTTTGTTTGCACAGTGTTTTTTTTTTTTGAGGAACTGAACACAGCCATAGTAAAATTTAGGGAGAATTAGGGTAACTAAACAAGGGCTCTGTAAACAAGGGCTCTGTAAAAACTGGACAGCGGGTCGTGTCGCGTCAAGTCATACGTACTACTACATCGTGAATTGTTCTCCTGGAGCCGTGCCCCTTCTAGGTGACCACCACTACTCTCGATCTCGACACACTTGCATCGTGCGGATGGACCTTTGTTGGTTTTGTATGATAGCCCTTGTCTAGTTCCTCAATTCTCCCTAAATTTTACTATATAAAAAGAAGATTTCCCGTCATATCAAAATGTCGACAAATGTATGGAGTACTAAATGTTGATGAAATCAAAAACTAATTACACAGTTTTATTTTACTTTACGAGACGAACATTTTAAGCCTAGTTAGTCAAAATTTGGATAATTTTTACCAAATACAAACGAAATGCTACAGGAATTCTGATACAGTGTTTTTCTCCCCAATTCACTGAACTAAACGAGGCCATAGTACAAGCTTGCAAGAGATCAGACGGATTCACAGGTTTTAGAGCTAGGGCGTCCCTGTTACGAGGTTTCATATGTCACATGTGGCCTGGGCCAACGGGCTGCGGCTATCGTCAGATGATTTCTACACGTCACGTTTGCAAAAGCATCGCCGTGCTTGCTTAACGAGGAAGCCAGAGCAAACTAAACAATGGCCGTGTTTAGATCCAGGATTCGGGTGGCCGAATCGGCTCTGGCTGCTACAGTGTTTCTGCTGGAATACTGTAGCAGCTTTTGTTTTTTAGTGCAAAAAATTATCCAAAAAATGATTAATTAGACTCAAAATGTTCGTCTCGCAAAGTACAGCAAAATTGTGTAATTAGTTTTTGATTTCATCTATATTTAGTACTCCATGTATTTGCCGACATTTTGATGTGACGGGGAATCTCCTTTTTGCATAGTGCAATTTAGGTGGTCAAATTGGGAACTAGACAAGGGCAATGTTGCAACGGGGTGTCACTATTCGCTAGCCTAAGCCTATCACAATGACAATGTCACCAGGCATCGAGATCAGAGGAATTGATCGAAGGACAAAAATTGTGGCAATTGAAGTGTCGCGCATCATAAGGTCCCTCGTGGCTGAGTTATCCTGAGCGATCACGTCTGACGATGGGATATCCAAAACAGCGCGCCTGCACTCAGCATTCTCGCCAAGACGTCCAAGCGGGTGTTTAGACTATTTTTTTTTGAATTTTGCTACTGTAATATTTTCGTTTGTATTTGATAATTATTATCTAATTATAGATTAATTAAGCTTAAAATATTCGTCTCGTGATTTACAACTAAAGTGTGTAATTAATTATTTTTTTTTACCTATATTAAGTGCTCAATGCATACGTATAAAGATTGATATGATGGAGAAAAAAATGTAAAAATTTGGAATTTAGAGGAGAAGCAAAGAAGTCCAGGTACCCGCGTGTGAAAGGTGAAGCGTCCCCCTCCCCGAGGCCGCCGTCGCTAGGTGCTAGACGCAGACGAGGAAGTGGTACCGGTGGTAGTCTGCTACCCCGCAGGCCCCGCTGGGCCACGGCACGCTGCACGCGCCCCGCAATTCCAATCGTCGCCGCCAACCGCCGGCCGAAAGCGGCTTTGGCCCTGGTTTAGATGGAAGAAAATTTCAAACCGATGAATAGTACTATTTTTGTTTTATTTGGCAAATATTGTCCAATCATGGACCAACTAGGCTCAAAAGATTCATCTTGTGATTTCCAACTAAACTGTGTAATTAGTTATTTTTTTACCTACATTTAATACTCCATGCAAGTGGTTAAAAATTGATGTGATGGAGAGAGAGTGAAAAAACTTGGAACTTTGAGGCAAACTAAACAAGGCGTTGGATCGATTCGGCACGGCGGCGCCAAGCAACGCGACGGCCGTCTGGTCTACCGTTTAGGCAGTATTTAGTTTCTTCAAAATTCCAAAAAATTTTCAAGATTCCCCGTCACATCAAATATTTGGACGCATGCATGGAGCATTAAATATAGGCAAAAAATAACTAATTGCACAGTTTGTCTGTTAATGTCGAGACGAATCTTTTAAGCCTAGTTAGTCCATAATTAGATAAATTTTACCAAATAACAACAAAAAATGCTACATAAATTTTACACGCACTACACAACCATCTAAACGCACCCTTAATCCGATTTTGAGCTGCGGCAGAGGTCAATTTTTCTCGCATGCGGCATGTCTGGATGGGCAGTCGGCGGTCGGCGGCCGGCAAGCGGCGGCAACGCGAGACGGGCCGAGCGTGACGCTGTCACGGTGCGGGCAAAGCAACGTCTCGCTTGGAGCCATGGCCCATGGGCTGCGGCCCATTTTATAGGTCGGCACTCGGCACAGGCATGTTCCTAACTATAATATGGTGCGACAATATGGTGAGAAAAACTTCCATACGGCCAGTGAAGAAAAGGGCAGTTTCGTTTCGTTCTTTTGTGTTTTTATTACATGTCAAAAGTTAGTTCCAGGTATGTTCATACTTCAATGTTCAAAGGATAGGTGTGTAGTTTGCTGAACATGCTCAGATGGCCAAAATACAGTTATCTGTTCTCTATCCATATGTGTGTCTATTCACGATCTAGTCTAGGTAACAAAAAACGTGCTAGTACTATATATTGTGCAAAAATGGCGAATGCAACTTCCAAACAGCAGTGAGGGCGAGGGTAGCTTTTTTTTTTTACCGCTCAAACGTTAGTTTCACATCTGATAAGCTCATGCATTGATGAACACGTCCGGACGATCAGGGTATGGAAGTCTTATACGAGTATTCTTTATTCTACTGTCTACGGTCCCATTCGATTGTGCTGATAAGTCGGCTGAAAAATACTGTTGACTGATTTGTTGTGAGAGAAAAATATTGTTTCGGCTGAAAAAACAAGCTGAAAAGTACGGATTATAAGCCGGATGAATAGGGCCTATATATTAACAATCTATTTAAACAAAAGTATGTAACCATATGGTGTGAAAATGATGAGAAAAACTTCCAAAGGGAAACGAGAATGAGGATTGATTTTTTCATGCTTGTCTTAAATGTTAGTTTCAGATATGTTCAAAGAATAAGCTTGATCTTTGCTAAACATGTTATGATCGTCACAACGAAGTCCTTTGTTCTATATGCCTTTGTCTATTCATGATACATATAACCAGAAGTATTGTAATGTAATGTATGAAGCAAAAAATGTACGTGAAACTTCCAAACAGCCAGGGAAGGCGACGTGTTTGAATTTATATGGTCTAGCTCGTGGAAGCCCTACGTAGAAATTCTAATAAATTTCAAAGGCCCAATACCTGTGTTCCCTAATGAGTTTAATGTTTAAGCTCATGAGTAGAGTTGGCAGGTGCAACATCAATTAGTACTATATTGCTAGTTGATGTTGATATAGGGGTTCTCCTCCCTATATGTACGTACCAATTCTCTGGAAAAAGACACAAAAAGCTAATATGGAAAATCTTAAGATAGTCAATTAGTATTTTCCTCTTTTTTTTTGTTGTGCTGCCGCTGTAGTCTCTCCATCTCGGTGTCTGTGCACCAGCGTTCAGGAGAACACCCTCGTCCTTGTGATCCTACACGAGGAGAAGATGAATAAGGTTTTTGGGAAGCTCTCTTCGCATATCTGCTCCCAACTTCCATGACACCTTCGAAAGGCTGCGTCAGGACGTCATCTTCGCCGCCAGCAGGCTCGTCGCAACTTCAACGGGAACAACCTCCACCACTCGTCGATGACTCCATACCACCATCAACAGCTTCAACTGTGGTACTATGTAGTACGAAAATAGCCACTGAAACCTCTAATCATAGGCGAGGACAAGAGTTTTTTTGTTTAAATTTAAAAAGCTTCACAAGTAGTAACTAAAGCCACGGTACTCATGATATGCAATAGCACGTTCGGATGGTCAGGGTTGCCTATTCACAAATACAGTAACTAGAACCACTGTACTCATGATGCCTATTTATGAGTAACCATGGTGCTCATGATATGCACTAGCACGTTCGGATGGTCAGGGTTGCCTATTCACGAGTAGTAACTAGAATCATGTTACTCATGATATGCACTAGCACGTTCTGATGGTCAGAGTTGTCTATTCGCAAGTATAGTAGCTAGAACCACTACCCCGACAATGTTTTCCTAAACGCTAAACGGTAAACAGTCGGTCACCCTTCGTTTAGCGTTTAGACCGTTTAAACGGTGTTTAAACGGAGTAAACGGTTTTGTACAATAATAATAAAATATACATATTTATGTAGGTAAAAATAAAATTTGCTAGAACCCATACATATTTACACATGTAAAAATCAAATATTCTACCAAATAATCTTGTTGGAAGAAATCTAAATCCCACAACACTTCATATAATTACAATGTTAATTAGTTTCATATTGATTGTGATAGACGTAGTCCTTTAATTCACTTAATTATGGATTAAATGGTTGCTTAGGTCATTTAATCACGTTTAATCTGATTTTGTTTAGACCGTTTAGACGGGATTGAACAATTTAAACGGGTTTAAACGGCCCAACCGTTTAATTCACCGTTTAGGGCCTAAACAACACGGCTGACTTCTGTTTACCGTTTAAACGGTGTTTAAACGGACTAAACGACCGTTTAGGCGAACAGTGTACCCCGATATTCATGATATGCACTAGCACGTTTTAGGGTTGTCTATTCACAAGTAGTAACTAGATTCATGTTACTCATGATATGCATTGGCGTCAAAGTTGCCTACTCACAAGTATAGTAGCTAGAACCACTGCACTTATGCCTATTCACACATAGAAACTAGAACTATGGTACTCATGATATGCACCAGCACGTTCGGATGGTTAGAGCTGCTTATTCGCAAATAGTAACTAGAATTATGTTACTTATAATATGTGCCATGGTACCCATGATATGCACCAGCACGTTGAGATGGTCAGGGCCGTCTATTCACGTGTAGTAATTAAAATCATGTTACTCATGATACTAGCATGATGCCCATTCACGTACTAGTAAGGGGTTGTTTAGTTGGCAAAATTTTTGGTGAAACGCTACTGTAGCAGTTTTGTTGTTATTTGGTAAATATTGTCCAATCATGGTCTAATTAGACTTAAAAGATTTGTCTCGTCCATTTCGTCTAAACTGTGTAATTAGTTTTATTTTTTATCTATATTTAATGCTTCATGCATGTGTTCAAAGATTCGATGTGACGGGGAATCTGAAAATTTTGGCAAAATTTTTGGCATCTAAAGGGTGCCTAACTTGAATCACTGTTATATGGACTGCACAACCAAATGGAACAACTAACCGTCAAGAGTTTTGCAGGGCCAATGAACACGTACGAGGTCCACGATTTAAGTTCGCGGGAAAACCAAACCAGATAAGATAAATCCATCCCCCGTCCCAGGCAAGCAAAGCAAAGCAAGCGCGCGCAAAAAAAAAGGCGAGGTTAAAAACAAAACAAAAGGCAAGGATCAGAGGGGAGACTGGGGGCGTGTTTAGTTGCCGGAATCGGCGGCGGCGGAATCACTGTGCATCACTGTGTTGCACTGTAGCATTTTGTTTTTATTTGGTAAAAATTATTCAAACATTGACTAATTAGGTTTAAAATGTTCATCTCGCAAAATACAACAAAATTGTGTAATTAGTTTTTAATTTCATCTACATTTAGTACTTTATGCATGTGCCGGCATTTTGATGTGATGGGAAATCTTCTTTTTACATAGTAGAATTTGGGGAAATATTTAGGGTGTGTTTAGTTCCGCGAAAAGGTGTAAAAAAAGTACTGTAGCACGTTTTGGCTTTATTTGGTAAATAGTGTCCAATCGTTGACTAATTAGGTTCAAAACGTTCGTCTCGCAAAGTACAACCAAGCTGTACAATTAGTTTTTAATTTCATCTACATTTAGTACTCCATGCATGTATCGCAAGTTTGATGTGACGGGGAATCTTTTGTTTGCACAGTGTTTTTTTTTTTTTTTTTGAACTAAACACAGCCTTAGGATCTAAACCTGGCCTGGGAGAGGATGGATGGGGAAAGAAAGAGAGAGGAGGGCGCACACTTTTTAACCTTTTTTATGTTGCACGCATCCAGGACCATGGCAGTGGTAGAGAGAGAAAGGGAAGGCGAGGGGAGGGGAGGGGAGGGGAGGCCTACTCCAAGGCACCGCACCACCACCCGACGAAACAAGCGAGGCAGGGCTGCCGCCGCAGCCGCTGAGAGCTCTCTCTGGGCTCGAAAGGAGAGGGTAGAGTGCCATCGTTCCCCATCCGAGCGAACGGCCGCTGCCCGCCCGCTCCTTCTTCAGTTCTTCCCTCATCCACGGGCCACGCGCGCCTCCTCGGCTCCCCACGCCGCGCTGCTCCGAGCTCCGTCCGACCGTCCCGCAGGCGGCCACGCCTCCTCCTCCTCCTCCTCCGCTAACTGCTACGCGCTGCTCCATACTCCGTCCTCTTGCCCACGGGATCAGCAACCGTGGGGGGACCGGCCACGAGCACTTCACGCCGGGGCGAGCGCGCCGGCGGCCGGAGCGCACAGGCTGCCTCGAGCACGCCGGCGGCAACAGGCAGGTGCAGGCACACCGCTCCTCGCTGTTCCACGCCCACGCGCACAAGCAAGCGCCGCATCGACACCACCACCACCGATTGCCTGGCGCCCCCAGATCTCGCCGGCAGGGGTCGCGCGCCCTAGCATGCGCGAGTAGGTACATGAGGGCGGCGCCCTTCAGTGCCGACGGGAGCGGGGCGGGGACCATAGAGGCGCTGCTTTGGCCGGACGGAAAGGGCGGCGGCGGAGGGAACCTGCTGGTGGAGCCGACGTCGGTGCTCGACTGCAGACCGAGCCCGAGCCCGCCGTACTCGACATCGACGCTGTCTTCGTCCCTGGGCGGCGCCGCGGGGGACTCCTCTTCCGGCGTGGCAGCGGATTCGGAGAACAGCGCCGCCGCCGCCGAAGCCACCAAATGGGCGGCGCTAGGCGAGCACGGCGGCGGCGGCGGCGGTGGAGACGGGAGGAAGGAGGAGTGGTCCGGTGGTGAGCTGCCGCCTATACCGGGAACCCTGGACGTCGGGTTCGTCGGGGAGGAGGGCTGGGACGCCATGCTCAGCGACGCCGCGGCAGTGGCCGGCCAGGACCAGACATTCCTCAACTGGATCATGACCGCGCCGGGAGACATGGAGCCGCCGGCGCCGGCGCTCCTCGGCAATGCCGCCAGCTTTGGGTTCCCGACCTCGGACCCGCTCGGGTTCTCCCTGCAGCATCACCCAGGCGGCGGCGCCTCTGCCGGGGCGCTGGCCTCCGACCTGTCGTCCCCCGGCGCGAGGTCGCTCACCAGCAGCAGCGGCAGCGGCAGCAAGGCCACTTCCACTTTCGGCCTCCTACCAACCGAGGCGGTGCTTCAGCCGCCACCGCCGCCGGCCACGACCATGCCTTTCCACGATGGTGGCGACATAAAGCCCCCGCTTCTTGGAGTCCCGTCGGCAAGTCTACTCCTCAATCAACAACAGACGCTGCCGGCGGCCTCTTTCTTCATGCCGCTCCCCACCTTTCCCAACCATCAGCACCAGCCACATCTCCCGCCCCCGCCGAAGCGCCACCACTCTATGCCCGACAACCTGTTCCTCCTCCAAAGCCAGCTCCACCCGCCGCCGCCGCAGGGTCTACCATTCCCACCACTGCATACCACCGGGCCCTTCCAGCTCCAGCCATCGCTGCAACCGCCGCGGGGAGCGATGAAAACAACCCCGGCGCCGCAGCAACATCAACAGCTTCTGGACGAGCTTGCTGCCGCGGCAAAGGCGGCTGAGGTCGGCAACTCCATCGGCGCGCGAGAGATATTGGCGCGGCTCAATCAGCAGCTTCCCCCAATCGGGAAGCCTTTCCTCCGCTCCGCTTCCTACCTCAAGGAGGCCCTCCTCCTCGCGCTCACCGACGGCCACCAAGGCTCCACTCGCCTAACCTCCCCACTCGACGTCGCCCTCAAGCTCGGTGCATACAAGTCCTTCTCCGACCTCTCGCCTGTGCTCCAGTTCGCCAATTTCACGGCCACTCAGGCGCTTCTCGACGAGATCGCCTCAACAACTTCATCTTGTATCCGCATCATTGATTTCGACCTTGGTGTTGGCGGCCAGTGGGCTTCCTTCTTGCAGGAGCTTGCACACCGCCGTGGAACTGGGAACTGCCCCCTGCCAATGTTGAAGCTCACAGCCTTCGTCTCAAGTGCTTCCCACCACCCACTTGAGCTGCATCTTACTCGGGAGAACCTCTCACAATTTGCTGTGGACCTTGGCATTCCATTTGAGTTCACTGCCATCAGTCTCGATGCATTTGATCCAGCGGAACTCATTCCTCCTACTGCCGATGAGGTTGTCGCTGTTTGCCTCCCTGTTGGTTGCTCTGCACGCACGCCACCACTTCCGATGCTGCTTCAGTTGGTGAAACAGCTTGCTCCTAAGATTGCCGTGGCTATTGACCATGGTAGTGACCGGGGTGACCTCCCATTTTCACAGCACTTCATGAATTGCTTCCATTCTTGTATGTTCCTTCTCGACTCACTTGACGCTGCTGGTACTAATGCGGATGCTGCCAGTAAGATTGAGAGGTTTCTGATCCAACCGAGAGTAGAGGATGCAGTTCTTGGCCGGCGTAAAGCTGAAAAGGCAATGGCTTGGCGGGCAGTGTTTACATCGGCCGGGTTTGCTCCAGTGCCGCTCAGCAACCTTGCAGAAGCACAAGCTGACTGCCTCTTGAAGCGGGTGCAGGTCCGAGGATTCCACGTGGAGAAGTGTGGAATGGGTCTAGCACTCTACTGGCAGCGCGGCGAGCTCGTGTCTGTCTCGGCATGGCGGTGCTGATCTTACCTTCCTCATCCATCAACCATCGTCACACCTACACCATTTGCAGGCATGCTTTAACTCTGGTAATATGTATTTTGTCTTGCAATTATAAACATTGCAAAGGAACTATTGTCTTGGTTGTTCCACACCTCTTATTGCTTTACTTATGTTATTGGAGTATTAGCTAGGCCTAATGAAATTAGCAATCTTCGTGTGGGTGTCTACAATGTAACATGTTGGTCTAGGGCCTCACAACGCTGTTCTTGCTCTCTTGGTTAGCCAGAGGATAATTTGGCATATTTGTGGCAATGATGTTGGTCATTTTACTAGGTAAATCAGATGAAAACTGACATATGAACTGAATGGTTGGGCACATTAACTTTCTTTGCCCGATAATCCAAGATTGATGTATAGATTCTAAAGCGTGGATCACGGCTCATGCTGTTGTTGCATTACACAAATACATCATGCAAATGGTGTTGTGATAGCAAAGAGTGGTAGAATTAATGCTCTGAAAATTCGATTGAGGCATCTGATGATCAGATTGTGCCTTTAGGCCTTGTTCACTTCCCCATCCCAACCCAAAATATTTCCTCTTCCACCTATCACATCAAATCTTTCGACGCATGCATGGAGCATTAAATGTAGGTAAAAAAGATAACTAATTGCATAGTTTGTCTGTAAATGTCGGGACGAATCTTTTGAGCCTACTTAGTCCATAATTGGATAAATTTTACCAAATAACAACGAAAGATACTACAATAACTTTTCACCTACTTTTCGCGAAGTGAACACACCCTAAGTATAGTTATTTTTATGTACTGTACGGGCCATTATCAGAATTGAAGCTGATTTACGTGTGCTAGAGGAAACACTTTTGGCTTTGGAACATTATCCATTCAGGCTGTCTCCAACAGGGTATCCATTGGGGGTATCCAAACCCAAAATAGGTCTTCAATAGGATACCTATAGCCTCCAACAGAGTACCTATTTGAAAGATTCATTTTGGGTGTCAGGAGATCCATAACCCAAATATGAGTATTCTCTCTCCATAAGACCCATTTGCAGAAAGGATCGTCTTTTGGGTCTTGTTGTTGGAGAAGATTAAAAATAGGTATGGAACCCTTTGACTGTAGCGATACCTAAAGGATAAATAAGTCTTGTATTTTGGGTTGCGGTTGTTGGAGACAGCCTTAGCACTTAATAATACAGTCTTGGTCCTGGATCTTATTGCTATATATCAAGCTAGATGATTTTGAAACCAAATGCGTATGATAGGGTGAGCTTTCTGTTTCTGTGAAAGAAACGGAGAATATAAAGTATGCCAATTGTATTGGCTTTTGCCAAACATCTGTGTCTGAGGTATGGAACAATAGGGGTTCCCTGGCCATGCTGTTCTCTTTCCAATTTCCATACTAGGCTAAATAATGAATATAGCATGACGAATCGACGATTCTATTTTGTTCTGACCTGTGAACGCAGTACGTATATGGTTTGAAAGTCTTCTAGACAAGATTGCTAGGCGCTAAAAGTCTTTTCTATTTCAAGTGGAGGACAACATGAATTCTAGACAAGCTGGAGTTGGTGGTTTTGCTTCTCTCTGTCCTTCCTATTATTTTTATGCATACTAGCTTTACTAGTGTGTATAAATTCAAAATAGTGCATGCTTCATATGCAAGAAGTTTGCAAGTGGCAGTTGAGGACGGTCAAGCAGCTGGAAATTGCATGGTTTTGTCGACACACATACATAGGAATGGTCTGTGTATAGCTATACACAGGCTTCCTTCTCTTTCATTCACAGGCTTTGGAAAAAACTTGTTTTTCGCTGTCTGATTTGTGTGATATACCATGGAGGAACTTTACTCTTCAAATAGTATTGTTGTTGGTTGAACTGTTACATCTGTCCTGAAAAAATAGAAAGAGAGCAACCTATAAGGGTGGGTAAAATACCCGATACCCAATTCTTGAACCCAGACCCGAAATACCCGATCACAATTTCGGATAGTGATCGTAAAAACCCGAAATTAGTTTGGGTAATTCGGGTAATGTTTCTCGGTACCCGAACTATCCAAATTACCCAAAATATCTTAAATATTTGCTCTTCTATTCCTAATACGAAGACATGAAGTATTTCAATGTCATAAATATATTATTTGGTATGAATTAATGTAGATTTATGCTAACTTGATAATTGATTTGTTGGTAATTGATATGAAGATATGATGTGATTTATACAACTATTGTTTATTGCTTTAAAATGATACTTGAATTCTTCTAAAATGGTTGGTTTTGTCAATTTCGGGTATATCGGGTAAAACCTGAACCCGAATTATCGGGTACCTGAAATTTCGGGTAATGCTTTTTCAGGACAAAAATCGGGTAGCAGTTTTTAATACCGAATTACCCGACCCGATTTTTTTTGGGTAACCCAAATGCCCAGCCTTAGACTACCCGCACTCATGGACCTCTATATTCATCCTCTATACGTTCTAGTCAGCAAGATTCTCTCCTCTATACTCAATTCTCCTGCACCCATCCATCCTCTATATCATCCTCTATCCACTATATCTACTATGAGACCCACTTGTCACTTTATCTAAATATATCCATGTGTGATCTAGTTTTGAAGGATTTATTAAGACAAATTTAATAGTGCAATCGAAATTTAATTTGGATTTTTGGTTTGTGAGTTATAGCATTTTTTCCTTTGTTTAGCTAGTGGGGCCCGCCACTATAGAGTATAGAGTAAGCACAGTACTACTCTAAATATAGAGTGAGAGAAAGGATAGAGTATCGTTTTAGAGTACCCAGTGCAGCGGTTTTTACTCTATATTCATACTCTAAAGTTTTAGAGTATCGTTTTAGAGTACCCACTGCGGGCAGTCTTAGCAACCTACCGCACAGCATTTCACACTGCCGCGCATTGCTCCATTGCTCCATTTCACGCTGCTACCTGCTATCCACTTGCCAAACACAGCAATTTGCTTTGCATCTGGTATTCTGGTTATCACGCACTGCTTCTTGCCCAGACACGGAATTGCGCCTGCCTTGTCCAAATCACCACTTACTACACACCACTGATGAGCCACAGTCAAATGCTTGTCACCCTCGCAAATGGAAACCCCCCTCTTTGTTCTTTGCACTAATCTGTTTCACACACGGCTCCCGACACGAGTCCTGGCCCTACCAGCGCTGGTTCAGCTGTAGCGTCTGCGTACAAATCTACGGGCCCGGCCGCCCGATCTCCGGACCACCGCGGGACGGCGGCACGGCAACCGGAACACCCGCGATTGAGTGGCGGGCGCGCGCGGCCGGCGGCCGGCGGCCACCCCCCCTGGCCGTGTGGTCCAAGCGTTGTCCCTTCGCCCATAAATACTTCGCACTTGCGTTGTACCGCGCCCTGTTCGCGATTAATTGGGGGCATCGGCAGGTTACAGTACAGCCGCGCCTTTATTTCCGATGATTATTTCGTGGCTTGTCCAGTTGTCCTCCCTCGCTCACATGGCCCGTGTCCCCTCCCCCTGGCCTGCCTACGACCCTGCGTGCTGCCCTCGCCGTCGTGATCTCCTGCGCTCTGATTGGCCCTTCCCCTCTCGCGGCTTAAAGAACTCATCACTCGCTCTCCCTGCACGCACCACCAGTCTAGCGTCAGTTTCAGCAGAAGCTGCTGCTGGCTGTTTGTTTTCTCTTGAAGCTTGCAAACAAATCTAGGATTTGAAAAAACGCTAAAGGCTCCATGTTACAGGTGTGATGGGGGTTTGAGTAAGGCCGCGTTTAGTTCGGCCGAATCGGGAGGTGCAGATTTTGCACAGTACAAGATTCTCCACGGTAGCATTTCGTTTGTATTTGTAAATTTTTGTCCAAACATTGATTAATTAGGCTTAAAATGTCCGTCTCGTAAAGTATAACAAAACTGTGCAATTAGTTTTTATTTCATCTATATTTAGTACTCCATGCATGTGCCGGTATTTTGATGTGATGAAGAATCTTCTTTTTGCATAGTGAAATTTGGGAGAAAATTTGGCATCTAAATAAGGTCTAAGCTCCCTGTCTGCTGACGCATATACTATTTTTTGTTAAATAAATAGGCTCCTCCGTGAGACTAAACAAACTGCATGAGAACGTGCTATCCGATCATGAGGCTGACAGCTCCTTTTCTTTAAGCAAAGGGTGATGGCGAGTCTTAGCAGCAGCATTTGTTTAAGCTGCCATGCACCACCCCTCTTGCTCCATAGTCCCCCGTCCCGGTGTTGCAAACCCCTCACTCCTTCCTCGCTCGCTGGGCTTTGCCTGGCGCGTGCTGCGTGCATTGCATTTGCATCTGCACTGCACCTCCTCTGCATGACACTCTGGAGGTCACCAGGCTGTGGGGTGTGTGAGCTAAAGTTGCCTGGCCGCTTGCCCTGATCGCTGCTGTCTTTACTTGAGCCGAGGAGCGAGGAGTCGAGCCGAGCACCGACCGACTCTTGAATTCTTTTAAAGCGCCCCACCCCACTGCTCCTCTGGGACTCTTGGTCGGCGTCGCTGATCCCATCGATTCACCGGGCAGGGCAGAGTAATGGCTTGCTTTCATCTGTAACAAGACAACCTGTTCGTCCTCCTCTCCGCAGTGCATTGTAATACCTCTGTCATAGAAAGGACGAAACTATGGCATGCATGTCAGTTAAAGTGTTTCACGTTTGATTAAATTTTTAGTAAATAATATTCACATTTATAACTTAAAATTAATTTATTACGAAAATACATTTCATAATTAATCTAATGATATTTATTTGATACTATAAATATTTATATTTTTTTATTTATAATTGGTCAAACTTGGTATACTAAAACATGTTCCAGCCAAGCTGCCCGTTTTTCCTCCTCTCCATAAAATTAGGGCGGTGCACCGCCCAGGGGTGGCGGTGACCGTGGCGGTGCCCGAGCCAGTTATCTCTGCTCTTTGTTAAAAAACGGCGGTGCCACCGGACAGGGTAGCGGTACCCTCGGTGGTGCACCGTTGCGCCTAGGGCAGCGCACACCACCACGTGCGGTGTCAGCCCCCAACTTCACCTCCTCGGCCGAGTCCTGGTAGGCACCGCCCTAGGGGTGGCGGTGCCCCCCCCCTCAGAGCAACACCAAACAGCCCTCTCTCAGTCTCCAGCCGGTCATCGCCCTAGGGATGGCGGTGCACCGGACAGGGGTGACAGACTGACAGTGCCACCAGAGGTAGCACCTCATACCCTTTCTCGCCTCGTTTTATTCCTTTGCAAATGTGTCAACACCACAAGTGTTTCACCACCACGTGCAAGCGTGTTAGTATTTTCACAATCATTTTCAAAGGTTAATCAATTTCTCACCGACTGTGCACTAGGCCTAAAATGCATATGCATGTTTTCCAACACCTAGTGGCACTAGATGATCGAGTTGTCCAATAAGAGCTCTGTCGGGTACCACAATTAGGGGTACCCAAATTAAGGTGGAAAACTACCCCCAAAAAAGCAAACCAAACATTAACCTACCCCGTTTAAGGGAAAAATTAACTAAAGAGAGACAAGATAAATTCTCCCTTGCTGGGCCTCCAGCAAGACATGTGAGCAAACCAGCCCATCTCCCCGCTTTATCCGAGGCCTCATACAGAGGGGTCTCGGAACACCTCCGACTCGCCCGAGACCTCAGCCTTGGGGTCTCGGACACAGGCCAACCCACGACAACATCGCCGCCTCGTTCGAGCCCTAGAAACAGCATTATTCGTCTCCGCCTCACCCGAGACCGGCCTCTGACGCCGCTCCTCCATTGGCGTGCTCGAGACCCTCCTGTGACGTCACCCATATTCTTGCGTCTGCCCAACCGGACAAGTCAGGAATGACAGGGGTCAAATCACCACACCGTCGCTCATAACAGCATGGGGAGGAGCTGCTGGTCACTATGCCACCCATACTGGCACTATACGCACGATTCATGTCTGCGCGGCGTATGAAACGCCGCTCTAGGCTACTATTCCCATGATCGGGGTGAAATCACACCATGAACCACGCCTCTGAGGCCTCGGTTCTCTACGCCAGTCAAACTACAAAGATGAGCATGCCACGCCAGTCACAGGACCAGGTATGACAGGGTGCATCGCTACAACACCAAAGGACATAAACCACTCCCTCAACAGTGGCGCACATGCCTAGACGTGTAGTAACAATGCCAGAAGTACCAACGCCATGCCTCCACAGTGCAGACCACGTCACCACCAGATAAGGCCCTCCCGAGGCCTCTGGGCTCCTTCTCCAACAAGGATCACACCACGTACCAACATTTTGTAACCATGCACCTCCTTGAGACTATAAAAGGAGCATGCTGGGACCATTCTAAGACAACGATACACTAACAGATAACTCTCCTAGACCTTGCGAGGGCACCAGTAGAGTCACTCTCTCTCTCTCTCTCTCCACTCACACCTTGAGACATGGGAGCTCGTTCCTCTCTCGTCCGCTTGTAACCCCTACTACAAGCATTTCGGTGCAAGATAATACAGAACTCACCTCCCCCACTGGACGTAGGACATTTCTCAATCCGAACCAGTATAAATCGCATGTGTTCTTCTTGCACACCATCCGGATCCCCGACGCGCAGACATACATTACTCATTGGTGCTAGAGCCGCCGTTTCTTACACCGACAAGCTCCCATCTTAATAGTACGACCATCTATCCTAAATATGATCACACTCTCTATTATGTCTCGATCACCGAAAACAAAATGGCCCTACAGATATCACCATTGCCTTGAGCCTATTTTGTTTTTCTCTTTCTTCTTTTCCAAGTCCCGGAGCTTGATCATCATCACATGTCCACACCACCACCATGGTCTTCATTTCTGTAAGGTCCAAATAGGCTAGAGGGGGGGTGAATAGCCTAATTAAAACTTCTACAAGAATTACTTAACCACGAGTTAGTACGAAAGGTGGCGAAGCAAAAGCACTAGCTCTAACTAATTAAGCAAGCCACCTACACAAGTCTAGTACAAGGCTATTCACTAAACACAACAACAACTACAATCTAGAAACAAGAAGTAATACGAGAGAAGAGCTTTGATTGATTATACCGCCGTGTAGAGATGAGATGTACCAATCAATCAATCACATAAGAGAAATCCTCGGGAAGAGAATGACACAAGAATTTATCCCGAGGTTCACTTGCTTCCCGGCAAGCTACTCCCCATTGTGGCGATACATCCACTTGTCGGTTCGTGAGCTAATCGACTATCAAGAGTCGAGCCCTCGGCGGGCGCCGCACAACCGCACACAAGATGGGGATCCTCCAAGCCACGAGCTCCACTAGAGTATCCAATTCACGAACTCCCGCGGGGAAGGATCAAGAACCCCTTACAACACTTGGTGAAGGCTCCAACAATCTCCAATTGCGAGCTCAATCACCTCCGCTGCTCCAAGCCGTCTATCGTGTCGGGAAACACGGAAGAGTAACAAGAAATCCGTAGCAACTCGAAGATCAAGTGCCTCTAGAATGCAACTCTCAAGCAATGCACTTGAATCTCACTCAATCTCACTCAAGATATGCAACTAATCAAAGAGATGAGTGGAGGGGTTGTTCTCTAGCTCAAAGTATGTCTCTATATCTCAAAATGTGCAAGAGTTGCCCTCAAACCCCGGCCAACGTCTATTTATAGCAAAGGGGTACGCAGCTAGCCGTTATAGACGACGCAGCGAAAAACGCACTGACCGGACGCGTCCGGTCACTACACGACAAACGTGAACAGTGCGCGTCAGAACTAGCCGTTGCCCTGACCGGACGCGCTCAACCGAGTGACCGGACGCAACAGTGCCAGCGTCCGGTCGCGTTCCAGTAAGCTCTAGCTGCGACCAGACGCGTCCGATCGCACGTGACCGGACGCGCCGCGCGTCCGATCGTCACACCGCTTCGCTCTGCCCCTCTGGACGCCTGACCGGACACTCCGGCTACGTGAAGGACCGGACGCGCCGGTCGCGCGCTCTGATTCGCTCAGGAGAACTGACCGGACGCGCTGTTGAACTGACCGGACACCACAGTGCCAGCGTCCGGTTAGAGTCCAGTAAGCTCCCTGGATGACCGGACGCGTCCGGTCATCAGTGACCGGACGCGCTGCGCGTCCGATCAACAAACTGAAAACCGCATAGACGCTGAACACTGACCGGACGCGTCCGGTCATACCGTGACCGCGTCCGGTGCAGCGTCCGGTCACCACAGTGACCTCCGTTCGCCTCCGTTTCTTTTCTGACTTCCGGCGCAAGAGAAAATAGGCATTTCACTTCTCCAAAAAGCGCCGAATCCCGCCTCGCAAGCTCGGCGGGAGGGAGAGAGGAACCCAAACCCCTCTCTACCGCTTGAACTCCACCGCCTTCGCAAATATGCTAACACCACCAAGTGTACACCACCATGTGCATGTGTGTTAGCATTTCACAATCATTTTCCAAGGCGTTATGTTAGCTCTTTACTAGATCCTAATGCATATGCTCAAGACATTGATCTAGTGGCACTTGATTTCCGAGCTAACCGTGATTGCCCCTCTTGATAGTCGGCTATGTATCCTAAATCCGGTCAATCACTTCTCTACTCATCTTAGACCGGCAAAAGGAAAACCCTATGGTTATACCTTTGCCTTGCGCTCTTAGTTCCTTCTCTTCCACTTGATCATCATGTACACCATATTATGTGCATCTCCACCACTTATGATCTTGTGGCCATCACTGTAACGGAACCGTCCAAATTATAAGAGCACAAGTACAAAAACAATCACCGAAATGATCAAATTCTCGCACTTGAGCCCATATAACTCCGGTAGTCCAATGAAATCACGAGGGAATTCAAACCAACCAACATACAAGCCAAGATCGTAGTGATTCAACATAACAAGTCACATGTTATAACCATTTCACAAGTAATTCAATATACATCGGAGTTCAACATAGTTATTACAACTTAAGTTCAAAAGTAGCGGAAGCAAAGTAATTTGAAACTAACATTATTCTTATTTCAAATACATGCCAGTACCATGGTCGACCTCCAACAAAAGCATTAGAGATAAGGTAGCTCAGAAGGATCATGCCCATGATCACACTCCGCCACTAAGGCAGGAGCCAACCAACTCTTGCAGTCGCCGTGATACATCACAACCTGCAACAAGTGGGGATAAAACCCTGAGTACAAGAAGGTACTCAGCTAGACTTACCCGTCAGAAACCAGAAATAAGGTGACACCAAGGATTATGCAAGGCTGATATGAAGTGGGCTAGCTTGACAACTTTTTGCATAAAAGCTTAATATAGATGATCAATCATTAATGCTTAAGCATCAAGTTAATTATCATTAACCTATCATCTATATTAGAACCTGTACTAGAGCACTCACTTTATTAGGAGCAAACAATATTAACCATAGCAGGTATAAATTGAGGCAACCTTTCCATCGTGATCCAATTAACCATTCGTTCAATTTAATGGAATCTACGTTGCCGCTGCTCAAGTCAAGTGCTCACTAACCGGGAGCGACGGCGATTCGAATCGAATTCCTATCCAGCTGGAGGGGTATTTCTAACACTCACCGAGTCACGCCTGGCGAGGGCTGCTCAGGTCACCTTTGGTACAGTTCAGGAGCCGCGGGTCCGAATGATGTCGCGACCCCAAGGCCGACACTCTGCCAGGTGATAGGGACTCTAACCCCCCCTTGGTCTCACGCCAATGTCCCCAAGCACATCCTTTCTCTCCTCCAAGAAGCAACCTACCAGTCGATTCCCGGCCTGAACTGTATTACTCGGATTCGCGGTCGGAACGGCTTATCCGGCCAACTAAGTGTTAGACTGCGTTCAACATGACTCAAGGACGTACAGCGAATCGGTCCTTAAACGACTCAGACGGGGATAGATTCACACCCAAGACCTCCATGCCTTGTTGCTTCACTATCGTCATCCCGCCCGGTCTCATTTCATTTTATTAACATATGGTTTCTTTCCACGATAGCAAATATAGCCAACCGTGCCATATATGAATATCCCTATATCTCGCAGGTGACAGGAAATCACCTGACTTCTACCGCTTAAAGCAGGGCTAAGCATCTACTCGATCCTAGTCTACGTAGGATTCAAGGATTCATATATCTGGACAAGGAATGATATAATGCAGCAAGGGTTTCCAACCAACTCCTATCACTTAATGCAACAATACTTATAACATATATAGAATTAATTGCCTTGAAGATAGGAGGCTTATAATGCTCCGGGGCTTGCCTGGGATCCGACTCAAGTTAGAGTATGTCAGATGAGTTCGCTTGGCGAGCATCTTCCAATCTATCACTTGTCCGGTCCTTCTATCTTCGGGATAGACCCACCAACTCCATCTTCGGGTTTGGCTCCACCACACGTCCTTCACGTGGTGCATCTAGCGTATCTAAATGAAATGCAAGATGCAAGTGCATGAATATAAGGAAATGCAATAGACGATGCATCACACGTTAATCAAGGCAAGTATAAGGTTATAGTAAAGACACGTAAGCACATCACATTACTTAAGTAACCTTACACAAACAAACATGCGTAAATAGCAAAGAAAGCAATACCAAGCATGACATAAGATTTACAAAGTCTCAGGTGTAATAGATTAATCACCAAAGACATGAATCACACTTAGCAATACCCAAACAAAGTAACCAAGCAATCATGTATTTTCAACAATTATGGACAAGCAACAATAGCTTCATAATTCAATCATATCTGGAGTTTTATAAATCCAAATGACTTGAAAGAAGACATTATGGAAAGCTTATGAAATTCTCTACATTTCATTTATAATCATCATAGCATGATTCCAAAGTTTAACATGTCGAATTTACATAAACACTGCAACTGGTCTAACAAGACAGAGAGCAAGCAATTCTGTAACCCAACTTTAAACAGCTATAACTCCTAAACCACATGGCCAAATGCCACCAAATTTTAACAGCAGCTAGATATATACATTATCTACAACTTTTGTATAAACAAGTTTTACAATAGAGCACATTATCATGAAGAACTTTGCTAAGTTCCCAGATCTGTCCAGAAACTTCATTTGCAAGAAATAATTATTAACTTATGTTGCAAACATATAATTGGACAAAACCAACTTTACCAACATTTCACACATGACTAATGAACACCAGAAAACATAGTGCTCTTTCCTAAATAAATTCTTTTAATATATTTTCTTACTTTATTTAGATAATTAGGTGGAATTATGAACACCTATCAAAAGTGCATAATAAATTTTACCAAAATTACAGTGTCCTACAAATGCTACCAAACGTCTACTGTCCAAATTTCAAGCTATTTGGGCAAGTATATCAATCTCTATGAAAAAGACAAATAGCTATTGCAATAAATCATGGGAGAGAAAGATGAATCAATAACTCACTCATATTGCAACCAAAATTCATGAAATTTTTACCACACATCAAAAATCACATGAGTAGCATGCCATAAAAATTTTACTTCATTTGGAGCTCTAAATTTGTAGTTATGAAAAAGACAAATGCAGCTAGCATTCAAAACCTAGTTGCATAAATCTATTTTTACAGCTAAAACTTTAAACTACAACATGCCATATTATAAATCCACTGCATAAAGAATTTTACAAGGATTCCAAAAAGTCCTCATTTACTATTTTTGGAGCTTCCTAACATGAGATACTAAATTCCAAAGTTTTAGCCAAAAATCTGCATAAAGAAAAAGGAAAAAGGAAAAAGAAAAACCTTTTCGCCTCGGGACCCCTAGACTTTCTAGGAATCAACCCGCAGTACAAAGGAACTATTCAACTGAGTCACAGGTTCTTCATTTAAGCCCCTGCAAAAACTTTAATTAAATCACGCAAGGGAGTCCTAATAACCCTATTTAACTGAGTCTATGACAATGCATTTAGGTCCTTCCATTTCTTCGAATTTGAGCACGAGGCCCCTGGTCGCGAATCAGAACAGAGCATGCCGTCGGCGTCGCGGTTTTCACCGGAGGGGAACCATGCCAGCGGCGGCCGAGGGTCGAGGGAGGCTCAGGGGAACCGTGCGCGCCCGTGGGTAGCCGTGGCTCGCATCGTGGTGGCCCGAGGAGGTGGGGCCACGCGGAGCAGCGGCTCACCGGCGGCGGAGAAGCAGCAGCCCGGTGGTGATGGCCTTCCCATGGCGGTGGAGTGGAGGTGGAGCACAAGCGGGTCCGCGTGTACCCGCGGAGCTGCTCGGCTCGGCTCGAGGCAGCCCACAGCGCCGTGGCCACGGGAGCAGGTAGGCCGACGTGGTTGTTCCAGCGGCGACACTGTTCCGGCGGCTAGGGAAGGCGAAGAAACGGCGCTGCGCGCTCGGCTCGGCCTGGCAAAGGTGGCGGCGAGCTCAGCTTGGGCGGCGGTTGAGCGCTGGGGCAGAAACGCGGCAGTGGCAGAGCTTGGCCAGCCGTCCATGGAGGACGCGGCCGCGAGCAGCGCGTGCAAGCGCCCAAGAGCGAGGGAGAGTGAGGCCGAGAGCTTGGGGAGCGTCTCAAGCTTCGCCAAACCCGATAGGGAGCAGCAGGGGCGTGCATCGGGGAGGTGGGCATGGAGTCGGGCATGGCCGACACGTCCAGGACGCGCGTCACCCACTGCGGCATTACGTCGGACACCTGGCGGACAGTGAACGGGACAAGGTGGGACACTGTTTTGGGCTTGCTCCGGGCCGATTCTAGACATGGGCCCAATACGAAGTTTGAAGCCCGTTCAAAGCTCTATGATTTTCCTTTAGGGAGCAAAGTCATTAGAGCGGTAGATTAGGAGATAATCAGTCCCCAAATCACCAGTGTCAACATGTCAAGCTAGGGCTCAGTTTTGGGATTTTGCAATGCCAAACTTGGTCAAATTGATCCCAACTTTTTACATGTTGCTCTCCAATAAATTGTTTCCAACTTTTATTTTTGGATCAATTCAAGTTACTCAACAAAATTTGGAGAACGCGACGTGCCAACCCAAAAGACAAGAATTCCAGACTTAGAATATGCTAAGTGTTGGGAAACAGCCCTAAACTCGACTTGTGGGCCCTTTTTGAGCATGTTCCACACATTTTCATGACTTGACTCTTAAACAAAGTTTGTTCCTTATAAAATTCCCTACAACTTTGTCAAAGGGTACACAGTCATGCAAAGCTTCTAGGTCACACTTTTGAAATGGTCAAACCACAGGGCTCCAGGGTCCATACATGGTCAACCACCAATTAGAAGCATAATTAGGCAAAATGATCAACATGAACATTGTTCCATTAAGTGCCCTAAGTGTAGTTAAGGTGTTGTAGAGGCCAAACATACACACCATGCATAGGTTGCACAAAAGTGTAGGCCTCACATGCACTGAAACATAGAAGTCACTATAATTGTAGTGCTTGTTTCAAGATACATGCTACACATGTTCCACTAGGGTGTTCCACATGTGTCCAAGATGTGTTGCACATATTGCATTTGTATGTTGCTCAACACTAGTTCCCATAGGATGTAAGGCAGGTTTTAGTTATAATCCAAACAAGCATATAACTTATCATTTCATGTGACTTTTTGATTCCAAACTTCATGAAACTTTTCTAGGGATCAATATAGATAGGTACCAAGGTGAGACACATGAAGATATGACAATAACACCATCCAAACATATATCTTTGAAAAGAGACCTATATGTAAAGCAATGATGCAACATCCACTTTAGATTAGGCTCATCTCCATAGGTTGACCTTGACATTGTCATCTCCACTTAATTTATCGTGTTTGAGCTTAAACCCACTGCCTAATTGGTGATCAACACCTGGGGTGTTACAGCCCTCCCCCCTTAAAAGAATCGCGTCCCGAGATTCGGAATGGAAGATCTTTTAAGGAAGAGAGACACGTTATCTAGTTCCCAACATCTTCTATAGCATTCAGCTATAAAGCTTCAACATCGGCGAACAATTTGGTCACAGGCACTTTCTGTTACTTCCTCTCCATGGTAAAATTTGTCTGAAGAATTCCCTTCATTGACTTCCATGAAGCATTGTTACTTTGGGAGGAATCCCAGATAGCACATTATTGCATTCTCAATGTACGGAGATCATTTGGTCCATGAGTGACCACTCACAAGCACTTGATTCTTTATTGAACATAACATGGTCCGTATGAACTTTACACTAGACCGAACTCTTCAGAAGTATACTCGTCGAAATGACTCTATGTTCACAAGGTTTGAAAAGTAGCCCTCTACCAGAATGGCTTGAGCGCAACCTTCCAATGGGGTGAGATCATAGATGACAAACATCCTCTGAGGTTATAGGATACTGATTAACCAATAGACAGGGTCTATGTTGGTCGTAAATGTTCAATCCTTCTGATATCAACTAAAGAAAAACTACTTAAGGTTCCATGTGTGCAGTTCTCTTTCTCTGATGACAACACTGTATTATCTAAGTCTGTTGATGGGTTAGTGAATGTGATAGCTGACTCTGTCGGCTTCGTATTCCTGCCAACAGTTATTTAATAAGATTCTTTTATCCAAAGGCAACAGTTATCTGGGTTGAATCAGATGAAACCTCTTGGGTAAAAACATTTATAAGGTACCAAAGTATGTCATCATTGAAAAATAATTCCTAAAGAAAGATGTAGCGAGGCCTTAAGGACAACAAAAGTTGTAATTATTCACTTAACCGCGGGGAGTAGTCTACCACCAAGCGATTGAATAAAATTTTCCTAGGTGACTTAGTTATACTGTAAGTTGAGTTGACTTGCAGCATAACAACTTTGTCAGGCCAACCTTTCACCATGAGACTTTCTCTTTAGGGTCATATAGCAGCTCTAAGATGGGAAATCTGTTGTTTGACACTTTTCAAATTGCTTTTGATTTGCAAATTTACTCGTAGAACCCTTGATTGTCCCAATAATTATTGATGAGAGAACATAAAAGCAAAGAGAAAGGGTGTCCAACAGGATCCTTAAGACCACTTAAGAGATTGTCCAATAGAGTAATGAACAAACCATTTGTGGCACCTAAGGGCACAAGGATGCTAATTGAAACTAGGTCATGCTTTCTTTAATTCTTCGCTTTAGCTGATAGAACACCTTGCACTATCTGTGTAATTGTCCAAGACGGAATACTTGATCACAATGGCTCTAGAAGATAGAGTATCTCTCAAGTTGTTGGTTAGTTGACTAACCTCTTGTTGGTTATCGATTTGTAAGACATAACCTTCGTAGCTACCAAAGAGTCGTTACCTAGCTGGAGATTAACCTTCCTATTGGTAACTAATCAGTTGTCTCTCAACACTAAAAAGTTCCAAATCTTCACTCTTGACCACAACAACTGTGGTTGATGCAGAATAGGTGGTTGCCATCGAAGTTGGCAAATACGAAGTTATTCTAGAGATGGTTGATTTCGATTGTATGGTCATTATGCACCCAAGATTGCGACTTGGATAGCTCTGGTCATATGCACAATGCGACAATCGATTCTCATCCCACAGATAACTTATCCAAAAGTAAGTGTTGTGTGTCCTTTTTATCCAACAGAACTGAGATACTTGGCTCCCTAGATGCTGGTTGTCAATACTTGGGCAACTAAGTAGAGTCACTTGACTACCACATATTGCAGTCTGTTAAAGTTTATGTCGGTGACCTGTTCTTCAAAGGTTATCCTCTTAGCAACTTCAGGAGGAAGCTCCACTACTTTCGGTCTAAGATATGGATCTTACGATATGATATGGAGAGATAACCAAGAAGGAACACAAGAAAATAGCACATCGTCTGTCGTTTGATAATGGATCATGACTAGAAACCGTGATACCAGCGCGTGCCAGGCAGCCAGCCATGTGTCTGCAGCCACAGGAGGCCCTTGGTTTCGTCGCGGCACCATCAGCGGCTACTCATAACACCATTACTAAACGCACAACGAAAGTGAAATTTCAAGTGGCACCAATGGGTTGTAAGAACAAGCGCCATACAAGGAGGGATAGCAAGCAAAGGCAGTCACAAGATTTAGAATCAACAGGGAAGCTATCCGCAAATCCAAAACATAGCACAAGAGAACATAGCTCAATTGCCGAAGGTGACTAAGCACGAGATTTTTACTTGATTCCACTCACGCCTAGCATTGATGAAAGTTAACTTGTTGGGTCAGTCGATAAGGGTCTTCACAAAAAGGGTTGGAAAACATCCACGGCTTATACAAACATATAGGAGAACTCAACTTTGGGCTTTTGGTCAAGGAAAGGCATGGATACAAACATTCAAGGGCTAACCACCAAGTCTACAGGCTCAGGCTCCTAAGAGAGAGAACCTAATTGCAGACAACACCAAGAGATCAGTTCTCGTAACTCGAGTGTTGCCCTAAGATAAAGCTATTTGACACTCGCATGCTTACCGAGGACAACGAGGTGACAACTATGGCCTACCTAGATAACAAGCACACATACAACATCACAATCAAGCAGTCATTTGAGAAAATTCAAACGAATTGGCTTAAGCAACCAATACAAGGTACAAGGCTCACCCAAAATAAGCATTTATGTCAAGCACGAACTAGCTACAAGTTTAGCTCAAACAAACGCTAGCTAAGGGAGCCAACTTAGCATGTGCACAGAATCTAGACAGCAGCATAGTAACTACTTGTTTCAACCATAACTGAGGTTGTAGACATTCTATAAAGGTGATCCTAGACTTTCTAGAAAGCTTAGGAATATGACTACACTTTAGTTATTCATACCAAAAGTAAATTCATAGATTAACATGACCAAAAATGCTAATGTTTCAGATCTGTACCAATATAGATAGAAAACTGACAAGAACTTCAAAATTGCATAACTGGAGTTCTAGGGACACAACAAGGCTGAACCTTAACTTTACGTAAAGCTTATTAAGTTGTCTATAACTTTCTTATTATCATATTAAGATGATTCTATATCTAACAAGGCCAAACAAGACAAAGAAAACTTCCCTTCCCAGATTTGGACAGATTCTGTCATTCCATTTTGCAAGCTCATAACTAGAGATTTAGATCACCACAATTAGTGCTATAGGGCATTTTGGAATGCTTAGAAAAAGTACTACACTTCTTCTATTATCTACAAGACATGATTCCTTATGCACATAGGTCAAACAAACCAAACATTCAGATCTATTCTGAACATGAGCAGATTTTGACAACAAACTTTTAAAATTTATAACTCTTAAACCATAAGACCTAGGGTCATAAAATTTTTGTACAAGCTAGATAAGTAAGTTAGCTACAACTTTGGTATTCTCTATAACTACAGAAAACACCATTATGATCATAAAAGCATCACTACAACAGAAACCGCTCTAGCAGCCAACGTTTAATAAGCAAAACAAAGTTTGCCTTTGTTCTACTTAACAAGAGAGCACACAAACATATCATCCTAGTGGCTCTAAACATTGTTACCCTAGACCAACACCAATTTAATTCATTCACGAGAATCCAATTTACTTAAGTGAGGTCTAAAACATTTTCAAAAACTTGTATGACAGCATATCCACCACTTGGCTAAACTAGAGGGCATCTATAGGTTCAAGCATGTAACCACAATTATTTCTAACAAAACTAAGCACACACTTTTCTCAAGCAACATGGAACAAGGCATTTTTGTTTTACTTTACTCAAGAAAGATAGTGTAACACATTGATCATAAGTTACACACTATAGAACAAGGGTGAGAGGAGCATAGCTATACATAAGGCAACAATCATGAAGATGCATGCTTCGTCCTATTCGTCCTCACAAGATTGCCAACCTGAGGTGGCGATCACGTTCTAGGTCGGTGGCATAACACGCACTCTCTCGACATATAGCTAGTCGTCAGCTACATTCGACTTACGCATTCGTGGTTAGCGTACCTGCAGAAAAGTTTCATTGCAGCCCAATATTTCCCTAAATAGCACACAATGAACGCAGAGAAGTAAAATTCTAAGTACTTCCATGTACATATACCCCTGTATACGTACATGTAATACCAAAACTACCCGAATCTTCGATCACCCACAATTAAGTACCTTCATATATACATGTGTGTAACATGTAAATAATCCAGTAACCAAACTAGCTCTCCCCTAGACCGAGGGTTGTACGGTCATGCTCTCACAACTCACACTTACCTGAGCGTAGGTGCGACGTTGCATAAAAATAAACTTAGCAACATATATGGCTATTTCATATATGAAGGCTACCTCTAATCTGACACACTGGGTAGCATAGTGTGGGAGAGTTATCACACATACATACCTTGGTCTGGGCGTAGATGCAAAATTTAAAACCCCCCAAGTTAGTACTTATATAAGCCACCTAATAATCCTTATATGGGCATAAGGAAATTGACCACTGGCATACTAGGTTTAGAATTCAGATTTCACAAACCTATATATAGCTATAAGTTGATAAAACTGATTTTATAAAACAAAACCTTTGTTTTAAATACACATACGACAAGTTTAATGTTGAATCTTGCTCCGATACCAGCTGTAACGGAACCGTCCAAATTATAAGAGCACAAGTACAAAAATAATCACCGAAATGATCAAATTCTCGCACTTGAGCCCATATAACTCCGGTAGTCCAATGAAATCACGAGGGAATTCAAACCAACCAACATACAAGCCAAGATCATAGTGATTCAACATAACAAGTCACATGTTATAACCATTTCACAAGTAATTCAATATACATCGGAGTTCAACATAGTTATTACAACTTAAGTTCAAAAGTAGCGGAAGCAAAGTAATTTGAAACTAACATTATTCTTATTTCAAATACATGCCAGTACCATGGTCGACCTCCAACAAAAGCATTAGAGATAAGGTAGCTCAGAAGGATCATGCCCATGATCACACTCCGCCACTAAGGCAGGAGCCAACCAACTCTTGCAGTCGCCGTGATACATCACAACCTGCAACAAGTGGGGATAAAACCCTGAGTACAAGAAGGTACTCAGCTAGACTTACCCGTCAGAAACCAGAAATAAGGTGACACCAAGGATTATGCAAGGCTGATATGAAGTGGGCTAGCTTGACAACTTTTTGCATAAAAGCTTAATATAGATGATCAATCATTAATGCTTAAGCATCAAGTTAATTATCATTAACCTATCATCTATATTAGAACCTGTACTAGAGCACTCACTTTATTAGGAGCAAACAATATTAACCATAGCAGGTATAAATTGAGACAACCTTTCCATCGTGATCCAATTAACCATCCGTTCAATTTAATGGAATCTACGTTGCCGCTGCTCAAGTCAAGTGCTCACTAACCGGGAGCGACGGCGATTCGAATTGAATTCCTATCCAGCTGGAGGGGTATTTCTAACACTCACCGAGTCACGCCTGGCGAGGGCTGCTCAGGTCACCTTTGGTACAGTTCAGGAGCCGCGGGTCCGAATGATGTCGCGACCCCAAGGCCGACACTCTGCCAGGTGATAGGGACTCTAACCCCCCTTGGTCTCACGCCAATGTCCCCAAGCACATCCTTTCTCTCCTCCAAGAAGCAACCTACCAATCGATTCCCCGCCTGAACTGTATTACTCGGATTCGCGGTCGGAACGGCTTATCCGGCCAACTAAGTGTTAGACTGCGTTCAACATGACTCAAGGACGTACAGCGAATCGGTCCTTAAACGACTCAGACGGGGATAGATTCACACCCAAGACCTCCATGCCTTGTTGCTTCACTATCGTCATCCCGCCCGGTCTCATTTCATTTTATTAACATATGGTTTCTTTCCACGATAGCAAATATAGCCAACCGTGCCATATATGAATATCCCTATATCTCGCAGGTGACAGGAAATCACCTGACTTCTACCGCTTAAAGCAGGGCTAAGCATCTACTCGATCCTAGTCTACGTAGGATTCAAGGATTCATATATCTGGACAAGGAATGATATAATGCAGCAAGGGTTTCCAACCAACTCCTATCACTTAATGCAACAATACTTATAACATATATAGAATTAATTGCCTTGAAGATAGGAGGCTTATAATGCTCCGGGGCTTGCCTGGGATCCGACTCAAGTTAGAGTATGTCAGATGAGTTCGCTTGGCGAGCATCTTCCAATCTATCACTTGTCCGGTCCTTCTATCTTCGGGATAGACCCACCAACTCCATCTTCGGGTTTGGCTCCACCACACGTCCTTCACGTGGTGCATCTAGCGTATCTAAATGAAATGCAAGATGCAAGTGCATGAATATAAGGAAATGCAATAGACGATGCATCACACGTTAATCAAGGCAAGTATAAGGTTATAGTAAAGACACGTAAGCACATCACATTACTTAAGTAACCTTACACAAACAAACATGCGTAAATAGCAAAGAAAGCAATACCAAGCATGACATAAGATTTACAAAGTCTCAGGTGTAATAGATTAATCACCAAAGACATGAATCACACTTAGCAATACCCAAACAAAGTAACCAAGCAATCATGTATTTTCAACAATTATGGACAAGCAACAATAGCTTCATAATTCAATCATATCTGGAGTTTTATAAATCCAAATGACTTGAAAGAAGACATTATGGAAAGCTTATGAAATTCTCTACATTTCATTTATAATCATCATAGCATGATTCCAAAGTTTAACATGTCGAATTTACATAAACACTGCAACTGGTCTAACAAGACAGAGAGCAAGCAATTCTGTAACCCAACTTTAAACAGCTATAACTCCTAAACCACATGGCCAAATGCCACCAAATTTTAACAGCAGCTAGATATATACATTATCTACAACTTTTGTATAAACAAGTTTTACAATAGAGCACATTATCATGAAGAACTTTGCTAAGTTCCCAGATCTGTCCAGAAACTTCATTTGCAAGAAATAATTATTAACTTATGTTGCAAACATATAATTGGACAAAACCAACTTTACCAACATTTCACACATGACTAATGAACACCAGAAAACATAGTGCTCTTTCCTAAATAAATTCTTTTAATATATTTTCTTACTTTATTTAGATAATTAGGTGGAATTATGAACACCTATCAAAAGTGCATAATAAATTTTACCAAAATTACAGTGTCCTACAAATGCTACCAAACGTCTACTGTCCAAATTTCAAGCTATTTGGGCAAGTATATCAATCTCTATGAAAAAGACAAATAGCTATTGCAATAAATCATGGGAGAGAAAGATGAATCAATAACTCACTCATATTGCAACCAAAATTCATGAAATTTTTACCACACATCAAAAATCACATGAGTAGCATGCCATAAAAATTTTACTTCATTTGGAGCTCTAAATTTGTAGTTATGAAAAAGACAAATGCAGCTAGCATTCAAAACCTAGTTGCATAAATCTATTTTTACAGCTAAAACTTTAAACTACAACATGCCATATTATAAATCCACTGCATAAAGAATTTTACAAGGATTCCAAAAAGTCCTCATTTACTATTTTTGGAGCTTCCTAACATGAGATACTAAATTCCAAAGTTTTAGCCAAAAATCTGCATAAAGAAAAAGGAAAAAGGAAAAAGAAAAACCTTTTCGCCTCGGGACCCCTAGACTTTCTAGGAATCAACCCGCAGTACAAAGGAACTATTCAACTGAGTCACAGGTTCTTCATTTAAGCCCCTGCAAAAACTTTAATTAAATCACGCAAGGGAGTCCTAATAACCCTATTTAACTGAGTCTATGACAATGCATTTAGGTCCTTCCATTTCTTCGAATTTGAGCACGAGGCCCCTGGTCGCGAATCAGAACAGAGCATGCCGTCGGCGTCGCGGTTTTCACCGGAGGGGAACCATGCCAGCGGCGGCCGAGGGTCGAGGGAGGCTCAGGGGAACCGTGCGCGCCCGTGGGTAGCCGTGGCTCGCATCGTGGTGGCCCGAGGAGGTGGGGCCACGCGGAGCAGCGGCTCACCGGCGGCGGAGAAGCAGCAGCCCGGTGGTGATGGCCTTCCCATGGCGGTGGAGTGGAGGTGGAGCACAAGCGGGTCCGCGTGTACCCGCGGAGCTGCTCGGCTCGGCTCGAGGCAGCCCACAGCGCCGTGGCCACGGGAGCAGGTAGGCCGACGTGGTTGTTCCAGCGGCGACACTGTTCCGGCGGCTAGGGAAGGCGAAGAAACGGCGCTGCGCGCTCGGCTCGGCCTGGCAAAGGTGGCGGCGAGCTCAGCTTGGGCGGCGGTTGAGCGCTGGGGCAGAAACGCGGCAGTGGCAGAGCTTGGCCAGCCGTCCATGGAGGACGCGGCCGCGAGCAGCGCGTGCAAGCGCCCAAGAGCGAGGGAGAGTGAGGCCGAGAGCTTGGGGAGCGTCTCAAGCTTCGCCAAACCCGATAGGGAGCAGCAGGGGCGTGCATCGGGGAGGTGGGCATGGAGTCGGGCATGGCCGACACGTCCAGGACGCGCGTCACCCACTGCGGCATTACGTCGGACACCTGGCGGACAGTGAACGGGACAAGGTGGGACACTGTTTTGGGCTTGCTCCGGGCCGATTCTAGACATGGGCCCAATACGAAGTTTGAAGCCCGTTCAAAGCTCTATGATTTTCCTTTAGGGAGCATAGTCATTAGAGCGGTAGATTAGGAGATAATCAGTCCCCAAATCACCAGTGTCAACATGTCAAGCTAGGGCTCAGTTTTGGGATTTTGCAATGCCAAACTTGGTCAAATTGATCCCAACTTTTTACATGTTGCTCTCCAATAAATTGTTTCCAACTTTCATTTTTGGATCAATTCAAGTTACTCAACAAAATTTGAAGAACTCGACGTGCCAACCCAAAAGACAAGAATTCCAGACTTAGAATATGCTAAGTGTTGGGAAACAGCCCTAAACTCGACTTGTGGGCCCTTTTTGAGCATGTTCCACACATTTTCATGACTTTACTCTTAAACAAAGTTTGTTCCTTATAAAATTCCCTACAACTTTGTCAAAGGGTACACAGTCATGCAAAGCTTCTAGGTCACACTTTTGAAATGGTCAAACCACAGGGCTCCAGGGTCCATACATGGTCAACCACCAATTAGAAGCATAATTAGGCAAAATGATCAACATGAACATTGTTCCATTAAGTGCCCTAAGTGTATTTAAGGTGTTGTAGAGGCCAAACATACACACCATGCATAGGTTGCACAAAAGTGTAGGCCTCACATGCACTGAAACATAGAAGTCACTATAATTGTAGTGCTTGTTTCAAGATACATGCTACACATGTTCCACTAGGGTGTTCCACATGTGTCCAAGATGTGTTGCACATATTGCATTTGTATGTTGCTCAACACTAGTTCCCATAGGATGTAAGACAGGTTTTAGTTATAATCCAAACAAGCATATAACTTATCATTTCATGTGACTTTTTGATTCCAAACTTCATGAAACTTTTCTAGGGATCAATATAGATAGGTACCAAGGTGAGACACATGAAGATATGACAATAACACCATCCAAACATATATCTTTGAAAAGAGACCTATATGTAAAGCAATGATGCAACATCCACTTTAGGTTAGGCTCATCTCCATAGGTTGACCTTAACATTGTCATCTCCACTTAATTTATCGTGTTTGAGCTTAAACCCACTGCCTAATTGGTGATCAACACCTAGGGTGTTACAATCACTCCATGCCACATGCTCCTTCATCACGTGTGTTGCTTGTGCCTAACTCAAAACACTTAACACATGACATTAGCAACTTGGTGTCATTAATTACCAAAACCAAACTTGGGCTTTCAATTTCATGTGGCCATCTCTATCCATGAGTGCCACCTAGCTCCTTCACTTGGGTTGGACCAACCTATCTCAAATCTTTAGGCTTTCAGCTGATCATTCGCTTAGAACCATTGCTAGACTCAATCAATAGCAAGAAAGCAGGGGCAAATCCTCCTGATCTTATCATAAAAATAATCAATGATGAGAACTTTGTAAGTATGAACCTAGAAAGGGAATATGCGGTGCAGGAAAGATTACATACCGAAACATGAATCTTCTCAAAAAGCTGCACAAAGAATGACCGAACCAAGCTATGGATGCACATCATCTTTACTACAGCTGAAAAAATACACATTTAGTACACAAGATGCTCAGAATAACCAAAACAGGGATATTTATATCAGGTAGGGTGATCATAAGATCAGGTAGAAACCTTCAAACACAATGAAAAATTCAAGTTTAGATTTTTGAGATGGGATATAGCTGGTTGGAGTGAAGTGAGCAGCAAAGACATTTCACCTGAGGCACAGTATTAGAAGCTCGTCATTCCCTGCACTTAGCAATAATTTGGGATGCCTTAGATTGGAACCCCCATAACTTTTGGAAATCAGCAAAAGATAAAACAAAATGACCAATGAAGCCTATATATCTGTTGCAAAAGCCGAGGCAAGATTAATATTGATTTTCACAAAGATATCATTGACCACGAATATAAGGACAACATTTGTGGACCGAAGTTTGATAATGGGAATAGACGTATGTTTTCTATAAAACATTGGAACTGGTCAGTTCAAAGTGACGAGGAAGATGAATGAATATTTTGTAATTAGTGTCAAAAAGGATTCCATACCATGCTTGACATAATTCAGCCAAAGCACGATTTCCACTAATACAAATTCCTTTTGATGACAGTGCAATGCAGGAGCAGAACTGAGGAACAATCGGAGATGTGCAGCTGCATTCCATGAAACATTGGAGACTAACTCATGAATTTACTAGGGTCCCAGGCAAGGCATACCTGCAGCTAACAATGAATCCAAAAGTTGCCGTAGCGTAGCACCAACCCCAACAAAATCTAATAATCTTGAACCTCCTCCAAGAAAAGCTACTGGGGAACAAGAAAAGGCTTCATCAGGCAGCATGTAATAAGAATTGCATGAGTTGGCAATATTGATGCAACAGTATTGGGTACCTCAGTGTCCATGGCATCAACTACCCTTGCCCATGTTGACAATTTTGTAATGAGATTTAGCAAAGCAACCTTTAGAGAAAGAGAGTTATTGAAATCAATTAGCATCCTGAGTATTGAAAACATGAAGAGCAGCATGGCATTTTTCGAAAAGGACATACCCAAAGGAGAGATGACGGAGGAGGAGGAGAGGGTCAATACCGGCAGATGTAGTCGCCAAGCGGAGCCGCCACCGTCGCCGCCGGCAAGGAAGATGCCACACACAGCCGTGGGAGGCTCGTGACGTCGCCAGATCGTCGAGCATAGGAAAGTCGCATGGGAGACGGCGGCAGGGAGAAAGCCGCGCCGCTCCATGGCCGGCGAAGCCCACCGCCGAGGCCCACGCGCGGTGCCGTGCCGCTGTTCAGGGGCGCAGTCGCACCAACAGCGCGCCGTGCGGCCATCCGGCGGCGCTGGGCTCGGCCGACATGCCACCACGTCAGGAAAGAGGAAGAGGTTGAGAGGGAGGGAGGGAGGAAGGGAAGGTGGGAGCGGAGGCGACGGAGGCAGCGTCTGCGGGAGGATCGACGGCGGTCGCGGAGACGAGCAAGTGCGAGAGAGAGAAGAGGAGGAGACGAGATATTTTGAGAAACTTAAGGAAGGAGAAGCCGAAGCTGACTATATATTTAGTTGGCTGGATTCGGACGAGAAGCCGGGGAAGTAGAGAAGAAGGCAAAGAAGGCAGGGAGAATTCGGGAAGCCGCTTCGACCAGGATTTTGTGGGAAGAAGGAGAGCCATCGGAATAGAAGATCTAACGGATGAGAAAATTTGAGGTGACGTGGCGCTCGGTTCTTCGTGGAAAGTCTAAGCACTATGTGGGGTTAAACTTGTACATCAAGGTAGCAGCGCTTTAAAAAAGTTCACAGCACAGCAAGAGCTGCATTTTAGGGCTCCAAATCACTCGGCCTACCAAGATCTCGTACTTGATCGCCAGTTTATAACCATGGAGCCTCCCTCTCTGCAGCGAACAAACTTTAGTACTCCCAAGTCCAACTGGGGCGCGTGTAAAACTTTCTACACTGTCGGGGGGGGGGGGGGGGGGGGGGGGGGGGGGGGGGGGGGGGGGGGAAGAGGGAACCATCACGAAAATATCTGCACTGCACTGCACCTTTCCAAAACGACCCTTCATGCGAAAGTTCCCCTTGTTTAGTTCCCCCGCCATCACGAAAATATCTGCACTGCGCTGCACCTTTCCAAAACGACCCTTCATGCGAAAGTTCCCTTAGTTCCCCATTCTCCCCAATTTCCACTATGCAAAAAGAAGATTCCCTGTCACATCAAAATGTCGGTAAATGCATGGAGTACTAAATGTTGATGAAATCAAAAATTAATTGCATAGTTTTGTTGTACTTTGCGAGACGAACATTTTAAGCCTAGTTAGTCAAAATTTGGATAATTTTTACCAAATACAAACGAAATGCTACAGGAATTCTGATACAGTGTTTTTCTCCCCAATTCACTGAGCGCTTGTTTAGTTTCCCCAATTCTCCCCAAATTCCACTATGCAAAAAGAAGATTCTCCGTCACATCAAAATGTCGGTAAATGCATGAGATACTAAATGTTGATGAAATCAAAAACTAATTGTACAGTTTTGTTGTACTTTACGAGACGAACATTTTAAGCCTAGTTAGTCAAAATTTAGATAATTTTTACCAAATACAAACGAAATGCTACAGGAATTCTGATACAGTGTTTATCTCCCCTGTTCTGTGAACTAAACGAGGCCTGAACTAAACGAGGCCTTCTTTGAAAACTCCAGGATCCATCTGCCCACGTTCTGACGCGCGCCTCGTGATGCGCGGGCACAGCCGACGCGTCCTCATCAGCGGCAGAAGCGAGGGACCCCCACCTCCCCGGCTCTCCCTCCAGGGGCGGGAGGGGCCGAGAGCCCGGAGGGGAGGGCATGGGCAGAGAGGCAGGTAGCAGACCGGCAGAGCGCGCGCGGTCAGCACGGCGCGCGTCCACGCCTACTGTACATGGAGCGCAAATGTTGCTGCACCTGCACGTAGTACGCGCTCACTCGCCTCCCCATGTACTAGTACTGTGCAATAGTGGTGGAGCGGCACCATCCAGCTCTCGTTCTCCCAATCTCCCTGCACGACATCGACACGGGCAGGCAGCAGCTAGGCAGGCCTGCGCTACGCTGCATCGGCCGCAGCCAGTGAGACCAGGTCCCTCTACCGCGAGGTGGGGGGTCCAGTCCAAGGCCAAAGGGCAGGCAAGGCGAAGGACGACAAGGACCACATCCACAGCACTGTTGCTCAACATGATTTTCATCTCATCTGTCACCTCCCACCGGTCACCGATCGTCCCGGCGAGCGATCTTCCCCTGTGCAGTCATGGGACTCTGGACTCGTCCTCCGCCGCACAGGCACAGCCCGTCCTCCCGGCTGGCTCGGGAATGCCTGTTGCCTTGGCCTGACGACGGCAAAAGGCGCGCGGCAAAATTGGTTCGGTTTATCCGGCTTATAATCCGTCTTTTTTAGCTTTTTATTTTAGTCGAAACAGTATTTTTCTCTCACATCAAATCAGTCGACGGTGTTTTTTATTCGGTTTATCAGCACAGCCGAACGAGGCCGCAGTCCGCGCGAAATGGCAGAGTTTCTTTGATCGGATCGGCCGGATGGAGGACCGCCGGGTTTTTGTTGTCATCTCGCTGCGCGCGCCGGATCGTTGGATGTCCGGAGGACAGCCGTTGGGTCTGGTCGCGTCTTCCCCGTGCTCTCGCGCTTCACTTGGGTAGCGTCCAGGCACTGTTGCAGTCGATGCGATGACGCAGCAGCGCCGGCGCGGTGCGGCGCGGCCCGTGCTCGGCGCACAGCGCAGGGCACCAGGAACAAGCTAGGCCTGGCAGGCCCACGAGATCGTTTTGATATTTCCTGCGGGCCCACACCGCAGGAGAGGAGAGGAGTGCAGTGCAGGGTCCGTTTCCGTTCGATGCCCAGGCCCCTCCTCGCCGAGCCGATGATTGGGGTTGAGAGATCGTGGGAGGATAAAATCTTCGCGGCGTGCCGCGTCATCATGTGTTGCTTGCAGCGCGGGCGCTGCGGTTGTGCCTTTCCTGGCTCGGGGGCAACGGACAATCAGAGGAGTGAGGCCAGGGGAAAGCACCCGCACCCCACGAACCGGGCCGTCGCTTCCTTGCAGGCACGGGCAAGAGGTCGCAAGGCACGGCGCGGCACGGTCCAGCGCCCTGTCCCACCTACAAGCCAGAGCACGCAGGCTCGAACGTCCAGCACGTCGCTTGCTGCCTGCAGCGATCTTTTGTTTTGATATTTCGCGGCGTGCATCATGCATCCGTATCCGTGCTGGTACACGCCGGCCATTAGTGTCGGTGACGCTGGGGATCAGCAACGCACGCAGTCGCAGCGGCAGCGCGAACTACTACACGCGACGCCAAGGCCTTTTTTTTTTTTTTTCCTTTCCGTGACAGGGAGCGCACATCGCGTCGACGGCGACAAGGGCTGCCGCGTGCCGGCCTCTCTCGTTACTCTCATTATCTAGCCGGTAGGCCTCTCTCGTTACTCTCATTAGCTAGCCGGTAGGCACGAATGCCCAGAAATGGCAACGGGCTTTCAGCCTTAGCTCACTTCCTCCAGGAGTCCAGCCTCCACAAAACATACAATTCTCAATTTTTAAAGAGTCCAATAATATAATAAATTATAGTCAATAATATAATTAGTTTTTTATATTAAACCAAGTCAGAAGCATAGATGTTAATACTACCATTCACTATAAATTTAGTAAAAATTAAACTTAACTAATATAAATTCTATAGTCACATCATTCATTCTGTGGATGGGGGATAGTTACCGGCACCGGCATGCTCTGTGCGAATACTCTGAGCCTTGAGCCCCCACCGAAATAGCCATCTATGTGCGAATGCTCACAAGCCAAGGCTATCCGCACTCATGAACCTCTATATTCATTCTCTATATGTTCTAGGCTGTGTTCACTTCCTATGTCAACCCAAAATATTTCATCTTCCATCTATCACATCGAATCTTTCGACGCATGCATGGAGCATTAAATGTAGGTAAAAAAGATAACTAATTGCATAGTTTGTTTGTAAATGTCGGGACGAATCTTTTGAGCTTAGTTAGTCTATGATTGACAAATTGTGCCAAATAACAACGAAATATGCTACAATAACTTTTCACCTACTTTTCGCGAAGTGAACACACCCCTAGTCAGCAAGATTCTCTCCTCTATACTTAATTCTTCCGCACACATCCATCCTCTATATCATCCTCTATCCCCTTTATCCACTGTGGGACCCACTTGTCACTTTATCTAAATATATCCATGTGTGATCTAGTTTTGAAGGATTTATTGAGACAAATTTAATGGTGCAATCGGAATTTAATTTGGATTTTTAGTTTGTGAGTTATAGCATTTTTTCCTTTGTTTAGCTAGTGGGGGCCGTCACTGTCCGCTATAGAGTAAGCACCGTACCACTCTAAATATATATAGTGGGAGAAATGATAGAGGAGCGTTTTAGATTAGCCTGCGCTAGTCTGATGCTCACGCTCGTGGTGCTCAACGCTTGAACTGCTGATGCATGCCGCATGCCCTCTGCAATGCGGAGTTTTCTTGGGGGTTTCGTTCAGGGTGTGATTGGTTCTCTTGGCTAGGCAGCCAGGCCAGCATGCTGAGAGCCTGGCTCTCGCGGACCAGGTCGTTTGCATGCAAGGTCATTTGTTTGGTTCAGCGTTTCTGACCGGCCAGTCTCGGCAAGGAAACTGATTGGTTCGCTGCTTTCCTGGATGCCTCATGCACGCGCTAGAGAGCGGCGAGCGTGTGAGTTGCGCCGAGCGAGCCAGGCCCGCTGGAAACGAACCCTCCCTGCGTTCCTACCGAGCCTGGCCGGGGGGCTTCTTTTGCATCTGGCGGGACAGGCCCAAAGCCAAGACCAGGACACCAAACGCCTGGAATCTGCACCAGACGGGCCAGGTATGCCCACATCCGGGCTACCAATCACGCCCTCAGCTACCCTGCTATGCACTGCAGTTTACAGTGTCGTTGTGAGCTTGTGACTGCTAGCACTTTGAGGGTTACACTCACACAGCTTGCAGTGAGAAAACCAGCGGTAAATATGAATACTTAACAATTAAGTAGAAAAAGGTGGAGGAAAAAAGAAAAAGAAGGCAAAGAACACAGAAAACACTATACGGATGCAGTACTACTGATGTAAAAGGGCTTCCTCGTCCTTATCAAAGAACACTCACTACACGCAGGCTTTTTAATCCTTCAGAGAGCGAAAAATGCGTTCCTTTGTTCATTTGATCCAATGAGAGGGAAAAAGGAGGTGAAAGTCAGGAGAATCTTAGGCCATGTTTAGATTCCAAATTTTGGAACCAAATTTTGCATAGCAAGTGTCGCGTTATACTGTAGCAATTTTATTTTTATTTGGTAATAATTGTCTAAACATTGATTAATTAGGCTTAAAATATTCGTCTCGCAAAGTACAATAAAACTGTGCAATTAGTTTTTTATTTCATCTATATTTAGTACTCCATATATGTATCGGTATTTTGATGTAACGGTGAATAAGAATTCTGCATAGTAAATTTGGTGGCCAAACTCTGAAATCTAAACAAGGCCTTAAAGTGGCCAGGTCCTTCTATGCAATGTCAAGGGACCCCAGATCTAAGTGCTTATGTATATACGTGTGTAACATCTAAACCGTTAGTCTAGACATGCAGCGGTGCCTATCATGGCGTGAACATTCTCGTCGCAGAGGTAGCACTCCACCGTATCCATCCCTTGCAAAGTGATGCAATAATACAGACTTTCCTACCTTGAAAGGGCTAGAAAAAGCGAGTAAAGATAGGATAGATGCATATATGTACAAAAGTGATGTACATAGCATGGTCCATCCTTATACATAGATGGTAATGAAGCTAGAGGAGTAGTATATATATATCTATCAGTCTCTTCATGCATAAGCTACCTCATATAGTCATATAGGGAATGAAAATAATTCGAAACAGGTTAGACCAAAGTTGAGGTGAACATGTTGATCCACATCCACTAGCCATGATCATGATGAGCAAAGCTACTACAGCCGTACTCCCTATGTCTTTTAGCTGACCAATCAGTGAGGAAAGGAGGAAGCAGCCAGGACAAGATCCTGGGCCATGTTTAGATCCTAAATATTTCCCCAAATTCTACTATGCAAAAAGAAGATTCCCCATCACATTAAAATGCCGACACATGCATGAAGTACTAAATGTAGATGAAATCAAAAACTAATTGCACAGTTTTGTTGTATTTTGCGAGACGAACATTTTGAACCTAATTAGTCAATGTTTGGACAATTTTTACCAAATAAAAACAAAATACTACAGTGCAGCACAGTGATGTACAGTGATTCCGCCGCCGCCGATTCCGGCCAACTAAACACGCCCCTGAAAGGGAATGTGAACATGCATGGGTAACACAGGTCAATCGTACTGATGCGTGCTCGAGCGCTGCTTTTGAACAGGGAAAGTGGTAGTAGTGTTACTGCCAGCTCGGAATCTCTGAGGACACAGATAGTGCCAATTTTCTGGACTAAAACTGACATTTTTCCTAATTTTTTTGCGGCTATATATCCATATACTCTGTAGTCCGTATCAAAGTTTAGTGGACATAAACTTACCGGTAATGCCATGAGGCCAGTTTAAATGGGCCAAAAAAAATATAGGGCCTAAAGACTAGTGCGTGTCAGTGTGGAGAACAAAGATATGCCAACCAAACTCCACCCCAATGCAATGCAAAAGCTGCAAAGCGACGTGTTTTTGGACTAGCTCTCGAAGCAAGTCTCCATTCCATGGCACGTACGTGTCTCGTTGCGTGTGGACGTCCCGTCCCTCTGGGCAAAAGTAGCGGGTGATGTGACGAAAGAATGTGAAGAAAAAAAAAGATCTCGAAATACACAGTGACGTGAACCTGGAATGGGTCGAGGATTCAGCTAAGGTGCTTAGGGCCGTTTTTAGTTCGGCCGATTCGGCGGTTGTCGAATCACAGTGTATCACTGTGTAATACTGTAGTATTTTGTTTTTATTTGATAATAATTGTCTAAAAATTGACTAATTAGGCTTAAAATGTTCGTCTCGCAAAGTACAACAAAATTGTGCAATTAATTTTTAATTTCATCTACATTTAGTACTCTATGCATGTGCCGGCATTTTGATATGACGGAGAATCTTCTTTTTGCATAGTATAATTTGGGGAAATATTTGGCATCTAAACAGGGCCTAGATGCCTAAATCCACCATAAATTTCACTATACAAAAAGAAGACCCGTCACATCAAAATATCAGCACATATATGGAGTACTAAATGTAGATGAAATCAAAAACTAATTGCATAGTTTTGTTATACTTTGCGAGACGAATATTTTAAGCCTAGTTAATCAATGTTTGGACAATTATTACCAAATAAAAATAAAAATTACTACAGTGCAGCACAGTAAATCGGGACCGCCCGAATCGGGCATCTAAACATGCCCAAGGCCTCGTTTAGATGCCCGAATCGGGGCAGCCCGATTTACTGTTGAATACTGTAGTAATTTTTTTATTTGATAATAATTGTCTAAACATTGATTAATTAGGCTTAAAATATTCGTCTCGCAAAGTAGAACAAAACTGTGCAATTAGTTTTTGATTTTATCTACATTTAGTACTCCATATATGTGCCGACATTTTGATGTGACGGGGAATCTTCTTTTTGCATAGTGGAATTTGGGAGTGAATTTGATATCTAAACAAGACCTAAGAGCCTGTTTAGTTTCAAAAAGGGAACCCAAAAAGTGCTACAGTAACTATCACATCAGATCTTGCGGCACATGCACGAAGTACTAAATGTAGACGAAATAAAAAACTAATTACACAGTTTAGTTGTAAATCACGAGACAAATCTTTTGAGCCTAATTAGTCCATGATTAGACACAAATTGCCAAATAAAACGAGAAGTGCTACAATAGCCGAACCAACAAAAAAAAAAAAAAATCCCCCACTAAACAGGTCCTAAGCCAAACGATGAAAAGGCTAGCTACCTCGCTGCACTGGGCTGCCTACCGGAAAGGAAAATAAAAGGGGGAACTTTGCGTGCGTTGCGATCACACACGAACACGAGTACACGACTCGTTTGATGAATATATGCCTCGCTCCTGCGCCGTACCACTAGGTCTGTGGGGGCGTTTGCACTTTTTCATGCGATTTTTGTAGAACCCAGAAAGTACTCCGTAATTGAGAAACAACCTTGTTGTAACAGAACACTCGAGGGCATATGTCCACTAATCTAACAAGGCAAATTAGACTATTGTTCAACAGCAGTTCGTGGCTGCATGCCCTGCATCTACAACCGGTGTGAAGTAAAAAAAATTTGTTTTTCATCCTTTCTTGCGTGAATGTGCGCGTGGAACTGACGCTGCAACTTCTTTTTCACGGAAATCCTTCACGTACCACAATCCAAAAAGAATGCACCCATGCTCGTCCGAAAGCTACGCGAGAGAAAGACACAAGACAGGGAAGGAGGAAGGGGCCCGGCCTCCCTATCTGTCACTTTGCACTTCTGAAACATGGCATGCACCCCTCTCCACCAATCTCGATCGCCTCCTGTCACTTGCTTCATGTGGTCCTCTTGATAGTTAGTACTCCTTTCTGAGAAGTATATATCCTTTCATTACGACTTTAAAACAGCTCTTATTTCTCAAAAGTCAAGTATTTTTAAATTTGACTAAATCTACACAAAATACTACACGGTTGCTCCTGCCAGGCCGAGCATTTCTAGCCAACGCGATTCAAGTCTCCCATGACCCACCCAATTCTCGTTGCCTTCTTTAAACAGGTCTTTACTATCCACGAAAATCCCACATCAGACTAAATTATCAAATCACATTTATAATACCGAGCAAGTATGATTAAATTAATTATAGAATATATTTCCATAGCATAACTATTTGAAGTCACAAATACAAATACTAGTAATATTGTTTATATAAATTTAGTATAACTATAAGTTTAGTTAAAATTAAGAAAATTAGACTCAATTCATATCTAGAATTAACATTCTTTTGGGGAAGGAGGTTTTGAGTCGGTTTTTTAGTGCTAGCCAAGAGTAGTCGAGAGGACTTAATTAGTGAAACGTGCACTTCTAGAAAAAAAAAGAAATCATCAACGAGACATACATGATACACTATAGTATATGTCACCATTAGTTAAAGTAAACATATGCCTCGTGTAATCCCTCGGTCACAAAAGAGTACATTTTTAGATAGAATATTTAGTCAATTCATTTTCAACATGACTACTTTTTCATTACCCCTTCATCTCAAATTGTTGATGTTTTGATTTTTCTAGATATACATAACTTTTATTGTACACTTAGATACACGCTATATTTAAACTCATAGTAAAAACAATATGTCTAGGAAAAACAAAACGTCTTACAATTTAGAATAGAAAAAGTATATAGAGTAACTAGCGGAGTGATGATGAAATGGATGGCAAATTAAAACTTTTACAACCAAGTCAACCGCTAAACCTACTAATCTAAAGTTAGAAGACGTATCATATATACAACTGCCACCGGCCACTCTATCCGTCCCTCTAAATTTATAGAAAAGATATAAATATTTGCAATAGAAACTGAGCACATTATGAAACAATAGTTTATGGTGTATTTAATAATACCAATTTGATGTTATAAATCTTAATACTCTTTTTTTATATAAATTTAGTTAAATTTAAAAGTTTGATTTAAGACAACCCTAGGAATTGACATGCTATATCAGCTTTTTATCGTGGTCGTGGCTAGTGCTACTTTTGACTAGGATATAAACTGCGGCAAAGTGATAACCGATTTAAAAGAATATGAAGGTGATCAAATTGGGCCCTCGAGTGCCTGTCTTCGTTTTTATTCTCCTGCCACACAAACCAAGCCAGTCCCTGTCACTCACTCATTCGCGCGATCGCGCCTCCCTTGGAAATCGCCTTTTTTGCTTTCGCGCGCCCGGTCAAATGCAGCGCCTTGCCGCTCTGGCTCCGGCCAGGCCCAGTACTACGCCAATGCAATCGTCCTGCGCGCGCTCCTGTCATGATGAGAACGTGGAGCCGGTGCGGAGGCGCTTGGCGTCTTGCGAGTTGCGGCCGCGGAGACCGACCCGACCTGGGTTCCGCCGGCCGGCCATTTTCCTTGGGTGGAAACGCCCCGCTGCTCCTGTGATCCGGGCTCCGGCGCTCATCCTTTTCCGTCCATCCACCCATCAATTTGCTCGCTCGCTCTCGCGGCCTCGCCATCGGTTTTTTATCACCCGGCCAGGCCTTTCCCGGCGGCGGCTGGTCCGGATCGCGCTCGCGCAACAGGATAAGGGCGGCCGCTCGCGCCCGCGCGCGCGGCTGCGCTGGCGCTGCTGCGGGTCTGATCCCCGGAGCCGGACGCGCGCGTACGTGCGCCACTACTTGGAGATGAGGACGGGGGACGGCGGCCGATGGCGATCGAGAGAGCCAAGTCGATCAGGCTAACCCCGTTGGCGTGGCGCGTAACCTGATCGAGTAGTCTGGCGTGTTGTTGGCTTGCACGTTGGAGCTCTCCCGCTGGACCGGCGTTACCACCCGCTGTACCGTAGCTGCAGCATTAGCGAAAAGCGTAAGCCACTCTCGTAGGCTCGTACACTACAACCTAGCGCAGCGGAGAAAAGGCGAGCGTTGCTCGAGCAGGCGGGGCACGACTGCACGAGGCCGGCGAGCTTTTGCTTTGCGGGGCTGTCCGAATTCCCAATTGTTTGGACCAGGCCAGACGGCCAGTAGCAGTAGCAGTACGTAGCCCAGTAGGAGCAGCTGGGACAGTGCTCTGCAGCAAGGACCGGCGTGTTGGTACGGCGTCCGATGCGAGGCATGGGCGGCCACGCCGCCGTGCCCGGTGTACGGCGTCTGGAGTCATCGTCACAGTATTTTGATCGATACAGTTCGAAGCAGCTAGCAGGAGCATGCTTGGGGAGTTGAGGAACTCTGATGAGATCGCAAAGCACATTTCTGGAACCCGCGACTACGTTGCTGGATATCATATTGGCAATGCGGCTCCTCGACCAGTTGCTTTCGCCCGCTCCGAGATAAGATTATCACTCACGAAACCGATCTGCGGTTATAATAAACAAACAAGGAATGGAACAAATCTCTCACCGGAACGAACACCACCTCCAAAAAAAGATTATGGCTAGTACGTGCTTTGCCGTGGGCATCTCCGCATCTGATGCAGGAACATATTCGTGCCGGGCTTCACGAACAAGGCTGTTCGTTGCGTTGGCCACTGCTGCACTGCATCGCCAGCGCATGGACGAGGCCACGACAGTGCATCATTATGCCGTGTCGTCTCTCCGTCGTCTAGTCGTGACCACAGTTGGCTGCTGTGTTTCACAGTGTGGCACGCGTCAACGCGCGTGAAGAAAATGAGTGATTGGATTTTTTTTAGCAACAAATGAGTGATTGGATACCTCCCTCCATTGCGTTTGGTGTGATCACAAGCGCAAAAAAAGAATTCCAGGCCCATTGGTTGCAAAAAAAAAGGGGGGGGGGGGGGGGGGGGGGGGGGCGGTGGTGGGGAATTGTAGGCCCAGAGAAAATTCAAAGCCTTGCTCTGCGGTTTAATGGCACGACTAACGCAATGTCACGCGAGGGCCTGGAAAGAGCCCAAGTATACAACTGGGCTTAGAATGTACAGCTTATCCGATTGCAGCCCTTTGGACCAACACCCAACAGCAGCCAATCAAGCTTTATGTCTGCCAAAAGAAAAACGAGGATGCGTTTTGGGCCAATTTGGCAATTTAGCACGACGGTGATGATCATTAGGAGTTTATGTCATCATAAAAAAGTTTTTTTTTGGATTTTGGTTGTGATCGGAGAAACAAAAGCAAAGCACTTTCAATTTTCTAAAATTTTGCCAACCTATAGTGAATAATTTGAATTTTTTCTAAATTAAATTGATGAATCATGTGATGTAAAGAGTTTGTTGCATTCATACAACTATTAACTTCAATTAGAGAGGAAGTCGAGGATCCTATGAGATGATTGAGTTAGAGAGGAGTTTCAGGTTACGCTTGAGATGATGAAGTTGCTAGGGCCTTCTTCTTCCACTCATGCAAGGTGAGGTCAAGGGTTAGGGTTAGGGTTAGGGTTAACATTTGGGAAGAAAAGAGAAAGGGAATTTCTTGAGCTCACCCAAGGATGAAGATGGGGCTGATGATCTCCATGTCCTTCTTGAAGATGGTGATGCTGTGTCCTCCTTGTTCTTTCTTCTTTTTCTCCTCTTTCCGTCCCTTTATCTCTCTAGTTCTTGCTTCCTTTATTTTGGAGAGAGTGGGGGATGAGTGAGTGGGTGAGAAGGGAAGACGAACTAGCTATTGAGAATCTCCATTTCATGCTGACAAGTAGGGCTAACTACGAGAAGAAGTGGACAACTCATCTAAACTGATTCTGCTGACTCAGTGATCTAGCGGTTGGTTCAATAGAACACAGATTTTAGGATATTAGATTTGGAGAGGAGAGATTGATATTGGAGCCTTTGACACACCTTACAAAGTTCGTGGAAACCATCTAAGAGTCAGGGATCGCTTCTCCAATGATAATTTCGAGAATTTAGCTGGGTCAACTGTCCTGTTTGACCAAGGTTGACTCTAGTTGACTTGGTTAAACTTAGAAGAGATTAAGGGTTTGAGAGCCGAATTTGGCGTCCATGTCTAGTAAGAGCTTTATGTAAATCTTGCCATTGGATCGATCAAGTCGTCCATTGCCAAAGATCATATACACACATGATCATGAAGCTATAGTAGTATATCTATCTCTTCATGCATTAGCTACCTCATATTGGGAAAGAAAATATTTCGAAACAGGTTAGACCAAAGTTGAGGTGAACATGTTGATCCACTAGCCATGGTCATGATGAGCAAAGATACAGCAATGTGTCTTTTAGCTGACCAATCAGGAAGAAAGGAGGATTTAGGACAAGATCATGAAAGGGAATGTGAACATGCATGGGTTACATAGGTCTTAGACATTTGCTTTCATACTGGCTGTTTAGTGAGTAGTGATGCGTGCTCGAGCGCTACTTTTGGACAGGGAAAGTGGTAGTAGTGAGTAGTGTTACAGCGAGCTCTGAATTTCTAAAGATATAGATAGTGCCATGCCAATTTCCTTAACTAAAACTGGATTAGATATTTCATAATTTTTTGCCGACTAGTAGCCATACTCTGTACCAAAGTTTAGTGAACATGCATGGGTTACATAGGTCTTAGGAATGGCTGTGTAATTCGTATAGTCTGATCTTCACCGGGAACCATTCCTATTAGAAAAAGTCCGAGCTTGGTGAAAACGCTCCGCTGCTCGTGTTATTCGGGCTCCGGCGCACACCCTTTTCCACGCGCGTGGCCCTTGGCCCGTCCGTCCAGTCATCCACCACCCATCAATTTGCTCGCTCGTGGTTTCCGCCGGCCGGCCATCTGTTTTTACCACAAGGCCTTTCCCGGTGGTGGCTGGTCCGGACCGCGCAACAGGATAAGGGCGCCCGTGATCGAGCCAGGCTTGTTGGTTTGCACGTTGAAAGGTTGGGACTGGCATACCACCCGCTGTACTGTACTGACTTCGTCTCTTCGTTTGGAGCGCAGCGGCATCGGAGCCATTCGGCTGTGCTGATAAGCCGGCTGAAAAACACTGTTGACTGATTTGTTGTGAGAGAAAAATACTGTTCTGACTGAAAAAATAAGCTGAAAATGACGGATTATAAGCCGAATGAACAGGGTTATCATCAGTGAAAATCGTAGCTAGTCTCGCACGTAGGCACGTACACTCCGAATTCGCAATTGTTTGGAGCCAGTAGTTAAGGTGAGTAGGAGCAGCTGGAACAGTGCTATTTACTGCGCTGCTATGTGGAAGGTCGGCATTTTTTTTTCTTCCTCCCCGAATCAATTCGGTTCAAGACAAAGGAAAGAGAGAGGTAAAGGGGCATTTTGGCCCAAAAAACTTGAGGTTCCGCGGGCCGAATGAGACCCTAAGAGCAACTCTGAGAGATCAACAAAAAAAAACTTCATGTTTTAGTCATTATCTAAAATAGAAAATCTCTAGAAAACGTATAGCACTCCAACAGGTAAATTGTCTTTCCGTGTATCACGCGGGAAGTCAAGCAGTGGCAGTGCACGACGTGTCATAGGAGGCATAAAAGTTATGTTGCATGTGAAAAAGGGCATGTATTATCTTTTAGGGTCACAAAGGGCACTGCTCTATCTTTTAATGTTAAACAGGAAATTCTCTCTATTTTATTTAAAGGTGTTAACATTATAAATTCAACTAAAAAGGACTAGTTTTCCCATGTAAATTTGCCTTAAGGTTTTTGAGTACTATGTGACTTTGGCTTGTATTTTGACAATATTTTAAAAGAATTCTATAGCAATACTTGTAAATATATCAAATCTAAACAAAATTTAACAAGCTGAATACGCTTAATCAATCATCACCAAAATCCGAGAGGGTTAGAATAAGGTCAGGAGTTAGTATCATCTTTTATTTTTCTCTCTCTTTCTTTAATTTATTTATTCGGCATTAATCTAAAAGAGTCTAAACACAAAGAGAACAGTGGCTTCAGATTCAAAAACTAAGGTTGAAGTCATAAGGTTGAAAAGGTAAGGTTAAAATCACAATCGCCCTTCGTAGCAGGGATAAGAACACCGATATCCCCTGTTTATAAATAAATAAACAATATCTATTAGAAAATGACCCTCATGCCTCAACTATCAAAGCTCGTGAACACGGACGAAAATGACCCTCGTGCCTCAACTATCAGAGCTCGTGTCTCAACGGTGGAAGTGAGGAAGTTCCCGAAGTCTAAAGACTAGCACAAGCAAAGGGTTAAGGGTGGTCTTCAAAAGAGCTGTGTCTGTACGATCTCCATGATCATAATCGACGTTCCCAATCTAGATCGGCAAACACCGCTGCAGGACATTTCGCGGAACCTTGTACTTCGCTAATACAAGGTCGTCTGACTATGGCCAGTGGAATTGCAGTGCAGTACGTGCAGCTCCCTGATAGAGCAGAGATAGAAACGCCCGCGCTGGTATTCCATTTCCATATTCATCCTCATCAGTAACCACATGGTACTCCATTTCCATATACATATATACCATGACGAACAAGAAGCACGGCACACCAGGAGCAAGATCCCACAGTTCTGGGACAGAAGCGCACCTGCTCCCCTAACCCTGAAGCCTAAAATCACAGGTGGCCTGCTCTCCCGCTCCCGCCACCATTCCACGTCACCACGAGACCACAGACGGCGCAGCCAGAAGCGATCTACGGTTCTTCCATGGAGGACACGGGCAGGTCGCTAGCAGCGGGGGCGGGCGTCCTCCGGGACTCCATCTTGGCGGCCACCTCCGCCACCACCAGCCTCGATAGCAGCAGCCCCGCGACGAGCGCCGACGCCATCAGCATCGTGAACACGGCGCTCCAGCTCCTGGCGGAGATGTACCCCGTCAGCAGCGGGCCGACGGCGGCGCCGATCGACCCCGTGCCGTCGATGATCGCCGTCACGGTGGCCAGCGCGCGGGAGTTGCCGTTGAGGGAGCTGTGCGTGCCGAGGTCCGCGGACACGGCCGTCGTGATCAGCGCGTAGGGCCCGTTCACCAGCATCCCGGTGACGAACATGAGCGCGATGTTCCACGCCAGCGAGACGTTCCCGTAGATGCGGTAGAAGAAGAGCGCCGGTATCGCGGAGAAGGTGAAGCTCGCGGCCGTCAGCGCCCGGGCGTCCAGGTGGTCGGAGATGTGGCCGGCGAGGATGCCGCCAACAACGCCACCCACGTCGAACAGAGTTGACAGTACCCCGGCTTCGGAGTCTGACAAGTATTGTCCACCGATAGCTGAAAACAGGAACACAGAGTGTTGATGTTAGTACAAATAGTTCTTAGAACCTGCAATTCGATGCAGTAAAAAGGCAAAACCTTTCGATTTTTTATGGTCTATGCATCTATCGCGTGGCACTGAATTATTTCAGAATTAGTCAATAGATTCTTTATCTTTCATAGCCTAATAAAGAAACAACTATGCACATTGAAACACAGAAGTCAAATTATTCACGCAGCAGCATATTGCCACACACTTGCCAGTAGCTCTCACATCATATGTCGCTTTCTTTCATGGTTTGTTTCAATCAAATACCTAACAGTACCTAAGCCGAGTGAGAAAATAAGAAACATGCCAAGAATTACTTTTCCCCCTGTACTAGTAAGTCAAAGAGCACCATGGTTGCAGACTGCATTTCAGTGGAAGTGTCCCCAGTGCAACTGGAATGCTATGATGTTTAGAAAAGTCACCTTCAATTCTAGGGAGTGCTTGTCAACATATATAAAGGGTCGGAAAGTTTGATTTGCACATCACAAAGGGCTTACAATTTCAATTGCTAGATTAAATGTTATTATTTTATTATATAAATTTGGTTAAACTTGAGATCCTTCGACTCCCCATGAAAGTCGAAAGGACTTATAATTTGGGAATGGAGGGAGTAATATATAATATCTCAAGCACTCATTCTAACTAGTGACGGGCGTCATATCATAAAGTTTGTAACTCTAAACACCAAAACATGCTTTCTGATTATCACAATGTGCAATAAGGGTTAATTTCGTAAAAGCCCCCCAAAAAAGGAGAGGCTGTGGTAACTGCAAAAATATAACTTGACAAACCTGTGTGGCTGATATAAAAGGGAAGCCAATACAGGAACGTATATGCCACAAGCTTGCAGAAGAAAAGGCAGAGGGCAAAAGGAGCTACACCAGGAATTCTCCACGCCTCAATAAATCCAACTGCCTTTTCTTTTACATCTGATGAGCGTCGTTCCAACAGGGGAGTGTCCATGTCACTCTTCTCATAATCCTTCAAATGGAGATCCTCCTGGATTCCAATCACATCAGGCCCAACAGGCAAGAAGAGGAACACCGTGAGCCCGACCAGTGCGATCATGATACCGGGCACCGCAAAGGACCAGCACCACCCATACTTCAGCATGGCAGCAGCAATCAGAGAGCCAGATATGTTTCCTACGGATGTGTGAGCATTCCATATTCCCATTATCAGTCCCCTCTTGCTCTTCCCAAACCAGTTGCCAACTACTGCGACCACTGAAGGCCATCCAGATGACTGAAACAGGCCAGAAATCATCTGCATGCCCAGAAAGTAGTAGAAGTTGTGTACATCGAACCAGTAGCCGGCTCCAAAGGCGGCGGTGAACAATCCAGTTCCTATCATTCCTATAGTCAGCAGGATCCTCAGATCCACCCTATCGCCCAAATGGCCAGCAAAGAACATGCCAATTGCATATACACCAAGAAAAGCCAAGTCAATCTCGCCAAGTAATGCAGTGCCATCTTCAGCGTTGAACGGAGCCCAACCGCTGGAGAGAGTTGTATTGTTCTCTGCACCTTTCAAATTTTGAAGATAGAGATGACTGGGCCAATGCAACATACCTAGGTTTTTCTTTGGATCAAGAACACTCTTAACAATGCTTGTAGTTTTTCTGGTGGCATGGTAGCTGGCGTATGATAAGAACGTCAGTAGTAGCACAAGAGCCTGGCATGATCTGAAGGAGATGGGACTCCCCCGGACACACTCAAAAAGTTGAATTCCCAAGGGCTTTCTGCTACACATTTTGTTTTTCTGATGACTTGAGGAGCCCATGAATGAAACTGAACTGATTTTTCCTGCAAAGATAGCTCAAGTCAGGAAGAAGGCCGGCCGATGTTACGAAATTGCCTTAGCGGTGTCGGTGCTGCCTGAAAAGGTCAAATAGAGCCGACATCAGAACCATCCACAAGACCACATAAGAGCTGACAATTTCGTTTTGTAATACTAAGTAATCCCATGACAATAAGGACGATAAGCTGGTTACCATTTTGTCACCAAATGATAGCATAACTACTTCAATTTTAATATGATTAGGTGGGATGTTATGGCATCGATAATGAGTTGTAAATTATTATTGCAGAACAGTTCTAAATTCAATTTAGTTAATTGAACAGCACTTGACATCAGCATAAGCATTCACATACACCTAAAATTAAGCCTCCATCAGAATAGACATAGTCTGTAATAAAATAAACCTAATTGCGTAGGGAAGGCGTAATCAAACACTCCCCATCAGATACGTGTATAGTATACATACTGTATAAAACAACAAAGTATCCAAATATAGTTTTGCGATGTATATATATCTACATACTTATCTGTAAATAATAACTTGGCACTATTAAACTCCTTTGATAGACAGCAGAAACTTACTGTAAACCAGTGAAAGGATGTCAACAACAAGGGGCAAAACTTATGTCAAACATCTACGGAGGAGTACATGAACATCAAAGGCAACACTGCGATTTAATCCGGTTTGCTCCGTACAACCAATCGCCAAATAAAAGGGAAAGGAACGTGCTTTTCACAATGGATTAAACGAATAGCTAGTGGCTCTGAATTCAATAGGCAGAAAAAGGCAAGGAAAACTCGTTCAGATATGCAACTCAGGGAGGGAAAGGAAGCATCAAAGGCGAGAGGGAAGAAGGTACGGAAAGCAACACACCAAAGGAGCTCTTCATCAGGGAAGAAAGAAGAATAGGATAGGTTGGGACACAAACGAAATCAAATCAGGTTACTGCCAAACTAGCGAGGGAAAGAAAGAAAGCCGGCGATCCGTTACTAGCGCTCATCTCTCCGGAACTGAAAGCATGCTCAGGTGTAACTAAAGGAACGCAGGAAGAGCAAGCACACGGGATGAGTAGATTGCAGTCGTACCACCACCTTGAAGCTAGGAGAAGTGGTGCCAGCCGCCGCTGCTGTCCTTGAAGGTTTTCCAAGGGAACGGCAGAGCTGTTCCTTGCTGCGCGGAGGAGCCGTGAGGGAGGCGGAGGGCAGCTTTCTGGGGCGCCTCGGCCGTGGCTTCCGAGGAGTTCCGTGTCTTATAGGGAAACAGAAATTCACAATAGCCTTTTGGGGTTTTGGCTGGCCGTGGTGACCCGGGGTTTTTTTTTTTTTTTTTTTTTTTTTTTTTTTTTTACCTCTGGTTCGGGTCGTTCCCCGGTGAGGTCGCACCCAGTCACCCACGATTGTTTACTCTACCATGGTCTTCTTATGTTAAGATAAGAGATTGTCAAACTTTTTTTTTATACCACCATCACTAGCTCTGGAAACCTGTGTAAACAAATTAAGGTACCCCAATAGGATTATATATAGATTTTCTGGTACGTTTGGCTTACTGACCGTCTGCATCCAAGTAATTCTCATGAGCCTACAGTGTTGCTACCTCAACAGGTAACAACTGTAGCAGCCTGCCGAAAATATCAAAAATTACTGTTCATACGCAAACCCGCTCAGAAGGTTGAAAGTTGAACTTTTTCGCGAGTGGAGGGTCAAAGTTGTCCGGTTTTGAAGTTCGAGGTTGAAATCCGAACTTTGTTGCAAGTTGGAGGGTGTAAATTGGACTTAACCCATGAACTTTTGAACTCTGCTGGTGCTGCTCCTTACGCACACCTGTTGGTGATCACACGCACCTAATTTTGCACATCCGGCCGGCATATTTTGCTGCAGCCAGTTGAAAGCTAATGATATGAGAGGATATAACGAGTGGATATTCTCCTGGGGACGGATATTCCCATCCCAGCGCTCGCTAAACGCCTCCTAACCGGATCTTCTGGTTAAGCCCCACAACTCTAGGGCCCTCGCAAACACCATATCATGGCCTGTGCGCATGCATGTGCCGTTTATTCTATGGCCAAATTGCAGCTACCACAACTTCGATAGATGACATCGTCCACAAAGATCTAGTACTTAGGTGGAACTCAGGCAATAATTCGACGAGCATAGACAGGTACGTAGTAAATAGGTTTCATCCAATCCATGTGGTAGCAGGAAGCGTTGAAAAATAAATAAATAAAGAAAAACAAGGAAAAAAGAAAAACCTTGCCGGCCGAGGAGGCGATCGAGGATCAATGGATCATCTCTGCCTGGTCGTCGTGAATTGCTCAACAGTTGATGCGCGGAATGAAGCCGTGGCGACGTGCCTGCACATGATGGGATGGATGATGAAGATTGAAGAGAATCGAGCGAGGAGACACGCAATTCGCAAGCGTCCAACAAGCGTGCAATCGGTGGCATGAGATGAACAGACTACAGAGAGGAGAGCTACCTTGGTCCGTCGTCGTACGGAGGGGTCCCGGAGGAGCGCCATTGCTGGGACCTGGGAGAGAATAGTAAACGGCCAGGTAAACACAAAGGGGAAAGAGCAAAGCAGCTTTTGCCTATTTATGTGTACGGACAGGCGAGAGATAGTACTGGCGACTCTATTGTCGGTTGATTATATTTATATTCTCGCATAATAGATAAAAGAACACCGGGTTGATTTATGTACGATTATTAAGTACAGCTGCTAAACCTATTTGCTATACAGCTTCAGATAAAAAGAACTTTATAAAAACAATTGTGGAACATATGGTGGGATCAGATAAGGACTCTGAAGCTTACTCACTCTAGCTTACTCACTCTGTCCGTAGAAAAGAGTCATTCTCGCTTCCAAAAAGTCAATAGCTTTTAACTTTGATTCAATATATTTAACAAAATATTTTTTTTATAATTAGTATCATTAGATAGATTGTTGAATATACTTTATAATAAATTTATTTAAAGATATAAATATTGCACGTGTTTTCTATAAATTTAGTCACAGTTGAGAAAGTTTCACAAGCATGATTCCTATAATAACTCTTTTTTTTTTTTTGTTGGAGAGGAGAAGGGTTGTGTGTGTGGCGCGGTGGGAGTATGTAGAAACCCCAAAACGTGGTGGCCTATATTATCATGGCACGGTGTCGTAAGTCGTCGCTCCGGAATATTCTACGGCTGGCCCGCTAGCTACGCTCCAACTGCAGTCTGCATTGAACGATGGACCCTGCCGGACTGATGAATCAATCATCCACCGCGCCCGGCCGGAGTGATGAATCAATCCACTCGGATCCGCCCGCGGCGCGGAGTCGCTTCCCGCCCGTCGCATCGCATACCTCCTGGCCGTACTGCCACGGCGGCGCCCGTGCCCGTGCCCTGCTGCCGGCGCCTCCGCGTCCGTGGCCACAAGTTTTCTAGGCGTTTCGTGGGCGCACGTTTCATTCGTGAACGACGGGGCCTGCAAAACAACTCTTGGACGAGAGCGCGCGTTCCGTGACGGGGCCGGGCGGGCGCGGCTTTATCCGGGCGCATGGAAGGAAATAGCTCGGCTGGCGTATCTGTTTTTCTCTTGGTGGGGGACGAAAGAACGACGGATTGGCGAATCCCCGGCCGGGCTAGTTAGTGGCGGACGCGGCCGGCGCCGTCGCGGTCTCAGCTTCGACGGACTCGCCAGGCAGGCAGGAAGGCGAGAGGTGCATGGGGCTGAGATGGCCTTTTTATCTCTCCCGAACGGAGACGAAAATGATACGAACGATTCCTACACGATGGCATGGCACAGCCGCAGAGGCGGTGCTGGAGAATTTCATAGAGCTACCGGATAGCTGATCGAGGTGTTGGAGATAATTGGCGCCTCGTTCTTTGCGATTATTAGCAAGAAGAAAACCAGAACACGATACGAACGATCGAAGGAGATAACTGGATGCAAGAGGAAAACCAGAATGGTACGATCGAATCGAAGCAGATAATTGGATTAGCCGATTAGGACCTAAACCTTACAACAATCAGCTCAGTGCATACTTAGGACTTGCATTGTTTGGGTAGATATATGAGCACATCCAAACAAGGTCTTAACACTGAATTTATCGAATTTAAAGTAAATCGCAAGAGGTCTAACTTAACTCATATGCGCAAACTTGGAAGCTCACCGTTTAAGGTGGGTGCTCTGGTCAATAAGATTACTTTGTCCAATTCATTGGCTCGATCGACAAACGCAATATTTGATGAAATATATATACACACACAATCTAAGATCTCCTATGGACAACGGACCGACTCAGTCCCATGGATGGCCTAACCAGCATGCTTGCCCCTTACTATATCAGATATAGTCGATGAGTCAACTATCGATCTACTTGTGCGTTGTAGGTGCCTGAAGAAGTTTTGGGATGATATCCAATCCTAGGCAATTAGCTGTCTACCAAGCATTAAACGTTGAATCAATTTTACATCGGTATCACATTTGTGGCACACTGTCGGATGTTTACGGGAGCATTTGGATGGCGACCGAAGTACGTCACGCCGCGCCATAGTTGCGGCATGTGTTTGCTTCGTGCCCCCAGTTGCGGCATGCCGCAAAGTTGCCGTTCTCCGCTAGTTCATTTTGCATATCAAATGCTGCCACAGTTGCGGCGGCCATTTTCTGCGCCGCATCTTCAGCATGCCCCGGACTCGGTGTAGCATCTTCTGGACACCGTCTAAACGCGCCCATAGTTAAATTTATCTATAATAAACTGCAATGGTTAAATTTAAGCTGACAAATTGGGGCATATATACGATAGGACCAACATGGACTCTGCATTTCGTTACCGACGATAGGCCCAACGTGGACTCTGCATTTCGGTACCAAAATTTAAGCTGTAGTGTCCTGATGTTTGCTAATAGATTTCAGAATGGACTTGTCAAGAGGGAGGATCTGTTCATCACAACCAAGGTAATCTGAATTACAGAATGCTACCTTCTGTATTCTACTGTAGGTTTTTTTTGCCCCACTCTATTCCATAATCTTCATGTGATTGAAAGTTGGAATCTGTTCCCATTGCAGCCGTAGAACTCAGATCATGGTCATGTGCTTGACGCCTGCAAGGATAGCTTGAAGAAGCTGCAACTCAATTATCTCGATCTCTATCTTATTCACTTCCCAGTAACTACTAGGCATACAGGTAAGTTCCTTGCCCTTTGCACAATATTTAGAAAGATTCAATGAGTACATCACAGAAATGTGTATTTCTGTAGGAGTTGGCACAACTTCTAGTTCTCTTGGTGATAATGGCGTGCTAGACATTGATTCCACTATTTCATTGGAAACAACATGGCATGCAATGGAAGAACTTGTTTCCATGGGACTGGTGCGCAGCATTGGAATCAGGTAAACCGAACAAACAATTTTCTCTGTTTTGTTAGCACCAGTTTGACATTTGAGATATTTAGTCTTAGCAAGCTTCCCTTTGTATTATGATTCATTACATTGGCATGCTTCCCTTTTGTACTAGGAATATTGCTGGTGCTGAAAGCGCAGTGTAGTTTCGAAATATCCTGAATTGGAGTATAATAAGTCTTACACTAAAATTTTCTTGCTGTGACTTTTTCCATGTTTGGTGATTTACTTTTCATGCTGGTGAAGTCACTTTTTTTTACAACAATAATAATAATATCAACCATCACAGTGCGTACCCCCTTGGGTGGCTCCAGTGCCAACACCGAGTGGTTCGGGTCGGTCGACGACCGTGCAAGGAGGTTGTCATTTCAAATCTCCATTACAACTAGCTCTAGACTATCAACCATCATCCTTGTTTAACAAACAGGAGTACATTTTGTTTGGATACTCTGCAATATCATCAGTTCTGGTGCCAGTGTGATCAGCTAACTTGGCATTGTGGCAGCAATACAATTTGCAGAGCTTGGCTAAGAAGTACGGCAAGATGCCGGTGCAGCTGGTCCTCCGGTGGGGTCTGTAGTGTAACACGGTGGTGATCCCCATGACCTCCAAGGCGCAGTAATACATTAGCACACCACTTTATGTATGTTCACTCATTGGGACATGTTTGGTTTCAAGCAGGAGCATTTGCCAAGTGAGGACAGGAGCTTGCATATGTATGTAACTGTGATGTGAACATGTCAGGCTTTTTATCTCTCTTAAAGGGAGCAATGCAATCTGGTTACAAATGTAACTATGTATGTCTGCAAGATTAAAATGTTTGGAGTATATAGTGTTAACGTGTGCTCTTATTGGTTCATTCTCAAACGGATTGTGTCGATTTTATATTGCTAGTAGTTCCATATGGATAGCTTGATTTTGGAGGCATGCCCCATTAATGTTTGAAGGCGTTGTACAGAACGCCTCTAAATAGTATTTTAGGCATTCAGAAAATGCCCTTAAATGTTGATATTAACAGGCATTTTGGAAAAACGTCTCAAAAGACCTTTTACTTTCATGTTTTAGACGGCGTTTTAAAAAATGCCTCAAAAGGTCTTTGATGGCATTTTGACAATTTTTTGAGGTATTTGTAAACGCCTCCTATCATGGGACGTGCTGTAGTGTTAAGGCAGTGCGGTCACTATTGTTCTAGTTTTATGGGAGTTGTGGAAAGAGCGGGGGTGTGCGAGTGTTTGATCGACGGTTTTGCCGCAACACGTGTCAATCGAGAAAACCAAATACAAAGGTCAGGCTTTGGGTTTTACTTAAATGCCTTCTCCATTTAGCATGATACCTGATTAGGAGATATTAGCATCCGGACGTCCGGATAGAAGCGCGCGTCCTGACGTCCACGCCTCCTCAGTCACGCACGTCAACGGAAACGCTGCGCCCACGGCTCCTTCCTCCTTACCCTCTCCTCTCTCTCCGCGAGTCTGGACTTCACGCCTCCTCCCAGTGCCCACCGCCGCCCTCACGCGTTCCTTCCCTCTGAACCCCCTCCCTCTCCGCACAGGCAGGACCCAGGAGCAGGGATGAGGACGACTGGACGAGCGCCCCCCGTCCGCACCACCCCAGGTGCACTGTACACCTCGACCGCTGGGCCCCAGCATGCCCCATCCGTCGGCCCCGACTTGTCGTACCCCATTCTCTGACGCCCAGGCCGTGTCCCATGACTATCTACCTCTGAATATGAAACACTTGGACATACGTAAGAAGCAAATGAAACATTTATAACATATACTTAAAACATGTGTGTGAAACATATGCAACATCCAGATAAACCACTTGCAACTTGCAACATGAAAACACTTATTGCAACATAAGACTGAAACGGCTGAAACATTTTGAACATACTCTTTGTGACATATGTGTGAAACATATGCAACATCCAGATCGAAACGCTTGCAACATACGTTTGAAACAAATGACACATTTTGAACAAAAGCTTGCAACATGCCTTTGAAACACTTGCAACGTGCCTCTAAAACACTTGCAACATGTGTAACATCCCGATCTACTTTTGCAAACATCGGCATAAAATACTTGCAACATGCCTCTGAAACATTTGAAACATATGTTTGTAACATGCGCTGTAACAGAACCGACCAAATTATAAGAGCACAAGTACAAAAACAAGCACCGAAGCGCTCAAATTTTCGAACTTGAGCCCATATAATCCCGGTAGTCAATCGAAATCACGAAGGATTTCAAACCAAACTGCTTACAACCAGGATCGCATCATTCAACATACAACATCATACGTTACATTTCACAAGTAGTTCTGAAATAAGTTTACACACACGGAGTAGCAAATATTACAAACCAAGTTTAAAAGTAGCGGAAGCATAACACACACTAGTTAATTAAATACTGCCAGTCTGGATGATCGACATCTCGCAAAAGCATGAGGAAAGTACATAAAGATGATCACGCCCTTGTGATCTAGTCATCATCACCCGCAGGGTGGAGACACGTCTTGCAGAATCCCTGATAAAGCATGTCATCTGCAACAGGAGGGAATAAACCCTGAGTACTGGAATGTACTCAGCTAGACTTACCCGTCGAAAACCAGAAATAAGGTGACACCAAGGATTATGCAAGGCTTACACAAGGGGCTAGCTGACATAACATTTTGCATAAAGGCATAAGTAATTGAAACTCTTATAACCTGTACTAGCAGTTATTTTTAGCATTTACCTGTCATCTATCTTAGCACCTGTACTAAACATGCACTTGATTATAATCAAACAACATTATTATTATATCCATAGCAGGTATATCATTATGGCAACATTGTATCATTCCCTTAACCACCAGTTCATTTAATGAATTCTACGTTGCCGCTGCTCAAGTCAAGTGCTCACTAACCGGGAGCGACGGCGATTCGAATCGAATTCCTATCCAGCTGGAGGGGTATTTCTAACACTCACCGTGCAGACCTCTGCCAGGGTCGCACAGGCCACCGTTTCATATGATTCAGGAATCGCGGGTCCGAATAATGTCGTGACCCCAAGGGCGACACTCTGCCAGGTGATAGGGACTCTAACCCCCCCTTGGTCTCACGCCAATGTCCCCAAGCACATCCTTTCTCTCCTCCAAGAAGCAACCTACCATTCGATTCCCGGCCTGAACCACATTACTCGGCTTCGCGGTCGGAACGGGTTATCCGGCCAACTAAGTGTTAGACTGCGTTCAACATGACTCAAGGACGTACAGCGAATCGGTCCTTAAATGACTCAGACGGGCATAGCTCCACACCCAAGACGTGAAGTGTCTTGCGGCTGTACTATCGAACTCCCGCCCGGTCTCAATTTCATTTTTAAGCATGGTTCCATTCACGATAGCCATAGAGCCACTCGTGACTCCTTCCTACATCTCGCGGATGACCGGAAATCACCCGACTTCTACCGTACTAAGCAGGGCTAAGCATTGACACGTGCCTAAACCTAATATAGGATTAAGTACGATATCTGGACAAGGACAGGTATAATGCAACAAGTGTTTTCATATAACTCCTACAACTTAATGCAGTAAACAATTAAAAGTACTCAAGATTAATTTATAAATCAGTAGGTTCAGCATGCACCGGGGCTTGCCTTTCAGAAAAGTTGAAGGCCGGTGGTCAGGGCACTCGGGTAGATCTTCTGACGGAGCTTCCCCGACGTTGGGTTCTTCTGCTACTTCCTCCGGTTGACTCAGCACCTCCTCCGGTATCGCTTGTTCGAATTCGAGAAGTGTCACTCCCTCCGGTACACCTATTGCATGAATGCACAATAAATACCATGGATGCATAACGAAAGATGCAATATGCTCGGAATGGAATGCATTACAACAATTTAATGCTCTACTCAAATCACTTCAAAAGAGTAGGTGCAAATTTCCTCTCCGGTAGAGAAATACTCACCTAATCTACTTAACCTAAGATAAAGCTGCTCATCCTCAGTTAAGGCCCTAACACCTAACAATTACAAAAGTAGCATGTCTTAGGATATCACACCATATCAATCAGCAAAACACCACAGTAAGCATTCTGGACAGCAGCTACTTGTTTTTATCACAACTGGAGATTTACAATTCCAAAAGATATGATCTAAGCCAATCTGGAAAGCCTAAGAAATGTACTACAATTCATTTTCAGACCTCAACTCCAAACTCCTAAGTTTTCCATGTCAAATTTCATAAGTTCCAGAATCTGTCCTCTCCAAAACAGAGAGTAGCAGATTTTTAACTGCCACTTTAAACAACAGTAACTCTCAAACTACTAAGCCAAATGCTTCCAAATTTTAACACAAGCTAGTTCATCAAGTTTACTCCAACTTTGGTATTTACAAGTTGTCCAGCAACCAATTTTATCAAAGCCAAATTTAGAATTACTACTTAGCTGTCCAGAAAACCTAAAATTACAAAGGTTAAATATTTATTGATGTGGCAAACATTCTCTAAAACCAAACTAATGCTACTATAATTTCACAAATATCACAAAGACACCAGGAAGTAAGGTGTGCCCACCTAGAACATTTATTTAAACCCATTTCTCAATTTACTTAAGTAATTAAGTGGAATTTCAAACATATATGTAAACTGCTCCTAAAATTCTACAAAAATTACAGGGGACTCTCTGACCCAAAAAGAGACCACAGTAAAAATTTAAACAAGTTTTATTCACAGAAACTCCCTACACAGAATTCACAAGCTAATAAGGCTGATTTTTGCATAAATAGGAAACCCTATTGAAAAGTGTCAAACAACATATTTCATATTTTTCTTAGACAGTCTAGGGTACCAAGACATTCTCCAAAAAGTTATATGAACATTGCACATGTAGAAAAATTACAAAAATTCATTTAAATATTTCCTAGAATAACAAGATAGCATAATAACTTGAAAAGTACTTAAGCACTGATGCCCAAATTTTTACCAGAGCTAGGGCTAGCATAGAGTAACCTACCCACAAATTTTCATTATTTATGGAACACTGAAACTCAAGATATAAATTTAACAAATTTGCATGCATTCCAAAACACATTTAAAGGATCTATGAAATTCTTACAGAATTTAAACATCTCATGCCAGATCCATATTTTTCTAAAATACTATACATTATGTAGACCCTAATAAAATTTATCTCATGATTTTTGGATCATTAAAACCCTAGATCTATATTTTTCCAACTTGTACAAAAATCAGTGACAAAATAATAAAAATGAATTTCATTTCGGATGACTGGGCCGGCCCGGAAAAACTCGGCCCACACTCGCGCGCGCGCGGCCCGCTCAGCGCTCCCGCCCGCGCGCGACACTGACGGGCGGGCCCCCGCGGTCAGCGACCGGAGACAGGGGAGGCGGAGACCCGCGAGCTCCGACGAGCTCGAGCTCGCCGGAGAAGAGCTCGCTCGGCCAATTGAGCACCGCCTCGTGTTCTCCGTCACCCGGTGCGTCGATTGGTGCTCGTGGAATGGATGGGGATGGGGTGGAAGGGGCTTGTCACCGCGAGCGGCGGCCGGTGATGTCCGGTGGCGGCGCACCGTCGCCGGTGAGGATGTACGGTGCGGTCTAGGCTCGGTACGAGCTTCACCGAAGCTAGGCGGATCCATTTTGCTAGGAAGGGAGGATGGAGAGAGACCCGAAGCACCCCGACCACGGTGAGGTCCCATGGCGGGCTCCGGCGACCTCTCGGAGACGGGGAAGAAAGCAATGCGGCTCACCTTGAGTCAAATCGCTGGCTTCGGTGGGTCAGGGAGATGGAGGGTGGTGAGGCGGAGGGATTGGCGAGGTCTAGCGGCCGGGGATGCGGTGTGGCTCGCGCTTGAGCTCGCCGGAGAAGAACGGCAATGGCGGCTCGGTTTTCTCCGCTCTGGAGATGAGAGAGGGAAGGAGGAGGAGAGGATGGGCGGATGAGGTCTGGACGACCGCAGAGACACTCTTCAAGGCGCTCGGCAGCTGGCCAAGGCGCCAGGTCGCGCGTGGCGCGTGGAGGACACGCGGCGGCGATGGCCTGAAACGGTCGGCCACCTGACGCTGACGAAACTGAATCGGGGATCGGTGACAGCGATGACCGACTGACAGCCGAAGTTTGAGCTCCTACACCTCCTAATCCAGCTCGAGTTAGAAGAAGATGATAACACCAAAATTGTAGAGCTACATGAGGACTACAAGTTTGTCAATTGGAGTTTGGGCTGGTTCGGCCTAGATTTGAAACTACAGAGCTCCAAAGTGGTGCCCCTTGAAACTGAAATGCAGTTCCAGAGATCAATGCCGACTGAAACCCTAACTTCTTGACACTATTTCTCCTAAACTATTGAGAACCAGGTGATGGTGATATTGACAATGTTGTAGAGCTATGTGTGGACAACAACTTTGTCAATTGGCTCTAAGACTGGTTTGGCCTAGTTTGTGAGTTACAAGTTGCTAAAGTGAGGTACAGTGAAACTGAAAAGTCCAATTTCCAGACTTAGAATTTTTCTAAGTGTTGATTCCCACTCAAGCTGACTTGTGGGCCATTTTTGAGCATGCTCTGGTCATTTTCATGAGATGGCCATATTAGAACTTTTGTTCCTCATGAAATTCTCTACAACTTTACTTAAGTGTGCTCTTCCATGCAAGGTCTCTAAATTAGACTTTTTAATTGGTCAAACTAGAGCCTTCTAGGGTCAAATGGTGGTCAAACTTTTCTTGGAGGGCAATTTTGTAATTTTGGTCAACATGAACCTTGTTCCAAATGTTACCCTAAGTATAACTAAGGTGTTGTAGGTCATGATTGGCTACCTTACCTTTTTGTTACACCAACTATCAAATACTTCATGAAATAAATCAAACAAACCCTAGAATAATTACATGTGTTGCATCACATAAAATAACAAACATGAATGATGCATGCTTATGTTTATGCCATGCAAATGCAATGCAATTAAGGACTAAACACTTGAAGTGTTACAGCCCTCCCCCCTTATAAAAATCTCGTCCCAAGATTTGGAAAGCGTACCATTTTTCATAGAATTCCTTATAACCATCCCGCAAATAGTCCTCCCGTTCCCACGTAGCATCACTCTCACTTCCCTGATTACTCCACATCACTTTGTACCACTTAACCACTTTACTTCTAGTTACTCGTTCCTGAGTATCGATCACTCGGACTGGCTTTTCTTCGTAGGTTAGGACGGATTCCAGCCTGATATCACCTAAAGGAACTTGTTCCTCAGGAACTCGAAGACACTTTTTAAGCTGAGATACATGGAAGACGTTGAATATGGCACTCATTTCTGGAGGTAACTGAATTTTGTACGCAACAGCTCCACTCTTGCCTATGATTTGAAAAGGACCCACGTATCTTGGTGCAAGTTTCCGCTTAACACCAAAACGTTGGACACTTTTCATTGGAGAAACTTTCAAATACACGAAGTCTCCAACTTCAAACTCGAGTGGTTTTCTACGATGATCCGCATAGCTTTTCTGCCTAGCTTGGGCTGCAGCCATATGTTTTTGGATGGTACGGACTTGTTCCTCAGCTTCCTCAACAAAAGCAATACCATAAAATCTTCTCTCACCAGATTCGATCCAATTTAGTGGGGTTCTACACCTACGACCGTACAAAGCTTCGAATGGAGCCATCTTAATACTCTCTTGATAACTGTTATTGTACGAGAATTCGGCTAAAGGTAACCATTTTTCCCAAGAACCCTTGGATGAAATGACGCATGCTCGCAACAGATCTTCCAATATTTGGTTAACTCGTTCTGTCTGACCCGATGTCTGGGGGTGATAAGCAGAGCTTCTCACTAACTTGGTTCCCAGAAGGTGATGCAAGTGCTCCCAAAAGCGAGCAGTGAACTGGGGACCACGGTCAGATATGATAGTATGAGTAGAGATGAAAACGGAACAAAAATATTTCGAATTGTCCGTTTTCGTTTTCTATATTATCAACCGTTTTTTAACATGAAAAATTATCAGTTTCAATTGGTTTCACAACCATTTTTAACCATTTTTTGTACTCTTTAATTGCTAAATGTAGAAATATCCCGAACCGACCGCTTTCGTTTTTCTATATCGTAAGTCCGTTTTCGACCGTTTCCGACCGTTTTCATCCTTAAGTATGAGGTATCCCATGAAGCTGGACTATCTGATTGAAGTACAACTCAGCATAGTCAGTGGGACGATAGTCCACTCTCACTGGGATGAAGTGAGCTGATTTGGTCAAACGATCAACAATTACCCAAATAGAGTTATGATTTTTGACAGTAGGAGGAAGTCCGACAATGAAATCCATACTTATCTCTTCCCATTTCCAGCCTGGAATGGAAAGTGGCTGAAGTAGCCCAGCTTTCATGTGCACAACTTTAACTCTGCAACAGGTGTCACATCTAGCAACATATGCAGCTATCTCTTTCCGCATCTTGGTCCACCAATAAAGTGGTTTCAAATCATAATACATCTTATTGCTGCCAGGATGGATGGACAACTTAGAGGAGTGTGCTTCAGACATAATATCATTTCGAAGCTCTCGGTCCTTAGGCACAACTAACCTATCCTTGAACCATAGTACACCCTCTTCATCTATCCTGAACTGTGTAGTTTCTTGCTCTTTCATCTTACGCTTGATGTGGAATATACCAGTGTCAGTCTTTTGGAGCTCAATAATTCTGCTTTTGAGAGTACAACTGACAGTGATGTTGTACAAGACTGCTGGATGTAGAAGGCGAGATCGATGAAAATCAGTTTCAACTAAGGAATGACAACGAGACTTACGGCTTAAAGCATCCGCAACTACATTTGCCTTTCCTGGATGATAGTGCACTTGAAGGTTATAATCTTTAATCAACTCGAGTCATCTTCTTTGACGCATATTCAACTCGGGTTGGGTGAAGATGTATTTGAGACTTTTATGATCGGTGTAGATATTGCAGACATTTCCCAGCAGATAATGCCGCCATACTTTCAAAGCATGAACAACTGCAGCCAGTTCTAAGTCATGCGTTGGATAATTCACCTCATGCTTCCGAAGTTGTCGAGAAGTATATGCAATTACTCGGCCTTCCTGCATCAACACACCTCCCAAACCTATGCCTGAGGCATCACAATAAACATTAAATGGTTTCTCGATATCCGGTTGTGCCAAAACCGGAGCTGAGGTTAGGAGGGTTCGCAGTTGGTGAAAAGTCGCATCACACTCAGGAGTCCAGACAAACCTGGTGTCTTTCTGCAGCAACCGAGTCATTGGCTTGGCTATTTTGGAGAAATCCGGGATGAAGCGACGATAATAGCCAGCCAACCCAAGAAAACTTCGGACCTCGTGAACCGAGATAGGAGCCTTCCAGTTCAGTACTTCCTGTACCTTGGCGGGGTCCACCATAATTCCTCCATCGGACAACACATGCCCAAGGAAAGGTACTTCTCGAAGCCAGAATTCGCACTTACTGAACTTTGCATATAGTTGATGTTCACGCAGTCTTGTGAGGACTATACGCAGATGTTCAGCGTGATCCGCCTCATTCACAGAATATACCAGGATGTCATCAATAAATACCACCATAAACTTGTCCAATTCAGGCATAAACACCGAATTCATCAAGTACATGAAGTGTGCGGGGGCATTTGTCAAGCCGAAGGACATAACAAGATACTCATAAAGACCGTATCTGGTAGAAAAGGCTGTCTTTGGAACATCTTTCGGGCGAATTTTAATTTGATGGTAGCCCGATCTTAGATCGATCTTGGAGAAAACTTTAGCTTTAGACAACTGATCAAACAAGATGTCGATTCGCGGTAGAGGATACTTATTTTTGACAGTGACTGCATTGAGAGGTCTATAATCTACGCACATCCGCAACGACTGATCCTTCTTCTTTACAAAGATAGCAGGACATCCCCACGGCGATGAACTAGGACGAATCAACCCCTTCTTCAAAAGTTCATTCAATTGCACCTTAAGTTCAGCGAGTTCATTTGGAGACATCCTATAGGGTCTCCTAGAGATGGGTGCCGTGCCAGGCAACAACTCAATTTTAAACTCCACATCCCGATCCGGAGGGAGTCCCGACAAATCATCAGGAAAAACGTCCGGAAACTCATTTACTACTGGAATTTCGGCCAACGCCTTTGCTTGCACAGCATGAATTTCCCCCGACAATTCAACCTTTCTGGGAAGTTGTACTAGAAAACCCTTTTGATCTGTAGGATCTCTGAGCATAACTACCCGAGCGGATGTGTCAATGAGTACCCCGTTCTGACTCATCCAATTCATGCCCAAGATAACATCTATGTCTAAACCAGGTAAAACCAATAGGGCAAGCGAATAACTTCGCCCTTCTATCTCAAACTTAAGGTTCCCCACTACTTTGTTTGTGGAAATATTCCCACTTGCAGCGCTAATACAATAACCCACACCTTCAACAGTATGCAACTTGTGTGCAAATTTAGATGCAAACTTAGGACTGATAAAGGAATGCGAAGCACCTGAATCAAAAAGTACCACTGCGGGGTGTTGGTCAACTAGAAACTTACCAGCGGTGACCACCTCACCAGATGGAATTTCCTCAATGCTGTTATAATGGGCGTGTCCCTGACGACTACCTTGGTTGACATTTTTCTTCGGGTACGGACAGTTCCTGGACCAATGGCCAGGCTTGTTACAGTTCCAGCAAGGCATGTTGCTAGGAGGAACACTGGAGCTGCCTTGGCCCGCATTACTCTTTGGCAGAGCCACTGTATATGCCTTACGAAACCCAGTTTTCATTGGCACCTTCTTTTGTGGAGGACGGAACTTAGCATTTATGGCAGGAGGGCGAGGGGAAGACCTCGGTGTCGCTGAGGCCCTTGACTGAGAAGCACTTGCCTCAAGGGCCCTTTTACGGCTCTTAGAGGCAGAATAAATAGTATTGTTGTTCTCCTGGGTCAAAGCATCGCTGATGAAATCATTGAAAGTAGTACATTTGCTAGTGCCCATTGTTTTCATCAGTTTTGGGCCGAGGCCCCTTTTGAAGCTAGCAATCTTTTTGGCATCGGTATCCACAAACTCAGCGGCATACCTTGCCAGGTTGTTGAAGGACTGCAAGTATTCAGTCAGGCTTTTGTTTCCTTGCGACAGCCTCATAAATTCTGTGTGCTTGATTGCCATAAGACCGGGAGGGATATAATTTCCCCGGAATGCCGCCTTAAACTGATCCCAAGCAATCGGGACATTGGTAGGTAGTGTGGAACGATAGTGGCTCCACCAAATTCCCGCCGGACCATGCAACTGATGGGAAGCATACTCAGTTTTCAGCTCATCAGTTAGGCGTAGCAGACGAAACTTTTGTTCAATGGTATTCAACCACTCGTCAGCCTGCAGTGGTTCTTCCGCTTCCTTGAAGAGCGGGGGCTTTGTATCCAGAAAGTCCTTGAAATCGCTGTACTGATTTGGCTCTGGGCCCTGGCGGCCAGGACGAGCCTCTCGGTTAGCCAGCTGGCGCATAGCATCCGCCAACATGCGCTGCCCTTCGACCACTGTCTGCATCAACTCGGCCGGAGTAGGTGGTGGCGGAGGGGGTGGCTGTTCCTCCTCCTCATTTCCACGACCCCGACGTAGATTGTACGACATCTGCAAAAATGCATAGCCAATGAGCACTGACGATGTGGGAAATTTGTAGATGAATTATCGCGAAATGTCAATCTGACTGTATGAATAGATTTCTCATAATGATTAAGGCACAATAATTCATCACAACCGCACACTCCATTCTAGCGCATCATTTGACGAGATCATACTTGGTAATCCAACAAGATGCTCTTTGATAAAGGCTCACTCACAGGGAGCACAACGGTTACCGGACCGTTTACGTTGCTATCTACATGATTTTTGATCTCTTGCACGGTACTTGGATTTGATCTCAAGATTTTTAGTTGACCGGGAAAGGCTACTTCAAGCTGACCACAAAGAGACTTCTCAATGAAGAGTTCCATGGTGGATCATGACTAGCCACCTCGATACCTGCGCGTGCCAAGCAGCACAGCCTTATGTCGCGCGCCATAGGAGGCCCTCGGTTTCATCGCGGCACCGAAGGGTGCTAATCGTGACACCATCATCGAACGCAACATAATAAGACATCAAGTTGTGATCGAAATTAACAAGTTCAAACTACATTCAGGAAACATACGGTTCAACCTTACATCCCAAAGTCAAGTTATTACAAGGCCTCACTCCTTCACAGGGAGGGCACAAAAGACGATCCTAACATTAAAGGCACGTGATGACTACTCTAAGCATCATCCTCCGAGTCGGTGTCATGGATCTCCCCGCCGTCCTCATCACTGACAGGCTCTAACTCCTCGTCTTCTTCTTCTTCTGGCTCTTCCTCTGGTGCTTCTGCAGGTGGGGCATCCTGTGGTCCATCAACCTCCACTTCATCATCATCCTCAGCCATGAAGATTCCCGAACCCATGTCCTCATCGACGTTGTTGTTTCGAGGCAGCAGGGGATTAAGCTCGTTGTTCAGGCGGTGCACTTCTTCATGAAGGTTGTCATTGTATTCTTCAGCATTTTCTAACTGTTGCTCGAGCTCAAACTGGCGAGCTCTTAGAACGTTCTCCTCGTGCCAGGCTTCATCCCTCTGTTCCATCACACGGACCAACATGCGTTGACAGTTGCGATTTGCCACTGTCAACCTTTGGACTGCAAGCGTTTCTTGATCACGATCAGGAATCACTTGTTCCAGTTGTTGCCGTGCTGCATCCCTAGCAGCAGTCACCTCTGCCAGCTCTGCCCTCAGCCTTTCCACCTCAGTAGGCTCGGGGCGGGGCTCACGTGGAGCGAGCTGGTGACGCGGTGCCCTGCCCCCAGTGGATTTACGAGCGGTCCTCTTGGTACGTGCCATCTGTAGCAACAGATAAGATACGACTTAAAGTGAGGATCATTTAGGGGATACGAAATTTACTTTAGTCGGGAGTACATAAATTTTTACGGAGGGAGTAAATGATATGTATGATATAATTAAACATGATGCATGCACGTTTCGTACGTCCTCTCACCTTAGTAGAAACCTAAAGTTCTAACGCTAGGCGGTGGCATACATACGTTCTCTCATATAAGCGAAACTATCGGTCTACTCGTTACGCTGTTAGTGTACCTGCAGAAAACCTCATTTCAGCCCAACAGTTTCCCAATATTAGCACACAAGAAAGCAGTAATTTAAATACTTTCCATATACACATCCCCTGATGTATATACTTCAGTATCAAAACTACCCGATATAAAGGTTCCCACAATTAAGTGCTTACGTAATTACATGGTTTAAACATGTAAGTATGCAAGTCACCAAAACTACTCTCCCCTAGATCGCCGATTGGACGATCATGCTCTCACAACTCACACTTACTAGAGCGTCGAGGCAATTGATCCATACATTACCACCCAAGTGGATGGCATCCATACAATTTCACGCCGTATGGACGACGAAACAAAAACAAACAAGGCCCCCAAGTTAGTCTTTATAATAAGCCACCTAAGAGTCCTTATTTGGGCTAAGGGATGTGATCACTGGCATACCTAAAAATAATTTTTAGAGTTTTAACCCTTTTCATAAACAAATACTTTTGTTTTTAATTACTCGTAAGATGTGTTTAATGTTGAATTATGCTCCGATACCAGCTGTAACAGAACCGACCAAATTATAAGAGCACAAGTACAAAAACAAGCACCGAAGCGCTCAAATTTTCGAACTTGAGCCCATATAATCCCGGTAGTCAATCGAAATCACGAAGGATTTCAAACCAAACTGCTTACAACCAGGATCGCATCATTCAACATACAACATCATACGTTACATTTCACAAGTAGTTCTGAAATAAGTTTACACACACGGAATAGCAAATATTACAAACCAAGTTTGAAAGTAGCGGAAGCATAACACACACTAGTTAATTAAATACTGCCAGTCTGGATGATCGACATCTCGCAAAAGCATGAGGAAAGTACATAAAGACGATCACGCCCTTGTGATCTAGTCATCATCACCCGCAGGGTGGAGACACGTCTTGCAGAATCCCTGATAAAGCATGTCATCTGCAACAGGAGGGAATAAACCCTGAGTACTGGAATGTACTCAGCTAGACTTACCCGTCGAAAACCAGAAATAAGGTGACACCAAGGATTATGCAAGGCTTACACAAGGGGCTAGCTGACATAACATTTTGCATAAAGGCATAAGTAATTGAAACTCTTATAACCTGTACTAGCAGTTATTTTTAGCATTTACCTGTCATCTATCTTAGCACCTGTACTAAACATGCACTTGATTATAATCAAACAACATTATTATTATATCCATAGCAGGTATATCATTATGGCAACATTGTATCATTCCCTTAACCACCAGTTCATTTAATGAATTCTACGTTGCCGCTGCTCAAGTCAAGTGCTCACTAACCGGGAGCGACGGCGATTCGAATCGAATTCCTATCCAGCTGGAGGGGTATTTCTAACACTCACCGTGCAGACCCCTGCCAGGGTCGCACAGGCCACCGTTTCATATGATTCAGGAATCGCGGGTCCGAATAATGTCGCGACCCCAAGGGCGACACTCTGCCAGGTGATAGGGACTCTAACCCCCCTTGGTCTCACGCCAATGTCCCCAAGCACATCCTTTCTCTCCTCCAAGAAGCAACCTACCATTCGATTCCCGGCCTGAACCACATTACTCGGCTTCGCTGTCGGAACGGGTTATCCGGCCAACTAAGTGTTAGACTGCGTTCAACATGACTCAAGGACGTACAGCGAATCGGTCCTTAAACGACTCAGACGGGCATAGCTCCACACCCAAGACGTGAAGTGTCTTGCGGCTGTACTATCGAACTCCCGCCCGGTCTCAATTTCATTTTTAAGCATGGTTCCATTCACGATAGCCATAGAGCCACTCGTGACTCCTTCCTACATCTCGCGGATGACCGGAAATCACCCGACTTCTACCGTACTAAGCAGGGCTAAGCATTGACACGTGCCTAAACCTAATATAGGATTAAGTACGATATCTGGACAAGGACAGGTATAATGCAACAAGTGTTTTCATATAACTCCTACAACTTAATGCAGTAAACAATTAAAAGTACTCAAGATTAATTTATAAATCAGTAGGTTCAGCATGCACCGGGGCTTGCCTTTCAGAAAAGTTGAAGGCCGGTGGTCAGGGCACTCGGGTAGATCTTCTGACGGAGCTTCCCCGACGTTGGGTTCTTCTGCTACTTCCTCCGGTTGACTCAGCACCTCCTCCGGTATCGCTTGTTCGAATTCGAGAAGTGTCACTCCCTCCGGTACACCTATTGCATGAATGCACAATAAATACCATGGATGCATAACGAAAGATGCAATATGCTCGGAATGGAATGCATTACAACAATTTAATGCTCTACTCAAATCACTTCAAAAGAGTAGGTGCAAATTTCCTCTCCGGTAGAGAAATACTCACCTAATCTACTTAACCTAAGATAAAGCTGCTCATCCTCAGTTAAGGCCCTAACACCTAACAATTACAAAAGTAGCATGTCTTAGGATATCACACCATATCAATCAGCAAAACACCACAGTAAGCATTCTGGACAGCAGCTACTTGTTTTTATCACAACTGGAGATTTACAATTCCAAAAGATATGATCTAAGCCAATCTGGAAAGCCTAAGAAATGTACTACAATTCATTTTCAGACCTCAACTCCAAACTCCTAAGTTTTCCATGTCAAATTTCACAAGTTCCAGAATTTGTCCTCTCCAAAACAGAGAGTAGCAGATTTTTAACTGCCACTTTAAACAACAGTAACTCTCAAACTACTAAGTCAAATGCTTCCAAATTTTAACACAAGCTAGTTCATCAAGTTTACTCCAACTTTGGTATTTACAAGTTGTCCAGCAACCAATTTTATCAAAGCCAAATTTAGAATTACTACTTAGCTGTCCAGAAAACCTAAAATTACAAAGGTTAAATATTTATTGATGTGGCAAACATTCTCTAAAACCAAACTAATGCTACTATAAGTTCACAAATATCACAAAGACACCAGGAAGTAAGGTGTGCCCACCTAGAACATTTATTTAAACCCATTTCTCAATTTACTTAAGTAATTAAGTGGAATTTCAAACATATATGTAAACTGCTCCTAAAATTCTACAAAAATTACAGGGGACTCTCTGACCCAAAAAGAGACCACAGTAAAAATTTGAACAAGTTTTATTTACAGAAACTCCCTACACAGAATTCACAAGCTAATAAGGCTGATTTTTGCATAAATAGGAAACCCTATTGAAAAGTGTCAAACAACAGATTTCATATTTTTCTTAGACAGTCTAGGGTACCAAGACATTCTCCAAAAAGTTATATGAACATTGCACATGTAGAAAAATTACAAAAATTCATTTAAATATTTCCTAGAATAACAAGATAGCATAATAACTTGAAAAGTACTTAAGCACTGATGCCCAAATTTTTACCAGAGCTAGGGCTAGCATAGAGTAACCTACCCACAAATTTTTATTATTTATGGAACACTGAAACTCAAGATATAAATTTAACAAATTTGCATGCATTCCAAAACACATTTAAAGGATCTATAAAATTCTTACAGAATTTAAACATCTCATGCCAGATCCATATTTTTCTAAAATACTACACATTATGTAGACCCTAATAAAATTTATCTCATGATTTTTGGATCATTAAAACCCTAGATCCATATTTTTCCAACTTGTACAAAAATCAGTGATAAAATAATAAAAATGAATTTCATTTCGGATGACTGGGCCGGCCCGGAAAAACTCGGCCCACACTCGCGCGCGCGCGGCCCGCTCAGCGCTCCCGCCCGCGCGCGACACTGACGGGCAGGCCCCCGCGGTCAGCGACCGGAGACAGGGGAGGCGGAGACCCGCGAGCTCCGACGAGCTCGAGCTCGCCGGAGAAGAGCTCGCTCGGCCAATTGAGCACCGCCTCGTGTTCTCCATCACCCGGTGCGTCGATTGGTGCTCGTGGAATGGATGGGGATGGGGTGGAAGGGGCTTGTCACCGCGAGCGGCGGCCGGTGATGTCCGGTGGCGGCGCACCGTCGCCGGTGAGGATGTACGGTGCGGTCTAGGCTCGGTACGAGCTTCACCGAAGCTAGGCGGATCCATTTTGCTAGGAAGGGAGGATGGAGAGAGACCCGAAGCACCCCGACCACGGTGAGGTCCCATGGCGGGCTCCGGCGACCTCTCGGAGACGGGGAAGAAAGCAATGCGGCTCACCTTGAGTCAAATCGCTGGCTTCGGTGGGTCAAGGAGATGGAGGGTGGTGAGGCGGAGGGATTGGCGAGGTCTAGCGGCCGGGGATGCGGTGTGGCTCGCGCTTGAGCTCGCCGGAGAAGAACGGCAATGGCGGCTCGGTTTTCTCCGCTCTGGAGATGAGAGAGGGAAGGAGGAGGAGAGGATGGGCGGATGAGGTCTGGACGACCGCAGAGACACTCTTCAAGGCGCTCGGCAGCTGGCCAAGGCGCCAGGTCGCGCATGGCGCGTGGAGGACACGCGGCGGCGATGGCCTGAAACGGTCGGCCACCTGACGCTGACGAAACTGAATCGGGGATCGGTGACAGCGATGACCGACTGACAGCCGAAGTTTGAGCTCCTACACCTCCTAATCCAGCTCGAGTTAGAAGAAGATGATAACACCAAAATTGTAGAGCTACATGAGGACTACAAGTTTGTCAATTGGAGTTTGGGCTGGTTCGGCCTAGATTTGAAACTACAGAGCTCCAAAGTGGTGCCCCTTGAAACTGAAATGCAGTTCCAGAGATCAATGCCGACTGAAACCCTAACTTCTTGACACTATTTCTCCTAAACTATTGAGAACCAGGTGATGGTGATATTGACAATGTTGTAGAGCTATGTGTGGACAACAACTTTATCAATTGGCTCTAAGACTGGTTTGGCCTAGTTTGTGAGTTACAAGTTGCTAAAGTGAGGTACAGTGAAACTGAAAAGTCCAATTTCCAGACTTAGAATTTTTCTAAGTGTTGATTCCCACTCAAGCTGACTTGTGGGCCATTTTTGAGCATGCTCTGGTCATTTTCATGAGATGGCCATATTAGAACTTTTGTTCCTCATGAAATTCTCTACAACTTTACTTAAGGGTGCTCTTCCATGCAAGGTCTCTAAATTAGACTTTTTAATTGGTCAAACTAGAGCCTTCTAGGGTCAAATGGTGGTCAAACTTTTCTTGGAGGGCAATTTTGTAATTTTGGTCAACATGAACCTTGTTCCAAATGTTACCCTAAGTATAACTAAGGTGTTGTAGGTCATGATTGGCTACCTTACCTTTTTGTTACACCAACTATCAAATACTTCATGAAATAAATCAAACAAACCCTAGAATAATTACATGTGTTGCATCACATAAAATAACAAACATGAATGATGCATGCTTATGTTTATGCCATGCAAATGCAATGCAATTAAGGACTAAACACTTGAAGTGTTACATGCGCTTTCAGCACTCCTTGCTATTTCGGAATGGAGGCTCGTCGAAGCGTGGAGCTCACCGGTGGCGCGGAGCTCACCGCTCCGGTGGAGAAGGCCACGACAGGTTTGGTAGAGAAGGTCGTGGTGGGTCCATGCACTCTAGAAGCTCGTGGTGAGCAAGAGGCGTGGTGAAGAGGGAGCAAGACGGCCTGCTGCACTCTGGCACGGTGGAGATGCCTCCTAGCAGAATGGAGGCGCAGTGGAGAGGGAGGCACGGTGAGAGGGAGGTGCGGTGGAGAGCGCGGTCGTGGTCTAGTGGAGACCTATCGTGACGCTGCGGTGAGGTGGGTTTTTTTAGAACGGTTCGGGGCGAGTGAATGAGCACATAAAGGGGTGGTCATTGGGCTGGCGCGGGCAGTCCACCGTCTCGAGTGTTCGGCGGCGGACGGACACTTGTAGGAAGAATTAGTGTAGCGGGTTAAGCAATTGTACGACATTATCTCACTTGCATATTCACGTTTCTATAATGACTTCATCTCAGGATGCTTTGTCCTAATATCATGAGAGCATCAACACTCAAATAATACCCTTACAAATCCTCTAGCAACGTGCGAGATTTCCATCTAATAAAAAAATAAAATATAGGAAAGAGAGAGAAAGAAAGAAAAAATGGACGTACCTAGCGCTCAGACACCCGACTTCAGGGGCACGTCCGGACGCACCTCGGGACCGTCCGAGTGTCCCCCGCACGGAACCACGCCCGCCCCCTGCGTGGAACAGAATAGACAACGAAACCCGTCCTTCCTCCACTCCCCAACGCGCTCCTGCCCCCGTTCCCCAATGCATCCCGTTCCCTCACCGCGCTCATGTCCCAAAAGAGTAGGTAACACTTTAACTGCAATATTGCAAAAACATATGGAAAGCTATGTAGTGCAACATCTGGTTGTGTATACTGTAACATCAAAAAAAATATTGCAACATTAAAAAACATACACTGTAACATCGAAAAATATCTACTACAACAACGAAAAATGTGTACTGCAATATCGAAAAAATATGTACTGCAACATCGAAAAACATGTACTGCAACATCGAAAAAAATATGTACTGTAACATCGAAAATCATGTACTTGTGTTGAGAAACATTGGGTTGAGATGGAGAAAGCAAAGCCTGCTGTAACTGATTACCTAAGACGTTGTCACAAGAAGTTGTGGACTAGAAGTTAATTCAGAACCATTTGCAAAGTGGACTATGTGACTAACAACTTGGTCGAGAGCTTCAACAATTGGATTAAGTAGTACAAGTCCATGAATTTGGATAATTTGATGGATAAGATCGAACAATTAATTATGATGAAGTGGAACCAAAGGAGAAAAATTGGAAAGAAATTAGATGGCTTGATTCTTCCCCACATAATTAAGAAACTAAATGAACAGAGTAAAGAATTGAACTTGAAAGTGTCAGAATGCTCAGAAGAGGTGGCTGAAATTATCTTACTTGGTGGCAGGGGCTTTAGGTTTGTGGTGAACTTGGTTGATCGAACATGTTCTTACAGACAATGGCAAGTCTATGGCATTCCTTGCAAACATGCACTTGCATTCATTACAGCACTACCTAATGCACCTATTGACAAATATGTTGACTTCTACTACTCTATCGAGAAATTTAGAGTAGCCTATAGTGAATTAATCCCTGCTATTCCTGACAAGACACAATGACCTAAATCTACCCATGGCTTCTTCATGTATGGACCACTACTAAAGTCTGTAGCTGGTAGGCATAAAACTGAAAGACTTAAATGCCGTAGTGACAAGAAGGGTAAAAAAGGGCAGCACCAATGTCCTATCTATAAGGAATATGGGCATCACTTGCAGAACTGCAGGAAGGGCAGCAAAGAAGACATTGAAGCAATGAAAACTCTAGGTACGTTTCATCTTCTGTGCACATTTTATTTTTATTATTAGATCAGATTATTTACTATCTATTTGCTTATGTAGAGGGACACCGAAAAAGAGAAAGAAGATTACCAAATCAGCACAGAGTTCCATTGTGTCATTGAAGGATGAAGCACCAACACGTTCTATAACTTTTCCACCAAGGTTAGCTCAATTTCCACTTTTCTTGGTCCTGGGCACTTATGATCAGGCCCAAGTCTATGCTTTAGGCACCGTCACCAACCACATTAGTATACAATGTCCAACAGCCACATTAGTATTTTGGCTGACAGTATCAATGTCAAATATTGGCTTGTAACTGAAGCAACTAATTCTAATTCTAATTCTGGTACTTTCAATATTACTGTAGTCAAAACTTGGAACCTGAACCTACAACTAATAAGAAGAGAAAGGGTGCTGACTCCAATTCTGGTCCAGCAGGAAGGTAATTAATAAAACTTGAATAAATATTGTACTAATAGAAAGCTAATGGTGACTTCTAAGTACCAAACTCTCTTTTTTTTTAGTGTAAGCTTGGAGATTACAAGTAGAAAAAAAAGGAAAAGCGGGGTTCCTCTAACTCTGGAGCATCAAAAGGTAGTCTATACTAAATCTGAATTTATTTTGCATGGTCACATTTTCGATTTGATCTCAATTTTTGCATACACATGAACATGTATAGGTGCAGAAGTGGTTCAAATCAACCTAAACCACTTTCAATTGAGCTTCCTACGTCCAAAGATAAACCAGAAACGGTTGTCAAGTTAAAGAGCAAAAGAAGGAAGAAAAAAGTAGATAAAAACGCTGCAAAAAATCTTTTGTCGCAGCTTGATAGCCCTGCGATGGGCACAAGGAGTAGAAGACTGTAGCCAACTATTCCTGCACAGAGCACAAGAAGCAAAAGAAGGCTGAGTTTGTGATTGTTGTATGACAAAATTGCCTAAATGTGAACCTATATGTTCCTGTGCATGTCAACCTATATGTTCCTCTAATTGTGATCATGTGAACTTGTATGTTCCTGGAGAGTGCATGTGAACCTGTATGTTCCTCTTATTGTGATCATATGAACCTGTATGTTTCTCTTGAACTTTGTGAGTTTCCCAAAATAAATGTGTTATTGTCATTCTGTATGGTATCTTTTAAAATTGGATGTTGTTGAAGACCTATTGTTGTCAGATCATGTATCTTTTTTTTTGACAAACTTGTCATTCATGTGCCTAAAGGATTCTGGTATCTACCTCTGTCAGACCGAGTTGTTGGCTGCATCAGCGCTGATTCCTGGCAGCGGCGGACGCCGGTGATTCTAGCAAGCATGGGAGTCTCCAAGTGTCTATTGTTTTGTTTTCTCTGTTTAGGAGTTCATATGCATATCTGGCTGATATAGATGTGCTCTGTTTCCTTCGCGTTTGTACCTGTTCATATGTGGTCTTGTATGTTTCCCTTTTCGTCTAATAATATAGTTTGGGTTCATAAAAAAAGGATTCATTTTGACATACTTGTCATTCATGTGCCTAAAGTGAAACATTGCAGTTCGAGATAAAAACATTGATAAAAAATAGCAATATCAACAATGGAATGTCAGTATCGGTAAAACATCTCTAGGGGTAAAACCGACTTTTCACATAGGACTTAACACTGTTAACAACCCAAACTGACGGAAGTGTCAAATAGGAAAGGAAAACTCGAGTTTAGGATATATAAGAAAGATTTTCAGTTTCGATGTCAAATAGGAAAAGAGCATTATTTTTTGGGCCAAATAGGAAATTTTCTCTGGTAAAAATGCAGATTATTAGCTACCCCAACAATATGATTTATATGACATGAAAAAATGCATATCTAAGTGATTTGATTATTTTATTTTCTCTATAGATACCATTGCGATCCTTGAGTCACTTGTCCACTTCAGATGCTGCTAACAATTAGGTAAAGCTGGCTAACTCCTTTGGCGAATTTAGAAGTGTGGTTTCTGCAATGTTCCATAGGAATACAGCAAATAAGGATGTCACCAACACCTCCTTGAGAACGGGCAGTAGTGTTTGGGCCTTAATTCTGTAATTTGTGGCATGTGAACTAATTTATCATTGGTTCAAGTATTGGTCAGCGTGAATACATAGTTTTTCCCCTTTCATCTGCACATGCTAGCTTCAACCTCCATGTTTTTCTATGGAATTCAACTTGCACTGCCAAGTATCTTGGTTACATTTGCACACGAACAATACTCTATGATTTTAAGGATGTTTGGTTGGGAGCCACGCTCCGCCACGCCACGCTGTGGCCCGCCATCATTTAATTGGGCAGTGTTTGGTTCAGGTATTGAGTCTGGCAGCCACCGCACCGGCCCTCACGATTCTCGCCACACTCTGTGGCGATCGATTTGGCCGCCACGGTTGTGGCGCCGCCACAGTTGGCATGGTAAAAGCTGGCTCCGAACCAAACAACCCTTTTGTATCTCTTTTTTCCTTAGCTCTGATAGTAGAACGTGGTGGCGCTCGCTAACTACTACATGATTTATGAGTTCGACTATCACCGTCAAGGTATGCTTCTCCCTATTTTGTTCCCCTTTTACTGATTCAGTTTAGTGAACCTGGATGTGGATTCTGATTAGTCTGTGTGATAGAGTTTGATTATTCCATGCTATTTTTTTTCCTCATTGATGGAGATTTGATTAGAAGCCACAGAGATCTTATAAGACATGTTGCATGTTTTTCCATTATTTCTTGCCTAGAAAAGGTTTACCCTTTGTTTACTAAAAATTGCAACCCTGTGCAAAACCGAGCACCCAGCCCTAACTTAAGCTAATTGGGACAACTGATCCTGAGACATCAAAGAGACAAGTACCTGATGTAAATGCATGTAAATGTCCGGCCCTTATAACTTGATTCAGACAATGCCTGTATTATCTGTACTGAACTGCAATTCTTTTTCTGTTTCTGCATTCATAATCAGTGCCCCTCACCATGCATCAGTCATCTCTGTGAGAGACAGGAGCACTGCAGGCTCTGAGAAACAGTACCACATGTTTTTAGTCTGGAGTCTGGACATATGGAGCTACAGAGCTTCCAATTATACACGTTGGGCTCAATTAAGAGTTTATTTTCAAGTTACAGAGTTTTTTGTTTATCATGGCTAGAAATAGTTTCTGGACAGCTGCTGGTCATTTGATAATTCTAACTAAATAGCAATTATCTTTTGCATGGCTATTTGTTTATTGAAAACAGAAGGAGCTACTTAAAGGTTGTGATGATGTCATGTTTCCGAAAACAGATGGAGCTATCAGTGGAAATTGTATGGTTCTTACCGGAAATTGCTGTTTTTGGCTTGATCTATCTGTGTTGATTAGAGGTTGTGACATGCAGTGTGCAATATTTCAATTTGAGGTTCGGTTCATCACATTAAGGATAAATGAACTTTCTTATTTTTGCCTATCTAGCACTTAGCTACTGAACAAAGCTCCAGACTGCTCTACTTTCCCCTGGGCCAGCTGACATTGTAAAAGAATTTATCATGGAAGATATGTTAATACACTGCCCTACCTCAAGGCATCTGTGTGGCTTCAGTCCATAACTTTATGTTGCTCGTTAGGCAGAGGACGATGTATCATGTATGGGAAATCTTCCTTTGGACACTGATGTGTTAGAATATGGATCAGAGTCGGCTCTTTGGTGCTGGGAGGTAAGCTGGATGTTACTTTTCAAATTGGTGTTCTTTTGATTCTATTGTTTTGTATTTTTCATTAAATATTCTATCTTTTAAATGCATATGCAGATAAGAGATCTGAAATTGATGCTTGCGAAAACACGCAACATTCTGAGTACATGGAAATCTATCAGAAAGAAAATCCATGAGAAAACCACCAACATCTATTGTAAGGAAAACTTTGTTCTTACATTGATCCACAATTTGCTCTGTGAGTAGTAATTTATTTGCACATTTCATTTTGCTGTGGAAAATACATAATGAGAGTTTGTCCAATTCTTTCAATATAATGGCATGTTTCTCGGCCCCAATGGGGAAAATGGTAAGCTTTATTGTTATAGTTACATTCGAACTGGCCAGATGCTAAATCAACTTATATCTATGCACATATTCATAGAACCTGTAAACCTTTATTTTCTGTTCCTTATTTCTTACTCGCTCACTCACTAAGCATAGCTATCATTGGAAAAAACTTTGCCAGTTTTGAAAAACCCGAATGCTCGCTCCGGTCGAGAATCGTGAAGCAAAGGGTTACCAGGCTCCAATGTATGTGTGATTAGTCTGAGAGTCCATGAACAATACCTATTTTGGTTTTTGTCTATGGAAAGTTTAATTTTCATGATTCACCGAGTCTAGACGGCATGCAGAGGTGTTGGAATTAATTTAATCTATTTACTATAAATGAAGATGACTATAATTTTTTGTGCTCACTGGTTCTGGGAGCTAATTAAATGTCTATAGTGAAAGAAGCAACTATTATATGTATGTTTCTATACGGATATATACCACTGAAAACTGGATGTCAGTATTATGTTGTCAACTGCAATTCTCATTAAATCATATTCTGAGATAATTGACAATATGCAGTGATCCTCACACCGGTGAAAAGCGATGCACCAGGAGAAAACTTCAGCCTACTGCCTCTGCTGACCAGAAGTGCAGAACTAGGTAGATCACCACAACAGAACTTTAGGTGACCTTAACAAAATTTTCACCCATGCTCTAGGTGACCATAACAGAACTTTCACCCACGCTAGCTTTTTAATGGCTTGTCCTCAAACTCTTGTTTGCCTGTTCTGTTCAACTTTCACAAGCAACTCAATGTAGACAGACCTTCCTTATCAGGAATTTGTGATTAATGTGGAAGTAGCAGCTCACAGCACTAAAGAATATTGGAGCCATTTACAATATGCAAGAATATCTGAATTTTGATTTTATGATACATGATATATGATTTGTTATTAGCAGTGTGATTTCCATTGTTACATTGTGGCATATTCTCATATCTTAGGCTCTATCATTATATGAGGAAAGCTAATTTCCATTGTTATTAGTACGTTTGAATTTTAATTCATACTATGCATGTGGCTTACATGAGTTTTTTTACCATGGATATGGATTGGTGGGCACCATGGAAGAGACCTCAGGCTCCATTGATGTTCTGATGCTTGTCTTTGATTCCTTGTAACTCTTTCAGCACATTGCTTTGCACGCTGTCCGTCCATTAACCCCTACGCGTAAAATTGAAGTATCATATCTGCAATCTAGAGAAAACCACTTTCTGTTATGATTCAGTATAAACATATAGTATCTAAAAGTTTTTCATTTAGAATTGACTGTTTACTAATCACTGACAATGTTCATTCCAATGCAGTATGTAACCACAACCACGGAGCTATTGGAATAGTTCGGAGCAATGACTACCAAGATGTACTTGGCGTAGTAGTGAAAGTCTTTTGGAGCACTATAAGATATTGTAATGTGCTTGGCTATTTGTGACAGCTAATGTTTCTCAATGATCCATTATTTTAGGAAAAAAAATAAAAATCATCTTCCATAGTAAATAAAATTGTGGAAGATAGTCAATAGCAAGAGTGGAATGAGTGCCTCATCACACTTGGAGAATCATTTTTTTTATAACAGTCAAACATTAAATATGAAGACCGGTGGTCTGGGTATACTTTATGAAGCAAACTGATAATTCAAAGATATGGTTAGTTTTAAAAGGTTGAGGAATCAATTAATCTTATTATGGTGATATGAACTTGTATGTGCGTATGTACAAATGTACAATACAATAAATGCATACCTTGATGATTGTAAACCATCAATGAGAATTTTATCCATGCACAAAATTTAATTTGTAATATTGACATTCTGAACGTCACACTCGCATTATTTTTTTTTAACAATACAACAAGTTCATCCTCAAATTATCAGGGCATCATTTATACCCGTTGCAATGCATGGAAAAAGCTTATATAGTAGAGTTGGTGAGCCTATGACGCCGCACTCTCCGTGATCGTGTTAATTTCATGAATTTTGCCTTTTGAATTAAATGTCACTCTAACGTTAGTATTTAATTTTATAGTATTATTATCTTATTGTGTGATCCGTGTGTTTTTAGTTAAAAAATATCGAAAAAAGAGAGAGAAAATACAAAAGAAACGCGGGAGAAAACGGCCCAGGAGAAGGCCCGTGCGGGTTCACTCCCCACTGGGCCGAACAAACCCCGGACTGGCTACCGCCGTCCGCCGCATGCCCCGCATCCGTCGTTCCACCCCGCGTCCCGGGCACCCGGCGTGCCGCGTGTGGTCTCTCTCTCCCTCTCTCTCTCTCTCTCTCTCTCTCTGCGACGGCTGGGTGGGCTACAACCTCCGCCGCCGCCGCTGCCGCTGACGCCGCTGCCGCCGCGACCCTACGCCAGGTGCCGAGGACTTCGTCGGTCTCTTCGCCGGCGACGAGCACAACCAGGTATTCTCATCCCTTCTCTTCTCTTCCTGTTGTGCAAAACCGAGCACCCAAACCCTAACTTAAATCTATTTGGCTATTTGATACCTACTGACTTCAAACTTTTTTTTTGCAAAACCTATCGGGTGTAATGTGTACATCGATGTCCCTTTACTGGGTCCGCTACTTTCCCAAACCCTAACGTAAGCTATTTGGCTATTCGTATTCCGATCTGATCTAAAAAATAGTGTAGACATGTATTATTCGTTTTTTTTGGCAAAGATTTCCCCCCTGGGTTTGATTCAGTACTCTATTATAAAGTTTTGATTGAATTGCTATATACTCCTATTCTATACATTTTTTGATTCGATACATGTATTATGAATACCAGAGTTCACTAGCAGATTTTCGTTTCGTTTGTTCTAACCTTCATAGTAGCCTATTCTACACTGATTCTCCTGCTTTACTAGCGCTGTACCTTATTACAATAGCTGATACCCCCTAACCTGCTGTTACATATTAGGCTGAGCTGACTGCCCCATTCAATAAAGAAGGCGAAGGACATAGATACCAGAAGCAACACTGAACCCATCTTGCTAAACCTAGTTTTTGAAGTTCTATCTGCTGTTGGAAGTTGGAACAACTTACACCGATATCATGGTGAGTTCATTTCCTCTCCTGTTGAGTATCTTATGCCAAGTTAACATTCAGTTTTGTGATTCCAAACTTCCTATTCCAATTGCCATTTCATTTTTTTCCTCATACGGTGCCACTTTACAGGCAAACCTTGCTGATTCTTTTCTAGCGGATCTGGATGAACTGTCAGACAATGAAGGCTATCCTGTGAGTTAGTTTCTATTTCATGTAACTGTATTTTTTTTAAGGGGGTTTACAAGGGTTTTTGCTGATCTGCTGTAAATTTTTTCAGGAAGAAGACAACGCTGAGGAAGCGGGTAGAGAAGAAGAAGATGATGATATGCCTGACCTTGAGTCTCTTAATTATGATGATCTTGATAGTGTCTCAAAGTTGCAAAAGACACAACGCTATAATGATATAATGCAAGTATGTAATGAAACCTGCCCCCAATTTCTTGAGCATGCCTGGTATTTTATATAAATTTGGCTTTCATTTAGTTATTGCGAAAGTAGAAACTGCATTAATGTGGTTGTAGGGAAAATGGACAATGATATTAGGTTGAACAATGCTTTGCATTAGGGAAAATGAACGATTATCTTAGGTTGTACATTTTTTACATCTTTAGCATACTCCCTCTGTTCCAATTTATAGGTCGTTTTGGCTTTTCTAGATACACCACTTTTATTATGTATCTAGACATATTGTATATCTAGATGCATAGCAAAAGCTATGTATCTAGAAAAGCTAAAACGACCTATAGTTTGGGACAGAGGGTGGTATATCTTATCCAAGCATTGATGCATGTGTCTTTAAGTGAGAATAAATATCTGTGATTATACTCAATGCCACGCTGGTTTGTTCTAAAAATATGATGCTGTTAGTATCTTTGACATTTGACCTCTTAATTGTTTGTTTGCAGAAAGTTGAAGATGCACTTCAGAAAGGCACTGACTTCTCTAGTCAAGGTTTCATCCTGGAGGAGGATCCAGAGTACCAGCTTATTGTTGACTGCAATGCTTTATCAGTGGATATTGAGAATGAAATAATCATAATCCATAATTTCATACGGGACAAGTATAGGTTGAAGTTTCCTGAACTGGAGTCCCTTGTTCATCACCCAATCGATTATGCCCGTGTTGTCAAGAAGATTGGAAATGAGATGGATTTAACACTTGTAGATCTGGAAGGGCTTTTACCTTCTGCAATTATAATGGTTGTTTCAGTGACAGCATCAACAACAAGTGGGAAGCCTCTTTCTGAAGACAATTTGGAAAAAACCACTGAAGCATGTGACAGAGCCCTTACCCTTGATGTGGCAAAGAAGAAAGTGCTTGATTTTGTAGAGAGCAGAATGGGGTACATTGCACCAAACCTTTCTGCAATTGTTGGCAGTGCTGTTGCCTCCAAACTGATGGGTACTGCAGGTGGTCTGGGAGCACTTGCAAAAATGCCTGCTTGTAATGTTCAATTACTTGGTGCAAAGAGGAAAAATCTTGCTGGATTTTCTAGCGCCACTTCTCAGTTTCGTGTTGGCTATCTTGAACAAACTGAAGTATTTCAGAGCACCCCTCCAGCTTTAAGAACTCGTGCCTGCAGACTTATTGCTGCAAAATCAACTCTGGCGGCAAGGATTGATTCTATTAGAGGTGATCCAACTGGAAAAGCTGGACGGAACTTGTTAGAAGAAATTCGTAAGAAGATTGAGAAGTGGCAAGAACCGCCTCCTGCCAAGCTCCCAAAGCCACTTCCAGTTCCGGACTCCGAGCCTAAAAAGAAGAGAGGGGGTCGTCGTCTTCGAAAAATGAAAGAAAGGTAAGCTAGCCTAAGCTTCCCGGAACAGAAATATGTGCTGAACAATTGTTGTGATTAATTGTTTTGTATTTATTCAATTGTTATTTTTCCATGTGAACTTGCCAATGCAGATATGCGCAGACTGATATGATGAAGCTTGCAAACCGAATGCAGTTTGGGATTCCGGAGGAGAGCTCACTAGGTCAGTAGCATTACTATGACGTATTTTATGCTGTCTGGTTGTATAATTTCTGCATGCCTTACACTGGAGAACAATTACCCTTGTGACACAATGATATTTTGCTATCATCAGGTGATGGCTTGGGGGAAGGTTATGGCATGCTTGGACAGGCAGGGAGTGGCAAACTACGTGTCTCAGCTGGACAAAGCAAACTTGCTGCTAAAGTGGCCAAAAAGTATGTTATATTTGTTCTTTCTCCAGTATAATATTTGGATACCATTTTCGCAACACCTACATGAGATGGAGGCTAGTGCAAAATGTTCTTTCCAATTTTCTGTTTTTAAGTTTGCAAGGCAAAAATTAGCGAACACGCTTGATGACAGGTGTCCTCCATTGCAAGATATGACGGGTCACAATAAGAATAGCAAAAATAGATTTCTACATGTAGTCTGATTCACAAAGCTTGATATTTCAATGTTTTGCTCATCCCATCCTAATTCGTCAATCGGTTCTTTACACACGTTTAGGCAAGTTACACTGCATGTGTGTTGTGTATCAGGCACAATTACTGCAAATCAGTTCCATTAGCCTAATAGTGTTTATCATTGTGTGCTCTTGTAAATGTATTACTTAACTGCACTATGTTGCTTGTATTTGGAATATTTGTATTTCGCAATGGCCTATGCTGTAACATCACTTTGATTCTATACTGCCTTTTGATATCAGATTCAAGGAGAAGAGCTACGGTAGCAGTGGTGCAACTTCAGGATTGACTTCCAGTTTGGCATTTACACCAGTTCAGGTGAGACTTGTTTCTTGAGCTGTCTGCATGTCTTGTTGAGGGCCTGTTTACTTTGCCCATGTTTTAGGACACGCTGAAAAGATAGGGCAACAATTTTTCATGTTCCATCTTAGTTCACTCCTATGTCAATTTATACCTTGAAGTCTCTAATTAACCTGTCATTTAACTGTAATTAATATATGCTGAATAGCATGCATTTTCCTTTTTATTCGAAGTTAGGCGCTGTGTAATCTTATAGGCTCCATATTATGTAGCATGACTTTGTTTGAGCATTTTCTCCTAAGGTTAATCGCTAGGTCACACTATGTTTGGGTGCATTTTAACATATTTATTCACATTTGGTAGCCCACTTTTGTTTAATTTCTAACATTAATTTAACAAAAGGTCCATGCTGATATATGAGTATTTCTCTTGTCTGATGTTCATTATCCCTTATGCACTGCAGGGAATAGAGCTGTCAAATCCACAGGCCCAAGGAAACCTTCTTGGAGGTGGAACTCAGAGTACTTACTTTTCTGAGACCGGCACATTTTCAAAGATCAGGAGGACGCAATAGAAGCCTTCCCCATTTCAAAGATCCGTAGTCTATATGTCTCGTGTACAAGTTGAAGCGATCGTTTTTTTCTCTCATGGTTACTACTAGTCGAGAGAGGTGGACGGGTCTGGCATCTGATTGGTTGATGTGATACGTCTTGTATCGTGCGAGCTCGCGCTGTATACCTGTTACTCCGTCTGTTCCATGTTAAGTGCCGCTTTCTGGTCACGGGAATTAAGGAGAGGTAAAAAAAAGGTGGGATGCACAGGAAATGAGTAGAAGAGATAGAGATGCACTTGAACTTGGAAGAATTTAAAGATGCATTAAGATGCGAAAATGACACTGATAAAATTCAAATGCTAGAATAACACTTCTGACTGGCTAATAGCTGTCACTGCTGCTAGCTACGTAGAACATATTACGTAAAGATATTTTTTATAAAAGCATCCAAGCAACAAATTTAAATGTCTCGTTTGGTACAGCTCTGCACTGATGGAGTAGCTTTTTTTTTTATCAGACTTGCTCCTGCCAGACGTCCGGACTGACAAGGCGTTTGGACGTATGTGCTTGCAGTCCGTTTTCGCACGCTCACGTGGGGTTCATGCTGCCCTGAACGTTATCAGAATAGAGAAGAGGGGGAGGGGGTGGCAGATGCCCAGCCGACATCGGGAGGAGGAGATCGAGGCGGGGCAGCAGAAAGCGAGGAGGGAGATGTAACACCTGATCTGCTTTTGCAACATCCAGATGCAACACTTGCAACATTCGTCCGAAGACAGATGAAACACTTGAAACACGCATCTGAAACACTTACAAAACACATAAAGAACACTTGAAAACCATTGTAAAACATATGTATATCAAGATAAAATACTTGCAACATATGTGTGAAACATATGCAACAACCAAATAAACACACTTGCAACATATGTCTGGAAAAACAGATGAAACATTTGGAACAGACGCTTGCAACATACGTGTACAACAATTGCGACATCCTAATCTAGTTTTGTAACAACCGAATGAAACACTTGTAACATACCTCTGAAACACTTGAAACATAGACTTGCAACATGTCAGGCGTGACAATAGTGGGCGGCGACCACCATGTTCGGCGAGCCTCGAGGCGGTCGCGAAGTACTGCACCGCCACGACGCCCTTGCCGTCTCTAGCCGTATGAGGAGGTGATGAGGAGGACGCCGGTGCTCGCGCCGACGATGAGGCGACAGATGTGCAGGAGAGGGACCTTGTACTGGTACCCGAAGCGGAAACCATCCGAGGATATGAACAACACCATAGGCTTGGGGAGCTTGGAGAGCGGACGCGTGGCAGCGGACGCCACAGTCACGACGGTGAGGGGTGGGTGGAGCAGGAAGAAGGCCGTGGCGGCGGCGAGGGCCTCGGTGAGGAGGAGCTGGAGCGGGAGGGGGGGGGGGAGGGGTGAGGAGGGGCGTGGGGGGCAAATGAGAGCTGGGGTGGGGCCACGGAGGAGAGGAGAGCGGTGGTGGGTCGTGGCGAGTCACTGGGGTTCAGACCTTAACTGAGTGGGGGCAGTTCTGCCATAACAGTCGAAAGTGGAGTGCGAGATTTTTTTTTTTCTTTTGGTGAGACGGCGTCAGCACATACGCCCGCACCCCAGTATTACCATTTTTTTTTTGTCTCTATTAGCACCTCCAGTCCACCGGAGCTGAAGATGTTTTGTGCGTAAGTTAAAACGTTTGGTAAAACTTCTCGTAGTAGTAGATCTGTGAGAACCAGGTTCAGTCCCTGTATGTAAGAAAAAATAGAAAGTTGTGCCTGGCCGAAGTTGAAATTTGAGTTGTATTAAAGGACACACGACGTGAATAATACTGATTCCTACTACATCCTACTCAGCCTGAAATAGAAAGGACAAAAGAGGACGTTCCGCCCTCATTTCGTCCCGTCCATCGACTCTCGAAATGGACAATAAATTCGTCCAGATAAAAATGGTGAACAATCATATATTTAATAGCTTTCCAGAATTTCTAAAATAGTAACGAGAGACGGAGAACTAGCCCGCTCTTGAGATACAGAGCAAATTGTATATAAAACAATGATGTTGTAGGTTCATAAGAAGTGAAAAACTTCAACCCAATATTTTCAACACTGATGGGCCAACAGTCACAACAGATTCATTTCAGACATACATAAGTGCTACATGGACTGTGCTGCAATGCACTGTACTAAAGACCACAAAAAAAATGGGCTGCAAAATTGTGTACAAGTACTATCCCTCGTTCTACAAAATCATCTGAGATTTTTACAAGGCTACTTCTCTTAGTTCTCTACCAATCCGTTGGTTTCCTCCTCAACTAAATGACCTAGCCTTTGCACAACCATTGTAACCCTCCTCAATTCTGTACAAATGGCGTCTCCCACGCCTTCCCTTCCATTACTTTACTACTGTCTATGATAACTAATAGATGGCAAATCTGGAAGCAGGTAATGATAGCTGAACATTGAATCTTTGCCACGGGTCATTACTGAAGTAGGCCATCACCTTCCCAACCAAGCCGTAGCATCTGATCCACTACCTTCAAGCTCAACTACAATATTACCAACTCTATTAGGAAGAAAGTTCAGAGTGATCTCCCATGCAATTGGCAATATTAATAATTATATTAAAATGTTTTTACAGAACTTTAATATTTAGTTAACATGGAAAGTGAATATATCGATTTCATCAAAAGCATAATCCATTGTTAATTAGGAATCGAGGATGCTTACAGCGGGATCAGTAAAGACTATAAGCTGTTTATCAGCAGTAGAAACTAGAAGATTTGTGTTCTCTTTGTTCAGAGCAATTGCTGTGACGTCCTGGCCCTTTGCCAGCTTCAGAGTATGAAAAACCTGTCAGAAAATTTTTTCTGGTGAGGATTGCACAAAGGACAACAGTGAAGGTGAATCCAAGTTTTTAATGTTAACCTTCAGGTTATGCAGATCAACAAAGCAGATTGAAGGCACGTGAACAGATTGCTCAGTTTCAGATTGTTCAGAATTTTTTGATACATCATCAGTGCCATTGGGTCCAAGCTCATGATTTCCAGTTTCAGTGCTGCTATCACACTTGTAGTTGTTGAACAAAGATGTTCCAATTAAAGCAAAATGACCATCTGTAGAAACATCGATGCAACTAACTTGTCCAGAGAAAGGTAATAGAACTGAGGTAGCAATAGGGAGTCCATTGACAGTGAAGGTAGATAATGTTTTCTTTGTTTCATTCCAAACCAAAATGATTCCTTGAGAAGATAAGCATATTGCATGTGCCTCATCGACATCAAGACTCCTTATCAGCCTGCCTGTGCGTAAGGAATGTAGAAGAACGCCTGTTGCATTTGATGAGGAAGCAACAAGTCCCAAGTCAGGACTAACAGAGCAGCAGGTTACTTCCCCAAGATGTCCTCTCATTACATGCATTGGACCTTCAACTCGACGTCTCTTTGTTTCTGAGAGGCTGCTAGTGCTGCCAGAGAGAGGACTGCGTGGTGTTGTTGGCGTAGTCGGTGGAGGTTCTTGAGCATTTTTCTTATGTGAGGAGCCTGTCTGATGAATCCTCCAGAGTATAACTGTGGTATCTCTAGACCCTGTCACAAGGTAGTTGCTATCTGGCGACAGCGCAAGGCATGTCACTGGAGCAATATGTCCAGAAGCAGTTTCAATCGTCTTCGCTCCATCTGGGGATATCAACTTCAATGAACCATCAACGTGGCCACCTATTATTGAGCAAAATGATTTTTAGTTTTATAAGAAGATTTATGGAAAGGCGACCAACTAATGAAATAAGCTTGTAATTACCATAGCACACTCCATCAAGAAAACAAGCAAGTTCAGAGTTAGTTATATAGCTCAAGCATAATGAGGCCGTTGACTGCCTGCCTAAGACTTCGAAAGAAAACCTAACTTTTAATTTATGTAGAGGGAGAGTTAATGAGTACAAGATAAATTGCAATTCATACAGGAAACCATATTAGCAGAGTGACCCTTGTTCACCCTGGATTGTTTCTTCTGTAGACTTAGTTTGAATTTGGAATATTGTAGCAGAAAAAAGCATCGCTTTCTACGAATTCCAGAAGTTGGGACAGTACATCACAAAGAAAGTGAAATGAAAAAAACGAATGAGGAGCAAAGTAGATCACACATGTTACCAAATATAAATAAAAGAAATAAGAAATCTATAAAGATAAGTAGAGAAAAGAAGCAATCACCAGTAATTATCTCTTTGTCACATGTCACAGCAACAACTGCTGAACTGCGGATTGCAGAAGCGGCAAATGCTATAGCCCTTGGGAACCCATAATCTTCCGCAGAACCAGCAGATCCTTTGAAAATGCGCATGAGTGCGCCACTGGTTGAATTTGTGGAATTTCTACCATGATGGAAAAGGAAAGGTGTTCCCTGACCATCTGGAGTATTAGGCTGCCATTGGTGAAGTGCCACATGCGCTGCTGGGGCATTTACATCTACAACTACAATAGAGTCATTTGATACAAGCATAGCACTGGCAGGAACATTGCAACGATCTGGATGTGGAAGCACATAGGATTTAAGTTCACTTGGATTTCGGAATATTGTCTGCACAGTAAATTAAAGGGTCAAGCTGTGCCAAATACTAGTGAGCCACATAGTCTATTATACCATGAATATGAAGTATGACATTACAAAAATGCTTAGTAACTGCTATACTATATTTAGACGATAGACGGTAAGTACTGCTGTACTATATTTAGTAGTTACTTACACAGCACAAGAACTGCCAGAAGTGGTTATCACGAGAATGACCAAGGAAATAGAGACGATGGACAATACATCCTGATAGAAATATATCAATAAAAAATTACCTAGATGGCTAGGTTCATACGTTCAAGAAATCAACTTACATCTTCACTACCCAATTTCGAATCCTGGCCAACTCATATTTGGGTGCCTATTTCTTATTTACAATGGAACCTAGTTCTTTGTAAGTCGGGGTTTTAAAACCAAAATGCAACAAAGATCAGATTCAGGCCTGGTTTACCACCCCATACATACAAAGAATTTTGGGTTTCCATCCTTGCTTTGCTTCAGTGGATTACCCCAAGCGATATTGTTATTTCTCAGTTCTCTGCGCATACTAGTCCAACTATCAACTAAAGTATAGAGGACTAATCCCATCGCCATAAACAATTCACATGAGGAAACCAGCTTCACTGGTAAAACTGTGCCTCAACACTTCTAATGGAGTCACTATGATGGTCTGCTGGTGGGTTCCCAGCAATGCAATTCTTCATGTCATACCTGTAGTAAATCTGACTGCCATAGGCTAAATCATGGTTCTAATCAGGAACAAGGAAGCGGGGTAATGATCAACTGGTACCAGAATAGGTTAGCAACTACAATGGAAGAAATATATTTAAATTTGTTGCAACTGCTTCTCAAATCAACTGCTGGAATTTATCTTTTTAATACGAGTTGCTTAATTTCCATTGACACACCAATTCCACCAGCAATCGGCCTATAACCCTAACATAACTTATAACAGGTTAAACAACAAAAACACTTCAACCCAGTAATACTGCTAATATAAAATTACCTGTAGTTGTAAGACCTCTGCCAATGGCTTCCTCTTCATGTGAGGGACAGTCAGCAGTTGAGATGGTGTTTGTCCAAAGTACGCTATTTGATCTTGTGTAGCTCGCCGTTCCACCTAAAGCGTTTCCAAACATGAAAGGTAGACAAAAAGGCTACAGGAAACCTGTAGATAACTTATGCACCCTGCTACTTACTGGGTCTGTAATTTTGTCAATGTCAACAGTTCCCTCATATGTGATGTAGAAGAATACATTGTTTGCCATTATCGCTTCTTTGCCCCTCTGTTTATATCTGCAAACCAGAGTCGTCAACAATGAAAAGGTGATGTATGTAGGACATGGTGATGAGAAAACATCAGAACTGGCTGCTTGGGTAACTAACAAAAAGGATGCCTGGCATCTTATTCAAGGTCCATGGATGCTACAGATAAGAAACTCATTGATGAATGGCTAAAAGCAAGAATAATCCATCCAGACCATTTTATCTAAATTAGGAGCTGAGAAATATGAAAGCAGCCAATCCTATTGATGGCCAAAATGATGCTGATAAAAAAGCAAAAAATCGAATGTAGAATGGTTGTACATATCTATCAAACTTAAGATATTATCGTACATGCAACCCAAATGGAGTGTCCATTGAAGATAGAACAAAACATCAATTGTATTAGCATGATGCAAACCTACATCAAATTACCGTTAGGATGTCTGTGCAAGCACACAAGAAAGTGGTCAAGCTAGGATAGTATAGAGCTTACCCAAAAATTAGATCAATCCACTCATGCAAATGAGCAGAGACATGCTCACTCTCAAGAGCCTTCCGGTGTTTATGGACAAAATCCACATGGTTCTCAGCCCAGGGAGGCAATTCTACAGAATCTGCAATGGTACTGGAATGCATTACTGTTTTTATCTACTCAGCTGCATAGTGGACATAAGTTGAAATGTGATTACCTAGCTTCCCTCCAAGTTGAGTTGTCCCAAAGTCAATGCCATTTATGTTGGTAAATACCTCAGGGAGGTAAAACATCTCAGGTACCTAGATGAATTACCATCAAATAATCAGATCGCTGCAACCTAGACTTGGTTTCGCCACGAACCAGTAAAGATCCATGGGAATTAGGAACTACTGCAGACACTTGTCGGTATACTTACTAGCTCTTTTACATCACTCATGTCTTCAAGAACACTATCCCATGTACCAGAAAGATCAGAAAACATGCGATCAGCATGGTCAAATTTGCCGCCTTGCAGTTGTATAGACAGTGTTGTAAAAGGCTCCACTCTGAAAAGGTAATACAAGACCTGCAAGGGATAATACACAAATCAAATGTTGTGATAACCAAGTATGCACTGGACAATAACCAAATATCAAAATTGCAGGCCACATAATCGAGCAAGAAATGACAACTTTGTGTTTCCTAAGTATTAGAACAACTGACAAAAGAGGATTGCAACAAACCAAAGTTATACAAAGGGTAAAATCACAATTAAGACACAGTTTTGACTGATGCAGGCAAAACCATACACACATATGACCTTTAGACTCCTTTATAGTCTGCTTATTACAAATTAATCAAGAGTTAAATACGGCCCAGAGCACTTGCGCACTACATAATTCACATTGCATATCCAGTATTCTAAGTAAACATCGGATTCATATCTACTAAGAAGATATACCGTGCCAGCGCTGGAGTAATGTGAACCATAATGAAACTTTGGGATGATTGGATCCTCGAATGTAGAGTACCGTTCTTGGAACTTCTTCAGACGTTCAGGGTTTAGTGCTCCAATTGGCTGCATCAAATAACACAGGCTGTGGTTAGTGATTAGCAAAAGACAGGAGCAACAAATAGGTGAAGGTCAACCTTTGAAAGATCTCGATACGACGAAGGATCATCCAGATTCAACACTCGGGATTTGTAATCTGCTACTACCCAGGGGAAAACAGGGTACTGCATAAGCAGAAACAATATTAGGACGACAAGTCGCTAGATTCGACCAGAAATATGAAGTATGCAGGATACTGACCTGAGTAATGTCATTGTAACTGCGCCCAGCCAGTGTGTTAAGTTCCATTAAGTACTCAAAATTGCTGATCTGAACAAATTAGACAAAGTTAGATATCAAAACTGTTGGAAACTGGCTGGCCTGCACAGGTGAGCAGCACCACACTCACACAACACTTTGGGGCTGGACTGCTGGAGGAGGAACATGGCTGAGCACAGCACACACTCGCACACACAAGTGCAGCAACTGAACTGAACTGCCTTCAGCCAGCTCTATTACATGGCGTATATACAACTCTAGCCAACTACAAGCACAGCTAGTACACCTACTTTTACTATAGCCACTACTTGGCACTATTGCCATACTGCTACAGTAGATAGAGCGGACAGCAGAGTTGACCTATTGCCTAACCTCTGCTGCAGCAAAACATCAGGAGCAAACAGCAGATTATCTTACAAAAACTACCAACATATTGCATAGGACAATGTATGTGTACCTCCCAATTAGCCCAGCGCTCCATCAACTGAGTTCTTTTAAGAATCTGCTCAGCTCTCTGAAATAAAAAGGAGACATGACTACCTATTATTGCATATTGACAATGTTAGATATTGGGTTAAAATGCTCAGAACACAAACCTGGGTGGCTAAAAAGATGTCATTCAAGTTAGGAGGTTTGGTATGAACAATGGCCCGATAAGCGTTTTTACGGGCATCAATATCCTACAGCAAGTAGACATGAATTTAAGCTAGTTATTCAGATGCATCAGGTAACGAATTAAAATTATGCGATAGTGTTTCATTCAGGATGTACCCCAAAGTCAAAAAAGAAATTCGACCTATCTACCATGAATAATTCCAAAGCACTTCGACGTAGCAAGTATCTGCAACAAGTCATTTTGACCCACAAAATGAGTGAACGGCACACTGAAAATAAACAATACTGTAAGGTAACAAGTCACATATAGAGTGTGATTTACTCATCCCAAAAGAAAAAAAAAGAAAAAAAATGAACTTGATGATAGACCAGAAGCAATTTATAACAATAGCACCTGATCAGAAAGTAAGGTTTACCGTCTGCTATATATCTGATGAAGTGATGAGATCAACCAGCTTCGATCTTTATCATGTTGATCGCATTGGCCATTAGTAGATGCAGCATCATCAATGTTACTGTCATTTGAACGCTCATCAATTATGAAGTTAATCCTCTTTGAAGTTACCTGGGAACAAATTAAAGGGGGCAAATGACATGCATTAGAAACTAAAGTGGAAGTTGAATTAAAGCAGATTAATTGGTAAAAATATAAAACCAAACATTCCAACAATAAAATTTGATATAACAATGACTGCTAGTTAAGCGAATCACAAATCAAACAATAGAAATGTTTTTTTTTTTGCACAATCCAGAGATCAAAATATAATATATATCATGGTAAGTAGCATAGATAATTTCACAGAAGACACATGTAACATCACCGGTATGTCAGACAATGTACATGAGTCTTTTGTGTTTTCAGCTCAAACATGTTAACTTTAGTACATGTATCAGCGAATAACCACCAGAAATTTTACCTACTTTGTAGCACGCTGTTAGTAAACTCTGTAATACCATTAACTTACTGTAGTGGCCAAAATGAAATCTCGCTGAGAATTGTTGAGATATTTGTAACTAATGCACCACGACTTTTTCATAGAATTGTGTATGTGCTCTACAACTACAGAAGTTCACTGTACTGTTGTCTCAGAATACGTATGAGAGCTTGTGTATCTAAGCATTAAGAAGGAAGGTCACTGTACCATACTACATAATATTGGACAACACCAAAAAAAGTTCATATTTATATATATATATATATATATATATATATAAAAGAACAATTCCAATATTGTGCATGAATTGTTGTACCAATTCACACTTGGGTTATGGTTTATGTTAGATAGCTACAGCTTTAGCTGATAATATCTGCAATATGCATTCATATACTGAATGTGAAATGTGTAATTAGCTAATTGGCATAAACTGGTAACCTTCAAATAATGGAAAGAAAACATTTTAAACTATGAATTCTTATGAGAAGACGCTAATGACAAACACGTCTAGAAATCACGTACTTGGAATGTTCCTCGGACAACCTTCAGTGGTCGCACCATCAATGAAGGCAGTTCAACAATAATTCTCTCATCGGCTTCACTAGGCACATAACTAGGTGCAAGAACTGTAGATCTAACCAAATTCCGATCAGCACAAATGTCAGAACTTATTGAACCTATCGATCCTTTTACCGATTGTTGATTGGCTGCTGAAGAATGTTGAAGCTGATCATCATCAACACTGCTGCGAGTGGTGTCAGTTTCTAACTGCTCACTTTCCACATTTCTGTCATCCATTGACATGGCATCAGCCATAATTGCAGAAGCAGATGATGGAAGAGTGCTTGTTAATGAAGAATCAGCATCCTCAGAGTTGTGTTCATTTGACTGTGCAGAAGTACTAAGAAGCTTCCGGTCCTCATAATCAGCAGCTGCACCTAAATGATCACATCCCTTGTAATTTCTTTTCATAAATCTTCTCATCCTTGAAGAGCTTTCAGTAAAATCTAATTTCCAGAAAACCTGCAACACAGAGTAGTAAAATTGATTATTACATATACACAGCTGAAACTTCACATGGGTTCTCATATGTAGGGCATGTTACAGAGCAATCGCCAGGTTCAGATTGTCCTGGTCAACAGTGTGCTGTTTTCATGATGAAACAAAACAGGGAAATAGATTAAAAAGAAATTATTATCAGTACGTACACGAACAGGAGTGCACAGATGTTCAAAAGGTCCATATAGTCTACCCATCTCTGTTAGGCAATGAAGAAGATGCAGCCATGCTCGAAGCCCTGTTGAGGCACGATGCCGAATTAACACATCAACTAGTGTTTGCCTCTCCATCTGCATTTTCCTAATTTTATAAGGCATAAAAATTATATAAATAACTAAAAAAAAGTGTTCCAAGTGGATTTACCTCAGCTCGTTGTAAGTTTCGTGCTAAGGCCAAACAAGAAACAAGAACTGCAACATATTTGTATGAAAGGGCTGAAAAATCCCTTCCTGCAACTGATTTAGAATCAGCTGATTGCAGACACTCCACCCAAGCTGCGCTCATAGCTTCTGATGTATTCCACCTCTTTGCACGCTCGATATCGCCTGAACTCCTCCTTTGTCCTGATGTTGCCATCGCTACAGCACTAAGGCCCCTTCTTGAACCAATCTTAGCAGTTCGCTCAAGGTCACGAGCGGCTGCCAATGCGGCAGCTTTTGCCGCTGCCTTGTCCTTTGGGGTGGACCCAGGCTTGTTAGCTGCTGTTTCTATAGGCATCTGGAAACTCGAGAAAGTCTGTAGTTTTGCTGCTGCTTTGCGCTCAGGCAATACTGTGTCACGCCTATTCAAAGTATTCCTAGGAGGTGTTCTTGTTTCTGTCCCTGAGGCACCAGCAGCCATCATGGCCAATGCCATCGCAACTGGTGGTGACGCAAAAGCAGCAGCCCAACCAGGCGATACCATCAAAAGAGCAGCCTGAGCTCAAAAGAAATGAGACAAAAAAATACTTCCCATCAATACAGTATTCTCTGGAGAAGAAGACATGATAACATATGAAATTAAGTTATTAATCTTTAAACAAAACAAGACCAGCAACTTTTTTTTTCTTTCTAAAAACTCCTCACAAGGATTGTCATGCTAAATGACACAATGCTTGTCTTGAATATCGGGACAAAGAGATCAGTTAAATATCAATGTCCACAACAGCAAATACTATGTTTAATAGTTGTCCAATAAGAAGTAAAATATAAAGCATGGATGATTTTTAACAGACTAGAGCAAAGATCAGAACTTGAGACACGCGTAATACAAATTATGATCAATTTCTGGGTTTCACGATAACCAGATTACACAATTAGGTGAACATGGACTGCCTCCATTTTTTTTATCCTTGAAAACTCGACCTGCAGGGGGTAAGACAGCCCCCGAGCATTTTGCTAAGAAGACCTCATGCAGGTCGAGAAAACCCCCCGAGCCCTTGCCCCAACCATACACAGCGCCACCGTAGCCCATGCGAGAATGACCACGGCCAGGGCTGGACCTTAGACCTATGCTCTGGTGTGGGACAGATGAGGGGATTTTTTTAATCCCAGCCTAAAATTCACTCCCACAGGGAGCCGAACCCACGACCTGAGGAGTGCTACTCGAGCCACCTAACGAGATCCTTTATATTCAGGGGCGGAGCCAAGGCCCGGCCACCCTGGGCCGGTGCCCGGGCTTACCGAGCTGTGAACACGTGCCAGCACATCTAAGTCAAAAGGCTAGTTCACAACAAAAGAAGTGGAGGTAGCAGGGGTCGTAGTAGACGGTGACGTCCATCATGTAAGGGCACACCCGCTGCGCATTCTTGAAGGCATTGGCAATGCAGGCTAACTTGCATTGAAGTGATTTTTTTTTATATACAAGCCCTTAGATAGCGTTTGGAACTTTGGATCCATACGGATTTTAAGAATCCAAATAGAAAAAAAATCTCAAAATCTAAGAATTCCATCCAAACAACCTAAAATTCTCTAGAGGATTTTTAACATGCAGACATAGAATCCAAGAAACACCAGAATCTGGATTTTAGAATCCCGTCCAAACAGGACATAATAGTGGTAGACGTCAAGACCCACTACACTAGCCAGGAACCCTGTAGCAAGGAACTCACTACACTACACAAGAGCCCGGAGGAGCAGGAGCATTTTTATTATAGAGGAGTCGGAGCGGTAGAAATGTGGCTTTTCTTGGCTCCTCACAATCATAATATAAATTATTGTAAAATTATCACTTGAGTTGTTTTTACCAAACGTTTTCCAAAAGAACTTAGTTCCACAGAAAAAGATATTCTACATGAGGACCGGAGCCAAAGCTATTTTAGAGGACCCAAAAACTTGCCAAACAAATCCTTAGTATTATGTTGCTTCTCGCCCAGGCTCTACAAAAATCCTAGCTCCGCCACTGTTTATATTTGTGCACACTTATTAAGGAAGAGCACAAGATGAGCATACACAACAAGTTTTGCATTGTTTGCAACCACGTCAAATTTGGATGTCCCTTAAACCACCCTCTTTAAGCCTAGAATGAATCTTGTAAAACATAGCATAATCTAAGGTCAATTTGAAATGTAGGATTTTTTTTCTCTGGCTACCATAACAAATCAATTGTTCCCTTTGAAATCCCTGAATGAATTCCGAACAGGCCATATGAGGTGTGGGCACTTTAGGAAGATGTAACCATGTATTTCCTAGAAACCCTATACCATAACACTTATCCACTCTACAACATCAACATAAAATAACACAATTTAGTTAGAGGCTTAAAGCTACCAATCTATGGTTAGTTACACGTACTTAGAACCAATCCAACTATTCTCTTTCATAATTCTATAGCAAAAGATACATATTTTTCTGAGTTGAAGCTTTTCCTAGTTTAAGTGTGAAATATGAGTAAAATAAGCACAGTAAAATTGCCTTTATTTGTCATCAGTATGCCAGTGATACAGAGTTTAGCAATCGCCTCCAGGGAGACAGCCAGTACCTCAATGGGTAATGCATCTGCTGCCAAAGCACGATCATCAGCAATCAGTGGATTTTGTCCATCTGAAGAAGTAAGCTCATGGATACCAGCCAAAAGGGGCCGCCATCTTCTAAGAATTGCTATAAATGGTGGTAAAATCAGCTCAATGTATTGTTTCCTTAGGGGTTTCCTGTCCCTGCCAATAGCGTGCCATACCTGCATCAAGGTTAAGATAGCGCAAACTCTTATGACTAACAAATAACAACTTCTTTATATTCCCTGAATAATATCATTACAAAAATACATGAACAAAAAATTAGAAGCCTAAAAGATGAATATGGTATGCTCATTTATTTACAACGTTCCCATGGATTCATTAATATAATAGTGTTTGGCCAAAAAAAGTATTTGGATGAGCAAGACAGGCATGTATAGCATAAAAGTCAAGGGATTTAGGACAGGCCACCAAAAACTTCCAGTTTTATCCAACATGGAAATCTTCACTTGAAAATGGAAAAGAGGGAAGGATGTTAGCACATAATATTGCCATATTGAAGATAAACACTGTTACTATACCAGATTGAACATCAAGAAAATGGCTGATAGCCCTCTTATCTACAGCCTTGCCCCATTGAGAAGAGGCTCTGATCATAGGTGGTAGGCAAAGCCCTTTATAAGATTGACTCTTGTTCCAAGAATTTCTGAGCAAGGCTAAGGCTACCCTTGTATACCAGGTGCAGGGCTAACTCAGTTAGGAAGATATGAAACAGACTAGGAGAAGGGATAAGGAAATATATTTTAAAAACGAAAAATATATGGCGCCCTCCTTATCTGGAGCCATTGCCAGGTGCGCTGAAATTCGCTTTGACAGAAGCATGTGACAGTGTTTCTTCCTCCACCTCCCTCCTCGTCTCATGTTTCTCCCTGCCTGGTCCGCACCTCCCCCTAAGTGCGGCACGCCCCCGTCTGTGCCTCCCTATGAGCGCACGTGTGCTTCCCAATGAGCGTGCCCCTGGCGCCCCTCCTCTTCGTGATGCAGTAGCTGGATCCAGAGGAGATGGGGAGGAGCAGAGGCAGCCCCTCCTCTTAGTGGTGCAGCAGCTGGAGCCAGGAGGAGATGGGGAGGAATAGAGGAGGTCGTGGGGAGCGGAGGGAGCCAGTGGATCCGCCCCTCCTCCCCGTGATGCAGCAGCTGGAGGCCAGGAGGAGACGGAGAAGAGCAGAAAAGGTCGTGGGGAGGAGCAGGGCCATGGTTGGCGTGCTTGGCGGTGAGGAAGACGGGCAGCATTGTAAGCAGTGAGGAAGAGAAAGATGGTTCCATTAGCTCTGTTTGCTTCCGTTTATTTCTATTAAGATGGACGCTCCAGATAAGGAGGGCGCCAGTCCGTATGGGCACCAAATCCACTCTGTTTTAAAAATGTGAGCTGCACACTGAATCAACAACAAATTCCAGAAAATAAAAAAAGGTAATGTTAGGACCATACAATCCATAGCACATGCATGAAGAAAAGAAGTTAAAAAGGAATTCTATGTTCAGTGTACTAGTCTACTAAGGTGCATGACTTTAAATTCATTATGAGACAAATTACATGATTAAGTGATAATGTAAAAGAAACTCACCTCTGAATAGAGAATAGAGGAAGCAACCAACACTCTTTGTCTCTTAGACTCCGTTATTGGCATATTGAGGATGGGGCCAAGCACACTGTAAAGGTCACAAGATTTAGGAATTAACAAAATGGCCACCCATGATCAACTAAAAACCCGAATCATATCATATATTTAGCTGCATGCACTGACTAGTTGCACCCAAAAACCAAATGTGATGGGGAAAGGAGGAACACTCTCCCTCACCCTCATGTGGAAATGTGGAATTGGAGCGAGCAAACAATTCTTATTAAAAAAATGTGCCAACGGTTGCACCCAAAATCCTAAGCAGATGGGGAGATGTTGCCAATTCACTTATACTTCTACAAAATATAGGAAAGCAACTAGCTACTGTTGAAGTTCTGATTATTAACTACTCCATCCCAAGATACTTGGGGTGTGTTTTGTTGGGTGGCCAACCTCTAGCTTGGCTCCCTGGAGCCATGGCCTGTTTGGTTGCCTGGAAGTGGGCTGGGGCCTGGCTAGGGCTGGCCATCCGTACTGCTGTAGCCTGGCCAGGATTGAACGCCCAAATCGGTCGTTCTCTTGGAGCCAGGCCCGAGCCAGCCCCGTGCTCAGCTCCCATCACCTCCCGCGCGTGCGCTCCTCGTCCTCTTGCGCGCCGTCGCCCCTCCTCACGGCGGTCGTCCTCCGTGCTCCTCCCGCGCGTGCTCTCCTCGACCTCGCTAGTAGCAATGGCCTCGCACGGATGGCAGCACGAGAAGGGGCGGCGAGGTCATCCGGCTGGGTCGTGCGTCACCTCCCGTCACGACCGTCCTGTTGCTCACCACCACGCCCACCTCTCCGCCTTCCCCACCAGCGACTGCACGCCTCTGGCAGGTCCTCGGCATCCGCGCACCGGCCACCCGCCTCCGCCTTCCCCACCAGCGACCCCGGCCCGCTCGCCTCCGCCCGGAAGAAGAAGCAACAGCAGCGTCGGAGATGGCCGCCCTCGCCTCTGCCTTCCCCACACGCTTCCCTGGCCACCTCGCCTCCACCCGCGGCACAGGATCCTTGGCCCACAGCCCTGCCGCTTGGAGTTTTGTGTGGATGAGCAGACCCGTCCGCTCGATTCAGTTCTCTGTTCTTTGCGTGAGGCAGTTTGCATCTCCTTCCCACCTTCCTTCTGATTGGTTGGCACTAGTACCGCCGGTGGTGCTCGTCGTGTGGATCGTGCTCGTCGTGCTTGCAGGCATGCTCATCGTGTGCACCTTGGGCTCGTCGTGCTCTGCTGCTGCTCGCCTAGGATGCCCACCACATGTTCGACGAAATTCCTCAAAGGGGGTAAACTTACCAATTTAGAGAAGAGATGACTGTATCAAAACAAACCAGGCAACCAAACACGCTGCGGGGCTAGCCAGGCTTAGACAGGATAGACAACCAAACAACCCTATGTTGGCTTGCTGGAACCAGGTTTAGCCTAGCCAGGCTCCAATCCTAGCCAGGCTACAACTAAGCCAGGAAACCAAACACACCCTTGATGTTTTAGGATTTTTAGAATAGATGAGTGCTCAATGGAAACTATGTATGTACCCCTATTTATTGAAGGTGATCCATGCTAATTAAGGAATAAGGCACTACTTAAAGGAATGCGTGGAGGCATGCAGGCTGCAATCTCAAGCTGATATAGGACTAATCTAGTGTCCAAGAGCTAAAACATCAAGTTTTCTGGGACAGAAGGAGTAAATTACAACAAATGCTCCAACTCCTAACAAAGATCATTAGGACCTTTTTTTGAGAAACCATCAGCAGTTTATGGCTTGTTTGGAACACATGAATTTCACGGGAATCACACAAGAATTTTACAGGAATCAGTTCAATTTCACAGGCAAAATGCAAGAACAGGGAAAAATTCCCGCGTTCCAAACAAGCCCTAGCATTAGCAGAGACTTTGCGAAATGATGCAGTTACCTCCAAAGAAGTGCAGATCGAGGCTTTCTTGGAGATGAATAACTGTTGCCATCAAATGGCATCATGCTTCCAGCCTGGTGGTCCGTTCCTTCTGATACCACATCCTTTATGCTAACATCTTTCGTAAAAACATCACCTTCACCACTGTCATCCTCCCTCATCGAAACAAGAACCATTCTGAGCATGCAAAGAAATGGTTGATCGCTATCTAGCAACTGATAAAGGGCAGTCATAACCCCCATACCAGGGCCAGACCCCCCTCCAATACCAAGACCACCACCAAGTCCAGATTCATCTAACAGAAGTGCCTGCAGCACGGCAACTGATTTCTTCACAAGTGGAAATTCAATCCAAATCCCATTTGAAACCTTCTCTAGAGCAGATTTCCAAGATTCCCAACCGCTTCCACCACCACCAAATATATCAGATTTGGGTGGAATGCCAACACCATACCACAAACGGCTTCGGTATTTCCAACTTTCTCCAAGATCAGCTATGCAGCTCCCATAAGACACAAATGCATGCTTGACAGATTCATAAGGTTCAGCTGCTGTTGCTGCTGTAAGACGTTCCATCACGGCAGCAGAGATTTGTCCATTTGAATCAGCCATAGAAGTAAGCAACTGCTCAATCACAGCAGACAAAAATGAAGAAAGTATTCATAAGAATAAAGTTCAACTATCTGTTGGCAATAGTCTATCAGCATAAGGCATGAAGGAACAGTCAAAAGTTAATTATTTTTTATTTTCACTAGATACCAAGAAAAATGCAATGACATATAGCCATCGTGTGTTACATACATCCAGAGGAAGGCCACCAGCATCACTGGACACAGATGCCCGTCTTGAAGCCCCAGCAGCCATGGGTTCTTTACCAGCTGTGCCCAAAGAATTTGACCGACTGGCAGCCAATGAAGCCATTGCTGTGGAAGATGTGATGCTATCACCTGTAAGGGATGTGCAAAAATGTTGACCTTGTGATCTCAGATGATCTTCCACAAGCATCAGAATAACTATTGCATTCTCTGCTAGTGCTACTGAGAGATGAGCAGCATTCTCAGCTTGAACTTTTGCTTCTTCAGGAGACAAACCCTCAGCTGCAACACCAGCTGCAGCTGCTGCAATTACTTCAGTCTGCTGGACATACAAGCAAAAGAAAGACATTACAAAAGAATAGCCACAGAACTCGGGGAAGAACTATCACATTGCAACAATCTGCATGATGATGATGATATAAAACAACTACAAATAGAAATGGGGTAGAGTGTCAGTATTCCTGACAACATAACAGAAAAAATGTTGTTACATAGCAGTGCTACGCCAAAGGGTGCTTAGTCCAGTTGGCTAAGTCACTCGAGCGGCACTCCATAGGTCCTGAGTTCGACTCCCCGTGGGAGCGAATTTCAGGCTGTGGTTAAAAAACCCCCCTCGCTGGTCCCGTGTGCCAAAGCACTAGTGGTGGCGGCCCGTTCCGGCCTGCGGCAACGGGAACCCAAGCGACGGAGGCCCGGCCTACGGGCTACGGAGTCCCGGCTTGTGGACCGGCCCAGGTAACGGTCCCCGCGGTGTCCGTCCCTAGTGTCGGGTCGGGGCCAGGGTTCGGGGGGTTTCTCGGTCCGGGGTACCGAGGAGTTTCTTCTTAGTGGAATGCCGTGGGGGAGGTCTTTCCCCCGCCGGGCCGAGTTTACATAGCAGTGCTACTGCATCTAGGTGCCACCAACCTGTTATTCTTGAGCAGAGGGAGGGAATGCAGTCAAAGCTACCAACTCTACTATTTCAAACATAAGATTGGCCCATAACCATAATCTATATATCATTTGTACCTATTCCTATTTTCCCCCAATTAATATATCACAATTTAAGGTTTTCGAAAAAATATATCACAATTTAAGCCAGAGAAGGATTAAAAACATTTTTTTATAGGAAGAGACATAAAAAAACAAAACATGAAAAATTAACTATAGAAGGTAGCAACAGTAAGAGATATAAGAAACAACTGCCAATACAATGTATAAAAAGATCCATGCTTAGGCAGATCATGTCGAGAAAAGGAGTACCTGAACTTGAAGCTCCCTGGCAGAAAAATCAAGCAGGTCACCCAACAATCTCCTTTTAAAAATAGGTAATGATTCTTCACGCCTTAAAAAGAATAGAAAGTAGAAGGTTGTCACAAAATGCAGGGCAAAAAATCCCAGTAACTGAAAAGGGTAACAGTAAATATAGTGCAGAGAAAATAAATAGTGTTGCCTAAGGAGTTTGAGAAGTAAATCCTAGGCTTTTGAGTGCAGATATCTTAGAATGAAGTTCTGAAATTATTTCTTGAACAACTACCCTGATATCTAAGCTAACCTACAGATTTTTAAGAGTGAAGGGACCACCTGATCCTTTGGTCTCCAGTGCTACATCCTCCAACCATTGAGAGCCACTCCGCACAATGAATTGTTGCCTCCACATCCTAAATAGTTGCAGGGAAAGGACAAACAAGATCTTATGAAAAAAAAACAAAATGAATTTGGCTGTGATACAACCATCACAAACCTATCCACAAAGAAGGGATGGGCAGATGGCCGTGACACTATGAAACATGTATGTTACTGAGGATGTTCTGCTTAAAAATTATCTTGCCTTCCACCCATCTTTTTGTCGCATTGAATGCTCCAGCATTATAATCAGGAAATTGTGTATGAGGTCTTCAATCTCACCAATGCTTACACCATCAGCATTTTTCTTTGTGCCCATCTACAGTTTGAATACGTGAAATGAAGAAATACAGTTTATGTCATCTGAGCTCGATTCTTGTTAGAAAAATATGATAAAAGGCCTGTCACACTCACCTCATGGTTAGAAATCAAAACCTCCAAAATCCATTCTGGCCACTCTGCAATCGAGGTCATTGTAGATCTGTTATCTAGATGACTGCAAGCCAAAAACAGAAGATCCTGAAATGACATAGAAATATTTTGACACCATAAGAAATTAAACAAGATCTAAAAAATGAAAAAAAAACATACAAGTCTTAGTCTGTAAAGAACAAAGAGCATATAACAATGTAGCACAGTACAGGTGAAAACAAATGTGTAGTTCTTTGGCTACATGGTGTCAAAGATGCCGTTAATGATTTGGCTGACTTTTACTGATATAAACATGGCAGCTGGGGTTATGAAGTTGATGGAGATGTAAGGCATCCAGATATTAGCAACACTGGCATGGCATGTAATCCTAAGATTTCAAAATCTACACTTGGAGTAGTTTAAGAATGCAAACGAAGCTGACTAACATACAGCATAATTTCCGAATTGGTAGTTTTCGCTATCTGCCAGTAAAAAACAATATTACAAAGAGAAAAGGCAAAACTATACACAGCATATATGAAAACAAAGTAGCTTTGACTTTGTTCAAGAGTCAAGACTTGTAGCCTTGACCATAGGATTATGCGGGTCTTCTTTAGATAAGTTCTGTTAATGATGTGCAGTTCTCCTGCGCGTTCAAGAAAAAGTCCCTACTTCATTAGTCTATTAATAAACTAATATATTTATTTCAGTAAGGACCCTCGTCTACTTTCCTGATTAAAAAAGGTAGATTTGACATGATAATACAAATAATGCAACAATCACTGTAAGGCAATGAAAACAGACCTGTATGGCACGAGCTTGGAATGCCCTAGATGCATATGGAAGCGAGCGAAGTAGAACCAGTAAAAGTTGGATATGTTCAAAACGGTGACCAGAATCATAAAGATTAAGACTTTCATCAGCTGATGAAACATTAATCTGCATTCAAGAACATGGCAAAGTTCAAGCTATAAATTTTGAACTGTAAACAAACAGCTCATCCAATAAAATTGGGAGGAAGGATCAGATCATTAAACTTGAAAAGTTTTGGTTTGCTTGTATGCTACTATAAATCAAAATAGTAAACATATCAACTGCATACAACATAAACCAAATGAAAATTCTTATGGTCCCAGCCCCTCATTTAGGCAGTCAATTTAGCATTCCTGCTCATTTTTATTTGGATGACCATTGAAGAACAGATCAATAGATTCTTTTGTTATTAATTTCCTATCACTTTTATTTGAAGCATCAAATTTTAGTAGGACCTCTACCTTAAGAGAAGGGTTATTATACTTCACTAGAGGGTTGAAAGTAGAGAAGTAAACCAAGAGCTACTATATTCAATTAATCACATGAAGCCAACCAGTGTAGGTAAATAAATATATCCAATTATGTAGCATTCAGAAAAACTACATACCGCAGCAGAAATCAAAGCCATATAGACATTTGCTGTCATAAGCCTCCTTGGGGCTGCTTGGAATGCCTTTTGCAATGCAAAAAGTAACAATGATACTCTATCTTCTGACATAGTATTTCCTTCTTCATTAAGTGTGGTCTGATTACCACCAGGTATATTTGGACTTCCAGCACCAGAATCAAATTTCAGGTGACCTGATCCAACTAGAGCACCAAGAATGTGAATAATGCCAACAACAATTCCATCACCTTTGTCAACATTGTAAACATTATTCCGGACATTATCAGAAGTAATTGAGAAGCTAATGCCACCCAATTTCTTCAAGAGCCCATTCTCAGAACCAGTCACTTTACTTCCAATATTTGAGTCCAGCATATCATTTGCATTTGTGGCTTCATGTTCAGCTGCTTCTTCAAGGAAGACAATTTCATGACGTTCAGCTGATTGAGTTTCATCAACCTGACTTCTTGTGTCAGCACTATCAGCTTTTCTGTTGGAACTTCCATCCTTGGGCACATTATGTTCACTAAAATTTGCACCAGAATGATCCAAAATATTTTTATTACCTGCTTTAGCTTCCCGTTGCAAAAGAACAAGTAGTGCTTCCACACCACCACTAGTGATGAAGGATTGAGAAAATAAGTTGGCTCTAGAGATGTTAGGCTGTACAATCAACCTATATATGAGATGCAACACCCTTGCAACCTGCCAATAAATACATAATTAATAACCCACTTGTAGTAAGACATGGAAGATTTATGCATTTCCCATTCAGATTATTCATAGCTCAGCAGAAAAAAAAAGAAGAAAGGACAGAAAGCACTGGTTAAAGTTTGACAAAGTTTGTCCAGTAAGCAAAGTCCCAAGTACCTGATTAGGCTGTGGGCAGTCAACAATAAATCCAATCAAACAGCGGACATCATCTGCGGCTGCTGTTGAAGATGCTGCTCCTAACAGCAGTTCAATAACAACCAAAAGTTCATCGACTAGAGCATTCACTTCCCCCAAAGATCTCTTTGTTCCAGTAAGTGCAAAGTTATCGATTGAATCCGGTTCCTGAATTACCCAGAAACACCTTCTGCAGCCATCAAGAAGCATTTGCATCGCTTTGGCATCTCGCATGCAAGCAGACTCTGTAAATACCATGTCTGCAAGAGAGGACAGAAGCTTCTTCTGTAAACCATAATTGCACGAACTCCATAGATTTAGGTCCAACAGCAAGCTGCTGAAAAGCTGCACTTTAAGTTCATGATTATTTCTTTGAGACTGGCACAAAGATACAATGGCAGCAACAAGCTCCTCATCAGTTAGTACCTCTTCTCCACTTTCCAGCTTTGAAAGAGCTTGCAACAGATAATGTAAAACACGTGATAAAAGCTCTGGTGCAAATGTCCGGCATAATTCTTCATTATTTCCAGGGTGTTGAATAGCTTGGGAAATAATCCTGAAAACTGGGGCAGAAAGGTAAACAGTAGCAATAGACGATGGCAAGTCCCCGGGTGTAGGCTCAAGGCTGTCCACATGCACATTGCCTATGGTTAGTGGAAGTAAAGCCATTGGGCCCCCATAAGCTAAGGCCCATAAAGATTCTGCAGGTCGCACACGAGATGAGACATGAACCAATCCAAGAACCTCTGCAGGCCTTCGATGAGTGCCTAAAATTCAACAGAGGAAGGTACCAGTTAGATACTTAGATCATATATAGAGTACGGGAGATCATGACAAAATGGCATCCAGGTGCAGCAGGAGCAACAAGAAATATGATACGCCAGGTTTCAATAGCTTTGCGATCCTACTAAATGATTCAGTGATTTTCAACATTTCTTCTCTCCTTTAAAACATTTGCAATGGGTATTTCCAGATTTGGAAAGCAAAGGTACTAACATGGATCATAGATTTCAAATAAATGGTAATGCTGGTGCAGGTGCAAGAAACAGAATATAGTCAACTCCAAGTACAGAGGGAGGAGATGTGGGGAGTTAAAACCTGATGAACCAGAAGGTGAGGCATCTGGGCAAAACCGCCCAGTGAGAAGACTAGGATGGTAAAGAAGATGCAAGCTTCCCCCAATCTCATTGTTGAGTGTAAAGCTCTCTTCAGCCATACTCTTAACGTGATCATTAGTTGCCTTCCATGGCAAGCCTGCGCCATTTCCAAAATTGGGCAGTGTATCTCCTCCTCGGGATGCTAGCCGTCTCATTCTGTCTGGCCCAACTGGTTCCTTGAAGATGTAGACAGGCCCCATTTCAGCAAATAATGGGCATTGCCGCCTGCGCCTCTGCAGGCCTGCAATAGTTGGTGGTGGATTTGTCCCAATGCAGCAAAATGCAAGTGGTTTTGAGATACGTGGAAACTCAAAAGGACGGCTCTCATACAGGCTACCATCAACATACAGCCTCAATTCACTATCACCCTTTCCAAGCAAACTATGCTTGTTTGTGTGCTCCAAACCAACAAAATACCAGCACTGAGGCTTGAACGCATATGTGAAGTGCAAAGAGGCTTTCTTACCCCTCCCACCCACACTCTCCACCACCAAGAACTGGCCATGAAAGTAGGCTTCCACGCCCTGGTTATCTGAAGAGAGAAAACTGAAAAGCCGGGGCATGTGTGTTGTTCCTTCTCCTGCAAGGGCACTGGCTGCCGCAGCAGCTGACATTGCTGATGATTTTCCAGATGTTGCCGCCGCCGCAGCGGCAATGGCTGCGGCAGCTGTTGCTGTGCTAAGCGTATCCGAGAATGATTCTATATATATCCAAGTGGCGAACCCATATCCATTTAAGAAGGGCCACCTGCTGTCACCTGGGCCAAGCAGACCAGAGCTCTCCCCGTCAAACTCAAATGTCACAGCAGGACCTTTTGCTTCCACGCTGCCCATGGCCTTCTCAAGTGCTAGCATAAGTGGCGTAGCCCAGCTCGTTCCAAGTGTCTTTCTAACCAAATCAAGCCAGGAATGCAGGTCTTTCACACTAAGCGAGTGCCCACCCAGCATCTGAATGCACTGAAGCAGTGGCGTCCCGTCCCATCTACTACCCTGATCCATTTCGACGAATAGCTTCTCTGCGGACGCGAGGAGAGCAGCCAGGAGGCCCGCGGAAGAACACATGGCACGGTTGCGAGTACAGGCGCGGAGGGCGGCGTGCAGCCCCGAGGCTGCACGAGTGCGCGGCGACGGCTCGTCGTCTTCGGGGAGATGAGGCAGGAGCTCGGCGGCGACGACAGCGGCACGCGAGCTGATCATGACGGTGGGAGGAGCGCCGGTGCCGGTGGCGTCGCCTGCCTCGTCCGCACCGCCCATGGTGCCGAGCAGCACGTCGACGACGGAGTGCGCCAGCTCGCCCTGCTCCTGGGAGACCACCTCGCGGAGGAGGTCCGCCCCGCCCGCGATCGCCTCCTCCACCGCCCGCACCACCTCCTGCGGCGCGTCGGCCGGCACACCGGGAGGCCGCGGCCGCCGCCTGGGCCGCGGGGACGGCTCGTAGGGCGTCGCGGGCGTGGCCGGTGTGCTGGTACTCATCCCCGGATCCGACGCCTCCTCCTCCTCGACCTCGACGACGCCTTCCTCGTCGCCGAGCGGTACGGCCGCGAACTGCTCCTCGGAGCCCTCCTCCTCCCGCGGCGGCGCCGGGGAGGAATCGGACAACTCGCGCGCGTCGTCCGCCATTGCTAGGAGCCTAGGACTTCACTCCATCAAGAACAATTCCGAACAGAGTGCCGGGTGTGGAAATGCGAGCGGGAATCGGTCAACGGAAGTGAAACAGCGGGCGGGCGTAAACTGGAGTGGGTGAAGAATCGGAGCGGAAAAAAATGGCAGCGCGCGTAGATCTGGAGAGATCTACGAGGTGTTGGGTGCAAATGCGTGCGGAGAGGTGGGTGGAATTTAGCGGCGGTGCACGGCGAGATCCGAGAGGTGATGAGCTTGACGAGGGGGAGGTCAGGATTTAGGAGGGGAGAAGACGTGGCGCGGCTCCGGGTGGCTTCACACGACGGAATCACGGGTCGCGGCTTGCGTTGCGTTCTAGCCCGTGTGCCTCGGCGGTCGGCGCGTCTCGCGTTTGTGCGGCGGGCGGGTTTGGGCGGGCAGCGTACGGCGCCCGTCAAGGAAACGGGTCTGGCCCACCTGGCAGTGACAAACAGTTTTGTGGGTTTTTTCAGGCGTACAGCTGCCAGATGAACAGGCGATATACCGTATACTCCTAGTACGGTGTATGGATTTAAGTAGGTGCATACACGCTAACACATGCAAGCCAGCACATCCCTCAAACGAGATCAGGGCCCAGTTCGCAGCCGTACCGTTTCAGCGAAATAACAGTGTTTTTTCTCGTAACAAATTAGTATCAGTCGTTTTTCTAATCAGCCGAACAGGCCCAGATCAGATAATAGATTGGTTTTGTGTCACCAGCGGTAACTCGTATGTTGCACGCTTTGCATACTGTCCTGGGCTAAAATCTGGCTGATCTGACTGATTCGGCTGGTTTTTTTTAAAGAAAAATACCGCTGAATGACTAACTGGTCTGGCTGATAATCTCAAGCAAACACGCTGCAAGCAGAAGAGCAGCGAAAGTCCAAGAGCAGCGAAAGTCCAATCAACACAACTACAACAGAAGTCTTCGAGAGCATCGTTTGGTCCCAAGGATTAGGCTTCAATGAAGTCAGTAGTAATGCAGGGGCCCCGGACGTTCAATAGAAAGGAGCTGGTGCCTCGCCTTCCTCAAGGAAAACGAAAGCACATCCGACAATTATCGATCAGATGATCGTGATTTGAGAACAGCTAGAGATGTCAACGGGTACCCGAAACCCGAGTACCCGACGGGTATTACCCGATAAAGAGGCGGGTATGGAATGAATTTTCTACCCGTGAGTACGTTATTGGACAAAATCCTATACCCATCGGGTATGCGGGTACGGGTGCGGGTGTATACTACCCATACCCGCATACCCGCGGGTAAGACATACCCGCAAAAATAACTAGTCAACCTCAGTTATTTTAGCGCATATAAGTCATGAATTTGGCCCATTGAGACATCCACTATATTTCTAGTATATTGTCTTTGTTGTAATGATGCTAATAATATTTGTTAGCATGTTTGTAACTTGTTGGAAGCTTAGAATGATTTATTTTTGTATGTGACTATTTGATATTTTTAGGTAATTTTCGGGTATGCTATCGGGTACGGGTTAGCCGTCGGGTGAGAATTACCCGGCGGGTACGGGTATGGAACTATTTTTTTACCCGTATGCGGGTACGGGTAACCCGACGGGTAAAATTTTGCGGGTGCGGGTACGGGTACGGGTGGACACTACCCGTCGGGTACGTACCCGTTGCCATCTTGAAGCACGACCTGCCACTAGGAGCGTGATCTGCACCGCACCTGAGCACCAGTGAGGCAGTGATATTCATATGTTTTTCTCATTTCGTCGATCTCCCACCATAAACTTGTACTCCACGACTAGACTGGGATAAGGAACAGAGTATGCGAAGAACCAGGTGGAAAAAAAACAAGGTAATGGCTCTGGCACTCCTCTTTTTAAAAAATACACGTATCTCAAAGCATTCTATTAAATTAATTAAATCTCTAAATTATTATCCATCTACATCCCGCATGGACCTGGTCCTTCCAAACCCATATAGTGCCCAGCCCAAATCCTGTCATTTGTTTTCGTCCTCCTGATCTGTTCATTCGAAGTATTTTTTTTCTTGGCATGTCACGACGCGACGGCCACGGATTTAGATGGTGGCATGGTGCTGCCTCGACGGCGGCGTCCACAACCCAGCAGTAGTGGTGTCCCTGCACACAGGCAGTAAACCGCGGCAGACAAGAGACAACCATCTCCTCGCATGAAACAGAACAACCCCAAACAAACGAGAGGTACGTAGATGGAGATCCAAATCGACTTGGGCTGGAGAGGCTGTGCATGGAGCTGCGCCGCCGTGAAGAGGTCGTCGGTCCGCAATCCCTGAACAAAGGAATCTATACGACGAAGGCCGCGAAAAGGTGTAAAAAAAAGTACTGTAGCACGTTTTTGCTTTATTTGATAAATAGTGTCCAATCGTTGACTAATTAGGTTCAAAACGTTCGTCTCGCAAAGTACAACCAAGCTGTACAATTAGTTTTTGATTTCATCTACATTTAGTACTCTATGCATGTATCGCAAGTTTGATGTGACGAGAAATTTTTTTGTTTGCACAGTACTTTTTTTTTTTTAGAACTGAACACAGCCGAAAGCAAATGGACTGGATTTGGGCCAGGTATGGTCTAGGCTTGGAAGGGGGCGGTAGGGCCTAGATGGATAATAAATGAAATCCGATCTTGGATCAACAGGTCAAATCAGTTCAAACTGATTCTCCATCCTTCCGCTCTCTCTCTCTTCGCTTGATCTCTCCCTCCCGATGCGGACGAGGCGACGGCGTGGCGGCCCTCGGCCTAAGTAATAGGACGGGCTGCTTTGAGATGTGTATAATTTCTAGAACAACACAGTATTGGAGCATTCGCTCGGCAAAAACTGCCGGTCCAATTCGAGTACAAGTATTAGGTGAAGAACCACACGGGCAACAGGTGGGCAGCAGACACTTTACACTTCCCTTCGTCCCAAAAAAAAAAAAAAAAGTCATTCTCGCTTCCCAAAAAGTCAACAGCTTTTAACTTTGACCAAATATATTTAACAAAATATTAATATTTATGGTACATAATTAGTATCATTAGGTAGATCTTTGAATATACTTTCATAATAAACTTATTTAAAGATATAAATGTTGCACGTATTTTCTATAAACGTAGTTAAAGTTGAGAAAGTTTGACCAGCACGCTTCTCATGACGACTCTTTATATGAGACGGAGTATTACCTCGTCGATCTGCTACAGCTCAAAAGATTAAAGAAAAAGCTGCATTGCACCGTACTCATGCGGTCAGTCATGCCAGTACCATTGCGTCTTCAAAGGTTAGTCTAGAACGTTGTAAAAAAAGTTTATTAAGTCTAATCTCTTTGAGTCCCGGATCTCGTTCTAGTCAACTATGCAGCCTGGGCCTACGCCCTGCAGCAAACGGCAGCATATAGACCGGGTCGGTGAAAGGCGTGAGACATCCAGCCAACGTAACGACCGTTGGTGCGATCTCTCGCTTTTTTACTGGTGTAAGGTTTAAATAGGCCAGAGAGGGGTGAATAGCCTAATTAAAATTTCTACAAGAATTATTTAACCATAAGTTAGTACGAAAGGTGGCGAAGCAAAAGCACTAGCTCTAACTAATTAAGCAAGCTATTTACACAAGTCTAGTACAAGGCTATTCACTAAACACAACAACAACTACAAGCTATAAACAAGAAGTAATACGAGAGAAGAGCTTTGAGTGATTATACCGCCGTGTAGAGATGAGAAGTATCAATCAATCAATCACACAAAAGAAGTCCTCGGAAAGAGAATGACACAAGAATTTATCCCGAGATTCACTTGCTTCCCGGCAAGCTACTCCCCGTTGTGGCGATACACCCACTTATCGGTTCGCGAGCTAATCGACTATCAAAAGTCGAGCCCTCGGCGGGCGCCGCACAACCGCACACAAGATGGGGATCCTCCAAGCCACGAGCTCCACTAGAGTATCCAATTCGCGAAATCCCGTGGGGAAGGATCAAGAACCCCTTACAACACTTGGTGAGGGCTCCAACAATCTCCAATTGCGAGCTCAATCACCTCCGCTGCTCTAAGCCGTCTACCGTGTCAGGAAACACGGAAGAGTAACAAGAAATCCGCAGCAACTCAAAGATCAAGTGCCTCTAGAATACAACTCTCAAGCAATGCACTTGAATCTCACTCAATCTCACTCAAGATGTGCAACTATGCAAAGAGATGAGTGGAGGGGTTGTTCTCTAGCTCAAAGTATGTCTCTAGTTCTTAAAATGTGCAAGAGTTAACCTCAAACCCCGATCAACTTCTATTTATAACGAAGGGGTACGCAGCTAGCCGTTACGGACGACACAGTTCAAAACGGGATGACCGGACGCTCCGGTCAGGGTGACCGGACGCTCCGGTCAGGGTGACCGGACGCGTCCGGTCACTACAGGACAAGCGTGAACAGTGCGCGTCAGAAGTTAGCGTTGCTATGACCGGACGCGCCCTATCGTATGACCGGACGCGCCCTAGCGAATGACCGGACGCGCCCTAGTTGGCGTCCGATCAGAGTCCAGTAAGCTCCCATCACGACCGGACGCGTCCGATCGTACATGACCGGACACGCCCCGCGTTCGATCATCACTCCTGCGCTCTCTGCCCCTCTGGACGCCTGACCGGACGCGCCGGTCCCGTGAAGGACCGGACGCGCCGGTTGCGCGCTATGCTTCTGCGCACAGGTGAACTGATCGGACGCGCTGGTCAGGCCAGACCAGCGTCCGGTCACTCACCCTAGGCACGTTGACCGAATGAACTGACCGGACGCGCTGGTCAAGCCGTGACCGCGTCCAGTGCAGCGTCCGATCACCACAGTGACCTCCGTTCGCCTCCATTTCTTTTCCGACTTCCGGCGCAGTAGAAAATAGGCGTTTCACTTCCCCCAAAAAGCGTCGAATTCCGCCTCGCAAGCTCGGCGGGAGGGAGAGAGGAACCCAAACCCCTCTCTACCGCTTAAACTCCACTGCCTTCGCAAATGTGCTAACACCACCAAGTGTACACCACTATGTGCATGTGTGTTAGCATTTCACAAACATTTTCCAAGGCGTTATGTTAGCTCTTTTACTAGATCCTAATGCATATGCTCAAGATAATGATCTAGTGGCACTTGATTCCCGAGCTAACTGTGATTGCCCCTCTTGATAGTCGGCTATGTATCCTAAACCCGGTCAATCACTTCTCTACTCATCTTAGACCGGCAAAAGAAAAACCCTATGATTATACCTTTGCCTTGCGCTCTTAGATCCTTCTCTTTCACTTGATCATCATGTCCATCATATTATGTGCATCTCCACCATGATCATCATTTCATGTCCATGCACCATCTCTTTGTGATCTTGTGGCCACCACTCCCTGCCACATACACCTTCATCACATGTGTTGCTTATGCCTAACTCAAAACACTTAACACATGCATTAGCAACTTGGTGTCATTAATTACCAAAACCAAACTTGGGCTTTCAATCTCCCCCTTTTTGGTAATTGATGACAACCATCACAAAGATATGAAATGAAATCAATTTTCAATTTCGATAGTATTAGCTCCCCCTACATATGTAATCCCATGAGTTTGGTTCAATTGTGCACATATGTATGGATTTGAATTTTGGGAGAGTTACTACTATCAAATTGATGCTAAGGTATATAGAATGGACCTTTGAAGCGTGATACCAATCAGAGTTGCCTTTATATACCATCCTTAGCATCGATGTAGCTAGACACCACTTAAAATACATCACTTGTAAAGATCACAAACACTAAAGTACCCCGTGAGATCAATATTATAAGCAAAGGTGTCTAGATACCGCTTGTAAAGCTACTCTCAACAAATCATCATTCAAATTCTATTTCTAGCAATCACCATTCAATCAAGAATATGAATTTAGGCTTTGCAATGCAACAATTCATCATGTTAATGCACATACAAATGCAACAAATAATTCATAAGCTTGCTCCCCCTACTTGTGTGCTCAATTTTAATTGATCCCTTGATTTCTCTCCCCCTTATTATATCTTTCTCCCTCTTTGTAATTTAACTTTTTATCTTTGTAACTTTTCTCTATCTTTGTGACTTTTTCTATCTTTGTGACTTTTCTCTCCTCCTTTGTCAACAATCACAAAAAAGGTGCCAATTTTAGTGAGAGTCAAGTCAATTAATATGAGGAAGTCCAAATTATAGTTCAATCTAGATCACTTGCCTAGAATATGTAATTCGGTTTGATCCAAGGACAAGCTTTTTCACACCTCATAAAGTATAAGGGTTATCTTGACCATATTGAATTTCACATCATGAGCTCATTTTCTAGATCTAACACTAGGTTTGTAACCCCATAAACATGTCATATGCTACCACTAGATTAATCAAACATAGAAGCAATAGTGGTACCATATATACATCAAAATCATTTGATTTTCATGAATGAGCCTATTTGTCATGCAAATATGTCTATATGTTCTAACCATGTCCTTAGCAAAGTATGAATGATATGCCAAACAACTTTACCTTGCTATATTGGAGGAGAGGCATGTCATATAAGAATGTGGGGGGTGCACTCATTTCAAGTTGGAGAAGTCAAGTATGTTCAATTTATTCTTCAACTTGTAAAATCTCTTTTCATCAAGTGGCTTTGTGAATATGTCGGCTAGTTGATCTTCGGTGCCAATGCTCTCAATGCTAATATCACCCTTTTGTTGATGGTCTCTTATGAAGTGGTGCCTTATGTCAATGTGCTTGGTTATTGAATGTTGAACTGGATTTTGTGTCATCTTGATAGCACTTTCATTGTCACAAAACAATGGTACATTCTTGAACTTGATTCCAAAATCATTCAAGGTGGCCTTCATCCAAAGCAATTGTGCACAACAACTACCGACACTAATGTATTCGGCCTCGGCGGTAGATAGTGCAACACTATTTTGTTTCTTTGATGACCATGAAACAAGAGACCTTCCTAGCAATTGACAAGTGCCACTTGTGCTTATTCTATCAATCTTGCATCCACCATAGTCGGAGTCCGAATATCCAATCAACTCAAAATTTGACCCCTTTGGAAACCATAATCCAACATCATGAGTGCCCTTAAGATATCTCAATATCCTCTTGGTTGCTTTCAAGTGACTTTCTCTAGGTGAAGCTTGATATCTTGCACACTTGCACACACTAAACATTACATCCGGCCTAGAAGCGGTGACATAGAGCAAACTTCCAATCATAGACCGGTATAGCTTTTGATCTACCATGTTTTCACTATCATCAATACCCAATTGATCATTATTGCCCATTAGAGTACTCATTGACTTAGCATCATGCAATCCAAACTTCTTGATCATGTCCTTGATGTACTTGCCTTGACTTACAAAAGTGTCATTCTTCATTTGCTTGATTTGAAGTCCAAGGAAGTAACTAAGCTCTCCAATCATAGACATCTCAAACTCATTAGCCATCATATTTCTAAACTCTTCACAAAAGTCTTGGTTAGTTGATCCAAAGATAATGTCATCCACATAGATTTGCAACACAAACAAGTCATTTCCAAGCTTCTTGGTGAAGAGAGTGGTGTCAACCTTTCCCATCTTGAACCCTTTAGAGAGAAGAAAGTCCCTCAATCTCTCATACCATGCTCTAGGTGCTTGCTTCAAACCATATAATGCCTTCTTTAGCTTGTAAACATGGTCGGGCTTCTTGTCATCTTCAAAACCGGGAGGTTGCTCGACATAAACTTCTTCATTGATGTAGCCATTGAGAAATGCACTCTTGACATCCATTTGATAGAGCTTGATGTTGTGTGCATAAGCATATGCTAATAAAATTCTAATTGCTTCCAATCTTGCAACCGGTGCATATGTCTCTCCAAAGTCAAGACCCTCAACTTGAGTGTATCCTTGTGCTACTAATCTTGCTTTATTCCTCACAACCATGCCATCTTGATCTTGCTTGTTTCTAAAGACCCACTTAGTACCAATCATATTATAGTTCTTTGGCCTCTCAACAAGTTTCCAAACTTGATTTCTAGCAAAGTTGTTTAGTTCTTCATGCATGGCATTTACCCAATCGGAATCCATCAAAGCATCTTCTAATTTCTTAGGTTCTTCAAGTGACACAAATGAGTAATGCTCACAAAAGGATGCCAGTCTTGATCGAGTTTGAACACCACTTTGAATTCCACCAATGATTTGGTCCAATGGATGATCTCTTGCAATACTAGTAGGTTGGAGTATTGGGAGTTGATTGCTTCCACTTGTTTGACCTTGAACTTGGGCTTCATCATGAGTACCACTAGAGCTTGCTTGATTTGTATCAATTTGCATATTTTGGTTCATCACATGAATATCATCATCATCAACTTGCATTGGCCTTATATCACCAACGTCCATGTTCTTCATTGCATTTGACAATTGATCTCCTCTCACATCATCAAGGTTTTGAGCTTTATTTTGAGATCCTTGGTTTCATCAAACTCAACATCATGAACTTCTTCCAAGGTGCCATTTGTGAGATTTCCACACTCTATATGCTTTGCTTGTGGTAGAATAACCAAGTAAGAACCCTTCATCACATTTCTTTTCAAACTTGCTTAATCTTGTGCCTTTCTTGAGAATATAGCATTTGCAACCAAACACTCTAAAGTATGCAATGTTGGGCTTTCTTCCATTCAATAGCTCATATGGTGTCTTCCCAAGCTTTCCATGGCAATAGAGACGGTTGCTACAATAGCAAGCCGTGTTGATAGCTTCACTCCAAAATGAACGACTAACATTGTATTCACTAAGCATTGATCTAGCCATATCTATCAAGGTTCTATTTTTCCTTTCAACTACACTATTGGATTGAGGAGTGTAGGTCGGAGAGAATTGATGTCCAATACCAAGATCATCACACAAATCCTCAATTCTTGTGTTCTTGAACTCACTACCATTGTCACTTCTAATCTTCTTGATGGTAGTCTCAAACTCATTTTGCACCTTCTTGACAAAAGACTTGAATAGATCATAAACATCACTCTTGTCATAGAGAAAGAACACCCAAGTATATCTAGTGTAGTCATCAACAATCACAAAACCATACTTGTTGCCACCAATGCTAGTGTATGTTGTTAGCCCAAACAAGTCCATGTGTAATAGCTCAAATGCCTTTGATGTGCTCATTTCACTCTTACTAGGATGTGTATTTCCAGCTTGTTTGCCGGCTTGACAAGCACTACATAGTTTATCCTTTTCAAAAGTGACATCTTTCAAGCCTCTAACTAAGTCATGCTTCAAAAGTTTGTTCAATTGTTTCATTCCAACATGACCAAGCCTTCTATGCCACAACCATCCCATACTAGATTTGCTAAGCAAGCATGATGTCAATTGTGTCTCACTATCATTGAAATCAACCAAGTATGAGCTACCATATCTAAATCCTTTGAATATCAAATTTGATCCATCAACACTTATGACTTCAACATCATCACTACCAAATATGCACTTGAAGCCAAGATCACAAAGTTGTGCCACCGACAAAAGATTGAAATCCAAGCTCTCAACTAGCAACACATTAGATATGCTCATGTCATTTGAGATAGCAATTTTACTAAGCCCCTTGACCTTGCCTTTCTTGTTGTTGCCGAAAGTGATAGCATCAAAACCACCATTTTGACTTGTATCAATTGACTTGAACATACAAGAGTCTCCGGTCATATGTTGAGTGCACCCACTATCAAGCACCCAATGCCTTCCTCCAGCTTTGTAATTGACCTACAAGACAAGATCAATTCCTTTTAGGTACCCAAACTTGTTTAGGTCCTCCAAGGTTAGTGACCAAGTTCTTTGGTATCCAAATGACTTTCTTCTTTGAGCCCATCCATGGTGCACCAATGAACTTAGCATGAACACCATTTGTACCCTTGGTAAGTATATAGAAAGAATCAAACTTAATTGATGATACATTAGCTTTGGATTTCTTGTTCATGCATTGTTGCTCTATGTGACCAACTTGCTTGCCACTTTTGCAATAGCTACCATTGTTCTTCACAAAACGAGTCTTATGAGGACCAAAAGCGGCCTTGCCTTTCTTGGGGTTATAGCCCAATCCCTCTTTATAGAGAGAAGCCCTTTGGCTACCCAAGCACATAAGCAAGCGGTCCTCACCACCATAAGCCTTAGCTAAGGTGTGATTGAGCTCTTTTACCTTCTTCTTGAGATTTTCATTCTCAACTATTAGTGTGGAGTCACAAGTGAAACCGTCACTACTAGATGAGGATGATGTAGATGAGCTACATGAAGGGTTAGTGGGAGCAACAATAATAGGCTTATGAAAAGTTTCATCAATTATATCACATGATATGCCTATGTTGCAAGTTTTAGCTTTCTCAACATTAGTTGGTATGTTTTCACATTTTTCAACTAGAGAGGAATGAGCTTCTTCAAGCTTAGTGTGAGACTTTTGAAGCTTCTTATGGTCTACCTTTAGACTCTCATAAGATGCCCTAAGCTCATCAAGTTCTTGCATAAGGTTTTTCTTTTCCTTAAGCAAGCCCTTGCACTCCTTTCTAGATTCTTTAAAATATTGAGTGCAATCTTCTAGCATAGTGATTAGTTCATCTTTAGTGAATTCTTCTTCATCACTATCACTATCACAATCACTAGCATTATCATGATCACTCTCATCGTCGGATGATACCTTAGCGGCCTTAGCCATGAAGCACGATGGAGTGTCGAAGTGGGAGACCTTCTCTTGGATGGCAATGTTAGCATGTCCCTTCTTCTTGCTCTTGTTGTCATCCTCATCATCACTTGAGGAATCATCACTATCCCATGTAGCAACATGAGAATCATTCTTCTTCTTATAAGAGTTTTCCTTCTTCTCTAGCTTCTTCTTTTGCTTCTTCCTCTCATTCTTGATAGCATCTTCATCATCACTGTCATAAGGACACTTTGCAATAAGATGGTCCTTGCTATGGCATCTAAAACATCTCATGGTATGCTCATTCTTCTTGGATGAGTTCTTCCTCCTTCTTGCACGATAGCCTTTCTTCTTCATGAATTTGCCAAATTGCTTGACAAAGAGAGCCATCTTCTCATCAATATCATCACTATCACAAGAGCTTGAGTCTTCATCACATGATGATTCAATCTTGGATTTGCCCTTGGATGTGGTGGCTTTGGATGCCACACTCTTCTTCTTTTCATCATCTTTCTTCTCATTTTCCTTCTTCTTCTTGACCAACTCATCCTTCTCATCATCTTCTCTATATGAATCATCGGTCATCACTTCTTGGAATATTTATTGAGGAGTTAAATCCTTCAATGTAGTCCTCACTAGCACGGTGATCAATGTATCAAATCTCTTGGGTAGACTTCTCAAGAACTTCATAGAGAATTGATTATCCCTGACCTCCTCACCAAGTGCCTTGAGCTCATTGACAATGACTTGCAACCTATGAAACATCTCCGGTACACTCTCATCATCTTGCATCTTGAAGCTTAAAAATTTTTCTTGCAAGATATATGCTTTAGCGGTCTTTGTGCCTTCGGTGCCCTTAAATGTTTCTTCTAGCTTGGCCCAAGCATCATGAGCAATCTCTATGTTCTTTACTTGCTCAAATGTCTTGTCATCTAATGCCTCATGAAGAGCACTAATGGTAATGTCATTGCATTGGAGCTTCTTCTCTTCCACCGGTGTAGGTGCTTCCAGATTAGCAACCTCAAATTTTGTTTCGGTGACCTTCCACACTTCTCTATTGATTGACTTTAGGTGTGCGGTCATCTTAACCTTCCAATATGCATAATTTGTGCCATCAAAGTGAGGTGCCTTCTTGGTGTTGTTGATGTGCAAGCTTAATTGAGCCATTTCTTTTTCACCGTAGGTTGTTAAGCCTCAAATAAACGGTGCCTCGGCTCCGATACCACTTGTAAGGTCCAAATAGGCTAGAGGGGGGGTGAATAGCCTAATTAAAATTTCTACAAGAATTACTTAACCACAAGTTAGTACAAAAGGTGGCGAAGCAAAAGCACTAGCTCTAACTAATTAAGCAAGCTACCTACACAAGTCTAGTACAAGGCTATTCACTAAACACAACAACAACTACAAGCTATAAACAAGAAGTAATACGAGAGAAGAGCTTTGAGTGATTATACCGCCGTGTAGAGATGAGAAGTACCAATCAATCAATCACACAAAAGAAGTCCTCGGGAAGAGAATGATACAAGAATTTATCCCGAGGTTCACTTGCTTCCCGGCAAGCTACTCCCCGTTGTGGCGATACACCCACTTATCGGTCCATGAGCTAATCGACTATCAAAAGTCGAGCCCTCGGTGGGCGCCGCACAACCGCACACAAGATGGGGATCCTCCAAGCCACGAGCTCCACTAGAGTATCCAATTCGTGAACTCCCGCGGGGAAGGATCAAGAACCCCTTACAACACTTGGTGAGGGCTCCAACAATCTCCAATTGCGAGCTCAATCACCTCCGCTGCTCTAAGCCGTCTACCGTGTCGGGAAACACGGAAGAGTAACAAGAAATCCACAGCAACTCGAAGATTAAGTGCCTCTAGAATGCAACTCTCAAGCAATGCACTTGAATCTCACTAAATCTCACTCAAGATGTGTAACTATGCAAAGAGATGAGTGGAGGGGTTGTTCTCTAGCTCAAAGTATGTCTCTAGTTCTCAAAATGTGCAAGAGTCAACCTCAAACCCCGGCTAACTTCTATTTATAACGAAGGGGTACGCAGCTAGCCGTTATAGATGACACAGTTCAAAACGGGATGACCGGACGCTCCGGTCAGGGTGACCGGACGCGTCCGGTCACTACAGGATAAGCATGAACAGTGCACATCAGAAGTTACCGTTGCTATGACCGGACGCACCCTAGCGAATGACCGGACATGCCCTAGCTGGCCTCCGGTCAGAGTCCAGTAAGCTCCCATCACGACCGGACGCGTCCGATCGTACATGACCGGACGCGCCCCACGTCCGATCATCACTCCTGCGCTCTCTGCCCCTCTGGATGCCTGACCGGACGCGCCGATCCCATGAAGGACCAGACGCGCCGGTTGCGCGCTATGCTTTTGCGCACAGGTGAACTGACCGGACGCGCTGGTCAGGCCAGACCAGCGTCCGGTCACTCACCCTAGGCACGCTGACCGAATGAACTGACCGGACGCGCTGGTCAAGCCATGACTGTAACACCCCAGGTGTTTGTCAATCACTAAGCAGTGGATTTGAGCTTAAACATGACAGATTAAGTGGAGATGACAATGTCAAGGTCAACCTATGGAGATGAGCCTGACCTAAAGTTGGATGTTGCACCATTGCTTTACATATAGGTCCATTTTCAAAGATATATGCTTGGATGGTGTTATTGCAATATCTTCATGTGTCTTACCTTGGTACCTATCTATGTGGATCCCTAGAAAAGTTTCATGAAGTTTGGAATCAAAAAGTCACATGAAATGATAAGTTATATCCTGGTTGGAATGGTTTTACTAAGTGTTTGAATTGCACTATTAAGTGAGTGGAATTATAGATCATCAACCAAACCTTGCAAACTTATCCAAATGACTCTAGATGAACTCTACAACAAAAGTCATGAAGGGTTCATGTTGAGCAAAAGTCAAGAAAATACCCCAATTGGCCTAAAACCCTAGTTTAGGCTTTACCGAGTTGATACTTTGACCAAAGTGAAAGTTTGACTTCTGTACTAGTTATGAGGTTTGACCTTAAACAAAAGTTGTAGTTCATCTTGTGTACAACCAACTTTGTTTAATGGTCAAGAGTTAGTTTGGCCTCTAACCTAGCCAAATAGAGCTCCCAAGATTTAATAAAGTGATGTTTTGGATATCAGAAAATTGGCTAAGTCATAATGGAGTTTAGTCTCAAGTATTCCACTTTGGAGCTTTGTATCTTGCAACACAAGTTGATCCAGACCTGGGTCATTTAAGAGAAGTTGTAGCTCAGGTTGGGTACTACAAACTTTGTTCAAGCCTCAAGGCCTAGTCCAGCTCCTAACTTAGTCAAATAAGGAACCAAAGTTTGAATCTAAAGTTGTTTTCAGACTTAGAATATTTAAGTCCGAGTTTAGTGACAACTTGATTGGCGGGCCGCGTTCTCATGTTTTCGTTAAGCAACTTGATTTGACCCAAAAATAGAAGTTGGAGTTAACTCATTAGGGAAGAGCATGAAAGAAGTTGGATCAAGTTTGATCATGTTTGGACCAAGTAATTTGAGTTCGAGCAGCGCAAGGCTTACCTTTGTTAAGTCGCTGACAGCGTAAACTTGGAGTCTAATTAACCGCTAATCTGCGGCCCTAATGATCATAGTCCCTAAAGGAAAAGTGTAGAGCAGTTCATGGGCTTCAAACTTTGTTTTGGGGTCTTGTCCAGATTCGGTCCGTATCTGGCCCAAAACGGCGTCCCACCTTGCCCACTCCCGCGCGCGCCACGTGCTCGACGCAATGCATCAGTGGCGTTCATGCAGAGCAGCCGCGCGTCCACGACCGTTCCACGTGCCCTACCTTCTCCTTGTGTCAATGTGGACGCTGAAACCCCAGCGTCGCGTCCCAGCTCACTCTCTGCCTCCCCTTCGCCCTCTGCGCCGCACGCACGCGCCAGAGCGTGTCGGCAGCCATGGCCGACGGAGCAAGCTCCATGCTGCCGCTGCCGTTCTCACTGCTACGCTCTGTCTCCACCCCAATCAAGCGCGTCGTCGTCATCCCCAGCTCATGCCGCCCCAACGCACCCCTCCCCTGGTCAACGCGGTCGCCGGAGCGCCCCACCGCTGATGATGCCGCGGGCTGGTCCGTCGGCGTACGTGGCTGGGCTACCTTGAGCCACCACGGCCGCAGCCATGAGCCTCACCAGCTTCGCCTCATTGTACCCCACCCCACGCGCGCGCTCGCTGCGGGCCAGCGCCGCCGGAGGGCCGGCGCCGCCAGCACGGCCGCCGGTGAGCCGCTGCTCCGCGTGGCCCCGCCTCCTCGGGTCACCTCGAGACGAGCCGTGGCCACCCACGGGTGCGCGTCGGCCTCCTCTTGCTTCCCCTCCACCTCACCGCGGCCACCGGCGAGCCGTAGGCTGACTTTTCCCCTCGCCGGTGCCCCCTCCCCTGCTCGACCGTCCGTGAGGAAGAAGAAGGGCGCCTCGGTGTGAATAGTGACTTTTCCAGGGGGTTAAGGGCAGAAGCAGTGACTCGGGTGAATAGTGCTATGGGGACTCCCTTGTGTAATTTAATTAAAGTTCTTGCAGGGGCCTAAATGAAGAACCTATGACTCAGTTGAATAGTTCCTTTGTACTGCGGGTTGATTCCTAGAAAGTCCAGGGGTCTCGAGGCGAAAGTGTTTTTCTTTTTCCTTTTTCCTTTTTCTTTTATGTAGATTTTTGGTTAAAACTTTAGAAATTAGTATCTCATGCTAGGAAGCTCCAAAAATAGTAAATGAGGACTTTTTGGAATCCTTGTGAAATTATCTTTGTATTATATCTATAATATATCATATTTTAGTTTAAAATTTTAGCTCTAAAAATAGATCTATGCTTCTAGGTTTTCAATGCTAGTTGTATTTGTCATTTTCATAACTACAAATTTAAGGCTCCAATTGAAGTGAAATTTTTGTGGCATGCTACTCATGTGATGATTGATGTGTGGTAAAAATTTCATGAATTTTGGATGTTGTATGAGTGAGTTATTAGTGTATCTTGCTCTCACATGATTTATTACAATATACATTTGTCTTTTTCATAGAGGTTGATATACTTGTCCAAATGGCTTGAAATTTGGACAGTAGACTTTTGGGAGCGTTTTTAGGCCACTGTAATTTTGGTAGAATTTATGGAGCATTTTTGGTAGGTGTTTATAATTCCACCTAATTATCTAAATAAATTAAGAAAATGCATTAAAAGAATTTATTTAGGAATGCACACTATGTTTTCTGGTGTTCATTAGTCATGTGTGAAATGTTGGTAAAGTTGGTTTTGTCCAATTATATGTTTGCAACATAAGTTAATAATTATTTCTTGCAAATGAAGTTTCTGGACAGATCTAGAAACTTAGCAAAGTTCTTCATGATAATTTGCTTTGTTGAAAAACTTGTTTATACAAAAGTTGTAGATAATTTATGTATCTAGCTACTGTTAAAGTTTGGTGGCATTTGGCCATGTGGTTTAGGAGTTATAGGTGTTGAAAGTTGGGTTACAGAATTGATTGTTCTCTGTCTTGTTAGACCAGTTTCTGTGTTTGTATAAATTCGACGAGTTAAAATTTGGAATCATGCTGTGATGATTATAAATTAAATGTAGATAATTTTATAAGCTTTCGATAATGTCTTCTTGCAAGTAATTTGGATTTATAAAACTCCAGATATGATTGATTTATGAAGCTACTGTTTGCTAGTCCAGAAATTGGCATATTTCAGTTATCGTTGTTGCTTCACCTTGAGTTGCTTTGCATGTTGCTAAGTGTGATTCATGTCCTTGGTGATGAAGTTAGTACACCTGAAACTTGTGAAGATTATGCTTTACTTATTATGCATGGAATGGTTGGTGTGCTATAGTCAGTGAGTGGCTATGAGGGCTTGTATCTTGTTTAAATATGGTTGGTGTGCTATAGTCAGTGAGTGGCTACTCAGGGTTTTATCCCCACTTGTTGCAGGTTGTGATGTATCATGGCGACTGCAAGAGTTGGTTGGCTCCTGCCTTGTGGCGGAGTGTAATCATGGGCATGATCCTTCTGAGTTATCTTATCTCTAATGCTTTTGTTGGAAGTCGACCGTGGTACTGGCATGCATTTGAAATAAGAATAATGTTAGTTTCAAATTACTTTGCTTCCGCTACTTTTCAATGTAAGTTCTAATAACTATGTTGAACTCCGATGTATATTGAATTACTTGCGAAATGGTTGTAACATGTGACTTGTTATGTTGAATCACTACGATCTTGGCTTGTATGTTAGTTGGTTTGAAATCCCTCGTGATTTCATTGGACTACCGGAGTTATATGGGCTCAACTGGGAGAATTTGATCACTTCGGTGATCGTTTTTATACTTGTGCTCTTATAATTTAGACGGTTCTGTTACAGCTGGTATCGGAGCAAGATTCAACATTAAACATGTCGTATGTGTATTTAAAACAAAGGTTTTGTTTTATAAAATCAGTTTTATCAACTTATAGCTATATATAGGTGTGAAATCTGAATTCTAAACCTAAGTATGCCAGTGATCAATTTCCTTATGTCCATATAAGGATTATTAAGTGGCTTATATAAGTACTAACTTGGGGGTTTTTCATTTATGCATCTACGCCCTTGCCAAGGTATGTATGTGTGATAGCTCTCCCACACTATGCTACCCAGTGTGTCAGATTGGAGGTAGCCTTCATATATGAAATAGCCATATATGTTGCTAGTTTACTTTTATGCTACATCGCACCTACGCTCAGGTAAGTGTGAGTTGTGAGAGCATGATCGTCCAACCCACGGTCTAGGGGAGAGCTAGTTTTAGTTACTGGATTATTTACATGTTACACACATGTATATATAAAGGTACTTAATTGTGGGTGATTGATGATTCGGGTAGTTTTGGTGCTACATGTACGTATACGGGGGTATATGTATATGGGAGTGCTTAGAAGTTCACCTTCCTGTTTTCATTGTGTGCTATATTTGGGGAGTTGTTGGGCTGCAATGAAACTTTTCTGCAGGTACGCTAACCACAAATGCGTAAGTCGAATGTAGCTGACGACTAGCTATATATCGAGAGAGTGCGTGTTATGCCACCGACCTAGAACGTGATCGCCACCTTAGGTTGGCAATCTTATGAGGACGAATAGGGCGAAGCATGCATCTTCATGATTGTTGCTTTATACATGGCTATGTTCCTCTCACCCTTGTTCAAATGATAAGTAACTTGTGATCAAGGTAGTACACTATCTTTCTTGTGTGAAGCTAAACAAGAATGCCTTACTCCATGTTGTTCACCCAAGCGTTTGCCAATGCTTTAGACCTCACTTAAGTAATTATAGATTCTCATGATGAATTAAATTCGTGTTGGTCTAAGGTAACAAAAATTTAGAGCTACTAGAATAACATGTTTGTGTGCTCTCTTGTTAGGTAGAACAAAGGCAAGCTTTGTTTTGCTTGTTAGACGTGGCTGCTAGAATAGTTTCAGTTGTAGTGATGCTTTCGTGCTTATAATGGTGTTTTCTATAGTTATGGAGAATGCTAAAGTTGTAGCTAACTTACTTATCTAGCTTGTCCTAAAATTTCATGACCCTAGGTCTTATGGTTTGAGAGTTAGGAATTTTAGAAGTTTACTGTCAGGTTTTACTTATGCTCTGAATAGATCTGAAGGTTTGGTTTGTTTGACCTGTGTGAATATGTAATCATATCTTGGAGATAATAGAAAAGTGTAGTACTTTTTCTAAGCTTTCTAAAATGTCCTATAACATTAATTGTGGTGGTCTAAATCTCTAGTTATGAGCTTGCAAAGTGGAATGACATAATCTGTCTAAATCTGGGCAGAGATGTCTTCCTTGTCTTGTTTGGCCTTGTTGGCTATAGAATCTTCTTAATATGATAATAAGAAAGTTATAGACATCTTAATAAGCTTTACATAAAGTTAAGGCTCAGCCTTGTTGGGTCCCTATAACTCTAGTTATGCAATTTTGAAGTTCTTGTCAGTTTCTGTCCATATTGGTACAGATCTGAAACTTTAGCAATTTTGGTCATGTTAATCTATGAATTAGCTTTTGGTATGAATAACTAAAGTGTAGTCATCTTCCTAAGCTTTCTAGAAAGTCTAGGATCACCTTTGTGGGATGTCTATAACCTCAGTTATGGTTGAAACAAGTAACCACTGTGCTGCTGTCTAGATTCTGTGCACATGCTAAGTTGGCTCCCTTAGCTAGCGTTTGTTTTGAGCTAAACTTATAGTTAGTTCATGCTTGAGATAAATGCTTATTTTGGGTGAGCCTTGTGCCTTGTATTGGTTGCTTAAGCCCATTCGTTTGAATTTTCTCAAATGATTGCTTGATTGTGATGTTGTATGTATGCTTGTTATCTTGGTAGTGCCCTAGTTGTCACCTCGTTTGTCCTCGGTGAGCATACGAGTGTCGAATAGCTTTATCCTAAGAACAACGTTCATGTTACGTAATCACATGGTTGTCGTCTCTAGTTAGGTTCTCTCTCTTAGGAGCCTGTAGACTTGGTGGTTAGCCTTTGAATGTTTGTATCCATGCCTTTGCTTGACCAAAAGCCTAAAGTTTAGTTCTCCTATATGTTTGTATGTGTCGGTGTTCGGACCAAGGGGGTCCTAAACCAACGAGTAAATGCTGCGTGACTCTTTCCTGGATGGTGATGCAAGGAGAACACACGGGGGTTTATCCTGGTTCGGGCAAAAGAAGGCCCTACGTCCAGCGGGGAAGAGAGGTTTGTATTTCCTTGCACCGGGGTGCTCGTGTAGGGGTTACAAGCAGGCGAGAGAGGGCGTCGAGCCCAAGTCTCAAAGAGAAAAAGGAGAAAGGTGGTTGCTTGAGATGTTGATCTCTTGCTTTCGTTGCTCGGTTGGGTGGTTGGTTGATTCGTCTGTCCGTGATGTTTCTTGTTTGTCCTCCTCCCCTGGTTCGCCCTGGCCTGCCCTTTTATAGGGCGAGAGGTGGCCAAGTCGAGGGGAGGCTTGAGTCGTCGATTCCTGTTGAGTTGACTGTAGCGACGTGGCTTCGGGATGGCCGGCCATCCCTGGATATCCTGACGCGGTACGGGACAAGAGGGTGAAATGACCCAGAATGCCAGGCCATACCGTCCTTCGAGCTAAGTCGAGCGTTGGGGCCGGGTCGAGGCTGGGTCGAGGTCGGATGGATAAGGCCGAATCTCCGGTATTGCGGGGGACGGACCTTGTCTTATCCTCCCTCGAGGGCGACTGATGATGAATAGTGCGCGGTACGGTGGATACAGTGACGGGTTTCACCTCCCATCACGGGATGGGCAGTAAAACAGTGAGACTCGACGTGGGTATTGTTCCCACGTTGGTCCATGCCGCAGCCATGCCGGTAGGTGGTAGTAGGTACCCGCATTGAATGCTATGGCTTTTGTCCTGGGTAGGTAAAGAAAGGGCGTCGAGGAGCCGGGACGCGGTCGAGGCGCCCCGTCGAGCGGGCCTCGTACGAGTCGGAGCCGGGGTGCGGTCGAGGCGCCCCGTCGAGCGGGCCTCGTACGAGTCGGAGCCGGGATGCGGTCGAGACGCCCCGTCGAGCGGGCCTCGTACGAGTCGGAGCCGGGACGCGGTCGAGGCGCCCCGTCGAGCGGGCCTCGTACGAGTCGGAGCCGGGACACGGTCGAGACGCCCCGTCGAGCGGGCCTCGTACGAGTCGGAGCCGGGACGCGGTCGAGGCGCCCCGTCGAGCGGGCCTCGTACGAGTCGGAGCCGGGACGCGGTCGAGGCGCCCCGTCGAGCGGGCTACCTTTTCTACTGGTTTCGGTTTTTGTTAGTGTTTTGGCGATAGCTGTGGTACCCCCGTACTGTTGGTACCGACAGTAGCCCCCGAGCCTTTGGGTGAGTGTGTGATCACTCTCCCAGAGGTTAATCAGAACTGGAGTCGTAGCGTCGTGATTCTTCCGGTGGGGGCGCGCGAGCGCACCCGCCGGGTGTAGCCCCCGAGGCCTCGGTGGAGTATGGAGACTCCTCCGAGGTCTTGCTTGCGTTCGATTGGGGGACATTTTGTTGCGGTCAAGCCCCCGAGCCTCGTGCGTGCGAGGTCGATTAGGGTCCCGGCCGTCTTTCGCTGTGCGACCCTCACGCTCCTTTTTCGAAAAAAGGAGGAGGGGTGGAGAATGTCGTACTACCCTCGTTTGGGCCCGAGTTCCGACGACCTCCGGTGAGCTGCTAGCGGGGGAATTCGAGTGAGAACCCGTGCCCCGTTCGTTAGGGGTCGGCTAGTGGCCCGGAGGCGCCCTCAAAAATGCCAAGAAGTGGTCGTGTGGATCTCGATTCCCTTCGACAGGATTCGAGGGCTCGATGCCTCCCCCGGAGGGATTCCTACCACAACCTTCTCCTTCGGCCTCGAATACGTCCTGGGGTGCCTCGAGAGCGTGGCTCGAGCCCTTGGCCATGTACGGGCGCACCCTGGGTCGTCCCTAACTCTGTTGCTCGAGGGCAGCTGTCGAACCCTGTTCGAGGGCCAGCTTTCGCTCCCTCGAGACTTATTGCGGGCTTCGCACCCATTTTCGTGGTCGGGACCCCGAGCCTCGCACGCACGAGGTCGATCCGAGTCCCGGCCGTCTTTTGCGACCCTCACGCTCCTTTTTCGAAGAAAGGAGGAGGGGTGGAGAATGTCGCACTACCCTCGTTTGGGCCCGAGTTACGACGATCTCCGGTGAGCTGCTAGCGGGGGAATTCGAGTGAGAACCCGTGCCCCGTTCGTTAGGGGTCGGCTAGTGGCCCGGAGGCGCCCTCAAAAATGCCAAGAAGTGGTCGTGTGGATCTCGATTCCCTTCGACAGGATTCGAGGGCTCGATGCCTCCCCCAGAGGGATTCCTACCACAACCTTCTCCTTCGGCCTCGAATACGTCCTGGGGTGCCTCGAGAGCGTGGCTCGAGCCCTTGGCCATGTACGGGCGCACCCTGGGTCGTCCCTAACTCTGTTGCTCGAGGGCAGCTGTCGAACCCTGTTCGAGGGCCAGCTTTCGCTCCCTCGAGACTTATTGCGGGTTTCGCACCCATTTTCGCGGTCGGGACCCCGAGCCTCGCACGCACGAGGTCGATCCGAGTCCCGGCCGTCTTTTGCGACCCTCACGCTCCTTTTTCGAAAAAAGGAGGAGGGGTGGAGAATGTCGCACTACCCTCGTTTGGGCCCGAGTTACGACGATCTCCGGTGAGCTGCTAGCGGGGGAATTCGAGTGAGAACCCGTGCCCCGTTCGTTAGGGGTCGGCTAGTGGCCCGGAGGCGCCCTCAAAAATGCCAAGAAGTGGTCGTGTGGATCTCGATTCCCTTCGACAGGATTCGAGGGCTCGATGCCTCCCCCGGAGGGATTCCTACCACAACCTTCTCCTTCGGCCTCGAATATGTCCTGGGGTGCCTCGAGAGCGTGGCTCGAGCCCTTGGCCATGTACGGGCGCACCCTGGGTCGTCCCTAACTCTGTTGCTCGAGGGCAGCTGTCGAACCCTGTTCGAGGGCCAGCTTTCGCTCCCTCGAGACTTATTGCGGGTTTCGCACCCATTTGAGACATACCTGGAGATATTTGTTCGGGCGCGTTTTTTTCGGGAGGCGAGACCGGCGCGTTATCGGCGTACGGTTACGACGTGGGGAGCGGCCACGTGCTCAGTTCCTGCGAGATATAAGGAAACGGTTAGGCGAGCGGTTTTATCGCGAGAAACTGCTCCTTACTTTTCGCGCGACCGTTGGGCTTCCGTCCGAGCATATAAAGCGAAGGCCTTGGGGTCTCCGTTCCCCACCGGTTACTTGCATCCCTGCAATCCTTTGCCCTAGCCATCCCCTGCCACATCGCGTTCTCCGCCCGTCTTGCCGTAGCCACCGCATCCTTTTCTCCCATCCCCTCCCGACGACATCGATGGCAGGAAAGAGCCAGATCCTTCCCGCCGACGACTGGGCCGCCTCCTCGGTGACGGAGAGGAGGTTGGAGGAGTTGGTCGAGGACGGGCTGTTGCGGCCGAGGACGAACTCGGCGCGGCCGGAGTGGGTGGCACCGCCCCCCGCCCACCAGGAGCCAGTGCCCCCCGAAGGGTACGTGGTGAGCTTCGTCAGCTTTCATGAGCGGGGGTTCGGCGTGCCGGCGTCGGTCTTCATGCGCGCGCTCCTCCACTACTACCGGGTGGAGCTTCACCACCTTTCCCCCAATGCCGTGGCGCAGGCCACCATCTTTGCGGCGGTCTGCGAGGGCTACCTTGGGGTGGAGCCACAGTGGAACTTGTGGCTTCACCTTTTCAAGGCCGAGCTCTTCGCCAAGAGGGCAGGGGAGAAAGGCGTCCTGTCCGCGGCCCGAGTGGGGAGCTGCGTGCTGCAGGTGAGATCGGGTCGGACGGATCTATACATCCCGGCCCGACTCATCTCCTCGAACAGTGGGTGGCACGAGGGTTGGTTCTACCTCCGCAACGATGAAAATCAGTTGCCGAGGTACACCGGCCGCGTGCTGACTGCTCGAGAAGAGCATTGGTCGTACGGAGTGCCCGAGGCCGAGAAGACGCGCTTGGATCCACTGCTGGCGGCGCTGCAGCAGCTTCGCCTTCGGGGCCTGACGGCTGCGGCGGTGGCTGCGGGTTTCCATCGCCGTAGAGTGATGCCGTTGTGCCAGCGTCGTCTCCGCCTGGACCAGATGACTCCGGAGGCGAACCTGGAGGGCACCCGGATGTCCCACGAATCCCTCACCCTTGAGGAGGTTCTCCGGCGGGCTCGCCGGATGGTCGGGAACTTCAAGGCAGAGGAAGCCAATCAGGTTCCCATGAGGCCTACCGAGGGGTGCGAATCCGTGGTACGTATCCCGGGGCTGAGGTGTTGCCTTTCTTGTTTTTCTGTGGATTCCGCTGATGTGGTCGAGGTCGGTGTGTAGGATTTGTCGGCGTTGCGGGAGACGCGCCCACCAGTCCCGGAGGACCGGCCCGCCCGGGAGGCTCGACGCCTGCATGCCTCCCAGAAGAAGCAGGCGAAGGAGACGGCCAAGAAGCGGGCGATCCGCAAGGCCAAGAAGGCGGAGGCGTTGAAGAAGCGCCGGCGCCAGCAAGCCATCGACGGAGTGCCCCTGTCACCGTCGCCTTCCGAGACAGTCTCGGGGGAGGACGACGGCAGCAGCGATGAAGATGAAGATGCCCTGTCGCGGTATGAGATCGCGACCAGGCTTGGGGATCTCCCCGACATTCGCCCCCTGCTGGAGCCCATCGGGGGGAGGTCCTCCTCGGTCGTCGTGGTCGAGGAGGTCGAGGGAAAAAAGGTGGAGAAGGGATCTGGCCCCTCGAGGGGAGGGGCCATTTTACCCCGGACCCGGCGAGAGGGGTCGTCGGGGACGTCCGCACCAGCCGGGGCCTCGCAAGCTCCGGCAGGGGCGGAGACGGTGGTACCGGCGTCGTCATCAGCGGCGGCGCCGGTAGGAGTAAGGACCCGAGGCCAGCTGGCCTCGGGAGCACAAAGGGCGCAGGGCGGTGTGTTGGCCGGGGCTCCCAGGAGCGCTCGGCCTGCTGGTGAGGCCGCCGCGGGGCCACCAGCGGCCGTCCCGGGAGGCTCGAGCAGCACGGGGTCGAGGTACTTGGTGCCGATTTCCGGGTAAGTATCTCGACTTGGTTGTCCTGGCTTTCCCAAAGTCCGTCGGCTGATAATTCTTCTCACTTCGCAGGCTGAAGCGGAAGGCGGAGCCAATAGGGCCTACCCCTGTGAAGTCGCTGCGAGCCAGCGCCGTTGTCCTCAACCGGACGGCGGAGCAGGACGCGGCCTGGGTCCGTCGGGTCGAGGCAGCGAAAGGGCGCCTTCGACATCAGCAAGGGTCGGCCGACGCCGCGGTGGTCGCCGGCCCGGAGCCCGCCGTCGAGGGGGCCGAACCGGCAAAGGCGGCGGCGATTGACGTGGTCGAGGCGGGGCCCCGGCCGTCGGGGACGGCCGAGGCTGCCGTTGCGGTCGCGACGAGCGAGGCACCCGTCCGCGACGCGGAGCGGGCGGGTGCTGACGTGACCAAGGAGGAGGTCGCGTCGGTGCCGGGGCAAGGCCCGTCGGGAGAGCCAGCGGGCGTGGTGGAGATCGGGGCGGTCGAGCCCCCGTCCGGAGCACCCGAAGAAGAGACGCCGGCTCCGGCGGTGCCGACGGTCGAGGCGAGGGTACCGGAGCCGTCGTCGGTCGAGGTGCCGGCTCCGGTGGCGCCGGCGGTCGTAAGTGCCCGCTCCCACGCTCCCCTCGACAACATCTCCCTTGACAAGGGAAAACAAACGATAGGGGTCGAGGGGGGTGAGGTCGCGGACCAGGCCGGTGTCTCGACGGCCGTTGGAGAGGCGGATACCCCGGGCGAGGCCGGTCCTTCCGCGGGACCGGGAGACGCCCCGGCCGGGTCGTCCTCGTCGTGGCCCGACATCGCCGCGCTGGCGATAGCGCGGGTCGAGGCGGAGCTGCCGAAGTGGGGGGGGCCGTCCCTCGAGTTCAGGGACGCTACGAACCCCGACGCCGAGCCCGTCTTTGTCCTTAGCGACAAAGACGAAGTGCACCGATGGGAGTATCTCGAGGGCGTCCGCCAGCACCTCGACCGGTTGCTTCGAGTGGCGTCTGGCGCTGTGCGGAGTATGGGGGATGCCACCGAGGTATGATCGACTCGTCGGCTCGCTTGATAGGCTGTTTTTTCTTCGGATTTGTGACCTTTTCGAATTGCGTTCAGGAGCTGAAGGAGTACTCCCGCCGCAAGTCACTCTTCATCCGGGACGAGAGTGGCGTGTGGGGCGCGCTGTCCCAGCAACGGGTTCTGGTCGAGGAGGCCCAGAAACGGCTATCCGATCGGAACGCCGAGATGGCCGAACTGCGCGTCGCATACGCCACATTGAAGGAAGAGGCGGCGCAGGCATGGGCGGCCGAGGCCGTGATGCGCACGAGCCTGGACAAGGCTCGGGAGGAGGCTACCCAGGCACGCAGGGACCTCGAGCCCTTGTCTGCGCGGGTGAAGGAGCTCGAGGAGGATGTCTCCCAGGTTGGCCTTCAGCGCGACGCCTTCCATGCCGAGGTCACGACGCTGCAGGGAGCCGTCCAAAAGAAGGACGCAGCTCTCGAGTCTGCTCGGCAGGAGGTCGAGGCGCTAAAGGCGGCCATCCGTGACAAGGACAACGCCTTCCTGGGGCTCGAGCGAACATGTGGGGGGCTCCGCGACGAGGTCGTGGGCCTGCAGACCCACGTCGAGGATAAGTGTGGTTGTTATAGTCACGACGTTGAAGGCCCCGCGTTGGGCACTAATTTGTTTGTCGTGTTTCAGAGCTGGAGAGAGTGAACCGAGAGGCCCAATCGTGCGCCAACTCCTTCCAGAGCCTCTTCGAAGCCGAGGTCCGGAGGACCCAACTTCTCCAGGGCGCGATCACCACTGTGTGTGATGGCCTAGGGGTCGAGCCCGACACCGACACCGGGGAAGATGTTCCGGGGAACTCCTTCGTCCGACGGATGGTGGCGCTGGGCCGCCTTGCCCGGGAGAAGATACGGAACGGCCTCCATCACGGCGTGAAGAGGGCGCTGGCCGTCGTCCGTTCGGGGTTTGTGTTTGATATGAGGCTCGTTGCCGAGGGCTTCATCACAGACCCCGATCGGACAGACGAGGAGAACGAGGACGCCTGCGTGGAGCTGATCGAAGCCGCCGAAGAGCCTGGGAGTCGTCTGGCCTCGCTTTTTGAAGCCGAGGTGGTTCCTCCTGCCGATGACGAAGGCCTGTGAGCCAAATCTGGGCATGAAGGCCCATGTAACAAGTTAGTATTTCGAATTTTGATCGCGGTGGCCGCGGAGGCCTAAAAGACTCGAAACATAAACCGGTTCGCGGTTGATTTAGTTTTACTCGAGCTTTTCTTCCCTTTATCGCACGGATCGTGCTCTCGCGTGATTTACCTAGCGCGCAGCTACATCTTTTGGCGTAAGGGAGCGAGTGGAGGTACCGTAGCCTCGGGGGCGTAAGTGATCTCGCGGCTCGACTGCCCTCGGGCTTCAGGGTGATGTTGCGGCCTAGTAAATCGTGTGAGAGCCTGATCTAAGCGACAGGGGGTATGTTCTTTTTTAACTTTAGGAACCGTTGTTTAGATCTTCTCAGCGTGAAGGCGTACCTCTAAAAGGCGCAAGGGTCGAGTGGAGGTACCGTAGCCTCGGAGGCGTAGGTGATGCTCCAGGCTCGAGAGCCCTTTCGAACCTTAGGGTGCTCTTTCAGCGAAGTCGATCTAAGAAACGGTTCTTAAATTTAAAAAAGAGCGTAGCTTTTTCGGTTTTTCGGGGACCGGGGGTTCCCCCCTTGCCAGCCCCCGAGGGAGGGTCGACTCTGTGAGTGCAGGGTCGATCCTTCCTTGTTACGAAACGAGAAATTTTAAACATCGCTGTATTCTTTATTGACGAAAAAGGAAATACAGAGCCTCGAGGCTTTTTAAGGAAAGAAGCGACGTAGCTGTTCGATGTTCCAAGCGTTGGTGAGGATTTCGCCCTTCTCGTTGGATAGCTTGTAGGTGCCCGGCTTTAGTACTTCTGCGATGATGTACGGCCCTTCCCATGGTGGTGTGAGCTTGTGCCGTCCCTTGGTGTTCTGGTTCCGCCGTAGCACCAAGTCACCAACGTTGAGGTCACGCTTGCGGACGTATCTGTCGTGGTAGCGTCGGAGACTCTGCTGGTACCTGGCAGAATGCAACAGAGCCACATCTCGGGCTTCCTCGAGCTGGTCGAGGGCGTCCTGTCTTGTGGCGTCGTTGTGTACCTCGTTGTATGCCTTCAATCTTGGGGACCCGTATTCTATATCGGTTGGTAGCATAGCCTCAGACCCGTAGACTAAGAAGAACGGAGTGAACCCCGTGGCTCGACTCGGCGTTGTTCTTAGGCTCCACAGGACCGAGGGTAGCTCGGCAGCCCATCTTTTGCCATGTTTGCTTAGTTTGTCAAAGATTCTGGGCTTAAGGCCTTGTAGAACCATGCCGTTGGCACGTTCCACTTGCCCGTTTGTTTTTGGATGAGCCACGGCCGACCAGAGCACACGGATGTGGTGGTTGTCGCAGAAATCCAAAAACTTCTTGCCAGTGAACTGGGTGCCGTTGTCCGTGATGATACAGTTGGGGACCCCGAAGCGATGAACGATGTTAGTGAAGAAGAGTACAGCTTGTTCGGACCTGATGCTGGTGATAGGGCGGGCCTCGATCCACTTGGAGAATTTGTCGATTGCGACGAGCAAGTGGGTGAAGCCGCCGGTCGTCCTTTTCAGTGGTCCGACAAGGTCGAGCCCCCAAACAGCGAACGGCCATGTGATGGGGATAGTCTGTAGGGCATGTGCCGGAAGATGAGTCTGTCTCGCATAGTACTGACAACCCTCGCAGGAGCGTACTAGCTTGACAGCGTCGGAGACCGCGGTCGGCCAATAGAATCCTTGTCGAAAGGCGTTTCCGACAAGGGTTCGAGGCGCAGCGTGGTGACCGCAAGCCCCCGAGTGAAGATCGCCGAGCAGATTTCTGCCTTGCTCTTTCGTGATGCAACGTTAGAGGATACCGGTAGGGCTACGGCGGTAGAGCTCCCTGCTGTCGCTCATGATCACAAAAGTTTTGGCCCGACGTGCGATCCGTCGAGCCTCGGTCCTATCCGAGGGGAGGTCCCCCTGGATGAGGTAGTCGAGGTACGGGACGCGCCAATCAGGCTCGAGGTCAGGCGGTGACGTCGAGTTTTCCACCTGCATGGCTTCAGCCCCGGTCGAGGGGGCTTCTGCCTCAGGTGGAAGGTCGATCGACGCCTCGTCGACCCCCCCGTCTGGCCCGAGGTCGACGGATGGGCGCTGAAGGTCTTTTGCGAAGACGTCCGGTGGAACCGTGGCTCGACCGGACGCGATTTTTGCCAATTCATCAGCGGCCTCATTATACCTGCGTGCGATGTGGTTGAGCTTGAGGCCGTGAAACTTGTCCTCGAGGCGCCGTACTTCCTGGCAGTAGGCCTCCATCTTGGGGTCGCGGCAGCTCGAGTTCTTCATCACCTGATCAATCACGAGTTGAGAGTCGCCTCGGACGTCGAGGTGTCGGACCCCGAGCTCGACGGCGATTCTCAACCCCGTGACGAGTGCCTCGTATTCGGCGACGTTGTTAGACGCAGGGAAATGAAGCCGGATGACGTAGCGCATGTGAACCCCGAGGGGTGAGATGAAGAGCAAGCCCGCGCCTGCTCCCATTTTCGTTAATGACCCATCGAAGTACATGGTCCACAGCTCCGCCTGGAGCTGTGCAGGAGGGAGTTGTGTGTCAGTCCACTCGGCCAGAAAATCTGCTAACGCCTGTGACTTGATAGCTTTTCGCGGCGCATAGGACAATGCCTCGCCCATAAGCTCGACCGCCCACTTGGCAATCCTACCCGAGGCTTCCCGGTTCTGGGCTATCTCTCCCAAGGGGAAAGAAGAAACCACAGTAACCGGGTGACCCTCGAAGTAGTGTCGGAGCTTGCGCCGTGTCAAGATGACAGCATACAGCAGTTTCTGGATCTGTGGGTACCGACACTTTGTTTCTGAGAGCACCTCGCTAACGAAATAGACCGGCCTCTGGACGAGCAAGGTGTGTGCCTCCTCGGCCCGTTCGACAACCAGGGCAGCACTGACAACTTGTGATGTCGCTGCGACATAGAGTAGGAGTGGTTCCCCTGGGGTCGGAGGGACGAGGATCGGTGAGCTAGAGAGGGTGGCTTTCAGTTTTGTGAGGGCCTCCTCAGCCTCGAGGTTCCAGGAAAAATGGTCCGATTTCCTCAAGAGACGGTACAGAGGGAGTGCCTTTTCGCCGAGGCGCGAAATGAAACGGCTGAGTGCCGCCAAGCAACCTGTGACTCTCTGTATGCCCTTGAGATCTCGGATGGGGCCCATTTTGGTGATTGCAGAGATTTTTTCAGGGTTGGCCTCGATGCCACGTTTAGATACGATAAACCCTAAAAGCATACCTCGTGGGACGCCGAAGACACATTTCTCTGGATTGAGTTTGATGTTTTTCGCTCTGAGACACTTGAACGCAACGTCGAGGTCGCTGACCAGGTCGCCGGCACGTTGGGTTTTGACCACAATGTCGTCGACGTAAGCCTCGACGGTCGACCCAATGTGGCCCCCAAAAACATGTTGCATGCATCGCTGGTACGTTGCCCCCGCGTTCCGGAGACCGAAGGGCATCGTAACGTAGCAATACATGCCGAATGGGGTGACGAACGAAGTCGCGAGCTGGTCGGACTCCTTCATTTTGATTTGGTGGTAACCGGAATATGCATCTAAGAATGAGAGAGTTTCACATCCCGCGGTGGAATCAACGATTTGATCAATGCGTGGCAAAGGAAAGGGAACCTTCGGACATGCTTTATTTAAACCAGTATAGTCTACGCACATCCTCCATTTCCCACTCTTTTTTCTAACTAAGACAGGATTAGCTAGCCACTCGGGATGATGAACCTCCTTGATGAACCCGGCCTCCAGCAGTTTGTGTATCTCCTCGCCAATGATCCTGCGCTTCTCCTCGTCGAAGCGGCGCAGGCGTTGCTTCACCGGTTTGGCTCTGGCCCGGATCTCCAAGGCGTGCTCGGCGACTTCCCTGGGTATGCCCGGCATATCCGAGGGACTCCACGCAAAGATGCCGACGTTTGCGCGGAGAAAGTCGACGAGCACTGCTTCCTATTTAGGATCGAGGGTGGCGCTGACGCTCAGCGCCCTCCCCTTGGGATCAGCGGGGTCGAGGGGTACGAGTTTGACGTCTTCGGCGGACTCGAAGCTGCCGGCATGGCGTTTTGGGTCGGGGATCGCATTGGCTAGACCGTCGAGGTCTGCGGCCAAGATCGCTGACCCAAAAACAGCCTCGCCGTGCTCGACGCACTCGACGTCGCACTCGTAGGCATGTTCAAACGAGGGCCCTACAGTGATGACACCGTTTGGGCCAGGCATTTTGAGCTTGAGGTAGGTGTAGTTCGGGATCGCCATGAACTTGGCGTAGCATGGGCGTCCCAGGATAGCGTGGTACGTTCCACGGAATCCGACCACTTCGAAAGTGAGGGTTTCCTTTCGGAAGTTCGCCGGCGTGCCGAAGCAAACAGGCAGATCGACCCGCCCGAGGGGTTCCGCCCGTTTCCCTGGCACGACTCCGTGGAAGCCCCCGACGCTAGGCTGGAGGCGCGCTCTGTCGACCCCCAAGAGGTCGAGGGTCTGGGAGTAGATAATGTTAAGGCTGCTTCCGCCGTCCATGAGCACTTTGGTGAGGCGTGTGTTGGCGATGACGGGGTCAACGACGAGTGGATAGACCCCCGGGTTGGGGACGTAGTCTGGGTGGTCATTACGGTCGAAAGTGATGGCCACCGCAGACCAATCAAGGAAGCGGGGTACTGCCGACTGTACGGAGAAAACCTCGCGCCGTTCTCGCTTGCGCTGACGCGCGGAGAGGCAGGTCGAGGGTCCTCCGTAGATCATGTAGCAGTCGCGGATCTCGGGAAATTCCCCGTCCTTGTCGTCACCCTTAGGGTCCTCCCCCTTGTCGTCCTTCTTAGCGCCGGCACCCCCGAAGTACCTGCGCAGCATGTGACAATCCTCGAGGTTATGGTTAGTGAGTCCCTTGTGGTAGGGACACGGCTCTTTGAGCATTTTGTCGAAGACGCCCCCACCGGGGGGGCCTCGAGGTTTCTTGTGCTCGGTAGCAGCGACGAGCTCGTCGGCCGGGGCCTCGAGCTTGCCCTGCTGGCCTTTCTTCTTCTTGCGGTTGTTTCTCTTGGGGCCTCGGGTGGAACTCGCGGGGTCGTCGACCTTCTGCTCCTCCCTTGCCGGCTCGCCGCCAAAGATCGCACCAACCGCCTCCTCGCCGGAGGCGAAGTTGGTGACGATGTCCATCAATCCGTTGGCAGTGAGCGGGGTGTTACGGCCCAACTCCCGGACCAACTCCTTACAGGTGGTACCGGAGAGGAAGGCCGTAATCACGTCGGAGTCGGTGATGTTGGGGAGCTCGGTGTGCTGCCGGGAGAAGCGCCGGATGTAGTCCCGGAGGGACTCATCTGGTTTCCGCTTGCAGCTCCGGAGGTCCCACGAGTTGCCGGGGCGCATGTAGGTTCCCTTGAAATTTCCCTCGAACACCCTCACGAGATCGTCCCAGTCGTGGATCTGCCAAGGTGGGAGATCCTCGAGCCAGGCTCGGGCGGTGTCGGAGAGGAACAGGGGGAGTTGCCGAATGATGGCCCGGTCATCGGTGGCCCCGCCCAACTGACACGCCAAGCGGAAATCGGCGAGCCAAAGTTCGGGTTTGGTCTCGCCGTTATACTTGGTGAGAGTCGTGGGGGGACGGAACCGAGCCGGGGGCACCGTCTCACGGATAGCCCTACTAAACACCCGAGGGCCTGGAGGTTCGGGTGAAGGGCTACGGTCTTCCGAGCTGTCGTAGCGTCCGCCCCTGTGGACGTGGTAGCCTCGAGCCACACCGTCACCGTGTTTGCGTGTGCGACGCTCGACGATGTTGCCATGGGTGTCTCGAGGCTCGCGGTCGTTGGCGATGGGTTCAGGGGCAGGTGCTGCCCGGTTTCGCCGGGCAGGCTCGGGATGAACCGAGGCTTCCCTCTCCTGTCGGGAAGGTTCGAGGGTCCGCTCCGAGGCTGCTCCGCGCCGCCTCGAGGCGGAGCTCTCGGCCTGCTGCATGGCGGCAGTCTCGAGGAGCCCTCGGATTTCGTCTCGAGCCCGACGGGCGTCAGGGTTTGACGGCTCGGGCATGTTGCGCAGGAGCATGGCAGCGGCGACAACGTTTTGGCTGGCTCGAGCGAAAACCGGGGGGTCGACCGCCCGGTCCTCGTCGATGCGACGGTTGACGTCGTGAGCCCTCTCACGAGCTCTGCCGCCAAATGCGTGTTCCGCACGCTCACGCTCGAGGGTTTGCTGGAGGAGATCCAGGTTCTCGCGTTCCTCGTCAAGCTGGTCCTGCAATTCGCGAATCTGTCCGAGCCGCGCTCCTTGATCCGCAAGGAACTGGGGCTCGTTTCGCTCGGCAGGAAGCTCGACATGAGGGGGCGTGTGCCTTTCCTCGACCGGCTCTTCGTCCTCTGATTCCGAGGTGCTTTCAACGTCGATGTTGAAGCACTCACGAGTCGGATCATAGGTGTCGTCGGCCGAGTCGGAGTCAGGTGCGCCAAAGTAATAATATGATGGGGGAATGTGTGGCCGATGCCAACCATCACCGAGGTGGTGACGTGGAGAAGCAGTCACACGGGGTTCTGTTTCCGGTGTCTCCGTAGAGTCCTGATAATCAGAAACCGGCGTGGACGCAACGAGGTCCAGAGTGGAGCGTAGATGGTGTCCGGGGAGTTCCTCATAAGCGCTCATGCGAGTGCTCACGGAGGATGCATACACCCGGGCGACCGAGTCTAGTCCAAACGGGAATGGTGATGGGGACGTCACTGCCCGCGGCGAAATAGATGCTATGGACAGTGGTGTCTCACCGGACGGGGGAGCGGCGGGATTCCTCGTTGGCACGCGACCCTCAACCAGGCTCATCCCTCCCAAATCTTCCAAAAGGAGATCTGGGCGAGCGCCTGTCTGGGGGGTGCCGGACCGGGGGATCCCATCGCCCTCCGTCAGGTAGAGACGGTAGTTGTGCTGGGCTCGCCGTCGCCGGGCGGCGCGCGACCGCCTGGAGCGACGGTGCCGGTTGACTGCTCCCCCGGGCTGGGAGAGCTCGTAATCTTCGTCGGTTGGGTGCCTGGGTGGGAGTAGGACCATGTCGTAGCCAGAGCCGAGCGACATGAACTCCAAACTCCCAAACCAGATCACCGTACCCAACGGGATCGGGCGTTCGGGGTTAGCCATCCAGGAAGAACGGCGACAAAGCGAGGTTTGCACGCAGCGTACCCCTACCTGGCGCGCCAACTGTCGGTGTTCGGACCAAGGGGGTCCTAAACCAATGAGTAAATGCTGCGTGACTCTTTCCTGGATGGTGATGCAAGGAGAACACACGGGGGTTTATCCTGGTTCGGGCAAAAGAAGGCCCTACGTCCAGCGGGGAAGAGAGGTTTGTATTTCCTTGCACCGGGGTGCTCGTGTAGGGGTTACAAGCAGGCGAGAGAGGGCGTCGAGCCCAAGTCTCAAAGAGAAAAAGGAGAAAGGTGGTTGCTTGAGATGTTGATCTCTTGCTTTCGTTGCTCGGTTGGGTGGTTGGTTGATTCGTCTGTCCGTGATGTTTCTTGTTTGTCCTCCTCCCCTGGTTCGCCCTGGCCTGCCCTTTTATAGGGCGAGAGGTGGCCAAGTCGAGGGGAGGCTTGAGTCGTCGATTCCTGTTGAGTTGACTGTAGCGACGTGGCTTCGGGATGGCCGGCCATCCCTGGATATCCTGACGCGGTACGGGACAAGAGGGTGAAATGACCCAGAATGCCAGGCCATACCGTCCTTCGAGCTAAGTCGAGCGTTGGGGCCGGGTCGAGGCTGGGTCGAGGTCGGATGGATAAGGCCGAATCCCCGGTATTGCGGGGGACGGACCTTGTCTTATCCTCCCTCGAGGGCGACTGATGATGAATAGTGCGCGGTACGGTGGATACAGTGACGGGTTTCACCTCCCATCACGGGATGGGCAGTAAAACAGTGAGACTCGACGTGGGTATTGTTCCCACGTTGGTCCATGCCGCAGCCATGCCGGTAGGTGGTAGTAGGTACCCGCATTGAATGCTATGGCTTTTGTCCTGGGTAGGTAAAGAAAGGGCGTCGAGGAGCCGGGACGCGGTCGAGGCGCCCCGTCGAGCGGGCCTCGTACGAGTCGGAGCCGGGGTGCGGTCGAGGCGCCCCGTCGAGCGGGCCTCGTACGAGTCGGAGCCGGGACGCGGTCGAGACGCCCCGTCGAGCGGGCCTCGTACGAGTCGGAGCCGGGACGCGGTCGAGGCGCCCCGTCGAGCGGGCCTCGTACGAGTCGGAGCCGGGACGCGGTCGAGACGCCCCGTCGAGCGGGCCTCGTACGAGTCGGAGCCGGGACGCGGTCGAGGCGCCCCGTCGAGCGGGCCTCGTACGAGTCGGAGCCGGGACGCGGTCGAGGCGCCCCGTCGAGCGGGCTACCTTTTCTACTGGTTTCGGTTTTTGTTAGTGTTTTGGCGATAGCTGTGGTACCCCCGTACTGTTGGTACCGACAGTATGAGTCATGGATGTTTTGCAACCCTTTTTGTAAAGACCTTTATCGACTGACCAACCAAGTTAACTTTCATCAACGCTAGCCTTTGACCATGGTTCGTACGTTGCCAGTTGTGGAGACCGTACCCTAATCCATGTTGAACCTTCCGGTTACCTCTCCCAAAGGTTAGCTAGTGTGACGCAATGTATCTCTGCTATGGTCTCTAAAGCGTGTGCTTGCAAATTCATGCATCTACCTTATCAACTCAATCTATGACTACATATCGGTTTCTGCCCTTGAAATTTGCTTAATCTGTCCCCAACCTTCCCAAGTCTCGGAATGTTTATCAGTCTTGATCTCATGTTGTTATTCAACATGATCGAATCTCTATTAATTAATTATCTAGCAGTTCCTTAGTCAACGCCAGGTGTGCGTGAAATTACGCAAAAATCGCATGCTCAGTCACCTTCGGCAATGGAGCTATGTTCTCTTGTGAGGTGTTTTAATCTGCGAATAGCTTCCCTATTGATTCTAAACCTTGTGAATACCTTTGTTTGCTATCCTTCCTTGTATAATGCTTGTTGTTAACCACCCAAATTGTGTCACTTGAAATTTCACCTTGGTGGTGTGATCAGTAATGGTGTTATGAGTAGCAACTAACGGTGCCGCGACAAAACCGAGAGCCTCCTGTGGGCGGCCGACACAAGGTTGTGCTGCTCGACACGCGCTGGTATCGTGGTTTCTAGTCATGATCCATTGCGGAACGTCATCAACATGTTATTCTCAGGTGAATTTTTCCTTGGTTATCTTTCCCATATCGTATCGTAAGATCCATATCTTAGACCGAAAGTAGTGGAGTGTCCTTCTAAAGTTGCTAAGAGAATAACTTTGAAGAACAGGTCATCGACATAAACATTAACAGACCGCATGAGGTGGTAGACAAGTAACTCTACTTAGTTGTCCTAGTATTGACAAATGTCATCTAGTGAGCAAAGTATCTCATCTCTGTTGGATATAAAGGACACACAACACTTAATGTTGAACAAGTCATCCGTTGGATAAGACTCGATCATTACAATATGCAAGTTTTAACCTTTGTATGCATAATGGCCATATCGTCGAAATCAACCATCTCTGGTGTGACTCCATATCTGCTGACTTCGATGGCAACCATCTGCTTTGTATCAACCGCAATTATTGTGATCAAGAATGAAGATTTGGAACTTTTTAGTGTTGAGAGACAATTAATTAGTTACCAATAGGAAGGTTAATCTCCAACTAGGTAATGACTCCTTGGTAGCTACAAAGGCTATGTATTACAGAGCAATAGCCAACAAGAGGTTAATCAACTAGCCAACAACTTGAGTGCTACTCTATCTTCTCGAGCCATTGTGATCAAGTCAATTCCATCTTGGACAATCACACAGATAGTGCAAAGGGTTCAATCAGCTAAAGTGAAGAATTAGAGAAAGCATGTCCTTAGTTTCGATCATCATCCTTGTGCCTTCGGTGCCACAAACGGTTTGTTCATAACTTTACTGATCGAAGTGTTAAGGAATATTCGGAAGCGGTTCCTTATCCTTGTAGAAATGTTCTCCAGGCAGAGTATGCATTTTGCCCTGTAAAAGTAACCTGTAAGTTCAAAGCGTGTGGATCCTCGGATTGGTATGAAAATTAATAGTCGAGATCTGCTGTTGGATGGCCCTTTTGAGGTCTCACAGATACTAGTTTACACTCTTTCATTTGCTTTTGCTTTCTCGTATCCCCAATGTATGAGCAGCCTTGGTGTTCTGCAAATCAATTTATACCATCTCAAGTCAAAAGCAATTTGAAAAGTGTCAAACAACAGATTTTCCATCTTCGAGCTGCTGTTTGATCCTAAAAAGGAAGCCTCAAGGTGAAAGTTGGCCTGACAAAGTTGTTATGCTGCAAGTCAACTCAACTTATAGTACAACTAAGTCACCAAGGAAAATTTTACTCAATCGCTTGGTGGTAGACTACTTCCCGCGGTTTAGTAGATATTACAACTTTTGTTGTCCTTAAGGCCTCGTTACATCTTTCTTTGGGAATTATTTTCTAATGATGACATACTTTGGTACCTTATACATGTTTTTACCAAGAGGTTGCATCTGCTTCAACTCAGATAACTGTTGTCTTTGGATAAAAGAATCTTATTAGATAACTGTTGGTAGAAATAGGAAGCCGACAGAGTCAGCTATCACACTCACTAATCCCTCAAACAGACTCAGATAATGCAGTGTTGTCATCAGAGAAAGAGAACTGCACACATGGAATCTCAAGTAGTTTTCCATTAGTTGGTGTCTAAATGAATGAACATTTATGACCAACATAGACCCTGCCTATTGGTTAGTCAGTATTCTATAGCCTCAGAGTATGTTTGTCATCTATGGTCTCACCCTTTTGGAAGGTTGTACTCAAGCCACTTTGGTAGAGGACTGCTTCTAAACTTTAGGAACATAGAGTCATTTCACCGAGTATACTTCTAAAGATTTTGGTCTAATGTAAAGTTCATACGGACCATGTTATGTTCATTAAAGAATCAGGTACTTGTGAGTGGTCGCTCAAGGACCAAATGATCTCCGTACATTGAGAATGTAGTACCGTGCTATCTGGGATTCCTCCCAAAGTAACAATGCTTCATGGAAGTCAATGAAGGAAATTCTTTAGACAAATTTTACCATGAAGAGTAAGTATTAGAAAGTGCCTTGACTAAATTAGTTCCACCAATGTCAAAGCTTTGTAGCCGAATGCTATAGTAGATGATGGGAACTAGATAACGTGTCTCTCTTTCTTAAAAAGGTCTTCCATTCCGAATCTCGGGACGCGATTCTTTTAAGGGGGGAGGGCTGTAACACCCCAGGTGTTTGTCAATCACTAAGCAGTGGATTTGAGCTTAAACATGATAGATTAAGTGGAGATGACAATGTCAAGGTCAACCTATGGAGATGAGCCTGACCTAAAGTTGGATGTTGCACCATTGCTTTACATATAGGTCTATTTTCAAAGATATATGCTTGGATGGTGTTATTGCAATATCTTCATGTGTCTTACCTTGGTACCTATCTATGTGGATCCCTAGAAAAGTTTCATGAAGTTTGGAATCAAAAAGTCACATGAAATGATAAGTTATATCCTGGTTGGAATGGTTTTACTAAGTGTTTGAATTGCACTATTAAGTGAGTGAAATTATAGATCATCAACCAAACCTTGCAAACTTATCCAAATGACTCTAGATGAACTCTACAACAAAAGTCATGAAGGGTTCATGTTGAGCAAAAGTCAAGAAAATGCCCCAATTGGCCTAAAACGCTAGTTTAGGCTTTACCGAGTTGATACTTTGACCAAAGTGAAAGTTTGACTTCTGTACTAGTTATGAGGTTTGACCTTAAACAAAAGTTGTAGTTCATCTTGTGTACAACCAACTTTGTTTAATGGTCAAGAGTTAGTTTGGCCTCTAACCTAGCCAAATAGAGCTCCCAAGATTTAATAAAGTGCTGTTTTGGATATCAGAAAATTGGCTAAGTCATAATGGAGTTTAGTCTCAAGTATTCCACTTTGGAGCTTTGTATCTTGCAACACAAGTTGATCCAGACCTGGGTCATTTAAGAGAAGTTGTAGCTCAGGTTGGGTACTACAAACTTTGTTCAAGCCTCAAGGCCTAGTCCAGCTCCTAACTTAGTCAAATAAGGAACCAAAGTTTGAATCTAAAGTTGTTTTCAGACTTAGAATATTTAAGTCCGAGTTTAGTGACAACTTGATTGGCGGGCCGCGTTCTCATGTTTTCGTTAAGCAACTTGATTTGACCCAAAAATAGAAGTTGGAGTTAACTCATTGGGGAAGAGCATGAAAGAAGTTGGATCAAGTTTGATCATGTTTGGACCAAGTAATTTGAGTTCGAGCAGCGCAAGGCTTACCTTTGTTAAGTCACTGACAGCGTAAACTTGGAGTCTAATTAACCGCTAATCTGCAGCCCTAATGATCATGGTCCCTAAATGAAAAGTGTAGATCAGTTCATGGGCTTCAAACTTTGTTTTGGGGTCTTGTCCAGATTCGGTCTGTATCTGGCCCGAAACGGCGTCCCACCTTGCCCACTCCCGCGCGCGCCACGTGCTCGACGCAATGCATCAGTGGCGTTCATGCAGAGCAGCCGTGCGTCCACGGCCGTTCCACGCGCCCTACCTTCTCCTTGTGTCAATGTGGACGCTGAAACCCTAGCGTCGCATCCCAGCTCACTCTCTGCCTCCCCTTCACCCTCTGCGCCGCACGCACGCGCCAGAGCGCGTCGGCAGCCATGGCCGACGGAGCAAGCTCCATGCTGTCGCTGCCGTTCTCACTGCTACGCTCTGTCTCCACCCCAATCAAGCGCGTCATCGTCATCCCCAGCTCATGCCGCCCCTAACGCACCCCTCCCCTGGTCAACGCGGTCGCCGGAGCGCCCCGCCGCCGGCGATGCCGCGGGCTGGTCCGTCGGCGTACGTGGCTGGGCTACCTTGAGCCACCACGGCCGCAGCCATGAGCCTCACCAGCTTCGCCTCGTTGTACCCCACCCCACGTGCGCGCTCGCTGCGGGCCAGCGCCGCCGGAGGGCCGGCGCCGCCAGCACGGCCGCCGATGAGCCGCTGCTCCGCGTGGCCCCGCCTCCTCGGGTCACCTCGAGACGAGTCGTGGCCACCCACGGGTGCGCGTCGGCCTCCTCTTGCTTCCCCTCCACCTCACCGCGGCCTCCGGTGAGCCGTAGGCCGACTTTTCCCCTCGCTGGTGCCCCCTCCCCTGCTCGGCCGTCCGTGAGGAAGAAGAAGGGCGCCTCGGTGTGAATAGTGACTTTTCCAGGGGGTTAAGGGCAGAAGCAGTGACTCGGGTGAATAGTGCTATGGGGACTCCCTTGTGTAATTTAATTAAAGTTCTTGCAGGGGCCTAAATGAAGAACCTATGACTCAGTTGAATAGTTCCTTTGTACTGCGGGTTGATTCCTAGAAAGTCCAGGGGTCTCGAGGCGAAAGTGTTTTTCTTTTTCCTTTTTCCTTTTTCTTTTATGTAGATTTTTGGCTAAAACTTTAGAAATTAGTATCTCATGCTAGGAAGCTCCAAAAATAGTAAATGAGGACTTTTTGGAATCCTCGTGAAATTTTCTTTGTATTAGATCTATAATATGTCATATTTTAGTTTAAAATTTTAGCTCTAAAAATAGATCTATGCTTCTAGGTTTTCAATGCTAGTTGTATTTGTCATTTTCATAACTGAAAATTTAGGGCTCCAATTGAAGTGAAATTTTTGTGGCATGCTACTAATGTGATGGTTGATGTGTGGTAAAAATTTCATGAATTTTGGATGTTGTATGAGTGAGTTATTAGTGTATCTTGCTCTCACATGATTTATTGCAATATACATTTGTCTTTTTCATAGAGGTTGATATACTTGTCTAAATGGCTTGAAATTTGGACAGTAGACTTTTGGGAGCGTTTGTAGGCCACTGTAATTTTCGTAGAATTTATTGAGCATTTTTGGTAGGTGTTTATAATTCCACCTAATTATCTAAATAAATTAAGAAAATGCATTAAAAGAATTTATTTAGGAATGCACACTATGTTTTCTGGTGTTCATTAGTCATGTGTGAAATGTTGGTAAAGTTGGTTTTGTCCAATTATATGTTTGCAATATAAGTTAATAATTATTTCTTGCAAATGAAGTTTCTGGACAGATCTAAAAACTTAGCAAAGTTCTTCATGATAATTTGCTTCGTTGAAAAACTTGTTTATACAAAAGTTGTAGATAATTTATGTATCTAGCTGCTGTTAAAATTTGGTGGCATTTGGCCATGTGGTTTTGGAGTTATAGCTGTTGAAATTTGGGTTACAGAATTGCTTGTTCTCTGTCTTGTTAGACCAGTTTCTGTGTTTGTATAAATTTGACGAGTTAAACTTTGGAATCATGCTGTGATGATTATAAATTAAATGTAGATAATTTTATAAGCTTTCCATAATGTCTTCTTGCAAGTCATTTGGATTTATAAAACTCCATATATGATTGATTTATGAAGCTATTATTTGCTAGTCCAGAAATTGGCATATTCCAGTTATCGTTGTTGCTTCACCTTGAGTTGCTTTGCATGTTGCTAAGTGTGATTCATGTCCTTGATGATGAAGTTAGTACACCTGAAACTTGTGAAGATTATGCTTTACTTATTATGCATGGAATGGTTGGTGTGCTATAGTCAGTGAGTGGCTATGAGGGCTTGTATCTTGTTTAAATATTGTGCTTGTCTTATGTGATGCATTCTTATTGCCATTCATCATGTTCATACACATGCATCGTCATATCTCATTTAGGTACGTTAGATGCACTACGTGGATGGCAAGATGTGGAGCTGAACCCGAAGATGGAGTTGGTAGATCCATCCCGAAGATAGAAGGACCAGACAAGTGATAGATTGGGAGATGCTCGCCAAGTGAATTCATCTGACATACTCTAACTTGAGTCGGATCCCAGGCAAGCCCCAGAGCATTATAAGCCTCCTACCTTTAAAGCAATTAATTCTATATATGTTATAAGTATTGTTGCATTAAGTGGTAGGAGTTGGTTGAAAACCTTGCTGCATTATATCACTCCTTGTCCAGATATATGAATCCCTGAATCCTACATAGACCAGGATCGAGTAGATGCTTAGCCCTGCTTTAAGCGGTAGAAGTCAGGTGATTTCCTGTCACCTGCGAGATATAGGGATATTCATATATGGCACGGTTGGCTATATTTGCTATCGTGGAATGGAACCATGTGTTAATAAAATGAAATGAGACCGGGCGGGATGACGATAGTGAAACAACAAGGCATGGAGGTCTTGGGTGTGAATCTATCCCCGTCTGAGTCGTTTAAGGACCGATTCGCTGTATGTCCTTGTGTCATGTTGAACGCAGTCTAACACTTAGTTGGCCAGATAAGCCGTTCCAACCGCGAAGCCGAGTAATATGGTTCAGGCCGGGAATCGAATGGTAGGTTGCTTCTTGGAGGAGAGAAAGGATGTGCTTGGGGACATTGGCGTGAGACCAAGGGGGGGTTAGAGTCCCTATCACCTGGCAGAGTGTTGCCCTTGGGGTCGCGACATCATTCGGACCCGCGATTCCTGAATCATATGAAAAGGTGGCCTATGCGACCCTGGCAGGGGTCTGCACGATGAGTGTTAGAAATACCCCTCCAGCTAGATAGGAATTCGATTCGAATCGCCGTCGCTCCCGGTTAGTGAGCACTTGACTTGAGCAGCGGCAACGTAGATTCAATTAAATTGAACTAATGGTTAATTGGATCATGATGGAAAGGTTGCCTCAATTTATACCTGCTATGGTTAATATTGTTTGCTCCTAATAAAGTGAGTGCTCTAGTACAGGTTCTAATATAGATGACAGGTTAATGATAATTAACTTGATGCTTAAGCATTAATGATTACGTATCCATAATAAGCTTTTATGCAAAATGTTGTCAAGCTAGCCCACTTTACATCAGCCTTGCATAATCCTTGGTGTCACTTTATTTCTGGTTTCTGACGGGTAAGTCTAGCTGAGTACTTTGTCGTACTCAGGGTTTTATCCCCACTTGTTGCAGGTTGTGATGTATCATGGCGACTGCAAGAGTTGGTTGGCTCCTGCCTTGTGGCGGAGTGTGATCATGGGCATGATCCTTCTGAGTTACCTTATCTCTAATGCTTTTGTTGGAAGTCGACCGTGGTACTGGCATATATTTGAAATAAGAATAATGTTAGTTTCAAATTACTTTGCTTCCGCTACTTTTCAATGTAAGTTCTAATAACTATGTTGAACTCCGATGTATATTGAATTACTCGCGAAATGGTTATAACATGTGACTTGTTATGTTGAATCACTACGATCTTGGCTTGTATGTTGGTTGGTTTGAAATCCCTCGTGATTTCATTGGACTACCGGAGTTATATGGGCTCAAGTGAGAGAATTTGATCACTTCGGTGATCGTTTTTATACTTGTGCTCTTATAATTTGGACGGTTCTGTTACAATGACCGCGTCCGGTGCAGCGTCCGGTCACCACAGTGACCTCCGTTCGCCTTCGTTTCTTTTCTGACTTCCGGTGCAGTAGAAAATAGGCGTTTCACTTCCCCAAAAAGCGCCGAATCCCGCCTCGCAAGCTCGGCGGGAGGGAGAGAGGAACCCAAACCCCTCTCTACCACTTAAACTCCACTGCCTTCATAAATGTGCTAACACCACCAAGTGTACACCACTATGTGCATGTGTGTTAGCATTTCACAAACATTTTCCAAGGCGTTATGTTAGCTCTTTTACTAGATCCTAATGCATATGCTCAAGATAATGATCTAGTGGCACTTGATTCCCAAGCTAACTGTGATTGCCCCTCTTGATAGTCGGCTATGTATCCTAAACTCGGTCAATCACTTCTCTACTCATCTTAGACCGGCAAAAGGAAAACCCTATGGTTATACCTTTGCCTTGCGCTCTTAGATCCTTCTCTTTCACTTGATCATCATGTCCATCATATTATGTGCATCTCCACCATGATCATCATTTCATGTCCATGCACCATCTCTTTGTGATCTTGTGGCCACCACTCCTTGCCACATACACCTTCATCACATGTGTTGCTTATGCCTAACTCAAAACACTTAACACATGGCATTAGCAACTTGGTGTCATTAATTACCAAAATCAAACTTGGGCTTTCAACTGGCGACATTATATGCACAAAAGTTCCGTAACCAGGAGCTGGGCGCTCGATCGAGCATTTCAGGCGCTCTTGATACTTGATTATTTCACATGGAAATTAATAAGGACTTCTCATCAACAATTCAAGTTAATAACCTATTATAACGTGTCATCAAGAAATCATTCAAAATTGATGATCATAAAAGATTCTAGCTTCACATGGCAGCGCAACAAATTAAGTTACCATTTGTTTTAATTAAAAGACACCCATCTACTTACAATTCCGTGAGGGGAAAAACGCTCCAGCCGTCTTGAGACGCCACCGTCTAGAACCTCTTCTTCTTCTTTGCAAGTCAAATGATGGCAAGAGGAAGAGGGGACTCGTCTCTCTTTTATTTCAATTTTTAGATTTAGTTTGCTTAGGGTTTAGCCCAAAAAATGACGAAATCAGATGAATTTTGGTCAAAATCTTATTACCGGTGATGACTATGATGATTGCCACGACAAAACCGTCACTGCACATCTATTTCAACGACAGAAGGTTAATTTGTAGACATTATCTGTAAAGAGAGAGATGCTCCTATACACTCCTTGTGAAGACAGTAACTCTGAGCTATTGGTCACATGGAGAACATCTGAAAGCTCTATGTTTGATGTTGATAATTAGTGACAATGCCTAAGTACTAATCCTATGCCTAAGTTGTATATAGCATATGAGGATTAGTACATTCTAAGGTTGGTGGCAAGATGGATATGGTGATCATGATGGCCACACTTGGATTTGGACGCAACCCTACGTAATCAAGGCAAAGGTATATGCTTAAGGGTTGTGTTTTATTAACCAAGACACCTAGTGGGTGTGGTTACATTATAAGATAGATAGCCGTACTATAAAGAGGGGAATGACGTGGCTATTGAACTCCTAAGTGCCTCTAGGTGTGCATTTTATAATCATATGCATTTGGATAGAACTAATAACGCCTCGAAAAATGATTGTGAAAATACTAACACACTCACACATGACGTGATCACTTGGTGGTGTTAGCACGTTTGCGATGGCGTTAGAGTTTGAGCGGTAGAGAGGGTTTGGGGTCCTCTCTCCCTCCCGCCGAGCTTGTGAGACGGGATTCAGGCGTTTTCGAGGAATTAAAACGCCTATTTTCCTTTACGCCAATATCGAGATTTGGAGACGTTATCACATGTTGTTTCGCGTGCTAAAACATGTGCTAAAGTGACACACATACTTAGTCTAGCTCTTATGTGAAAGGGTGAATCAAACGGAGGTGAACGGAGGTCACAGAGGTGACCGGACGTGGTCTCTGTTTGACCGGACGCGTCTGGTTAGTGCTCAGCGTTCGCGCGTGTCTCGGTGTTTTGATCGGACGCGGTGGCGCGTCCGGTCACGATCGACCGAACGCGTCCAGTCGTTGTGGGAGCTTACTAGACTCCAACCGGACGCTAGTACTGTGGCATCTGGTCAGTTCTACAGCGCGTCCAGTCACTATTTTGTTGGAGCGCTGCTCAGGCTTGACCAGCGCGTCCTATCCGTTACGGGACCAGCGTGTCCGGTCCGCGTGACCAGCGCGTCCGGTCAGCGCGACCGCAGCTGTTTCAAGTGCCTAACGACTATATTCGAAAGGGTACGTCTATAAATACTCGTTGACCGGCTCAAGGCTCTTACTCTTGCACTCTTTGACATACTTGTGAGCATTTTGAGCTAAGCAACTCTTCTCCCACTCATTTCTCTTGCTTCTTTACATATTCGAAGTGAGATTGAGTGATCCAAGTGCATTTACATTGTGAGATTGCATCTAGTTGGCACTTGGTGGTTGATTTGCTGCGAGATTCTTGTTTCTCTTGGTGGTTACCGCCACCTAGACGGCTTGGAGCAGCTTGGAGGCGTTGGCAAGAGTTGGTGATTGTTCTTGGCCACCTTCGGTTATTGTGAGGGGTTTGTGCCTACCTCGGTGAAGTGCTAAAGGCAATGTTAGTGGATTGCTCGTGTCATTTGCAACCTTTTGTCATTTGGTAGGTTCTTGTGGCGCCTTTTGAGAGGCTCGGTGTGTGACCGATTAGCCATCGAACCACGTGGTGAAGAGGGACACAACGGAGACTAGCGTGCCAGCAAGCACGTGAACCTCAGGATAAATCTTGCGTCATCACTTTCTTATTGTGACTAATCGATCCCGGTGGTTGTGTATTGTGGAATTCATCTCTTGATCATATTGATTGGTTGGCTCAATACTTCGCCTCTCGGTGATACCCTCCTAACTCTCTCTCTTTCTTGTATTAATTTCTTAGTTACCTTGCTAGCTTGTTAGTGTAGCTAGTTAGCTTTAGTTGTAGCTAAGTTGTGCGGTTTAACTTGTGCGATTGAGTGTAAATTTACTAGATTTGTGAATTGGTTAGGTGGCTTGCAAACACCTCGTAGGCTAAACAAAACTCGCATCTCGCTTTTGTTATATTGATAAACTTGTTTAGCTTGTCTTTGTAGAAATTTTTAAAAGTCTATTCACCCCCTCTAGCCATCGAGACCTTTCAACATCACACAAAACGTAGTAAATCAAGGGTTGGAGGTGATGAATCTGCGGCCTATGTTATATTCGATGATGCATCTGCCAATGTTTTTTAACATTTTAAATGAGTTTTGGACCGATTCAGTTCAGAAATGTTGGATAGTACGAAATGTCCAATATTTTGGAGGTTGATAATTGGATTCAGCGTAAAAACTGCGCTTTAGCTTTGAAGTTTGATAAAGCTATATTTTGCATCGAGCAAAGCTACTGGGGAAGATAAAGATAGAAAAATCTAGATAATTTTTTTTATCTTTTTTTATTTCAAATTTTTGTATATAATCTATGGATGTGTTGTGTCGAGTTATGATATAATTCTCGGCCTCTTCCCTTAAAAAGAATCTCATACTTTCCAACTTTTAACGTCTTTCTTCTTATAATACTATAATAATTCACGATAAATTCTTCTAGTTTTTTAAAAAATAAATTTAAACTCATGGTTGACACTCAGCAGTGACACAAGATATAGAAAATCTATGGAGTGTGAAAAGATGTAGAAAGCGATAACTCCAAATGATGATTTAAAGAGTGAGCTTCAGAAAGAATGTTGGAGATGCTCTTATATATAATAGAAAGGAACAAATCTAGACTAGGTTCTGCCGCAGATCTAATGTTAGAGATATTTCCAATGGTAGATGTACGAATGAGGCCTTTGAATTCATGCCAACAAGAATAAGAAATATAATTGGGACTTGGAGTGGAAGGCATGCCAGCCACGCTGGTAGGGAAATTCTCCTAAAATAAGTGGTGAAAGCCCAAGTTTTGGTTTTGGTAATTAATGACACCAAGTTGCTAATGCCATGTGTTAAGTGTTTTGAGATAGGCATAAGCAACACATGTGATGAAGGTGTTTGTGTCAAGGAGTGGTGGCCACAAGATCATAAAGAGATGGTGCATGGACATGAAATAATGATCATGGTGGAGATGCACATAATATGAAGGACATGATGATCAAGTGAAGGAGAAGGATATAAGAGCGCAAGGCAAAGGTATAACCATAGGGGTTTTCCTTTTGCCGGTCTAAGATGAGTAGAGAAGTGATTGACCGGGTTTAGGATACATAGCCTACTATCAAGAGGGGCAATCACGGTTAGCTCGGAAATCAAGTGCACATCTTGATCGTTATAAATAGATGTTGGCCGGGGTTTGAGGGTATCTCTTGCACATTTTGAGACCTAGAGACATACTTTGAGCTAGAGAACAACCCCTCGACTCATCTCTTTGCATAGTTGCACATCTTGAGTGAGATTGAGTGAGATTCAAGTGCATTGCTTGAGAGTTGCATTCTAGAGGCACTTGATCTTCGAGTTGCTGCGGATTTCTTGTTACTCTTCCGTGTTTCCTGATATGGTAGACGGCTTGGAGCAGCGGAGGTGATTGAGCTCACAATTGGAGATTGTTGGAGCCTTCACCAAGTGTTGTAAGGGGTTCTTGATCCTTCCCCACGGGAGTTCGCAAATTGGATACTCTAGTGGAGCTCGTGGCTTGGAGGATCCCCATCTTGTGTGCGGTTGTGCGACGCCCGCCGAGGGCTCGACTCTTGATAGTCGATTAGCTCGTGAACCGACAAGTGGGTGCATCGCCACAACGGGGAGTAGCTTGCTGGGAAGCAAGTGAACCTCGGGATAAATTCTTGTGTCATTCTCTTCCCGAGGACTTCTCTTGTGTGATTGATTTATTGGTACTTCTCATATCTACACTGTGGTATAATCAGTCAAAGCTCTTCTCGTGTATTACTTCTTGTTTCTAGCTTGTAGTTGTTGTTGTGTTTAGTGAATAGCTTTGTTATAGACTTGTGTAGGTGGCTTGCTTAATTAGTTAGAGCTAGTGCATTTGCTTCGCCACCTTTCGTTTTAACGTGTGGTTAAGTAATTCTTGTAGAAGTTTTTATTAGGCTATTCACCCCCCTCTAGCCTATTTGGACCTTACAAGTGGTATCAGAGCCGAGGCACCGTTTATTTGAGGCTTAACAACCTACGGTGAAAAAGAAATGGCTCAATTAAGCTTGCACATCAACAACACCAAGAAGACACCTCACTTTGATGGCACAAATTATGCATATTGGAAGGTTAAGATGACCGCACACCTAAAGTCAATCAATAGAGAAGTGTGAAAGGTCACCGAAACAAAATTTGAGGTTGCTAATCCAGAAGCACCTACACCGGTGGAAGAGAAGAAGCTCCAATGCAATGACATTGCCATTAGTGCTCTTCATGAGGCACTAGATGACAAGACCTTTGAGCAAGTGAAGAACATTGAGATTGCTCATGATGCTTGGGCCAAGCTAGAAGAAACATTTGAGGGCACCGAAGGTACAAAGACCGCTAAAACATATATCTTGCAAGAAAAATTTTCAAGCTTTAAAATGCAAGATGATGAGAGTGTACCGGAAATGTTTCATCGGTTGCAAGTCATTGTCAATGAGCTCAAGGCACTTGGTGAGGAGGTCAAGGACAACCAATTCTCTATGAAGTTCTTGAGAAGCTTGCCCAAGAGATTTGATACATTGATCACCGTGCTAGTGAGGACTACATTGAAGGATTCAACTCCTCAACTAATATTCCAAGAAGTAATGACCGATGATTCATATAGAGAAGATGATGAGAAAGAGGAGTTGGTCAAAAGGAAGAAGAAGGAAAGTGAGAAGAAGGATGATGAGAAGAAGAAGAGTGTGGCATTCAAAGCCACCACATCCAAGGGCAAATCCAAGATTGAATCATCAAGTGATGAAGACTCAAGCTCTTGTGATAGTGATGACATTGATGAGAAGATGGCTCTTTTTATCAAGCAATTTGGCAAATTCATGAAGAAGAAGGGCTATCATGCAAGGAGGAGGAAGAACTCATCCAAGAAGAATGAGCATACCTTGAGATGTTTTAGATGCCATAGTAAGGACCATCTCATTGCAAAGTGTCCTTATGATAGTGATGATGAAGATGCTATCAAGAAAGAGAGGAAGAAGCAAAAGAAGAAGTTAGAGAAGAAGGAGAGCTCTTATATGAAGAAGAATGATTCTCATGTTGCTACATGGGATAGTGATGATTCCTCAAGTGATGATGAGGATGACAATAAGAGCAAGAAGAAGGGACATGCTAGCATTGCCATCCAAGAGAAAGTCTCCCTCTTCGACACTCCATCATGCTTCATGGCTAAGGCCGCTAAGGTATCATCCGACGATGAGAGTGATCATAATAATGCTAGTGATAGTGATAGTGATGAAGAAGAATTCACTAAAGATGAACTAATCACTATGCTAGAAGATTGCACTCAACATTTTAAAAAATCTAGAAAGGAGTGCAAGTGCTTGCTTAAAGAAAAAGAAAAACCTTATGCAAGAACTTAATGAGCTTAGGGCATCTTATGAGAGTCTAAAGGTAGACCATAAGAAGCTTCAAAAGTCTCACACTAAGCTTGAAGAAGCTCATTCCTCTCTAGTTGAAAACTGTGAAAACATGCCAACTAATGTTGAGAAAGCTAAAACTTGCAACATAGGCATATCATGTGATATAATTGATGAATCTTTTTTAAAGCCTATTGTTGTTGCTCCCACTAACCCTTCATGTAGCGCATCTACATCATCCTCATCTAGTAGTGATGGTTTCACTTGTGACTCCACACTTATAGTGGTGAGGACCGCTTGCTTATGTGCTTGGGTAGCCAAAGAGCTTCTCTCTACAAAGAGGGATTGGGCTATAACCCCAAGAAAGGAAAGGCCGCTTTTGCTCCTCACAAGACTCGTTTTGTGAAGAACAATGGTAGCTATTGCAAAAGTTGCAAGCAAGTTGGTCACATAGAGCAACAATGCATGAACAAGAAATCAAATGCTAATGTATCCTCAATTAAGTTTGATTCTTTCTATATGCTTACCAAGGGTACAAATGGTGTTCATGCTAAGTTCATTGGTACACCATGGATGGGCTCAAAGAAGAAAGCCATTTGGATACCAAAGAGCTTGGTCACTAACCTTGGAGGACCCAAACAAGTTTGGGTACCTAAAAAGAATTGATCTTGTCTTGTAGGTCAATTACAAAGCCGGAGGAAGGCATTGGGTGCTTGATAGTGGGTGCACTCAACATACGATCGGAGACTCTTGTATGTTCAAATAAATTGATACAAGTCAACATGGTGGTTTTGATGCTATCACTTTCGGCAACAACAACAAAGGCAAGGTCAAGGGGCTTGGTAAAATCGCTATCTCAAATGACATGAGCATATCTAATGTGTTGCTAGTTGAGAGCTTGGATTTCAATCTTTTGTCGGTGGCACAACTTTGTGATCTTGGCTTCAAGTGCATATTTGGTAGTGATGATGTTGAAGTCATAAGTGTTGATGGATCAAATTTGATATTCAAAGGATTTAGACATGGTAGCTTATACTTGGTTGACTTCAATGATAGTGAGACACAATTGACATCATGCTTGCTTAGCAAATCTAGTATGGGATGGTTGTGGCATAGAAGGCTTGGTCATATTGGAATGAAACAATTGAACAAACTTTTGAAGCATGACTTAGTTAGAGGCTTGAAAGATGTCACTTTTGAAAAGGATAAACTATGTAGTGCTTGTCAAGCCGGCAAACAAGTTGGAAATACACATCCTAGTAAGAGTGAAATGAGCACATCAAAGGCATTTGAGCTATTGCACATGGACTTGTTTGGGCCAACAGCATACACTAGCATTGGTGGCAATAAGTATGGTTTTGTGATTGTGGATGACTACACTAGATACACTTGGGTGTTCTTTCTCTATGACAAGAGTGATGTTTATGATCTATTTAAGTCTTTTGTCAAGAGGGTGCAAAATGAGTTTGAGACTACCATCAAGAAGATTAGAAGTGACAATGGTAGTGAGTTCAAGAACACAAGAATTGAAGATTTGTGTGATAATCTTGGTATTGGACATCAATTCTCACCAACATACACTCCTCAATCCAATGGTGTAGTTGAAAGGAAAAATAGAACCTTGATTGATATGGCTAGATCAATGCTTAGTGAATACAATGTGAGTCATTCATTTTGGAGTGAAGCCATCAACATGGCTTGCTATTGTAGCAACCGTCTCTATTGCCATGGGAAGCTTGGAAAGACACCATATGAGCTATTGAATGGAATAAAGCCCAACATTGCATACTTTAGAGTGTTTGGTTGCAAATGCTATATTCTCAAGAAAGGCACTAGATTGAGCAAGTTTGAAAAGAAATGTGATGAAGGGTTCTTACTTGGTTATTCTACCACAAGCAAGGCATATAGAGTTTGGAATCTCACAAATGGCACCTTAGAAGAAGTTCATGATGTTGAGTTTGATGAAACCCAAGGATCTCAAAATGAAGCTCAAAACCTTGATGATGTGAGAGGAGATCAATTGTCAAATGCAATGAAGAACATGGACATTGGTGATATAAGGCCGATGCAAGTTGATAATGATGATGATATTCATGTGATCAACCAAAATATACAAATTGATACAAATCAAGCAAGCTCTAGTGGTTCTCATGATGAAGCTCAATCTCAAGGTCAAACAAGTGGAAGCAATCAACTCCCAATACTCCAACCTACTAGCATTGCAAGAGATCATCCATTGGACCAAATCATTGGTGGAATTCAAAGTGGTGTTCAAACTAGATCAAGATTAGCATCCTTTTGTGAGCATTACTCATTTGTGTCACTTGAAGAACCTAAGAAATTAGAAGATGCTTTGAAGGATTCCGATTGGGTAAATGCCATGCATGAAGAACTAAACAACTTTGCTAGAAATCAAGTTTAGAAACTTGTTGAGAGGCCAAAGAACTACAATGTGATTGGCACTAAGTGGGTCTTTAGAAACAAGCAAGATCAAGATGGCATGGTTGTAAGGAACAAAGCAAGATTAGTAGCACAAGGATACACTCAAGTTGAGGGTATTGACTTTGGAGAGACATATGCACCGGTTGCAAGATTAGAGGCAATTAGAATCTTACTAGCATATGCTTGTGCACACAACATCAAGCTCTATCAAATGGATGTCAAGAGTGCATTTCTCAATGGCTACATCAATGAAGAAGTTTATGTTGAGCAACCTCCCGGTTTTGAAGATGACAAGAAGCCCGACCATGTTTACAAGCTAAAGAAGGCATTGTATGGTTTGAAGCAAGCACCTAGAGCATGGTATGATAGGTTGAGGGATTTTCTCCTCTCTAAAGGGTTGAAGACGGGAAAGGTTGACACCACTCTCTTCACCAAGAAGCTTGGAAATGACTTGTTTGTATTGCAAATCTATGTGGATGACATTATCTTTGGATCAACCAACCAAGACTTTTGTGAAGAGTTTGGAAATATGATGGCTAATGAGTTTGAGATGTCTATGATTGGAGAGCTTAGTTACTTCCTTCGACTTCAAATCAAGCAAATGAAGAATGGCACTTTTGTAAGTCAAGGCAAGTACATCAAGGACATGATCAAGAAGTTTGGATTGCAAGATGCTAAGCCAATGAGTACACCAATGGGCACTAATGATCAATTGGGTATTGATGATAGTGGAAACATGATAGATCAAAAGTTATACCAGTCTAGAATTGGAAGTTTGCTATATGTCACCGCTTTCTAGGCCGGATGTAATGTTTAGTGTGTGCAAGTGTGCAAGATATCAAGCTTCACCTAGAGAAAGTCACTTGAAAGCAACCAAGAGGATATTGAGATATTTAAAGGGCACTCATGATGTTGGATTATGGTTTCCAAAGGAGAGGGGTCTAATTTTGAGTTGATTGGATATTCGGACTCCGACTATGGTGGATGCAAGATTGATAGAATGAGCATAAGTGGCACTTGTCAATTGCTTGGAAGGTCTCTTGTTTCATGGTCATCAAAGAAACAAAATAGTGTTGCACTATCTACCGTCGAGGCCGAATACATTAGTGCCGGTAGTTGTTGTGCACAATTGCTTTGGATGAAGGCCACCTTGAATGATTTTGGAATCAAGTTCAAGAATATACCATTGTTTTGTGACAATGAAAGTACTATCAAGATGACTCAAAATCCGGTTCAACATTTAGGAACCAAGCACATCGATATAAGGCATCACTTCATAAGAGACCATCAACAAAAGGGTGATATTAGCATTGAGAGCATTGGCACCGAAGATCAACTAGCCGACATCTTTACAAAGCCACTTGATGAAAAGAGATTTTACAAGTTAAAAAATGAATTGAACATACTTGACTTCTCCAACTTGAGATGAGTGCACCCCCCATTCTTATATGACATGCCTCTCCTCTAACATAGCAAGGTAAAGTTGTTTGGCATATCATTCATACTTTGCTAAGGACATGGTTAGAACATATAGACATATTTGCATGATAAATAATCTCATTCATGAAAATCAAACGATTTAGATGTATATATGGTACCACTATTGCTTGTATGTTTGATTAATCTAGTGGTAGCATATGACATGTTTGTGGGCTTGCAAACCTAGTGTTCAATCCAGAAAATGAGCTAATGATGTGTAATTCAACATGCTCAAGATAACCCTTATACTTTATGAGGTGTGAAGAAGCTTGTGCTAGGATCAAACCGAATTATATATTCTAGGCAAGTGATCTAGATTGAACCATAATTTGGACTCCCTCATATTGATTGACTTGACTCTCACTAAAATTGGCACCTTTTTGGTGATTGTTGACAAAGGGGGAGAGAAAAGTCACAAAGATATTGCAAAGAGGAAATAAGATATAATAAGGGGGAGAGAAAAGTCACAAAGATAAAAAGTTAAGTTACAAAGGGGAAGAAAGGGATCAATTAAAATTGAGCACACAAGTAGGGGGAGCAAGCTCATGAATTATTTGTTGCATTTGTATGTGCACTAACATGATGATGTGTTGCATTGCAAAGCTTAAATTCATATTCATGTTTGTATGGTGTATGCTAGAAATAGAACTTGAATGATGATTTGTTGAGAGTAGCTTTACAAGTGGTATCTAGACACCTTTTGCTTATAATGTTGATCTCACGGGGTATTTTAGTGTTTATGATCTTTACAAGTGATGTATTACAAGTGGTGTCTAGCTACATCGATGCTAAGGATGGTATATAAAGGCAACTCCGATTGGTATCACGCTTCAAAGGTCCATTCTATATACCTTAGCATCAATTTGATAGTAGTAACTCTCCCAAAATTCAAATCCATACATATGTGCACAATTAAACCAAACTCATGGAAGCACATATGTAGAGGGAGCTAATACTATCGAAATTAAAAATTGATTTCATTTCATATCTTTGTGATGGTTGTCATCAATTACCAAAAAGGGGGAGATTGAAAGCCCAAGTTTTGGTTTTGGTAATTAATGACACCAAGTTGCTAATGCATGTGTTAAGTGTTTTGAGATAGGCATAAACAACACATGTGATGAAGGTGTTTGTGGCAAGGAGTGGTGGCCACAAGATCACAAAGAGATGGTGCATGGACATGAAATAATGATCATGGTGGAGATGCACATAATATGAAGGACATGATGATCAAGTGAAGGAGAAGGATATAAGAGCGCAAGGCAAAGGTATAACCATAGGGGTTTTCCTTTTGCCGGTCTAAGATGAGTAGAGAAGTGATTGACCGGGTTTAGGATACATAGCCTACTATCAAGAGGGGCAATCACGGTTAGCTCGGAAATCAAGTGCCACTAGATCAATGTCTTGAGCATATGCATTAGGATCTAGTAAAGAGATAACATAACGCCTTGAGAAATGATTGTGAAATGCTAACACACATGCACATGGTGGTGTACACTTGGTGGTGTTAGCACATTTGCGAAGGCGGTGGAGTTTAAGTGATAGAGAGGAGTTTGGGTTCCTCTCTCCCTCCCGCCGAGCTTGCGAGGCGGGATTCAGTGCTTTTTGGGGAAGTGAAATGCCTATTTTCTACTGCGCCGGAAGTCGGAAAAGAAACGGAGGCGAACAGAGGTCACTGTGGTGACCGGACGCTGCACCGGACGCGGTCACGGCTTGACCAGCGCGTCCGGTCAGTTCTTTCGGTCAGCGTGCCTAGGGTGAGTGACCGGACGCTGGTCTGGCCTGACCAGCGCGTCCGGTCAGTTCACCTGTGCGCTGAAGCATAGCGCGCGACCGACGCGTCTGGTCCTTCATGGGACCGGCGCGTCTGGTCAGGCGTCCAGAGGGGCAGAGAGCGCAGGAGTGATGATCGGACGCGGGGCGCGTCCGGTCATGTACGATCGGACGCGTTCGGTCGTGATGGGAGCTTACTGGACTCTGACCGGACGCCAGCTAGGGTGCGTCTGGTCATACGCTAGGGCGCGTCCGGTCATACGCTAGGGCGCGTCTAGTCTTAGCAATGGTAACTTCTGACGCGCACTGTTTAAGCTTGTCCTGTAGTGACCGAACGCGTCCGGTCACCCTGACCGGCGCGTCCGGTCATCCCGTTTTGAACTGCGTCGTTCGGTAACGGCTAGCTGCGTACCCCTTTGTTATAAATAGACATTGGCCAGGGTTTTAGAGTATCTCTTGCACATTTTGAGACCTAGAGACATACTTTGAGCTAGAGAACAACCCCTCGACTCATCTCTTTGCATAGTTGCACATCTTGAGTGAGATTGAGTGAGATTCAAGTGCATTGCTTGAGAGTTGCATTCTAGAGGCACTTGATCTTCGAGTTGTTGCAGATTTCTTGTTACTCTTCCGTGTTTCCTGACATGGTAGACGGCTTGGAGCAGCGGAGGTGATTGAGCTCACAATTGGAGATTGTTGGAGCCTTCACCAAGTGTTGTAAGGGGTTCTTGATCCTTCCCCGCGGAAGTTCACAAATTGGATACTCTAGTGGAGCTCGTGACTTGGAGGATCCCCATCTTGTGTGCGGTTGTGCGGCGCTCGCCGAGGGCTCGACTCTTGATAGTCGATTAGCTCGTGAACCGACAAGTGGGTGCATCGCCACAACGGGGAGTAGCTTGCCGGGAAGCAAGTGAACCTCGGGATAAATTCTTGTCATTCTCTTCCTGAGGACTTCTCTTGTGTGATTGATTTATTGGTACTTCTTATATCTACACGGCGGTATAATCACTCAAAGCTCTTCTCGTGTATTACTTCTTGTTTCTAGCTTGTAGTTGTTGTTGTGTTTAGTGAATAGCTTTGTTATAGACTTGTGTAGGTGGCTTGCTTAATTAGTTAGAGCTAGTGCATTTACTTCGCCACCTTTCGTTCTAACGTGTGGTTAAGTAATTCTTGTAGAAGTTTTTATTAGGCTATTCACCCCCCCTCTAGCCTATTTGGACCTTACAAGTGGCCCAGGTGGTGCCAATGTATTCCATGAGTTGCTTCCTGCTCTCTAAGACTACATGCAGAAAGATGAAATCCCCCATTGCCAATTACTGGTGGGGGGCTCAGCTTATAGTAAGAATATCCATTGGTAGAGCCGGGAGACTCACATATCCTAAGGAGTTGGGTGGAATGGGTTTCCGAGATCTGTGGAATTTCAACATAGCAATGCTCGGGAAACAAGGATGGAGATTGTTGGCTAAACCAGAGAGTTTGTGTGCTAGAGTTCTCAAAGGGAGATATTACCATGATAGTGACTTCTTAACAAGCACACGGAAAAAGCATGTCAGCCACACCTGGAGGGCGATTATGTCAGGGCGAGAGGTGTTGGCTCAAGGACTAATCAAACGAATTGGAGATGGATCCTCGATGGACATTTGGCGCAATCGATGGATTCTGAATCACTTTGAGGCTAGACCACCGACGCCATAGGATGATTAGGATGTAGAGCGAGTTTTAGACTTGCTCATAGCTGATGGGCATTAGGACGAGAACAGAATTCGTTAGATTTTCATACCAGTGGATGCAGCAGTGATTTTGCGTATTCCAACCCAGACCCAGCTTGTCGACTTTTGGGCGTGGGAAGCTAAGAAGCATGGTGTATACTCAGTGAAATCCACCTATAAGCTGCTTGACCGAGATAGAATCAAGAGTACCGGACTAAACACAGCGAGTGTGTCTGAGAATGAAGTTTGGAAAATGATATGGAAACTCAAGGTGCCGCCAAAAATTCGAGTATTTTGGTGGAGAGTTATACATGAATTTCTACTGGCTCGGAAGATCCTTCATGGCAGGCACATGGAGCCGATTGCAAACTGTGAACTTTGTGGTGCTGATGAAGAAACAATAAGACATGTTTTGTGTGATTGCACGATTGCGCGGGAGTTCTGGGAGCACGCTAAAACCCTTGCAGGCGTGAAGCTCCCAGTTCTTCACCCGGCATCGTGGGCACATTATCTAGTCTGTGGATGAGTGGCCACTAGGGAAAGCCAAGCGATGATCCTCATTGGGATGTACTCATTATGGTTGCAGCGCAACAGATGGAGGCATGACGAGTAGTCCTTGCCGGTCAGAGAAGCAGTTCGGTGGGCTGTAGATCTGGCGTTCGATTTGTGGCACTCCACATAATTGTCGGCTGGGGTAGGAACTAGACTTTCTAACCAGCGTTGGGAATCTCCATGTGGGGTATAACCCCCGGTACCCGCAGGACCCTATATGGGCCGAGCTGCCAGGGGAGGCCCAACCCATGAAGGAACATCGCATGGAGCTTGGCACGGATCGGCGTGCTACGCAAGACGGCACAAGAATCCTTGGCGAGCAAGTAGGATCTGATAGGATATGCTAGATTCTACAATATTTGTAACTTCCTATCTTGTAATCAACTAGGGTATAAGGAACCGATCTGTAACCCTACCCCCTAGCTATATAAGGTGGGTAGGGACCCCATTGTTTTCATCTGATCATAAGCAATACAATCTATAGAGACACAGGACGTAGGGTATTACGTCGCGCTGATGGCCCGAACTTGCCTACATCGCATCATGTGTCACGTTTAGTCCGTCTCTCACGCTCCTTGCCAACTCATCTACTACCACGGGCATACCCCTCGGTAGACTGCCGGTCGTATTTCATCGACAGTGGAGTGCCAGATAGGGGGCGTGCGTGCAGAATCCATGGCAAACCAAATGGTCCCCTTTTCTGAGCTCCATGGCCCTTCTCGAGCCTATCTAGTCTTTCATGGTTGGGTCCATGATCATTGGTGCCAACAGCATCGAGGAGACCATGGAGGCAGCGCGGGTCAGTCCCACATAGACTGCGCCAATCATGGCGACTGCTTCTCCAACTTCGGTGATCCGTCGCTAGACGAGGAGGCCCATCAACAACGACGATTTGATCGAATCAATCGATCGGGTCACCAACGGCCTAACCAAGACCTTATCCCTCGTGGAGTCAATCCTAGATCGACCTACTATGGGCGACAAATTCCCTACGCTCCAAGATCACCAAGTCGCTACCTCCGAGCGTCCTACTCGGACACATCGACAAAAGCGACCAGATTCAAATCTGGTGATCACGGCAACTCAAGCAGGGCGCACCGCGCGACATCGACCACTTCCAGCTACAGGCCTTCGCCTAGCAGATTATGAGGCCCGGATGGAGAACCTACCGAAACCTTATCCTTTTGGGTTGGAAAGCGTAGGATCTGCTTACCAGGATACCATCCACCACCTCTTCATGGATCACGCTGAACGTAATCACATCTCCGACCTCTACGCGATCGACCCGGTTGATTTCGATTAGCCTGCTCCTATCGTCAACATGGTAGCCATCTACCAGCTTACAGATGACTCTACTAATCCAACCGAATCTCTCCACAACATCCTGAATGAAAGCCCCGATGAGTCCTCCGAGGGCTTGACGGAGACTGCTTCGGGTTGCCCTACCTTCCCTCCGGGGTTCGGGGGCATCATTTTCCATGTTAGCATGGATAGCGGCACCAAAGATGGTGAGACTCCTGAAGAGCGCGAAGCACGCTTGGTAAAAAAACGTCGTCTATCAACGTCATTGTGATGAGGAAGTTGTAACACCTTGGGTGTTAAGCATGTATTAAGCATTGCAAATCATGAGCATGAGCATTATCTTGCATTCATGATTACATGAAATATAAAGAAAACAAGGGTTTGGAACATGTGAAACATGACTTCGAAACATAAATGTTACAATTTGCTTATTTAAATAAAACTATGCCATGAGTGTGCTTGATTAGGTCAATAAACAAGTTGATTTGGTAGTGAAAAGAATTTAGAAATGTTTAGCATGAATTTTGGAGCAAGTTTTGTATTCAAAAGTTTTTTTAAAAAAATTTGCTTTTAAAAATAATCTAGAAAAATGAGTTTTTAAATTAAAATAAACTTTGAATCTTATTTCAAAATCTAGTTGGAATTTGAAAATGCACCTTTAAGCAAAGTTGTAGAGAATTAAATTCTAAACAACTTTGGTTTTGGGGTCAAGTTTTGAAAATGCGATTTTCTAGTTCAAATTTGAAGTTTAGGCTGTTTGGGTAATTTTATAATTGAAAAAGAAAAAGAAAAGCTCGTTTTCTCTGGAGCGGGCCGCCGTCCACCCATTCAACCTAGCTACCGAAGCCGGCCCGGCCCAGCTCCGTGCCTGCCCCACACCCGCCTCCCTCTCCCGCGTGCGGACGCGGCCGTCCCGACCGCGCTCAGGTCGCGGCCGCCCCGTGGCGCCCGTACGCCGGCACCGCCGCTCTGCACGTCCACCTTAAGCCCACCCGAGCCGCGCTCCTCCTCTCCATTCGCCTCTTTCTCCTCTTGCTCACAGCGTAGTCGCAGGCTCGCCGCTGTAGCTTGCCGCAGCGGAGCACCGCCGCTGCTCCACCCGCGCCAAATCCCTCGCAGCTCTAGCACCGCCTCGACCTCCACTTCCCCGAGCTCCCGCTCGCGCCGTCATGTTCGCGAAGGTAAGGCCCAATCGGGCGTTTCCCCTTCGTCGTGGCACCATGACCGCCGAGCTCGAATTACCATGGCCGAAGCTCTTCCGTTGTTGCTCTCCCTCTGTTTTCTTGAGCACCGTGTCCGCCTCTCTCTCGTGAACCCAGTGCGCACCTTCCCTGGCCTCGCAATGGCCGAGAATGGCGACCCCGCCACCTCGCAGCGCCGCCTTGCCACCATGGACGCCGGCGAGCATACGCCGGTGAGCCATTTGCTCCGATAGCTGCCTCGGCCGGTGCGGCTCGTCGCGTGGAGTGCGACGGTGGTGACCTCGTCGCTGGCAACCTCGCCGACGACGAGATCTCGCCGGTCAAACCTCCTCCTCACTTCTCTGTGTCTTGCGTGTGGGGTCAGTTGACCCTCTAGGCCCGCTGGTTAGCCGCAGTAGTACAATCCTGGGTGAACACGTGGGGTACATCTTGCATTTTCGCGGGCTGATTTTAAAAAAGGGTTTCAGAAATAAATTTTCAGAAATTATTGAAATGATTTAGAAAACCATATCGTGAGAAATATGGCTCCAAAAATTATGAAACAAATTTTATTGTGATCCTCATGACTAGATCTACAGTATAAAAATATCGCATGTCAAATTTATGATACTTTTATATAGGGTTTTATTTAATTCTTGTAATTGTTGTTTTCTTAGAAAATACATAGTAAATGACATGTTGCTCAGAAAAATATGGTTCTAGTTTTGTTAGTCTTCTTTTGTGATGTAGAAAAATATTGATGTCTAGTTCAAGTGCCTTTATTGGTTGTTTTTTTGTTATTTTTGCTAGAGAGAAAAAATTAGTATAGAACATGCATATGATAATTTTTGTATAGTGTTTGTTTGTTGTGTAGATCTTGGGAAAAATACTAAATCTTTTGTTTGATTCTTTTCATAGTACAAAGTATTTTCATGCTCATTTATACCCCCTAGCTTGTCATTTTTGTGTAGACAGTTTTGCTTATCCAATTACCATGAAAATTTTATGGTAGGCTACTTATGGTATGACTATGCTACTGTAAGTTTTCTAGATTTTTCTATGCACCAAAAATACATGTTGCTGTTATAACCCTAGTTTAAAAGTAAAATAAAATAATATCCTTTAGGCATCATTAGTTTAATGGTAAAGCTTTGGTGTATCTTTGAAGCATCAAATCACTTGCTAATGTCTTCGGGCATGTTAGTATAGTTATGTTGATAAAGTGTAGTAACACTTGTGTTAAGGTCATATAGTAGTTAGCGGAAAAGTAGCGGAGGTTAGTAGCAGAAGAGAATGCAATAGATGACATGCACTAGTGGTAACTATCTTTGGATGATGTTGACTACCTTGTAGAAAGGTTTTACCTCTATTCTATTTAATAAAGTCTCCATGTGTTCATCTGTATATCATGCCATCATGATCATCACATGCCATCGCACCCGATGCACCGTTTGCATATTTACTTATACCATTGCATCGTACAGGATCGCAGGAGGAAGTGCCAGTAGCAGTGTAAAAGGAGTAGGCCGAGATTGATCCACAGAAAATCTAAGCACAAGAGGTGCCAGAGGTAGAGGGGCAAGAAGAGGACCTGCCCGAATGCGTGGATCATCAACCTAGTTCCTTTGAGCGAGGCAAGCCCCGGAGCATTCTAAGTCTCTTACTTTATAAAAGCAATTCTTTATTTATATGAGTTTATATATTGTTGCATTAAGTTATAGGAGTTGAGTGAAACCGTTGATGCATTTATTACTATCCTTGCCTACCTTATGATATTCTTACCTTAATAGGTTTAGGATCGAATACTGCTTAGCCCTACTTAGCCCAGCAGCGATCGGTGATTTTCGGTCACCTACAATTATAGGTGGTTACTGGAATACTTTAGCTATAAAATGGATGTTATCCTGAAAATAACCATGTATTGATGGATAATTAGAGACCGGACGGAAAAGTTAGAGGCAACCAGACAGGGTTCTGGGGTGCTATAAATTTACCGTCTGTGTCGGTTAAGGACCGATCATTGCTCGTCCCTCTTGTCATGTTGAACGCATGCCTCACATTTAGCTAGCCAAATAAAGTACCTTTCGACCACGAAGCTAGTGACATTATTCAGGCCGAGATCTACATGGGTGCGCGTACTGGTGCTGAAGGGGTGTAACGGGGACACGAAGAGTGAGCCCAAGGTGTGTCCTGGCTGTCGGGCAGTCCCTGGGTACTGCGGCTCTAGTTTGTCCCATGACGTTTACCTGGATAGTGTCATTGGTGATCTGTAGCTCACTTTAGCGGGTGAGTGTGGTTTGTGGGAGGAATAAATCACCAACTGGTTAGAAATCGATTCGAATCGTCATCGCTCCTGGATAGTGAGCACTTGACTCGAGTTACGTCATCGTAGTAATGATGATGGAACACTGATGGTTATATGGATAATGTTGGAAATGCTAAATCCAAGTTGGTAACTGAATGTTATTGGTTAATCAAGTGATTGCTATAGCATATGTACTTACCTAGATTAATAGTTATAATAAACATGATGCAAAGTACTTAAAATGGTTTATTCATGATAGCTTATACTTTTCGCAAATGAGTCAGCTAGTCCACTAAAAGAAAGCCTTGCATACTCCTTGGTGTCACTTTATTTTCGTTTAAGACGGGTAAGTCTAGTTGAGTACTTTCTCGTACTCAGGGCGTTGTTCCTATTATTGTTGCAGATGGTCAGATGTACTACGGTTATTGCATCAACTTCCTGTACCCGGTGATGGGCGACAACTAGGACCAAGGGCAATGGTCGCTCCGTATATCTTATCTGATGTTTTTGTTGGAAATGACTATCTCTTGGCACTGTATCTGAACTAAACGTGTGTGTGGCTTTAAAATTATTTGCTTCCGCTATTTCATTATGAACTTGGTTTGTAATAACTCTATGTTCTAAACTCAGATGTATTCAACTATTGTTGTGAAATTTATGTAATATGTGACTGTGGCTGCTAAACTTGTATGATCTTGGTTTGTATGTTGGTTGGTTTGAAATCCTTCGTGGTTTCACAGACTACCGAATTATATGGGTTTAAGTTTGCTAAATTATCTACTTCAATGAGTGATTTTCTTACTTAATTTTGTATAATTGGTCGGTTCTGTTACAGAAGCTGCTCAAGACGCGGATGACCAGGACACGAACGGCCCGCCCCATCCTCGCCGTAACCTTCAAGAAGAGTTTGATATGGTCGAAGACCAACCAGTCCATCAGACCCCAAGCGCCAACCTCGCAGTTGCCTTCAACGAGCTCAAAAAACTCAGCCAGTCTCCGAAGGTTGAAAAGATATGAGCTCACGTTATGGCGGCGCAGGTTCAAGTTAATGAGATCTGAAATCCGCCTCTATCTCATTCATCTACTTCAGCGCACATCCATCACTCTCATCGCAATGCTAGGGGCCAGCGTCAGGACAATGAACGCCCTCAACATCAGGGTGGTGGACCATACCAGCAATAATGAAGCTCACTCCCGTAATGATGGACGCCCTCCACTCCCTCAAGGAGGCCAGGGCGACAACTGTAATGACCAGCAGGAAGTGAATCAACCGCCACACGACTTGCGTGACCACCTCAACGCTAGTGGCGCTGACGTTCGTGGCCACATAGAAAACAACATGTCCGAGCGGTATTGGGCAGAGATGGAGAGGCACCACCATTTCAACGAGGAACATGTGGGATTCGCTGCTCAACCCCTCTTGGCCGGTGCTACAGGCCTTCGCCCCTTCACAGAGCAGCTCCGAGGTGTACATTGGCCCGTAAGTTTCAAAGTCATCAATGTCACCACATATGATGGCAAAGCAAACCCAACTCAATGGCTAACTCGTTATGAGATCGTTGTCCTAGCTACGGGAGGAGATGAGGATGTTATGGCAAATTACTTACCTGTTCGGCTTGATCAATTTGTGAACAACTGGCTCCTTTGCCTCCGAGAAAACTCCATTCGTTCGTAGGATGACCTCAAGCAGGCCTTCACCATGAACTATTCGGCCACCTGCGACAACCCGCAACCAAGTATGATCTTGAGAAGCTACAACAATCTTCCGGAGATTCTCTCTAGGACTTCATCAGGCGCTTCTCATAAACAAGGAACTCTATCCGCAACGTCACCGATGCGGAGGCCATCGCTGCTTTCACCAAGGGGCTTTGCCATGAACAACTTCACACCAAGTTATTCTGCAAGAGGCCCAGCACCATCAACAAGCTAATCCACATGGCCAATGGTTGCGCAGATGCTGAAGAAGTTGAATGTGCCGCTTGCCCGAATCACCGACGCCGTGATGAAGAACACCGTGACAACAGGTGTCATGATGATCATGACCGTCATCGCAACGACCACGAACCACGATGTTATGATTGTATAGAAGGTAGACAAGGACGGCGACACTAATTTGACAACTCGGTCAATACCACCAATGTTCATACTAAGCACGCCTATGAAGCTGACTTCGCCAAACTCATAGACGGTCCATGCCCTATCCATAAAGACGCCAAGCATACCATGCAGGAGTGCAGAGGTCTGAAGACGATGTTCGCCAGCGAGACATCCAAGAAGCCGCATCGCAATGACGATGCCAATGATAACTAGGGTGGAGACCCAAGCAAGCGTCAGTCTTCCAGGACCCCTCCAAGACTGTCACCACCATCTTCGGTGGCCGAGCTGTCTCAGAGGATAAGCAGGAACGAAAGCCAGTAGCTCATCGGGTAATGTCTGTCACCATGTATGACGGCCCCGTTGTCGATCCCAAGTTCCTACCCTGGTTGGATCACCTAATTACCTTCTCCAAGCCGACCGGTGGTCAAACATCCCATACCCAGGGTGATTCCCGCTCGTCCTAGAACCCACCATTAAGCATGTACTTTTTCGGAAGGTCCTCGTCGACGGAGGAAGCGCCCTCAACATCCTGTTTGCCTCTGCTATGAAGGAGCTAGGGCTCAAGAAAGAAGATCTCACCCCCATGGATTCCCCATTTTGGGGGATCATTCCGGGGAAAGCGTCCCTACCGCTCGGCTAGATCACGCTGCCCGTATAGTTTGGCACTGCCGAGCAGTTCCGCGTCGACTACGTCCACTTCCTGGTGGCTGATTTTGACACCGCATACCATGCCATCCTTGGCCACCCTGTGCTAGCCAAGTTCATGGCTATACCACACTATACTTATTTGGTGCTGAAGATACCAACAGAGCAAGGGATCCTTTCCCTGCGTGCTAACCTCGACGTCACCTATGCCTGTGAGAAGGAGAGCTTTGCGCTTGCCGAAGCTATTGACATCTCCATTCACATGTAGGATTGCCTAGCGACGGCACATGACATGCCCCGCAGGAGTTGGAGATCCCAACCATGGAGGGCCCCCGAGCTGCGACCAAGTCCAAGGAGGTGGTTCTCATCCCCGGCGACCAGTCCAAGACTGCTCGGATCAGGACCAACCTTAGTAATAAATAGGAAGACGCGCTCCTCAGCTTCCTTAGGAAGCACATTGACATCTTCGCATGGAAGCCCATGGATATGCCCAGCATGCCTCGGGAGCTGATCAAGCACTCCTTGAACATCTCAACGACCGCCAAGCCTGTCAAGCAGAAGCTATGATGATTCACGTAGGACAAAAAGGAGGCCATTAGGGTAGAAATAACCCAGCTCTTAGCTATTGGTTTTATTAAAGAGGTGTATCATCCGGACTGGTTTGCTAATCCGGTTCTTGTAAGAAAAAAAATAAAGAATAGAGAATGTGCGTTGATTACACTGATCTCAACAAACACTGCCCAAAAGACCCCTTTGGCTTACCTTGCATTGACCAAGTTGTGGATTCCACAGCTGGTTGTGAGCTCTTGTGTTTCCTAGATTGCTACTCTGGTTATCACCAGATTACACTCAAAGAAGAAAATCAAATCAAGACATCCTTCATCACGCCTTTTGGCGCCTACTGCTACACGACAATGTCTTTCGGGCTTAAGAACACTGGTGCGATATACCAAAGAGCCATTCAGCACTGCCTCAAGGATCAGATCGGGAAAAACATAGAAGCCTACATCGATGATGTAGTAGTCAAGTCCAAGACTATCGATACCTTCATTGATGATCTTGAGGAAGTCTTCACCGCCCTCAAGGTCTACAAATGGAAGTTGAATCCCAATAAATGTATGTTTGGGGTACCTTCAGGCATACTCTTGGGTAACGTCATCAGCCTCCATGGCATTGAGCCTAACCCTAAAAAAGTTGTGGCGGTGACCAATATGAAGTCGTTGACCTGCGTCCGAGATGTCTAGAAACTAACAGGATGTATGGCGGCTCTAAGCTGCTTCATATCCCATCTAGGTGAAAAAGGACTCCCCTTCTTCAAGCTACTTAAGGCTCAAGAGAAATTTGTCTGGTCAGAGGACGCCGATAAAGCCTTCACCGAACTTAAGTGGTTCCTCACTTCGCCTCTGATCATGACAGCTCCCTAGAAGGATGAAACGCTGTTAGTCTACATAGTGGCGACCAACTGGGTAGTTAACACGGCTATTGTTGTCGAGCGAGAAGAGGCTGGACATGCTTACAAAATTCAACGCCCAGTCTACTTCATCAGCAAAGTCTTGAATGAGTCCAAAACTCGGTACCCTCAGGTTCAAAAACTGCTCTACGCAATCTTGATAACATCCCAAAAGCTTTGCCACTACTTTGATGCCTTCCACATAGCTGTGGTCACTGAGTACTCACTCAAAGATATCCTCCGCAATAAGGAAGCCAGCGGCCACATCATCAAGTGGGCTATCAAGCTCGGTGCTTATACCGTCGAGTACAGGCCTCGTCATACGATCAAATCCTAGGCTCTCGTCGACTTCATCACCGAATGGATAGACATGCAAACTCCAGTTTTAGACGATCATCCCGAGCACTAGACCATGTACTTCGATGGATCCCTCAATATTGATGGTGCCAGAGCCGACATATACTTCGTCTCCCCGTCAAAAGACAAGCTTCGCTACATCCTTCACCTACATTTCCCAGCATCAAACAACACGGCTGAATATGAGGCAGTGCTCCACGGTCTCCATATAGCTGTTGAGCTCAGCGTCAAATGCCTTCAGGTGTGCGGCAACTCCACCCTCATAATTAATCAGCTCGATAAGGATTGGAATTGTACCAATGAGAAGATGGACGCCTACTGTGCCACCATTAGAAAATTAGAAGACAAGTTTTATGGCATCGAGTACCACCATGTGGTTTGGGCCAACAATCAAGCAGCCGATGAGCTATCAAAGTTAGGTTTGACCTGAGTCAAAGTTCCAGCTGGAGTGTTCATTCAAGACGTCATGGCTCCTTCAGCCAAGCAAGACCAGGAGGGCGTTGAAGAGAAGCTGCCTCCCGGACAGTTGGTTTCCACAGTCCCCGGACCAAGCAACGATTGGAGGGAACCATTCATCAAGTTTTTAACAATAGCCGAAGTTTCAGCTGACAACGTAGAAAGGGAGTGTCTCACTCGCCGTAGCAAGCATTACGTCCTAGTAGACTAGAAGCTATACCAAAAAATGCAAAGCAGGAATTACTTCAGAAGTGCGTTTCCATCGAAGAAGGCAAGAAAATACTTAAAGAGATCCATGCTGGTACTTGCAACAACCATGTTGTGTCTAGAACACTGGTCGACAAAGCCTTCTGAGCTGGTTTCTATTGGCCTTCGACCGTAGCGGACGCCGAGGACTATGTTCGACGATGTGAAAATTGCCAATTCTTCGCTAAGCAGATCCACGTCCTGGCTCATGCCCTACAAGCGATACCTGCTTCCTAGCCTTTTGCATGCTGGGGACTAGACATGACTAGGCCATTCAAGCTAGCTCTAGGGGGCTTCCGCTGGGTCTACGTCTGCATCGACAAATTCTCTAAATGAATTGAATACAAACCCCTCGTATAGGCTACTGCAAAGAAGGCAGCCGAGCTGCTCGATGACATTATCCATTGCTTTGGCCTTCCGAACAGCATCATCACTGATCTAGGTTCCACATATACTGGCGCCGACTTCTAGGATTTTTGTGACGAAAGATCTATCTTAGTCAAGTGCGTTTCGGTAGCACATCCCAGAGCTAACGGCCAAGTCGAGCGCGCCAATGGTATGATTTTGGATGCGTTCAAGAAGAGACTCTATAAGAATGAGCAGAAACATCCTGGTAAGTGGCTCAAAGAGTTGCCATCCATGGTCTAGGGACTGTGAACCCAATCCAGTTGCAACACAGGGGTCTCCTAGTACTTCATGGTGTTCGGCTCCGAAGCCGTCTTATCGGCTGACGTCACCTTCCAAGCACCAAGAGTCAAGAACCATAACGAGAAAACTCTGACCAGGCTCGCCTTTCTGAGCTTGACAGTCTAGAGGAAGAGTGCCTAGTTTCAAGTGTCCGGATGACCAAGTACCTAGACAATATGCGGAGATATTATAATCGTAACGTCAATGACTGCTTCTTTGTGGTTGGAGACCTCGTGCTTCGTAGGAAACAGAAGACTGACGGTTTGCACAGGCTATCCTCACATTGGGAAGGTCCCTTCATGATCAAGGTGGTGACCCGACCAGGCTCCTATAGATTATGCGACATGGATGAAAGAGATGTGCCGAACTCTTGGCACATTGAACACCTTAGGCGGTTCTTCCCTTGAAGCGCTCAACCTCAAGTTATGTACTTTTTATTTCTAAATATTCAATAAAATCTTATTTGCTCCAATATTTCTTTGAGTTATTTTTCTTCTTACTTGCTTCTCGTGTCAAAGCAATTTTGAATCTAAACACAATAAAAAGATGACCCGTCTTGCCCCGAACAGTCTATGTTGACGCTTGGATGCCTCTAGAAATAGCCCTGTCTCCGGTCTCTCCCTGCACGCGCACGAGCATCTGCTCTCTGCGTCATGGGTGGCCGACAGTGGTTCCTTGGTGACTGCTTGATGGTCCCACACATGCAAGGGCTCGGTGCTCTACGTCACGGACATTACGCTAGCCAAAGCTGGGACTTAGCTACACACTACTGCTCGGAAGGTTTATATCACATATAAACGTCATATCACCAAAAATACCAAGTGTTTAATGACAGCCACCACGAACTCATGACATGTTTTAATACAAATTTCTTCTAATCTATGGGGCACTGCCCTCACCATTACCGAATAGCTCAACATCTTTGGCTGACCTCTTCGCTGGCTCCTCTACCTCTTCCTCTAGCTTCGTAATCTTCTGCGCATCTGTGCCTTGTGCATACCCGGTTGCAACCCGTTGCAAGTCAACTGTTGGGTAATGCGAGCGCAGCTGTGCCAGGGCATGAATCATGGCCCCATGAGCCATGCTACGTGCGAACTCCCTGAAGTTCAACCACACGTCCTGGCAATGATTGATCATCGATTGGTAGGGACCGTCCCTGGGTATCCAGGCACCTTCAGGTTGTGGGAGGCCGATGTTGTCCAACACGGGTCCTATTCCCGCTGCGATCGCTTCTATTTCGTCCTCCCACTTCTTCACTTGTTCCATCAACACCTGGAACTGTGCTTGCGACTGGTGACGATATTCTGCACACAATGTGGTAGCAACTACAACCCTTAACTTTTTGTCATCAATAAAAAGGAAAGGAAAATGACGGGATGCGAGGCTTGGCTTACGTTGAAGTTCCTCAATGGCCTTCTCGGCCCTTTCCTCCACCCTGTCTCCAGCCTCAGTGAGCTAGGTCATGGCCTCCCGGGCAAGATGGAGCTCCACCTCCAATGCTATGAAACATGGCCATGTGTCATACTCGGCCAGCGACAAACAACTAAGATCCCGTAACTTACATTTTTGACGGCTAGCATCGTGGGTGAGCTGCTCGGCCATGGCCTGGCCCTCTGCCTCCATCTGTTGGAGCTCTATCCTTAGCGCCTCCGCCCTGACCTCAAGGTCCTCCCTCCGGTGGCATTCCTATAGTAGGCACATTTGGAGATCTACCACGGTTGCATGCAGTTGTTCGTTTTCCTTCTACAGCGGAGCCATTTCCTCTAACTGTTTTCGACGTTGCTCAGAAACCTCATGATGCTCTGTGCCAAGAAAATAAAAAGAATGATCAAGGCCCAAAGGGGAACAATATGTCACTTTTTCACCCTTACCTCGATGCAGTCCATCATGGTTGCAAGGTCCACCATGAGATTCTTTATCTCCATGCTTGCCTCCTCCTCCTCTAGTGTCTCAAATTCTTCCCCATGCTGGATCACTGTGCGGATGAACTGAGGGGGCGGCGGAGGCCCTCGAGGGATTTCTTCAACCTCCACGGCTACTACCAGTGGAGAGGCCCCCCTTCATGGCACCCAAGCTCGGGTAGAGTTCCCGAGTGCCATACCCTCCACCGCATCAGTCGGGGACGGATTCGGAGCTACAGGCAAAGTTCCCACTGCACTACCTATTCATCCCCCGTGGTCGCGGCTGTCGGCGCTAGTACATTGGCCGATGTGGTGGCGTGCCACGTCTCATTCGTGCTAGGGTCACCCACTTCATGTAGCCCACCACAAGGGGACGTTGGTCCTGCTTCTAGAATTTTCACCACCTTCGGAGCAGTTATCTCCGGCGCGCGTGTTTCCTCCAAAGCTGGAGCCACTTCGCTGGTCCCTATGTGTACCTCTTCATTGGTCGGCACCTCTATGCCCGTACTCCCCTGGCCACCAGCGACTTCCGAGGGTTGCAGAACTTCCGACGACTCTGCACTTTGATAAATACAAAATTATCTCAGCAAGAGCTATCCCCAACGTATGATTTTGACAAATAAAGAATAAACTTACAATTGTGATTTGCGGTTCACAGTGCGAAATTGCCATGCTCGCTTTGATCCGGTCTAGCCAGGCGCTGACCTGTTTTGCGCACTCACAGCGGTCGATGGAGTCACTCGAGCAATAGTAGGCCTCCCGACGTCGGCCTGCATCGTCACAACCGAAGGACTATTGCTAGCCTCAGGGACTATAGGCCATGCTCGAGCAGTTGGTGTCTGAGCTCCTTGCTGTGCGGTCGTCGTGGCCTCTCGCATTCGCAGCATTTTGCGCGTTTCTGTCCCACTAGGCATGGCTGCAGGTGACATTACAACCCTACTGGCAGAGCGCGTTTCAACTCTATCATCTTCCGACGAGCTTGTTACAATCATTTATCGCCGCTGATGCGGAGCGGTTGCACCGATTATCACCGGCCCTTCCTCCGCTAGGATGCCCCTGTTGATTTCTTCTTCTTCGGTGAATGTTCTTTGTCAGTGAGCTGCTTTCCTTTACACTTTTCACGGATGTCTACCGTCCGCTTATCTTCATTTCCCTCACCCATGATACCCGAGTTGCCCTCGCTAGCCTCCGGGCTGGCTTGGCGCTGGGGACTGTTCGGTCGAGCGTCTACTCGGACTGGCCAGTCCCTCGATGGAACTGACGAGAAGTACATAGCTCGGTCCTGCCCACGAATCTTCAAAAACATAGTAAGCACGTCAAGACAGATGAATAAAGTAATTGCGGAACGAAAAAGGCAATCCATACCCGAGGAGGCAAATTCCCCACGGTGAATAGGCGTTGCGGATCTTCGATCCTGCGACATCTGACTAGGTTGAACAGTGAAGTGACTCGTTGCTTCGCTTCTTCCCGATCGATATCCTCGGGGACTTCGTGCGTTCCATTAGTATCCTCCCGGAACTCAAAACCAGGGTGTGCTCTTTCCTTGCAAGGTTGGACTCAACGGAGGATGAAGTTGGACGCCACAATGACGCCATCTAACCTTCTTTGATCTATGAGCTGAAGGATCTCCCTCACCTGCTCCATGTCGTTCGCGTTCGGTCTTTCCAACCACCTCGCACTGCTTACAGGGATTTGGTCAACATCACAGGCTACGACACGCTCTTGCGCTTGAGGCATGTAAAACCACCTCTGCGCCCAATACTTGACATTGGTATTTAATGGGGTGGTGATGTATTGTGTCGCCATCCCATCTCAGAGTTGCAAATACACACTCCCCATGATCCTAGATCCGGTTCCCCCAACGGTCTTAAGACGAAAGAAATGGCGAAAGAGATCAAAGTGCGGCAAAATGCCCAAATACACCTCGCAGAGATGGATGAAGATTGCAACATGAAGAATGGAATTAGGGCCCAGATTGCATAGGCTAATCCCATAGTAATTGATAAGACCGTTCAAGAAGGGATGAACTGGAGATCCAAATTCGCGATAGAAATACCCCTCGAACACAACAAGTTCATACTACCAGGGGTCGGAAAGCCCTCACCAGCTGCGGGGCGCAACACGCCATCTCCCTGTCGGGCAGCACGCCGTCGACCCCCAGGCGGTTGAGCGTTGCCTCGGTGCTCATGGTTCCATCCATTCCTCCGCGCGATTGAGTTCGCGCACCCCTCGGCTCGATCCGCTATGACTCCTCTTCGGCGCCATCCTAATGGGTTTGTTGTTTGAAAAGCTCATACGCTCAGCAATGGCGAGGTGGCCACTAGGCGGAGCAAGTGCGAAAGGAAGGTACAAGGTGAGGCAGACAAAAAAGTAAAGGAGGCGCCGCTCGCTGTGACAATTAATAGTGTTTCTCCCTGCCTCTTCCGCTTCAAGGGTTTGTGGGAAACTACGCCAAAGCCGCCGCTCCACCTTCCGCATCCTCCGCTGGCCTCATGGGCTATTAGCTGGGCCAGCGCGATCGACAACTGCAGTAAGCGCCCCATGCGGGCCGCTCAGACGTGCAAGGACGCAAGAAGTGAAAAGCTCATGTGCTGATATTTTCAACAGTTTATTTCCTTTTTGACCCTGCTACAAGATCTCTTCACAATCTGCCAGCAGGCTTAGGGACTACATGTGTACACGTCATCTTGCGATGACTATACTTATTTTTTGCATTGGATCAGCATTTGAGGACTACTATTTTAGACCCTGGCATCACGTGTTTATTCCACCCACTGCTAGACTCGGGGACTAAGTGACTACACTTCACCTAGCGGTGAATGTAGTGATTCTCTCTGAGTTATCCTCCTTAACGGCTAAACCATGGTAGGTTCTTCGCGCACAGGAGTCTAAGTGGCTACACTTTACGAGAAGAACTTTCAATTTTTTTACTTGAGCACCTTACATCCTCCCGATAAGCCTTTGCGTAGTCTTTAGCTCGGCAACTGTACGAACAGCTTGGACGTTTGTCGCAACAGCTCGGCAGCTACATGAACGACTCGGACGAGCGTTTCAGCAGCCCAGACATCTGTCGCAGCAGCTTGGCAGTCGTATGACAGCTCGGAGATCCATTCAAGCGGCACAGACAAGCTCATGAAGGCGTTATCAAAGGATACAAGCTGCTCGGGAACTAGCTATGGGGGTATAACCCACAGTACCCACAAGACTCTACATGGGCCGAGCCGCTAGGGGAGGCCCAATCCACGAAGGAACATTGCATGGAGCTCAGCACGGATCGGCGTGCTACGCTAGATGGCGCAAGAATCCTTGGCGAGCAAGTAGGATTCGATAGGATATGCTAGATCTCGCAATATTTGTAACTTCCTATCTTGTAATCAACCAGGATAGAAGGAACTGATATGTAACCCTACCCCCGAGCTATATAAGGTGGGTAGGGACCCCATCGTTTTCATCTGATCATAAGCAATACAATCCACAGAGACACAGGACATAGGGAATTACGTCATGCCGACAGCCCGAACATGCCTAGTCGCGTTCTGTGTCACATCTAGTTCGTCTCTCACGCTCCTTGCCGACTCATCTACTACCGTGGGCGTACCCCTCGGTAGACTGTCGGCCGTATTTCGTCGACACTCCACCATCGGGGTGGTTGAAATGTAACGTTGATGGGGCTTTCTATGAGCAACAGTGGCAAGGGGCTACCGGTGCAGTTCTTCGTGATGATAATGGTGCCTTCGTCAGGGGAGGCGCCAAATGGTATGGTCACTGTCTTGATGCCCTAAACATGGAGGCCCTGGCGTGCAGGGATGGCTTTGATGGCGAGGCAAGTGCATGCACAGCGGGTACGGCTGGAGACTGACTGCCAAGAACTGCTTAAATTATGGCGAACAGGGGACACAACCAGCGGTCAAGTGTGATGCCTATTCTGACGGAAATCCGGGATTTGAGTTTATTCTTTCAGGATTTTAATTTTTATTTCATTAGTAGAAATTGTAATAGGGTAGCTCATACTCTTGCTAAACAGGTTACGAGCGGGACACAAGTCGGGTGGTGGCATCAGACCCCCAGCGTGTGTTTTGTCGCTCCGAACCTCTGATTGGAATCCCAGCACTTCACAGTGAATGAATCCCTCTGATCGCAAAAAAAAAAAAAAAAAGGACTAGGTTCCGCCGCATATTCAGTGCCCCGCTTTGTGTACGCGTACTGCTATTTTGTACTGATTTTTTATTATTACTATTAGGACAGTCCTGATGCTTGTTTTTATACCTATTAATTTTCATAGACACTACATATGAAAACCATAGTTCTAATAATGAATAGTTTCTATAGAATATTTTTTTATCTAATCACATACATTCTCTACCAATCACATCATTTCATGTCTTGGTTCTCGTGTAGATATGATTTCTAACTTAGAGCAAGTTCAATAATAGATCCAAGTGTTTGGCTATTAGCCAAGTTGCAAGAACCAAGTTATACAATAGTGATATCTTATTTGTCTATAAGAAACTTTTTTATTGTTAGTTTTACCCATGTCCCCACCTTCTTTATCCTAATCCTCCTCACATTCACTTAGTGTATGGACCCACCACTCTATATACATCTGTGCCTAGTTTGTTGCTTGCATGAGAGCCAAGCTCTCATCTCTCTTCTTCCTTCTCTCTTCCACATCAACATTTGTTTGGCTATAAGCCAATTATTGTACCTGCTCTTAGACCTGGTGTCAATGATTTTTGCTCTCTCTCTTCAATAACTACCTTGCTACATCAGCAAAACGCTTATATGACAGTACAATTAATGTTCATAGAACCTATAGTGATTTCTGCATTGGGAGTGCCCTTAGGTCCGCGTTTATATATTACTCCCAGGAGCATTCAAAGTAGCATAAGGACATGGGAAATGATGCCAAATTGATTTAGATGCTCTTGGTAATAACAAACATTTATTTGTACCGGCGAGTTTACTCTGTTTTGTTTTTCTCTTCCAGTGTTCTTTTTTAAACTCCCCCAAAATTGCTAGAGGTACACTAGAAGAGTACTCCTACCTCTTTGAGTTCTGTTTATTAGAGCATGGTCAATAATAGAGCCAAGTGCTTGGCTATAAGTCAAGTCATAAGAGCCAAGTTATACAATAATTGTCTCCTATTTAACTTTAGAAAAGTTTTTTTTATTATTATATGGTACCATGTCTTACTTTCTCTTTCCTATTCCTCCTCATATACATTTTTGTTTGGGCCCACATATACATATGGTTCTGTGTCCAGTTTATTGCTTGCATGAGAGCCAAGCTCTCTTCTCTTTCCTCTTCTCTCTCATCCACATCAACAAAAATGCTGACTAGCTTGGCTATAAGCCCATTATTATACCTGCTCTTAGCCAATAAGCTGTGGCACACCGCACACATTGTCATTCCCATTCCCGTTCCCATATATATATATATATATATATATATATATATATATATATATATATATATATATATATATATATATATATATATATATATATATATATATACCCAGTCAACTATTCCAAACCTTTGGCTATAACTTTTTATGTGTTGAGCTAGGATATTTGACGATGATATGGATAGACTTGCTTTGAAATATAGGGCCTGTTTAGGACCACTCGACTCATTTTTTCGACTTTGTTTCACGTTTCACGTTTTATATATAGAGTACTAGTTTATGGAGCAGTCCAAACAATCATATATAGTTTCATGGTAGATATACTTTTAGTATCTCTTTTATTAAATAACACTTTTGTGAATAAACATAATAATGGTTAAAGCTATATATATTTTATAGACCACATCATATAAATGCGAGGTGTGAATTATTAGTGACAGGAAGGAATATGTCCAACCAAACGCACTCTAAAACCAAGTTAGTTAAATTTTGCAACAGTTCTCTTCGAAATGGCACTGCCTCTATACCGGAAGACATATATATTGTACCCTCGGCAACAAAAGCAAGAGGATCATCGACATATATATGCCGTCTAAATCTTGGACACAGAAGAAAAATGGTCTAGATCGAGTAGTTTACATGGAGTAAGAGAACGCTGGCACCGGCGGTGGTGCGAAAACGGCACACGGGTACATGCAGGCAGGCAGAGGCCGCCAGTCGATGCAAGACAAACAGCTGGCACTGTTCCGATCCGGGGCATGTATGATGCATGTCGATCGCGCGAGCGGCTGCATGCGCGTCTTGTCTTCAGAGAGCTCGCGCCTTGACGATGTCCATGCTCATCTCGCTGGGGTCGGTGGCCTGCAGCTCCAGCTGGATGCCGTCCAGCTCCCTCTTGAACCGGTCCTTGGAGCTCGCGTACAGCATCTTGCTCCTCACCCTCGACGTGTCCGGGGACCTGCAGGGGCGGTGCAAGGCAATGCATATGTGCATACATGTACGGAGATGATGATATCGATGCATACGGCGAATGAAGAGAGATCATGCAGCAAGCAGTATAATCGGACGACGTACGGTCTCGATATACATTCCATGCATTATAACGTACCAGGAGATGAAGAAGATCTTGCTCTTCTGGCAGTTCTCGTCGGTGGTGAAGTCGAAGTCGAAGACGGCGTAGCGGCACTCGCTGTCGGGCATGGAGCCGGCGAAGTCGTCGTACGTGTCGCCGGGCTGCCCCAGCCTGTCCACCACCACCTGCTGCGTCTGCTCGTTGATCTTGAACGTGATGAACCGGAAGCTCCGCTTCGACTTGAGCTCCTGGAACTTGAGCTTGCACTCGTCGCTCACGGCCATCCCCGACGCCGAGTTCGCCTGCTTGCATGCATGCTTTATTATTGAATTTGCCACAGCAAACAAGATCCACACGCGCGCATCACCGTTGGCAAAAATATACGTTCATCAGGTGAAATGAAAGATCATCAAATGCTCACTCACCATGGTTGATGGGTTCGTTTTGTTTCCACAGCCGGGCCGGGCTCGACGGTGGCGGCGGGCGAGGAGGGGACGACGGAGAGGCGGTTCGCAATGGCGATGGCGATCGCGCCGAGACGGGGGAGCAAAGGTTTTCAAGGCCTGGAAGAGAGGGAAGGGAGCAGCAGGCGAAATATAGGAAACGGGACGTGAAGCCGGCGCCATGCCGCCACGTTAGGAGGAGAGGCCGCGCTTGACCAAGCACGTTCCCTCCTTCGTGCGCGTCCGGTAGCGGCCCGGTAGGCATGCGCGCCATCGTCGCTAGCTTCAACCGGCATGCACAACATGAGGAACACTAACCATGACCGTGAGCTGTGACAGCGAAGCGACATGGCTGATGGCTGGTCATCAGATTCACCTTTGCTAGTTTTGGCACAACATGAGGAACACCGTTCTCTAGCGTCTGAACATTTGAAAGAATACACAGATTGCTACCAGGGCAGCTGGTTTATCTCGTGGTCTTCAAGGAGCGAACATGAAACACGTAAAAGTAAAACCGTATCTTGATGATGGGTGATCTGGATGTGAAAATTGAGCGAAATCCATATTGAAATCGTTCTTCTACTGGTTTTTGCATAACCCAATGCTAGCCAAACAATGAGAAGAACACTTAGGGGCAACCAGAGGCGTATGTAGTTGGCATACGTATTCTCATCGTCATCAGCGTTACACAACCGCTTGACAGTACGGGGTTGTCCAGACGACAGGATCATCTGTATCTTAAACTACAACACAATTTCCATTCTTTAACCAAAGAATTTTACAACTTTAGGAGCTTGTTTCCCTTTTGTCTTCGCACTGGCGCTCTTCTCGTCATTTCCAGTCCCTGTTGTTGGTTTTGAACCTGATTGCTTTGCCTTTTTTGATTTGGCAGGTTTTGGTTCTTCTTCATCAACGAAATCATCTTCAAGGTCATCTCCACCATGGTGAATAGCAGGACCTTCCTGATTGTGCTCTTCCATGTTGACATCTGATATAAGGAAAAAAAAACCAGACATTAGCTATTCTTATTCGTGCACTGGACAACAACAGAAGTTCAATTGAATCAGCAGATCATCAGCTTAATGACCATCTCAATGTACTACAACAAATTAGAATTTATTTCAGCCAACCATCATTGACAAATAAAAAGAAGATTCCATCCATCCTAACAGTGTCACACCACGATATGCAGCCTACACGCTACAAATACAGAATTCCAATCCAAAATTAAGTTCTCTAATAAAAACAGAAAAAGTATACCTCTTAAGAAACAAGTTAATTATATTCATTTCCTGAATCATAATTCCACGGGTATGGTAAAATTATTTATATTTCAAATATACCAACAAGAATATGGTCCATATTCATATGGACCATTACAAAACTGCAAAACACTTGTCTGCTTACCACAGACTGGACAATAACAATAGGCAGGTTCAATATATAGATCAATCACAAGAACATTGCATGTGCTGGTTCATCCTCCAAATCTTGATAATGTGTAAAAAAACAATTCTCATAATGCAAAGATACATTAAGTAGTTTTTTTGATCCGCTTACCATCATCTCTGGAGGATATCAAATCTTGTTTCCCTTTATTCGGACAATGTTTGGCCAAGTGGGTAACTTCTCCACATACCTTACAACAACCACCCTGAAAATAGTATGGACTTGGAATTCAATCATGAAGTTTATATGAGCTGTTGAGTATCTGAGTTCTGAGCAAGGATAACCATCAGAGAGAATTGTATAGATAAGTTCAAGCTGGATTTAAAGGCAGATCGGATAGAATTCATAGAAAAAAAACCTCCTCCACTTAACATCTTATCAATCTTTACCATATATTTGAAGACTTCCCAATCCATTTGTTTGCATGATGCATCATTACGCAAAACAATAAAGAAAAAACTCGGTTCTCAAGCTGCACGTGACCACAGCAGCTTAGCAACTAAAAAGAATGATAATGAACCAAAAACACTTCCTGTTAGGCATGAGCGCATGGCATATTTGTTTCCAATAAACTATTGCTGCATAATGGAAGCAACATATTGCATTCGCAGTATCATGAGAGTTGAGAAGGCATGAGTGAGTATCATAAAGTACCTTTGGATATATGCCATGTTTGTTTTCAGGGCAGTTCTTGCTCAAATGTCCTTGCTGTTTGCAGATAAAGCAGCTTGCAAAATTCGTACCCCCTGCAGATAGAAACCACATAAGAAAGTATAACACTGCTGGCATAAAGTACCCGAAATGTCTACAATGGATGCACGAGGATTACCATTCTCAATGGGCTTGGGGCACTTGGAAAGAGAGTGTCCAGATTCACCACAGTTATAGCAAAATTTCTTCAAATTTCCCTCGCTTTTGTCAGGGCAGTTCTTCAGACTATGACCCCGCTCCCTGCAAAGCAAGCAAATCTGGGGAAAAAAAACTTGTATTATTATATTTTTCAAGTAAACTGAAACAGAGCACTTCAAATGGAACTATCAGTTATGAAACCAACGGACATAAAAAAAACATTTAGAAACACCACTAATTAACACTCAATGCAGTCAATTAACAAGAGCATGTGGCAGCAGGAAGCTTCCAGTTCATCATATAATCACTAATCAACATTGCACATGTTTGCCCAAAAGTTCAATTGACAGTTTACATCTAGCAAGTATGTGTTAGCAGTTGCACAATCGGCGGTCGTAGACTATTGAAAATCTCACCAATCAACATCATCCAATCACACTACAAAATTCAAAGAAACCTTAAGGAAAGTCAACATCACTTGTTCGGTTCTAAACTTTGAAAGTTCTACCCAACAATGTCAGAAAAAATTATAGTTGCTTTAAATCTACTTCCAAGGTCAGGTACAATGCTACATCATTTGGCGTCCATGGCATCTTTAGCAATTGGTTCTTCCCTAAACAAAACTAGCCTTACAAGCTTCTAAATACGGCGCGTCTATTTCTAGGTGACTATAGTAGGTTCGTACCTTGTTCTTGTCCCAGAGGGCCTTCTCGGGGCAAGCCTTGGCGACGTGGTCGGTGGACTTGCAGATGAAGCAGCGTTCCCCGGGGCGCCTCCCGGGAACCCGCAGCGGGTGCTTAGACCTCCCCGTGCCGCCCTTCTTGGGCTTCTTGAACGTACTCTTCTTGTTCTTCTTGCTCTTCTTTTTGGCGCCGTCAGCAGAAGGGGCGGGCTGCGGAGGGAATAGGTCTGGGTTCGCCTCACGGAAGCGCTTCCGCGCCTCCCGCTGACGCTTGTTGGCCATCTATGGCTACGCTGGCTCCTCGCACTTGCTTGCTATGGTTGTCTTCCTCGGCGGCGGCGGCAGCAGGTCGGAACTCGGAACTCGAAGTCGAAGGGTTCTTTCGGGTGGAAGGGGAGCTTTAAGATTCGTGCTTTCCTACTAGACCGACGGATTTGTAAATACATGAGCCTCTGGAGTCTGGGCCTCTAGCTACCGGGTGGAACATATATTTTTCCAGCGTAAATCAGTCGAGCTTATTTTTTGTCAAAAAAAAAAACAAGTTACATATCAACGGGGAATCGATCGATTTGTCTTGCAATAAATAAATAAATAAATAAATAAATAAATAAATAAATAAATAAATAAATAAATAAATAAATAAATAAATAAATAAATAAATAAAATGGAGAACCGATTTGAAGAACATTTGGAGGGGAAAAGGAAAACTGCTGCCCCCCAGCATTTGGTTTTCAGCCATGTCGCTGCAACTGAATGATCCATTGATAAGCAGATAATGAGTGTATGGTAGAATGTTTTCTACAAGATCACAGACAATATCCTGTCTGCAATGAACTATTCCAAGTTTACAAACGTCTTGCCTAAAACTAGTGCATTTGAAATTCAAGAACAATGTCATCGGTCCTACTCCAAATCATTGTTTGTACAGAGACTCCCAAAGAACGCCGAGGTCAACATTGCCTCCGGAAACAATTATCCCTATCTTGCTGCTCTCGTGCCAAGCAGAGCTTTGCTTAAACTCGTCGGACAGTGCTGCGGCCAGGCCAATTGCGCCACTAGGCTCAACAGCCACCTTCAGGATCTCATAGCACTTTTTCATGGCGTCCACAATTGCAGTGTCATCCACAACGATAACATCGTCCACCAAGTCACGCACCACAGGCCTAAAATAAAGAGATCAAATGTACCAAATTCCAAAGAAAAAAAAGCTAAATAAGAACGAATGCTGAGCTTAGAAGTGCGCTGGGTATTGCTTTGGACACTTGCTATTAAAGGCTATGTGAAAGCACCTCTTGTGTGGTGATGGAGCTGTGGGTACCCGACTCTAGCCAACTAGGGTTCAAATCCTGGTGTACATGTATAAAAAGATTAAAGACTATGTGCATCCCTTGTTGGTGTAGATTACCTTTCATTATTATAAAAAGATTCAGTGTCCTTTCATTTCCAGTATCATAATTCTCAGTGTAACTGGAAGTTCTACCCGAACAGCCTAGCATTGAGTATTGGCAGTGTTGCAAATCAGCTCAGGAAATTAACTCAAGAAACCTTCTGGCCAAACATATTATCCAACATTTTCACCAACATACCAAGAAACAAAGGTGGACAATTTAGAAAGGCTCAAAAGAACTCAACAAAGCAAGCAAAAAGGATTATGCATATTTGTTCAATGAAAATTGCTTTACCATGTCAAGTCACCCAGAAAAGCTCGTAGTCCATCAGCAATGGTGTTTGTGGAGGGCAATGTGATGATCTTTCCAGCAGCCTTAGACTGGGCAGAATCATCAGCACCTTTTGGTTCTGCTGCCAGAATGCGTATCGAAGGGTTTATGGCCTTTGCAGCAAGGGTCACACCAGAAATTAAACCACCACCTATAGTTCAGCCAAAAAAAATATATATATGCTAGTTTAGAAACGAAATTATATCATTTACATCATAAAAAAGTTCATGCAGTACATACCACTAATGGGAACAATTATTGTGTCAACTTCAGGGACTTGCTCCAAAAGCTCAAGAGATACTGTACCCTGACCACTGGAAAATCATCACAAATTGCCATGCATTAAGAGTACATATCAGCAACGCACAACTCGAAACCTGAGAAAGTGGGTTGATTTAGAAATGGTTAACATGATAGCAGTAGTTTCTATTTTTTGGTCCATATTTTACAGTACACTGTGAATGGGTTAAGCAGCCTTTTTATTTCATGTCATTTTGCTTCCTTTTGTGGTTGCGCCCACAAACTTAAGCTCCAAGTTCTTTCATTCCGCTACCCACATTTCTCCTGAAATCTGTAATCTTCTATACAAGCAGGGTCTTACTTTTGTCTAAAAGTAAAAATGGGTATTCATTTAGAACATATGGCCCAACAAGCAAAATAAAATGGTGGGTTGATGTGGTAACATCAGTATCAAGTAACTCCATATCATTTTTGCAATCATTTCACTAGAAGAATCCATCAGCACTGAAGTAAACATCTGATTGAAATTCTTAGTACATGGACACATGTGGTTCACTGGTCCTTAACATTACAGGGACAACATAGGACCCCAGAAAGGTGAACTGACTGCTCAACCTACATGCTCTGTCCTTCAGTAAATTGCTAATGAGCCTATTTGGGCACACTGCTTTCAAATCATAGTGACCATGAACAAAAGAAAAACATCAGTTACAAATGCTGGACTGACTTCTCTTTCACTAGAAAACAGTTGCTTAGGATTAGGAACTAGGACTAACATGGACATAAAGATAAGTTAAACACTAAATCCACCTAACATTACCAGAAGTAATGTCTAAGGCTCTAAGCCATAGTGAAATAAAACAGATAAATAATCTCATTGCACATCAGACGCACCTCTATCTTTGGGGAATGGATATAATTTTTCATGTATAATAGAAGAGTTAAAAGAAAAAAATATCATGAACAAAAGTCTAAAACACACCTGATAGTGTATTTATCATTGAAGGGATGAATAAGAACAGCACCAGTCTCCTCCTGAACTCTTTTACAAACAGATTCTCTCGATTCAATGCTGACATCGCTCCTGATAATATGACCACCATACCGCTTAACATTTTCAACCTTACACGCTGGTGCATTTCTTGGTATGACAATGTGTGCAGGTATGCCACGCAGCTTTGCAGCCAAAGCCACGGCGGCTGCATGGTTCCCACTGCAAAGAAACCATCCTACCATATCATCATATCGATACCTTTCTGTTCTAAGAATTGCAGAAAGAACAATGAAGATGAAGCTAGCACCAAACCTGCTATGTGTCACAACACCCTTTGATGCCTGCTCATCGTCAAGTGCGAATATCGAATTCGAAGCACCTCGGATCTTGAATGCGCCCCTACACAACACAACATTTCCCCACTAAAACAATCAGTACAGTACCAAATACAGAGCATCCCAGAACTGAATAACACATCGGTCAGTAAAACCCTCACGCTTTCTGGAAGCACTCGCACTTGAAGAAGAGCTGCTTCCCCACCATGGCATCGATGGACGTCGACGACAGAACGGGCGTCCTGTGAACGTATGGTGCAATGCGTGCCTGCGCCTCCCTGATGGAATCGATGTCGGCAGCATAGCCCTGGCGCCCCGTGCTGTCACCGGTGCCGTCTATGTTTCCCATCAGGCCTAGTACATCCGGTTCGCTTCACTGAAAAGCCACGGCTGAGAGTCCTGTTCGCTGATTTGTGGCTAGAGAAAAACCATGTTGGTTTTCTGAAAAAGTACGCCTCGTAACACAATCCTTCTGTACACTGCTATAAGTGCCAGGCGATTGAAGATAGCACGGGAGGGCAGGTTTAGTTGAAACCCCCAAATTTATTGGAAAGATAAATAAAGTGCGCTACTAGAGCTCCAGCACGCAACAAAATGGGTGGATTGGAGTATCCGTCCGAGCAGGAAAGATTTCGGATTGATTGGTCGCGGCAAAGAAAGGATCCTGTGGAACAAGACTGGGTCGTAGAAGAATCAATCCAAGAGAAGTAGGACTTCCTTACCAACAGCAGAAGGGACCAAACGAGGTCCGGATCGCCGGATGATTGTAGACCTCACCTCTGCAGTTCGCCCTACGCGCCAAGGACTAGGAGAGGGGAGAACGAGGACGATGACTGCAAAGACCAAAGAGAATGTAGAGCACTCCGGTCTCCGGGAGGATGAGGCCAGCGAGCCTAGCCTCGTCTTGCGTGGCCCACGCAGAAGACTCGGCCCATTAGAGATCCAATTCCACTCGACCTGTGTGCTCCGCAGGCCGTGAGTCCGAGGGGAGTAGCATGCCAAAAATAACATGGCCTAGAACCGTTGAACGCCTAAGCCAAAGAAGATGATCACTGGCCATCCCGCCGCCGAGGAACCTGGAAGTCACCATAAGCATTGTAGGCATCTCCAAGTCGACGGACAACGAAACAACCAAAAGGGGAAAGAAACCGCCCAAACAGTTGCATGTAAACCACTACCCGGAATCCCAAGATAAATGGTAGGCATACCTCCCTAGAGTCTCTCTGGAGAGGGCATCGATGGTGCCAGTCCCAAAGAAACCGAGGGAGGGACAAAAGTCCTCGCCGACGAGATCTAAAGCTTCAAAAGAAACCCCAGATCTAGCGAGGTAGTAGCCACCCAGCCCTTCGCCGCTGCCAAAACGTAGACCGACGAGGCGGAGGAGAGGCCGGCGAAGATTATTCCCCAACGGCGGCGTCGCATGAAAGAGGGCGAAAGGGAGGCGACCGGGATCCGGCGTCAATTTCCTCCATTCCCCCTCCACTCTAGCGGCCGGTTCAACGCCGGAGAGGGTGGGGAACGGGGATTGAGACGACCATTGTACATATTACTACCTAGGTTAGTAAGTTTAGGTCCATGCGGCATGCGATTGGTGGAGGCAGCGCCGCCGTTGGGGAATAATCTTCGTTGGCCTCTCCCCTGCCTCGTCGGTCTACGTTTTGGCAGCGGCGAAGGGCTGGGTGGCTGCTACCTCGCCAGATCTAGGGTTTCTTTTGAAGCTTTAGAACTCGTCGGCGAGGACTTTTGTCCCTCTCTCGGTTTCTTTAGGACTGGCACCGTCGATGCCCTCTTCAGAGAGACTCTAGGGAGGTATGCCTACCACTTTTCTTGAGATTCCGGGTGGTGGTTTACATGCAACTGTTTGGGCGGTTTCTTTCTCCTTTCGGTTGCTTCGTTGTCCATCGACTTGGAGATGCCTGCGATGCTTATGGCAACTCCCATGTTCCTCAGTGGCGAGATGGTCAGTGGTCATCTTGTTTGGCTTGAGCGTTTAACAGTTCTACGACATGTTGTTTTTGGCAAGCTACTCGTTGTGCCGATGAAAATCTTTGAAGTTTCTTTGTTGGGAAGGGCGTTGGCTTCAAGCTGCAACCTCGGTGTGCATCTTCTTCTAACTCTGGTGCGGTGGATGCTCGTCGAGGGGCTCCTCCATTCGCCGGCGACGAAGATGACCGGGACTCTGGGAGACCCTTGTATGGATCAAAATGTATTTTTCTTTTTTTTCAAGGGTGCTTCTATAAGTTGCCATGTAAACCTTGCCTTATTCATGTGAAATACAATCCCGGTTCTTCTCAAAAAAAAGAAACAAAATGATTCTAAAAAAATTCAGAAACAAAACTGATGGAAACGAATTAATCCTACCCACGAGATTAGTAGACAGTGAGGGGGAAACCGAAGCGACCATGCTCTCCTTAGAGCATCTCCAAGAGATCATCTAATTTGTTTTGTAAAGCTAAATATGGCTACTATTCAACAAAAAACCGTCTCCAACAGATTGGCTAACCTGCTCTCTAAATTTAGTCGCTAGCCACCCCGGAATTTATGCTTGCGATATTTGGATAGCTAGAATAGCTCGCTATCGTAGATTCGCAGTTTCCTCACGCGCTCGTCAGCTCCTTCCTGCATGTGGCGCCTCTTCCCGCATGCACAAATATGCCTATTTTAGTTAAACAACAAATGACGTGACATGTTAAAAAAATACATGACCGGGTTAAGAGAGTCTGTTGCAGCAAGTAAAGATTTTGAGTAGCTAAATTGATTTGCAGAATCAATTTTCAAACTTTTCAATAGCCAAACTTTAACTAATCTCTTGGAGATGCTCTTAAGACGCAGATAGTGAGGGGGGGGGGGGGGACTGAAGCGGCGATGCTCTCCTTAGGACGTTTGGACGCCCGTTTTTATTGGACGCATCGAACTACACAGACAGAAGCTCCGCTCGCAAAGCTCCGCACGCGCCACTTGCTGCTGCCCGCGCGCCTTACTCCACACGCGCCGCTTGCTCCCGTCCGCGCCAACTGCCACCGCTGCCTCCACCTCGTCGGGTGTTGCCATCTGCTGTCTTGACCGCCTTCGCCGCGTCGGAGCACTGCCATTTGTTGTCGCGGCCACCTCCACCGCGTCAGCTCGCTACGCCTCCCGCGCCATGTTGCGTTGAAAAATGCATGTTGCAAAAGTATGTTGTAGATGTTTCAGATGTATGTTGCAAATGTTTTGGATGTTGCAAGCGTCTGTTTTCAATGTTTAATTTGTCTTTTGACGTATGTTGCAAGTGTGTTTATCTGGATATTGCATATGTTTCACGCGTACGTTGTAAGTGTTTTTTTACGTATTTTTGCAAGTGTGTAAGACATTGTTTCATCTGTCTTTTTTTATGTTGCAAATATTGTATCTAGATGTTTTTTAAAAAATAGATTAGGTGTTGTTGAAAGTGAGAGAACGGAGGAGGCACGAGTGGTCCCGTGCAGGCGACGTCCGCGAGGGCCAGTGTGGGCGCACGAAACGCAGGAGCAGGCGGGTGACGTCCGAGGGCACGGGCCCTCGTGTGGACGGGCGAGAAACTGCAGCCGCGGCCGTGTATAGTGAAGTGGTTTGTGTAGGACATGGCAATATGGCATGCACGAGCACCGATCAGCAGTAGCAACAGGCCAACAGCAGTGGCATGCCGGCACTAGCGTCTCTCCGCCTCTTAGCGGTGATGGCCGAATGCAACAGGCAGATTGTCGATCTTCAGGAAGAGACCTTGACTCACCGGTGGAACTTCCAAATCTAGGTAGGACGACTGGACGAGGAAGCAAACAATTAATTCTTTTTTCCATCTCCGTTGTTCTGTATCCGCGTGGGCAACCTGGCGTCTCTCCCCTTTCTTCTCCGGGTTCTCCCGATGCAATCCGTTTCGATTACTTATCTGACCTCGATTTGTTCCCGAATCTGATTGGCCCTCTGCTCTACTTAAACATCTCAGGGCGGAGGAGGAGAAGGTACGGGGATTCATGGCCAGGAAGAATTTTCGGGAAGCGTCGCTGCGTCCGCCTGTTGAGGACCACCAGCTCCCCAGCGAGGCTGGCGCACCCAGCAGCTGGGCTATACTCGACGTGAGGGCCTACATCGCCGACTGTCGCAACGCAACCACGGCTTATGGCCGGCTGCGTAACGGCGCGGAGATCCAGGTTACCTTCTGCGTTGCGCGCCCGCCTGTTGTCTCCTGCTCCCTCCGTCCAACAAAACAAGCAATTATGGGAAGCGTGCCAGTCAAACTGACTCAAGTTTGACCAAGTTTATAGTAAATAGTATTAACATTTATGTCTCCAAATATATTTATTAAAAAAATATATTCTATAACTAATCTAATGATACTTATTTTGTATTATAAATATTAGTATTTTTTTATATAAATTTAGTCAAAGTTCAAACTGTTTGACTTCTCGAAAAGCGAGAATTGCATGTTTTTATGGACGGAGGGAGTACTTCTGCTTCTGGTGCCCGGAAGCTACTCGTCTCGCCGATCTAGGTGTGGAGCCCATAATCAAAGCCGCGGAGGCAGACCTCGTCATCTTTGGCGTCGGACTCGGCTCTGGGTTCCTGTGTATGGACCCTTTCAACATCGACATCTTTATTTACCATCCCGGTGGTGGGGAGAAAGGACCGTCGCTGCGTCTGATCATGCTCGACGAACCTAGCTTACTGCTTGTCCTTTAATACAGGCATTCTCCGCCATCGCGATATCACCAACCCATACGACGACAAGTACCATATTGTCTCATTAGCCCATTCAACAAAAAAATCATGGCAGTTCGTCCTACACCTATTCGACTCCAGGACGGAAAGTTGGAGTTCCCAGTGCCTTTCTGTACATGGCAAAGAGTACCAACATCGCCAGTTTCATTTTTTTCCGAGCAAAGCAATCATGCTCGGACAAGGGGGTTTAATGGGTTTTGTTGATCTCTGGCGAGGTATCCTCATCTGCGATGTTCTTGACTGTAGTAACAAGTCTCTGCGTTACCTCCCATTACCACGGACACTCAGGGACAACAAGAAGCTCCGACTCCAACCAGTGCTTGCACGGGACATTGTCGTTGTCCAAGGCTGCATCAAGATCATTGACTGTTTTTACTGCTCTGCCTCAAGTGCCTGGAAGGTTTCCGTCTGGAGCATGGCAGATACTTCTGTTGGAAAGAACTGGGACAGGGACTACATGTTTCATGTGAATAATGATTTAGTTGACAATAGCACATTCCATTTGCAGGGCCGTCCCGGCATAAACGGAGATCCTGTGCTAAACTTTGAAATAGGGCCCAGTAATCTAGCAAAAATACAATATAATATAATATAATATAATATAATATAATATAATATAATATAATATAATATAATATAATATAATATAATATAATATAATATAATATAATATAATATAATATAATATAATAATATATTACATTGCAATGATCAAGAATTTTATGGACTTAACTATTGGTTGCATAACTCATCTATTTCAATGATGAAGAAATGGCTTGGACCTTAAAAACTAAAACGTCTTGACTAGTTAATACATATGAATACAAAAGATTAAAAAAGGAGATGCACATTAATGCATTATACATCAGACAACAAAATAAGCTAAAGCTAGTACTAGTTCTACTGAGTATATAATTGAGGAAAAGAAAAGAAAACTCTTTTAGCCTGCCGACCGACTTATACTCTGCTACTACTCGCTAGAAATTTAGGCAAGGATTTGATAGCTTTAATGAGCTGCAACTTTGAAGATTGGGGGCCCTGGAAAATGGAGGCCCTGTGCCGTCGCACAGGTCGCACTTCCGCAGGGACGGCTCTGCCATTTGGAATTGCTTGCAAAACTGCAGCAGGCTAATGATGGTAACTCACCTCAGCAATTGTTGGAGGCACTTTACATTACTCACCCTACACTTAGTTGAACGATGATAAAGCCTACTTCATGGCCAAAATCGATCCATACGACAAAAGAGCATGGGTGCTTGCTGTGGACTTGAAGAATAAGAGGCTACATGATGTCGGAGTGTTCCGAGCAGATCGATCCCATGGTGTTACTTTATCCTACATTCACAGTAGAATCTCCCATATTTCAAGACCGAACAAGGTAATTATAATGATTCGTCTATGTATGATTGCATTTCTGAAAGTTGTTGGCCTCTTTAAAATAAAGTCTGTGTGATTTGTATCTAGGTGATGAACTGATCCCTGATGATATGAATGCAATGCAATATCACAGTATATAGTAATAATAAATAGATATGTAGGGGTGCTTGGTCAGGAAAATCCTTCATGTCTTGTCTGATCTTATTTCAGGCAAAATAAAGGTTGCATTGCCTTTTTTTTTTCTGCGCTCATTTGAAGTAAAGTAAGACAACTTTTATGCTGATATTGGTATAGTGCTTGACTACTACTGTAGACACTATTTTTTAGCGAAGGAAGGACCTTTATTATCAAACCGGGGAGCCAAGCATTGCAGTTTTGAGTCAAAGAACACATACTTGTCTAATACATGTGTTTCGTCATTTAAGTCCCTCCATGAACAAAATCTAATGAAATTAAAGATTCTTTTGAACTTAATGTTAACAATCATGCTGTGTGGGGACTGGGGATGACCTGATCGCTTCTGACTGTTTGGAGGTGATCACTAATGTTATGGGTGGCCGGAGGGCCAGCCCACCTGCCTCCCATGGCAAGGGATAAGGATTAGGACAGAGATTAGATTATATCAGATTACTTCCTTATTTCTAGAGATTAGTTTCTTAGGGGTCAAGTCTCCTCTCATCTATATAAGGATGGGATGGTGTCTCCTTTCAATTAAGCAGTGAAGAAGAATTAATCTATTCCTCCCTATACTTCTCCCAAAGGTAGAGTAGGTGAGCCAATGACCTCTCCCTCTATCGCCGTTGCCTATTGGGCTGATCCCTGCCCATAACAACTAATTTGTGCAGAAAAGATTAGTCTCAGATTAAGCAGACATGACCTGATCAGGGAAGGCCTTGGTATGCTTGCTGTTAAACCTATGATGTGGAGCAATTAAGAGCTGCTCTAACAGGGCCTGATCAGTGTTCAGCGTTTTGCCTTCCTATAATAATGCAATACTTAAAAAGATAGTAACATAATAAGTTGCTGACAATAAAAAGATTTAGCAATAAAAAACAAGAATGTAAATCCCACCCAGGTGTCTTAGGTGCTATTGCATCCTAGAATTGGTGAGTATCTAGGGCTAGCGATGAAAACGGACGGAAACGGTCGGAAAAATACCATTTCTATTTCCGTTTCTATATATTTTGGCGGAAACAGAATCCGGTTCGGAAAATGCGGGTTCAAAAACGAAATCGGGATATACTGATATGCGGAAACGAACAAATACGGCCGGAAAATCAACGGAAACGGTCGGAAGCCAGAAACTTAAGCCGGAATACCGCACATTTTTATAGTCAATAACAGATTCACAGTCACATATATCTTTGACAACGACAAGGATAGATCAAACTAACAAATTAAAATGAGTTGGCATAAATGCATAAACACAACACAATACATAACATAAGGGCATAATAACTTGACACATTTTTGACAGATCTTCATTACAAGCTTACAGCTCTGCAGTATCATCCATCTCGTCAGGATCACTTGCACTGTCATCTTCCTACATTAGTGAACACAGTACATCACATCAGTGCAAATATATGGTTCAACTGATAGTACGAAACAAGTGTACAATACATACCTCATCATTTGGGGCTGCAGGCATGTTGTCTTCCGGTTTCAGATCAGCCACTATGGATGGAATGCTTTTACGATCTAAAAAGACAGAATACATGGTTTAATAGATTCAGATAAGCCACTATGGATAGATCAATTGAACAATTTAGAAAATTATTACCTTTTGCTGTTGCATGTATCCAATCCTTGCAGCAGACAAGTGCTTGTACCATTTCAGGGTCAAGACGATTTCGATAAGGATCAACTACTCGGCCATTAGCACTAAATGTGGATTCAGAAGCAACTGTGGACACTTGTATGGACATCAAATCACGAGCAATTTGTGAAAGAACAGGGTACTTGTCTGTCTTGTTCTTCCAGTAAGCCAAAATATCAAATAAATCTTGTTTCAACAGTGGCTCTGCTATGTACATGTCCAATTCATTTGTCTCCTTTCCACCAGGTGTGGAATCATCATACAAGAAGCTCTCAAGTTCAGAATATTCATTAGTTTCTGCTGTGCTAGCATCCACGACCGTAGCACTACTTGGAGAAGTAGGTTTAGAAGCACTGTAAAACTGGTACAACTTCTTAACAATAGCCATAAACTCTTCAAGTTGAACTTGATAGTAGTCACCATCAAACTTTCTCATAAAGAATTCTATAATCTTTTTTTATACCTAGGATCAAAAAAGCATGCAACAGCAAGACTTCTACTAGAACACTCCCAATATTTCTCAAACTTTATACTCATGGCAGTTAACATTTCCCTAATAGTTAAGTTGCTATGATTCTTCCATTTACTAAGCAACTCTCTTATCTCACAAAAGCCTCTATAGAACAGATTTGCAGTGGGGTATGAGGTGCCAGAAAGCAGTTCAGTAAGATGATAAAATTTTTCCAAGCACTGAACATTGGTAATATCTTTTCCACGGTCCTTTTCAACCTTCAGTTGCATCTGACCTTTTACAATACTATGGGATGTTCTCAAATGGCTCCGAAATGCATTTGTTCCATTGGTAGACTCGGCTCTGTACCTTTGCTTGCACTTTGGGAAGTTGCAATAGCCCCACAGCTGCTCATACTTCTTGCCGTCAACCTCTACTTCCACTACCCTCTTGGTAAAATATTGCCACACAGCAGATGTGCACCTTTTCTTTCTCTTTCCTGTTAATCCAGCAACCTCCTCAGCCTCAGGATCATCGTCATCAAGGGCAAGTATTTCTGCAGTGCTTAAATTTCCATTGACATCCACTTCATTCTGTCCTGCTGAAGACGCAGATGTTTGACACACCAGGTTCACCAGCTTTCATCTTTTTTCCTATCAAAGAAGAAAATTTTTTTGATTAATTTGTGCGGCTCAGAGCATCAGTAGATGGAGATTGACACAATACATTAACTGACAAACGCAAAATGGAGACTGCAACTCTCTACCTGAGGATCCACTAGTGCTGTCTTTAACTGAAGATGGTGGTCGCCGTGCTGGCAACATGGTGCCCAAACCAAGATGCTCCTCCGGCGGCACTGAGCCGGCACTGCTTCCTCCACGAGCTGGATCTACCGATTTGGAACGTCCACAATTCGGCATGGTGGTGGGCTGGTAAAGAGGCGGCATCGATTAAGGATGGATGAAAACGGACGGAGTGGAGCCTGGAGGACAGGACTCAGGAGTCAAGAGGAGTGCTTACTGTGACTCGGCGTCTCCGGTCTCCGCTTCCACCTCCTAGTCGCGCTTCTTGGGCGCTCAGCTCCGCAGACCGCAGTGGGCAGCGACGCAGTCCAGTCTTCGCGCGGCGCCTCCGCACTCCGCTGTCCGCTCCTACCCACCTGGCCACCTCCCACTCCCAGCCGCGCTGCTCGCGCTGCTCGGGCGCAGCACCGCCCACGGCAGCACGCGCCTCGCTCTGCTTGCGCTCAGGCCATCGGGCGCTCGGCTCCGCAGAGCAGAGGCGCAGACTGCAGCGGCTCCGCAGAGCTAGCGGCGGCGCAGGTAGAGGTAGGAATGAGGGACGGAGGGACTGAGGGAGTCTAGGGCGACCGCAGCTATTTTGTTTAGATGGGCTCATGGGCTTTGCGCTTTGCGAATTGTGAGTTGGGCTTTGCACTTCGGGAACTGTCTGTTTGCCTGATTCCGGAACCAATCCGGAAAAATCCGGAAATATTCCGATGAAATCCGGAATTCCGAGAAAACGGACGGAAAAATGCTATTTCTATTTCCGTTCCGATTCCGATAGCTTTCGTCCCGGATTCCGACCCGAATCCGGATTGTTCCGAAAATATGGAAACGGTTCGGTAAAATGTGGAAAAACGGACGGGTCGGGGTGGGAAAAATTTCGTCCATTTTCATCCTTATCTAGGGTATAATTATGCTGAATTAGAGGAAAGGGATTGAGCATAGTTCTTTTTGGGCCTGCTATCAGTTGTTGCGACACCAGTTCGTTCTCCACTTAACAAGTTGACCATTTTGCTGGGCAGAGTCCTCAAATTAGTTGAGTACTTTGCATAGTCAGGCTGAATTTAAAGGGAAGGGGTTGAGCAGTTTCGTGTGGGGCTTCTATCCAGTTACTTTTACACCTGTTCATTTTGCACTGAACATTTTGCTGGGCACGGTACTTGAATTTACAGCGTATACAGGTTATGGTCATGTTGAATTTAGAAGTAAGGGAGCTTACTTAGGGGTGAAAAGTGTCAGAAATTCCTGGCTAACCTATCATCGTTTCTCACCTTTTGTGATCCTAGCCATAGACATAAAAAATGTTTTCTCTAATCTATTTCACCACTACGTTGCAACCATCACTAAATAGTTAAATTTGCAACTATGGAAATTACTGATGGACCGAGAATCATTTCCCACCGTTTTCACCCCCAAGTTCAATTATGTCGGGTATGGAAATTATTATGGACCGAGGATCATTTCCCACCGTTTGCACCCCCAAGGCCCAAGCTCAATTGTGTCGGGACTACCATTCAGTTGTTTGTGCACCAGTTCATTTGTCACTAAACATGTTGCTGTGCGCAGGTACAAACGGGAACTTGAAACGGCTAGGAAAGTTCTTAGAGGGGAGCTCCTGCAAGAAGCAGGCTGGAGCCCCAAGGACGGATGATATAATGCATGCACAGATTCAAAATGATGCTGCATCGAGTACGGAATATGAAGATCATATGGATTTGGACTAGTTCTCACAAAGGTGGTGATGCTGCATCCCTTGTTGGTGTAGATTAAAGACTTTTCCTTTCACTCCTGGTATCATAATTCTCAGTGTAACTGGAAGTTGTACCCAAACAACCTAACATTAAGTATTGGCAGTGTTGCAAATCAATTCAGGAAATTAACTCAAGAAACCTTCTGGCCAAGCAAATTATCCAACTTTTTCACCAACGTACCGAGAAACAAGGACATTTTAGAAAGGCTCAAAAGAACTCAACAAAGCAAGCAAAAAGGATTATGCATATTTGTTCAATGCCAATTGCTTTACCATGTCAAGTCACCAAGAAAGGCTCGTAGTCCATCAGCAATGGTGTTTGTGGAAGGCAATGTGATGATCTTTCCAGCAGCCTTTTGGTTCTGCTGCTAGGATGCGTATCGAAGGGTTTATGGCCTTTGCTGCATGGGCCACACCAGTCAAACAAATGTTTATGCAAGTTTAAAAACGAAATTATATCATTTACATCGCAAAGGAGTTCTGTAGCCCATACCACTAATGGGAACAATTATTGTGTCAATTTCAGGGACTTGCTCCAAAAGTTCAAGCGAGAGAACATTTTTTATGACATGACATTAAATAGGTTGCCACATAGGTATTTTTGATAACATGACATTATGTTTAAGAAGAGAGAAGAAATGAGTTTCATCTAGATGAAATTCTCTTGACAAGATTACCAATTATCTATGAGCCATGGAATTAAATGTCTATGAAACTATAAAATAAAACTTTGAATTTGAGAGTAGATGTTTCATCTAAGTTTCATTGTCTTGGAAACACCGCCATGAAACTACCCCTGAGACTAGCCTAACAAAAGCACCGGTCTCCTCCTATACTCTTTTAGGGCATCCACAATGTCAATTTCCAAATAACTAGCTAGTTTCTATGAGATTGTGCTAGACTAGCTATTTGGAAGTCGCTAGCTATTTGATCTCTCTCCTTGATAGCCAATGAAATTCTTCATAGATTAGCTATTTGGAAACTATTGGGGACGCCCTTAATAACAGTTTCTCTCGATTCAACGCTGACATCGCTCCAGACAATATACGACCACCATAGCGCTTAACATTTTCAACCTTACACGCTGGTGCGTTTCTTGGAATGACAATGTGTGCACGTATGCCACGCAGCTTTGCAGCCAAAGCCACGGCGAAGGCATGGTTCCTACTGCAAAGAAACCATCCTACTATAATGATACTTTTCTGTTCTATAGATGTCTATAAAAATTGCAGAAAGAACGTGCTATGTGTCACGACGCCCTTTGATGCCTGCTCATCGTCAAGTGCGAATATCGAATTCGAAGCACCTCGGATCGTGAAAGCACAACATCCCCCCACTCAAACAATCAGTACAGTACCAAATACAGAGCATGGAGAGGGAGAACGAGGACGACGACTGCAAGAGAACGTAGAGCACTCCGGGTCCGGGAGGACGAGGCCGGCGAGCCTAGAGCCTCGCCCTGCGTGGCCCACGCAGAAGACTCGGCCCACACTCGACCTGTGTGCTCCACAGGCTGTGAGGCCGAGGGGAGTATGTCACTTTTCAGAAACAAAAACTGATGCAAAAGAATGAATCCTACCCCTGAGATTAGCAGATATGAGAGGGGGAAAAGTGAAGTGGTTTGGGTAGGGCATTGGCATGCACGAGCACGCCGATCAGTTTGTTGGCGGCAGACAGCAGTGGCATGCCGGCACTGGCGTCTCTCCGGCGGGTAGCGGTGATGACCGAATGCAACAGGCCAACAGCACAGATTGCCGATCTTCGGGAAGAGACCTTGACTCACACCGGTGGAACTTCCAAATCTAGATAGGACGAGGAAGCAAACAATCACATGCATGGCTACACTTGACTACTAGGTCAGCATCTCCAACAGTTTACTAAATTTTGTTTCTCAAATCTCGTTGTTTGCCAACTCTTAAAATAATATGGGGAGAAAAAAAGATCTCATCTCCAACAGTTTGGCAAATTTTGTTTCAAAAACCCGAAAACCCGCTAACGAAACGAAAAGACCCGCTAAACGAACGAAGAGTCCCGTTAAGCGAACTAAGAGCTTCACTAAGCACGAGGAAACTACGATGCGCGGCCAGTGCCCCGCACGCATATATTCGCGCAATCGATCGAGATTTGCCAACTTGCTTCCTCGTCAAACTCTTGGAGATGCTCTGAGTAGTGGAGTATTAGTCATTAGTACAGTACTATACAGTACCTAACTTGCCACAGACGGCACCAACCTGATAATAATCATCGTCGCTGACTTCACCAACCTTGCACTCCTACTACGTGGCGCAAGTCCGCCATATCAGTAGACCTTTGGGATCTGCATGGAGTTTTGTTTAGGACAACTCGCAAGCACGAATGGAAAAAAAAAAGAAAACGCCCGGTTGTCAAAGACTGTTAGTTGGATGGACGGTTTCTTCTTAACGGTATCAAAGATTCAGTGAACCTGGACAGTCTGGTCACTACCACGAACCGGAGATTTTGTGAGAGGAAGAGTTTTTCGTGAGAGTTAAAAACACACTCATTAAGGGGGTGTTTAGATTAAAAAATTGGAATTTTGCTATGTAGCACTTTCGTTTGTATTTGGCAATTGATGTTCAATCATTGATTAATTAGGCTTAAAAGATTCGTCTCGTGATTTACAACCAAATTGTATAGTTAGTTATTTTTTTTACCTACATTAAGTACTCCATACATGCGTCTAAAGATTGATATGATGGAGAGAATGTGTAAAAATTTGGAATTTGGAAGGGAAGTAAACAAGGCCTAAATTTACCTTTTTCATAAGGGCGATGCAAATCCTGCCAAGAAAACTTATTTTCATGAGAGTACTCCACACACCGACATGAAATATTTTTCATAACGGTGGCTCTCACGAAATAGCAAGACATACCGTCACGAATCCATTGTTGCAAACCTTGTGAGAGCGTGATTTTCATGAGGGTGCACGACACGAATTCCCGCCATGAAAATAATTTGTGACGGTGAACTCTCATGAAAATGGTATTTCCGTAGGTCTAATACCGTGAGAGTTGATGCATGACAGCTTACCGTCACGTATTATTTCTGTGAGAGTAAAATCTTATTTCGTGACCTGTTTCGCACTGTCACGAAATCTATGTTTTCTGGCAGTGGGTATATATATGCTCGTGCGCGATGTTTTCATAAACACTCGGGTCATAATTCATATCGTGGGCTGTTTTATTTGGACATTTTGATCATGACAGGCTGCAGATGTTTGTCAGACAACCACTACCACACAAATTAAAGATTCCCACAAATAGATTAACACGGAGGCCTTATACGCGCGGTAGACGGGTCCGCGGCTATAGATATGATTGAGGAGATGAGTTCAAGCTTTAAAACTTGAGCAAGTAACCTTGAGTGAGTTTTACATATCTAACATAAGCATGGCAACCAACACCATCGAAATGACACAATCAGGGAGAAAGTAAACTAAACTCCACTTGCGAAATAAAATGCGCATTAATGCATATTGGATGGCGCACGATTGGTTCAGGACTTCAGGGAGATCGATCATCGGTGTACTATACAGACGCAAGCACAGTGGTCGGATCATCCAAGTTGACATTTTTTGTTTCAAGGACTTGCTGATACTCCAGTGGAGTACGACAGTGGGAACGGACAGTGTCAGCAGACAGTGTGTTCCCTTGTGTGGCGTTTCTTTCTTTCTCTACTGCATTCCTGTCCCCAGCTTATATCTCTTGTCAACTGAGTGCCTGACGCTATTTTATCGCCACTGGCGGAGCTACATGCAGGCCAAAGGAGGCCATGGCAAGGTGATTGAAAACTCCCTTAATTAGCTATTAAACTAGTGATTAAAATTAATAAATATACATATTAAGTAAGAAATCAGTCCTGATGAAGGTCCACCACTGTATATCGCAAGGTCTGCCGCAAAGAGTGTTCAGAAACGTGCATTTTCTTTTCTTTTTTTTATCACAAGTACGCGCGATATATATTACGATGTAAGAAAATCGTACAAAGATGCATACAAATTCACATACACAAAGGACACAGGGGAATAGCTGCCCCAACCAAATCTCACAAAGGCCCTCAACAAACAAGAAAATTACAAGTAGGTCCCTGAGCGCCTCTGTGTCCACCGGAGAAATCTCCTCTTGCCGAATCCCGTCACCAACAAAGTCACCGGAGCAGGACGAGCAGAGTAGCTTCCATCTGCAAGCCCAGGAAGACACCATCGCATGTAAGCTTCGAGGGGAGCAACAATAGTTTCCCGCCGTGAACGGGAAGAAAACCAGAGAGGAGCATCGGCCGGGGACACGCCTCGTTGAAAGTCCTAGTTTGATTTTGGATAATTGATGAAACCTAATGTACTAACCCTTGTCCCTAAGTGTTGTGATTGATATAGGGTTTTACACACCAAGTGGTGGAGCTAAATGATGGTCATGGTGATGGAGGTGGCCAGACTTGAAGATCAAGTGCTCCAACTTGGAAAAGAAGAAAGAGAAAAAACAAAAACAAGTGTTGATCAAGGCAAAGGTATCAGATAGGTTTTTGTTTTGGTGATCAAGACACTATCGAGAGTGTGATCACATTTAGGATTGATAGCCATACTATAAAGAAGGGAAATCTTTGCCTAAGCGGTTATCGAGTGCCACTAGGTGACATGATTCTTGCATATGCATTAGGGGCCTAGTGTGCTAACTTTTAACCCTTGAAAAATGCTTTAAAAATTGTTAACACATGGACACATGAGTTGTACACTTTGTGGTTAGCAACTTGGAAGCAAGGGTGAAGCAGTTGAAGAGTTAGAAAAAGGAAAGGAGGCGAGGGTGATTGACCGGACGCTGGTCTCGGCTAGATCGGACGCTGGTCTCAGCCAGACCGGACGTGTCCGGTGGCAAACCCTAGGTCTCGGTCAGCCTTTGTGGCTTGACCGGATGCTGGGACCGGACTCAGGCGCTGAGTTTGTCATGCACAGTAGAGACGGCGCAGCTTGGCTCGGTGATTGGATGCTGCTGGTGAAGCGTGACTAGACGCGCAAGGGTTGCGTCAGGTCGCGTGTGATGTACGCTGACATAGCCTCTATGTGCGTAGATAGAGCAGAGAGGAGGAGGACCAGACGCCGGTCGCGTTAGGTCATCATTGACCGGACGCGTTCGGTGTGAGAAAAAACTCTTGGGCTAGTTTCTGTACTCGATCGGACCCGTGGTGACACTGAGTCAGGTCGTTTGGAGCAGCATGTCCAGTCACCCTTTAACTCAGGCGCGAAATATTTGTGATCGTTGGTGATGGGCAGCTGCAGTTCAAAGCGGCGCCACGTGGGTACCGTCCGTGGACCGGACGCAGCCGACCGGACGCTGGGCTGCATCCAGTCAGGTGAGTCCTATCGGCTCCCGACTGAGCAACGACTCTATTTTCTTGGGGCACCTATTTAAGGCTCTTGGCCAGCTTAGGGTTCACTCTCTTGGCACCTTAACATACTTTACATCCTTGTGAGCCCACGTAAACACCTCTCACTCATCTCCATCATTAATTTATCATTATAGTAAGATTGGGAGTGATTCCTAGTGTATTTGCTTGAGTGATTGCATCTAGTGGCACTTGAAGATTATTGTGGCTGCGGATTTTTTGTTTCTCTTGGTGGTTGCCATCACCTAGATGGCTTGGAGCAGTAGAGGAGCATTGGCATGAGTCGATGATTGTTCATGGCCATCTCTCGGTGATTGTGAGGGGTCTTGTACCTTCCCCGATGTAAGGTCCAAATAGACTAGAGGAGGGGTGAATAGCCTAATTAAAACTTCTATAAGAATTACTTAACCACAAGTGTTAGTACAAAAGGTGGTGAAGCAAAATGCACTAGCTCTAACTAATTAAGCAAGCCACCTACACAAGTCTAGTACAAGGCTATCTACTAAACACAACAACAACTACAAGCTAGATACAAGGAGTAACGCAAGAGAAGAGATTCGAGTGATTATACCGCCGTCTAGAGATGAGAAGAACCAATCTATCAATCACACAAGAGAAATTCTCAGAAAGATAATGACACAAGAATTTATCCTAAGGTTCACTTGCTTCCCGACAAGCTACTCCCCATTGTGGCGATACACCCACTTGTCGGTTTGCGAGCTAATCGACTATCAAGAGTCGAGCCCTCAGCGTGCGCCGCTCAACCGCACACAAGATGGGGATCCTCCAAGCCACGAGCTCCACTAGAGTATCCAATTCGCGAACTCCCGTGGGGAAGGATCAAGAACCCCTTACAATACTTGGTGAGGGCTCCAACAATCTCCAATTGTGAGCTCAATCACCTCCGCTGCTCCAAGCCGTCTACCGCGTCGGGAAACACAGAAGAGTAACAAGAAATCCGCAGTAACTCGAAGAACAAGTGCATCTAGAATGCAATTCTCAAGTAATGCACTTGAATATCACTCAAGATGTGCAACCAAGCAAAGAGATGAGTGGAGGGGTTGTTCTCTCACTCAAAGGATGTCTCAAGGTCAACAAGAATGCAAGAGGTACCCCCAAACCCCTGCCATCTTCTATTTATAGCGAAGGGGTACGTAGCTAGCCGTTACAAGACGTCGTAGTGAAAAACATGATGACCGGATGCACCGGTGGTCACTACAGGACAAATAGTAACAGCGTGTGTCAGAGAGAGCCGTTGCCGTGATCGGACGCGCTTCACCGTTTGACCGGACGCGCTGCACCCAGCGTCCGGTCGGAGTCTAGAGAGCTCCCACCGCGACCGGACGCGCCGCGCGTCCGATTAGCCCCTCGCCACGCTCTGCTCCTCTGGGTGCCCGACCGAATGCTCCGGTTCCGTGAGGGACCGGACGCGCCGGTTGCAAACCCTAGTGTCCGAGCTACGTTGAACTGACCGAACGCGTCCGGTCAAACCGGGACCGCGTCCGGTTCAGCGTCCGGTTGGAGTTTTTCAGAGAGAAACACTTCGGACTTTCACCACCTTTTCTTGCCTCCGATGAAATGGAAAATAGGCATTTCATTTCCTCGAAAACGCCTCTCCACCGCTCAAACTCCACCGCCTTCGCAAATGTGCTAACACCACCAAGTGTACACCATCATGTGCATGTGTGTTAGTATTTCACAAATATTTTTAAAGGGTTATGTTAGCTATCAACTAGATCCTAATGCATATACTCAAGACATTGATCTAGTGGCACTTGATTCCCAAGCTAACTGTGATTGCCCCTCTTGATAGTCGGCTATGTATCCTAAACCCGGTCAATCACTTCTCTACTCATCTTAGACCGGCAAAAGGAAAACCCTATGGTTATACTTTTGCCTTGCGCTCTTAGATCCTTCTCCTCCACTTGAACATCATGTCCATCATTTTATGTGCATTCCTTCATGATCTTGCTCATCATTTCATGCACCAAATCATGTGGTCTTTTGGCCATCTCTCCATGCCATTTCCACCTCTATCACATGTTGCTTATGCCTTGCTTAATCACACTTGATCACATAACATTAGCAACTTTGGTGTCACTCAATTTCCAAAACCAAACTTGGGCTTTCACCTGACGAAGAGCCGAAAGGTAACTCTAGTAAATTACTCATGTCATTGAGTTATCTCACTTGTAGTTAGGTTCTTACAGCGCCAAGTGTTGGCTAGGTGTGTGAAACCTATTAGCCGCCGAATCACCAAGTGTTGGTCTACACAATGGGGACTAGCGTGCCGGTAAACACGTGAATCTCAGGAGAAAAATCTTGTGTCCATTGTGATTGGAATTCTCCCGGTGATTGATTGGAAATTCATTGATTGGTTCATCTCTCTTACCACGGCGGTATAATCTTCCTACACTCTCTCTTGTATTTACTTTGTTTACATTCTTGCCTAGTCAAACTCTTTAGTGTAGTTAGTCTTTGAGAGCTTATTAGTTTGGTTAGTGAGGCTCTTTAGTTAGTCTTTGAGAGCTCACTAGCTTAGAGAGCAGTGACATGTGTGAACCTAGAGATCATAGCAACTAGAATTGTTGGTTTAGGTGGCTTGCAACCCTTGCAGAGCTAGAGCAAAATTGCTTTATGCCATTTAGTGTACTAACCTTTTACTCTAGTAAGTTTGTAGAGAATTTTTATAGGCTATTCACCCCCTCTAGCTATTTAGGACCTTTCAAGTGGCATCAGAGCCATGGTCACTGTTTGATTAAGGCTTAATAACCTTCGGTGTCAAAAGATGGCTCAAATAGTATTTAACCATGTTGGGGGCAAACCACCACACTTTGATGGCATATGCCATGATTATTGGAAGAGAAAAATGAAGATGTATCTTGGTTCAACCAATGATCAAGTGCGGGATGTGACCTAGAGTGATTATATGATTCTTGATCCCGACAATCTCACCAACCAAGACAAGGCAAACAAGCAATGCAACACAATGGCTCCCAACACTATTTACAATGCCATTAATTCAAAGGTGTTTGAGCAAATAAAAGATTATGATAGAGCTAGTGAAGTGTGGAAGAGATTGGAGGAAACATATAAGGGCACATCGACGGTCAAGAGTGCAAAATTGTACATCCTCAAGGACAAGTTGACAAGCTTCAAGATAAAGGATGATGAGAGCATTTTGGAGATGTTCCACAGATTGCAAGTGATCATCAATGACTTGAAGGCTTTGGGTGAGAAGATAAATGATGATGATGTCTCTCATCGGTTCTGGATGTGCTTACCTCTAAGATTTGTGACATTGAGATTGATCATCATAAGAGGAGGACTGAAGGACATAACCCCTAACCAAGTACTAGGTGATGTCATGACACAAGAGACATAGAGTGTGGAAAGGGAATGGGTTGACCAAGATGAGAAGAAGGATGAAGACAAGAAAAAGAAAAGCATAGCATTCAAAGCTAGCACCTCATCCAAGAGCAAGGGCAAAGCAAAGAAAGAAGAATTAAGTGATGATGAAGATGCTAGTGACATTGATGATGAGACTATGGCTCTCTTTGTGCGCAAGTTTAGTAAATTCATGAAGAATAAGGGCCATGGTGCAAGAAAGAGAAGAGATTACAACAAGAGCAAAGATTATGTGAAAAGATGCTACAAGTGCAAGAGCAAGGATCATGTTGTAGCGGATTGTCCCAACAATAGTGACAATGATGAGGATGAGAATGAGAAAAAGGAAAAGAAAGAAAAGAAGAAAAATAAGATGAATTTCTAAAAGAAGAAGCAAGGTGGAGGTTGTGGTGACATGGGATAGTGATGCATCATCAGTGGAGAGTGACTCTAGTGATGATGATAAGAAGTCCAAGAAGAAGGCATTTACAAGCATTGCTATCAAGAACAAGCCTTCTCTCTTTGACACTTCATCGACCTGGCTCATGGCAAAGCCCTCCAAGGTAAAATATGATGAAAGTGATGATGATTGTGAAAGTGATGAATTGTAAAATATGATGATGATGATGAGGGGGAGGACTCCAAGGAGGCTCTCATGGACATGTTGGAGAATGCCCACACATGTCTTGAGATGAAGAGAAAGGTATGCAAAGAATTGTGGAAAGAGTTCAAAGCTCTTAAGCAATCCTTTGATGAGCTCAATGCTTCTTATGTGAGTCTAAAGGAAAACTATGAGGAACTTGACAATGCTCACACTAAGTTTGAAAAAGCTCACTCCTCTCTCCTTGAGCAAGCCAAGGAGGAAGTCATTGTGACTTATGACGTGGGCTCTACATGTGATCTAATTAATGAATCTTTCTTTGAGCCTATCATTGTTGCTTCTACTAACCCTTATTGTAGCACTTTCACTTTCACCTCATCTATTTGTCATGGTTTCACTTTATGATGCCTCACTAATGGTTGAGAATGAGACCCTCAAGAAGGAGGTCAATGAGCTCACTCGCGTCCTAGGCAAAGCCTATGGTGGTGAGGACCGCTTGCTTACGTGCTTGGGTAGCCAAAGAGCATCACTCTACAAAGAGAGATTGGGCTATACCCCCAAGAAAGGCAAGACAACCTTTGCTCCTCACAAGACTAGTTTTATGAAGAATAATGGTCGATTTTGCACTAGTTGCAAGCAAGTTGGTCACAAAAGAGCATGAAAGCAAGAATAAGAACAAGAATGCTAATGTATGCTCAATTAAGTTTGATTCTTGTTATTTGCTTACTAAGTGTTGATGTTTCGTAAACCGAGCTAGTAAATTTATACAATTGTCACGTTGCTCTAGGAAGACGATGGTAGCATCCAATAGACACGAAGATTTATAATGTTTTAGGCCACCGGTGCCACGCTAAGAGCAAGTCCAATGTGAGTGCAGGGAGCCATCGCTTCCTTCTCAATAATCGAGAGTGCGTGACTGTCCCCTACCAGGCATGCCAACTATCGGTATTTCATAAACCGAACTAGTAAATTTATACAATTGCCACGCTACTTTAGAAAGACGATGGTAGCATCCAATAGATATGAGGATTTATACTGGTTCAGGACAAATCCCTATGTCTAGTCTCAAAGAAGATCGAGTGTGTGTTCCTAGCTTGAATGCTCTGAAGTTCTTACAATGGGGGTGCAAGAATGGTGAAAGAGGTGGTAGAATCTATGCTAGACGAGGGGCAGCCTGAAGATAAGCTCTAGGATCCCTACTACTACGGTGAATGGAGGGAATGGTAGAGGATGAAGAATGAGAAGATGTCCCAAGATGGGAGCCCTAGCTGCCCTTATAGAGAGTTCGGGACCAGGGCTCGTTACAAAGAGGAGGTTCCCCTGACCGAAGGGTCGAGAGCTTGAGGGAGGTCTTAGCTAACTTGGCTTGCAAGCTACGCCATCTTCTGATGCTCGCCCGAGCGTGGCTATCATCATGGTCTTGTGGCCACGTCGTGGCAGGGTCTGACGTGGTGCTACGCGCCAGTCATGACAGGTACTGTAGGCACATTGGTGGTTCATTAGCCGTCATGTGCAACGCGGTGTCCATCATGGTCTTCATCATCGTCTTCAGGTTCCTCGAGGCGTTATACCCGTAGTAGGTGACCGCCCTGAGTCGTCGTCCACCTGGTGCTTCGTGGGGCTAAGGGCCACGACCACGATCATGCGGGTCAGGGCTTTCAACTGATCTGGATGGCCTCCGTGCGAAGACCCTTGCCGTGGCTCCCATCCCGTAGTGGGTAGGACCATATACCTGCCTTGTTGGACCGTATCAGGCTGGTGGTCATTGTACCTATCATTTCTGCCTTGAGGCGACATTGTCTTGTTTGTGTAGTGTGGTACGGGGTTGGCATCTGACTGGCTGAGCCGGCTGGAGCGCTGTCTTAAGGCCATCCGGGTGGCCCTCGAGGCCTCGGAGAGGGAGATCACTACTGTGCAGGCGGCAGCCACCGATGCCCAGGCCCACATCGTGGATAAGGATGCTTCTACATCTTGTTGTCTCGTTCGTTGTTCACCGTCCCTAACCTTCCCGTCTTCTTGTTGCCAGCGTTGGAGGAGCAGCTGGTGGCTTCCCACCATGAGATGGAGGAGGCCCACCTCCGGGAGGTTCTTCTGATGGAGGACCATGAGCCCATGGTGGTGGCTGGGATCCAATAGGGGGCTGGCATCGCTCTTGCCACCCTATAGCTTCACACCGACCGTGACTTCTATCAGGTGTCGCACGAGTTTTTGGATCATGCCAACCGGGTGGAACGAGCAGAGCTGGTTGGCGGCTTCGCTGCTGCTGCTGCCATTGTGGCCGCTGTAAATGTGGAGGATATCCTCCGTGACATTGGCCAAGGGCCTTAGGTTGTACCTAGGGTCCTTTGATGAATGCAACCTTTCAGCTTGTGTCTCGTGTTTCTTTTCCTTTTGCACGTCAGCTGTTGATCTTGTGCGTTTGAACGCCATGGTCACAGCCTTGCCAGGGGATCAACTCACATAGTCTAGCTAGGTGTGGCTTAGTTTTCATGACCTTAGTGTCTTAGTAGTGCTCCGACGGTAGCGCGCCTAGTGTCGTTCTCTTTTCTATAGGTCATGATGATTTTTTTGGCGAGTGTCGATATGTAATGTGCTGCGGTTTAGGCCCCGTGTGTGAGACATGTCGTTGGTCATGTGCCAATCGATGTGGGTCCCTTAGGGGCATGCGTATCATTTGGGCATCGCTCTGACATACGCTTATTAGGTTGGTTCGCGATCTCTAGGCATGGAAGAAGTTCATCGATGACTATGTACAAGATTCTCGGTGGGCCAAGAGTAGCTCTGACTCGAGCATTGGGTGTTCGCGCCATTGGTCATGTCTTTCGTTATTCATAGGGCTTGGCTTGGCGAGGCCCAGCACGCGCGCGCGGCTGGTCGAGTCGAGGAATGTGCCATGACGTGAGTTCTCTAGCGTCCTTCAATCGCACCATCCTTGCGTGGTGTCATCGCCTACCTCATCGCGTGCCGTGGCTAGGGTCATAGAGTGCGGCCTTCACGTGCTCCCATGCCGTGTAGGGAAGTCATGTTTGAGCTGAGCCCTCGTGGGCTGCCATGCGACGGTCGCGATGTCGTAATTCTCCTGCTCGTAGAGGTGGGGCTGTTGAAGGTCGCCCCCTATGGTGATGACCCCATGAGGGCCGGGCATCTTGAGCTTTAGATAGGTGTAGTTGGGGACGACCATGAACTTGGCATATGTTGATGGTCACTAATTACTATTATAAACCCTCAACCAAATATGAAAAAGGACATATATCAACCTCTAAACATAGAATTATGGTTTAAACTGACAGAATTTCATAGGTTTTGGTAAATCTGTGTTTTTGCAGGGGTTTATCAGGAAAAGGAGGCAGGATATCAAGGACATTGGGGTAAAAAGCATATTGTTCATTGTCATGAGAAGGATCTGTGTAGTTGAGAAGGATCTATGTAGTTGAGAAGGATCTAGAAGACACGAGAAGGCGACCCACCAAAGGGGGGCCCACCTAGAAGCCACCTAGGTCGACCGACCCCACCCTAGGTTGGCCGACCCTAAGGGGTCCTACCTGTCAGCCTCCTCCGCAAGTCTACCACCTTAGGGTTTGCATCTTCACCATTGATTCAAGTCGGTTTGATCCGAGGGCTCAGGTTCATCCCACCGGCCTATATAAGCAAGGCCCTGCCCCTGGCTTAGGCATGATAACCCAAGTCATTTGATCAAGTCATCAGAGCCAGAAACCCTAGTTTCCTTAGAGCTCCTAGGGCATAGCTAACTAGGCTAGAAGTAGAGGGAGGCAAGCTTCGCTTGTATTTTGGATCATGTCAAGAGCGCGGCTTGGTAAAACCTTCTGTAACCTCTCTTTTGTATCTTTCTATATATATTCTTACTAGTTACAATATATATGAAATTTCTCTATATATTATATATGTTCTCAATTATATTGTTCATTGTCTACTTTGATTATATGCCTAGTATAATTAGAATGTCTTTATATTCAAACATAAGATCGTATAACGCTCACTCTTTGACGTCATGGGTGAGTGGTCAACATCATGTAAGCATGGAGCTTAGATGTTATTTACCTGTGAATGCACCCTTTATTCCGAGCCATATGGTAGATCGCGGAAGTGACACTCCCGTTGAGTCCTGTGTAGTCCACTCCCCGAATATAGGACAAGTTAGACCTGGTTGCGAAGGAAGACTTGCTCTGTTTCTGATCTTCCTTAGCAATGTCCCTTGTGTGTAGATATAAAGTATTCTTGTCATGATTGCTAAGTGTAATTGCACTAATCATAGTATACTCTGACATCTAATTAAGAATGACTTAGGAATATTCCTTTACTTTTACCTAAACCATGCTATTGCCTTAGAAGGGAGTGCTCTAGGTGAATTACACTATTTATGGCTTGACATTTATTATTCATTATACATTTATCTTATGACTTGTGACTTATCCCTATTATGAGTAGATAGATTAGACATGGTTCACTCTCCATTGTATGTACATGTGATCATCACATTCTCTTTAAGCCATCCCTTCCCAATGGTAAAATATAAATAACGATCCCTAGAATACTCCGGGATAAAATGCTACAATGGTATAATTATCTATGCGCTTGCGGATACTTTCTATTCTTATCTTTATCTTCTTTAGTCACATGAAATAATAAGATAACTACTTAGTAGTAATGCTAGGTAGAGCCTACAATTACTTTTAGCCCCAACACTAGGGATGACATCCTGGTACAAGTAAGCTAAGGTGCAGGTAATTAATAGGTGGCTACTCTGTGCGGAAGTTGGCTCGACCCCCAAACATTACAGGTAGGTCGACCTGACCGAGGATGATGGCTTGGAGCCTAGGTATGACTCCATGGAACGGAGCACCAGACGGTCATATAGCTGACCGTGAGAGCCCCATGGCGTCGTAGGTCTCGACATAGAGAAGGGTGAGGCCACTCTCACCATCCATGAGGACTCGAGACAGGCGAGTCTTGCCTATGATCAGGTTGACAACAAGGAGGAAGCATCCCGGTTGCGGAATGTGGTCAGGTGATCCTTTTTGTCAAAAGTGATTGCGGTTTTCGACCATTTCAGGAAAGCTGGGATGACTTCGCCTAGGGTGGCTACATTGACCTCCCTAGCTGTGAGCTTCTGCCAATGTCTAGACTCATACACCATCTATCCACTAAAGATCATGAGGCACCCTCTCAGGTCAGGATACGCATCCCCCTTCTCTTTGTTGTTAGCGGGTCTATACGGCGCACCCATGCTGGCCATCTTGTAGTCGCCACTGAAGTAGCGCTTTATGAGGTCGCACTCTTCAAGTGTGTGCTTGACTAGATAGTCATGGTTGCAACATGGCATCTTGACTTTCTTGTCGAAGCTAACATGGCTGAGCTTGCTAGTTTTCTGCTTGTGGATCTTGTCGACGACTGCTAAGAACTCGCTATCACGGTGCCTCTAACTGTCTTTCTTGCCTTTTATTCGCTGATTGTGGTCCTTAGCCTCATCTATGGGTTCGGCTTGCGTCTTACCCTTGTGCTTGTAGAAGATTGCATGGACAGCCTCCTCACCAGAGGCGTGACTTGTTGCGAGGTCGAGCAACTCCCGCGTCGTTCGTGGTTTGCAGTGCCTGAGCTCATGGACAAGTGCTTCGTTGGTCGTGTCGGAGATGAACGCTCTGATCACATCTACATCCATGATGTCGGGTAGCTCATTGCACTGCTTGGAGAAGCGATGGATGTACTCGTGTAGAGTTTCTCCCACCTTTTGCTTGCAGGCCTTGAGATCCCAGGAATTCCCAGGGCGCACATACGTGCCCTGGAAGTTTTCCACAAAGATGCGCTTGAAGTCTGTCCATGAATAGATGCTATTCACAAGGAAATGCTCGAGGTAGAGAGGCAAGTACTGTATGATGAAGAGGTCGTCGTCTGCCCCTGCATGCTCGATAGGCGAGACAAAAGTCCTCCAGCCACATGGCAGGGTTGGTGTCCCGGAATACTTGACAATGTTCGGCGATGCGCGAAAGCACGCCAGGAATGGCGTTTGCTGGATTCTTTTTGCGAATGCCTATGGTCTGCATGCATCAGGGCTTAGGCTGCGTCGAGCATCCCACACCCTAGGGTGCTGGCCATGGTTATCCGGGTCGCTGTCGCCATAGTGTAGCTAGTCTTTGCCCGCCCAGTTAGGCCTATGGCGCCTTGAGTTGGAAGGGCATTGTGATTTTTGATGTGATGTCTATGCGCTGGGGAGGGCTCTCACCTGTGTGCTGTGTCACCATCATCTGATCGGGGCGCGCTCGGCGCGCGGTGCCCCTTAGGGGCGCCGTGTGCTGATCAGATGTGCACAAAGCTGGCTGTAGGTTCTCACCTCTCCGCAGAGCTTTGGGCCTGCTGCATCGCCGTGGTTTCTAGTAGGTCCTGCAGCTCCTAATGGACGTGCTTTCCCTTGTTGGTTGAGGGTTCAGTGGCCATCCGCATGATCATGGCGGGTGCTACAACGTTCGGGCTGGCGCGAGGAAAGATTGGTGTCTCCCTTCTGCCCTATTGGATCTGGTCATAAACACGGCACGCTCGTGCCCGCACCTCCTCAGCATCGAGGTGTTGAGGGCTAGGACACATGTGGTCACGATGTGCATCGGCCTGATCAGCTTCTCGCGCCCTGGGTCGCTCCAGGTGCTCCTGGTCGTACTCGACCTGTTCTCTGGGGGTGCGAGGAATCTAATAGGCATCATCCTCTGCATCCTCTGCTGGCACTGCTCCATCCTCCAAGAGGTGCAACATGTTGCATTCCCTCAGCGGAGGATAGCTTTCCTTGGAATTGGACTCGGAGTCTGTGTTCTCAGGGGTTGCCAGCAAGAGGTCATAGAGGAACTCTGGATCTCACTCCATCATCCCCATGAACCCAGGGGAATCTAGTGTTGTTGTGCAGCCATTATGTCTGGCCAACTCTCACTTGAAGGGAGTGATTGCATCCCTCATCTCAAAGGGTAGTGGAGTGCTGGGGTTCTAGAATTTGGCCTCTGGCGGCAAGGGCCTACCTTCAGAGTTAGGCAAGAGTGTTTGCCAACATGTAAAACACGCATTGGCTTAGCTCTGGCTCTGGGGTCACCCCAAGGTATGCGTCGATCCTACATGCTAGCGCACCAAAATCGATGATCACGCCTCCAGCTTGCGCCGACCTGTGATCAGGTGTCAAGATGTGCGGTGGAGCCGCATTCTCTTCGCTTATCCATAGCTGACCCAGGCGATCGGCTATGAAGTCTAGGTCCTCAAAGCACAAAGCTTGACCGGGGATAAGACCATCAATGAGAGCTGGCCTATCGACATTGGTGAACTCAACGCTTTCTAATCAAATGAGACCGCCGGGGCCACGCCAAAAGCAAATCCAATGTGAGTGCAGGGAGCCATCGCTTCCTTCTCAATAGATGAGAGTGTGCGACTGTCCCCTACCAGGCGCGCCAACTATCGGTGTTTCATAAACTAGACTAGTAAATTTATACGATTGCCGCACTGCTTAAGGAAGATGATGGTAGCATCCAATAGACATAAGGATTTATACTGGTTCAGGCCAGAGCCCTACGTCTAATCTCAGAGAAGATCGAGTGCGTGTTCCTCGCTTGAATGCTCTGAAGTTCTTACAATGGAGGGTGCAAGAATGATGAAAGAGGTGGTAGAATCTATGCTAGACGAGGGGCAGCCCGAAGAGAAGCTCCAGGATCCCTACTGCTATGGTGAATGGAGGGAATGGTAGAGGATAAAGAATGAGAAAATGTCCTGAGATGGGAACCCTGAAAGGATCTGGTCGGCCTAGAGGGGGGGTGAATAGGCGTACCTAAAAACCTAAAACTCAAACTCGAAGCAGAAGTTAAAAATCTAGGACCGGTACTACCGGTCTTGGGTGACCGGTACTACCGGTGGTGAGCTACCGGAAGTACTGGTGACTCACTGCACAACAAAATCAGAGATAAACGAGCTGATATTTCAGATCTACACTATACCACAACCTTCTCAATGATGATGGAGATGATGTTGAGCTTTCCTTTTGTTGGTTCCTCACCAAGTTGTAGATCGACCACCCACAACCTATGAAAGAGGTAGATAGGAAGAACACGAAGAATAAATAGAGCCACAAGTAATCACGAACAACAACAAGCACGTGGGACACAAGATTTAGCCCAAGGTTTGGCAACCCCACAAAGGAGTTCCTACGTCCTCATTGTTGAGGTGACCACTAAGGTCGAAGTCTCTTCCAACTCTTTGCCTCCCTCAAAGCAACCACAAAGGTCACTTGAGATTTCCACTAGAAAATCAGGGAAATACAAACGCTTTGGGGTGCCCTCACAAATAGATCAACACGGGCAACCCAAAGAATGCCTAGCTGGCTAGGGTTCTAAGAACCCAAGAGTAACAAACACAAATCAAACCGGCAAGACGAGGAATCAAGTGCTCAAGTCACAAATCGAAGCTTTCCACTCTCAAATCTCACTTCTCTAGCTCAAATCTTGGATAGATTGAACCTAGGAGCAAGAGGGGAGAGAGAGGGTGAGTCAATGCTTAGGATCTCTTTTCTTAGCAGGTGAACCGTTAGGAATGGGTGAGGTAATGGTTAGAAAGGTGGAGTGGAGTGTTTATACTCAGCTTCATGAAGGGGTACCGGTACCACCGGTGGCACTTCACCGGTACTACGGTTACTAGGGTTACGACCATTGAGTCTTTCCTACAGGCGCATAGACTTGGGTGGAGAAATTACCTACCAGTACTACCGGTCTTCCACCAGTACATCCAGTTGTCACCGGTACTACCGGTTGAGGACCGGTACATCCGGTAGTTCATTTCCTCGCTAAACTCGAGCGACACAGCTGCGCAGACAAACAGCCTACCGGTACTTCCGGTGGTGAACCACCGGTACTACCAGTGCTCCCTGGAACAAAAAAACACCTCTATGTGTTCGTGAGTGCAAGGGTGTCTCTCAAGCGCATATACTAAAGCAACATGAGCACTTTAATCTCCATCAAGCTAGTCAAATTTGCATCTCTCTTGATAGTGCGGCGTTTCCTATAACTCAAAACAAAATAAAATCTAGAGAAGCACTTGAGCCAAAATGCTTTCCATCAAAAACAAATTGAGGGTGCTATCATCACGAAACAACATCATTTTAATTCTTTCAATGGACTAACACCTGCATGTAAACTTGATTGAACATGTTAGTCCCTAATTTGATTGTCATTAATTATCCCAAAACTCATGACAGGGGTGAATGCACTTTCAAACCCTAGCTGCCCTTATATAGAGTCTGGGGCCAGAGCTCGTTACAAAGGGGAGGTTCCCCTGACCAAAGGGTCGAGAGCCTGAGGGAGGTCTTAGCTAACTTGGCTTGCAAGCTACGCCGTCTTTTGATGCTCGCCCGAGCATGGCTATCGTCATGGTCTTGTGGCCATGTCATGGCAGGGTTTGGCATGGTGCTACTGCGCCAGTCATGGTAGGCACTATAGGCACATTGGTGGTTTGTCTGCCATCCTGTGCAACATGGTGTCCATCATGGTCTTCGTCGTCGTCTCCAAGTTCCCTAGGTCATCATACCCATAGTAGGTGGTTGCCCTAGGTTGTCGTCCACCTGGTCGCTTCGTGGGGCTGAGGGCCATGACCCCAATCATTGGGGTCGGAGCTTTCAACCGGTCTGGATGACCTCCATGCTGAGACCTTTGCCGTGGCTCCCATCCTATAGTGGGTAGGACCGTATACCTGCCTTGTTGGACCATATCAGGTCAGTGGTCACCTGCCTATCATTTTTTTGCCTCGAGACGGTATTGTCTTGTTCATGCAGTGTGGCACGGGGTTGGCATCTGACCGACTGAGGTGACTGCTGTCGCCTCGGTCCTTGTGGGCCTAGTGCATCGTGCTTGCTCCCGTCAGGGTAGGCTCGCTTGCAAGGCGTGACCTCTTTCCATATCTTCCAGTGGTCGTGGTGGAGAGGTTGCACACCTTGCAAGCATGGTGAGACCAAGGCAGGTGGAAGGGCTCGTGGATAGCCCCAACCTTAGTGCCTGGCCTAACCTGTTTGTCTTGTGCCGGGCCTCAGTCGTTTGGGCCTTTGTCTGTTGTTGTGTTGCGAGCCACGCGGCCTACTATCTAATTGATGCCTCGAGATACCGGTTATAACCCTGACACTAAGGGTGCCAATAGTATGAAGGCCAAGTTTATTGGTACAGTCATATTTGGCTAAAGAAGAAGGCCATTTGGGTACCAAAGAGCTTAGTGACTAACCTTCAAGGACCCAAGCAAGTTTGGGTACCTAAAAAGAATTGGTCTTCTTTTGTAGGCCATTTATAAAGCCGGAGGAAGACATTGGGTGCTTGATAGTGGGTGCACACAACACATGACCGGTGATTCAAGAATGTTCAATTTAATCAATACAAATTATAGCAAGGGGGTTGATAGTATAACATTTGGTGATAATGGCAAGGGCAAGGTCAAAGGGCTTGGTAAGATGCAATATCCAATGACTTGAGCATTTTCAATGTGCTACTAGTAGAGAGCTTGAACTTTAACCTATTGTCGGTAGCTCAATTGTGTGATCTTGGTTTTAAGTGCATATTTAGAGTTGATGATATAGAAATCATAAGTGTAACTAGCTCTAACTTGGTATTCAAAGGATTTAGATATGAGAATCTATACTTGGTTGATTTCAATGCTAGTGAAACCCAATTATCCACATGTTTGCTCACTAAATCTTGCATGGGTTGGTTATGACATAGAAGGCTTTGTCATGTTGGAATAAAATAATTGACCAAATTGATTAAGCATGACTTAGTAAGAGGCTTGAAAGATGTCACATTTGAGAAGGATAAGCTATATATGTAGTGCGTGTCAAGCCAGAAAACAAGTTGGTAACATACATCCTAAGAAGAACATGATGAGCACATCTAAGGCATTTGAGTTGTTGCACATGGACTTGTTTGGAACAACCACATATACTAGCATCGGTGAAAACAAATATGGATTTATGACAGTGGATGATCTTGCTAGATATACTTGGGTGTTCTTTCTTATTGATAAGAGTGATGTGTTTGCAACCTTTAAGACATTTATTAAGAGAATACATAATGAGTTTGAAATAACCATCAAGAAAGTGAGAAGTGACAATGGTAGTGAATTCAAGAATACTAGAATTGATGAGCTATGTGATGAGTTTAGAATTAGACAACAATTCTCAGCCAAGTACACTCCATAATCAAATGACCTTGTTGAGCGAAAGAATAGAACTTTGATTGATATGGCAAGATCAATGTTGAGTGAATACAATGTTAGTCATTTCTTTTGGGCCAAAGCAATCAATACGACTTGCTATTATAGCAGTCGTATCTATTGTCACCCCATGATGGAGAAGACACTATATGAGCTCTTGAATGGAAGAAAGCCCAACATTGCGTATTTTTAGGTTTATGTTACAAATGCTACATATTAAGGAAAGGCACGAGATTGAGCAAGTTTGAGAAGAAATATGATGAAGGCTTCTTGCTTGGTTACTCCACTACTAGTAAAGCTTATAGAGTTTCAAATTTGACTAGCGGTACTCTTGAGGAGGTTTATGATGTGGAATTTGATAAAACCAATGGTTCCCAAGAGGAAGATGAAAATCTAGATGATGTAAAAGGCACTCAATTGATAAATGCAATGAAGAACATGAACATTGGTGATATAAGGCCTAGGGAAGTGACTGAAGTTGAAGATGACAAAGATCAAGTGCTCTCTAACTAAAATACGCAAGCTAGTGGTTCTCATGATCAAAATCAAGCTAGTACAAATAGTGCTCAAGTGGAAGATCAACAACAAATGGCATCATCTCAACCAATTGATCAACCAAGTGCAAGCAATCAAGTTCATGTGTTCTAACCAACAAATATTGCAAGAGATTATCCTTTGGACTCTATAATTGGTGATATCTCAGGAGGTGTGCAAACAAGATCAAGATTGACATCATTTTATAAATATTTCTCATTTGTATCATCCATTGAACCAAAGAAGATAGATGAAGCTTTGAAGGATATTGATTGGGTAAATGCTATATGTGAATAGTTAAATAACTTCATAAGAAATTATGTATGAGAGTTAGTTGAGAGGCTTAAGAATCATAATGTGATTGGAACCAAGTAGGTCTTTCGGAACAAGCAAGATCAAGATGGGATAGTTGTAAGAAACAAAGTAAGATTGGTAGTATACAAGTCGAAGGTCTTAACTTTGGTGAAACCTATGCTCCGATTGCTAGATTAGAAGCAATGAGGATCTTGTTAGCCTATGCTTGTGCCCACAACATCAAGTTGTACCAAATGGATGTGAAGAGTGCATTTCTCAATGGGTATATCAATAAGGCTGTGTATGTTGAGCAATCTCCCGGTTTTGAAGATGAGAAGAAACTCAACCATATTTACAAGTTGAGAAAGGCTTTGTATGGATTGAAATAAGCGCCAAGAGCATGGTATGAGAGATTGAGGGATTTCCTACTCTCTAAGGGATTCAAGATGGGTAAGGTCGACACCACTTCTCTTCACCAAGAAGATAGGTAATGACTTGTTTGTGTTGCAAATCTATGTGGATGATATCATATTTGGATCAACCAATCAAGATTTTTATGAGGAGTTTGGAAAGATAATGGCTAATGAGTTTGAGATGTACATGATTGGAGAGCTTAGTTACTTCTTTGGTCTTTAAATCAAACAAATGAAGAATGCCACATTTGTGAGTTAAGGCAAGTACATCAAAGACTTGCTTAAGAAGTTTGTAATGGATGATGCTAAAGCTATTAGTACACCAATGGAAATAAATGAAAACTTGGATAGTGATGCTAGTGGCAATATGATAGATCAAAAGATGTATCGGTCTGTGATTGGAAGTCTACTCTATGAGACCGCATCAAGGTTGGATATGATGTTTAGTGTATGCATAAGTGCTAGATTTCCAACATCACCAAGAGAAAGTCATTTGAAGGCAACAAAGAGAATATTGAGGTACTTGAAGCATACACAAATTATTGGATTGTGGTATCCCAAAGGAGCTAGATTTGAGTTAATTGGATATTCGAACTCTGATTATGCAGGATGCAAAGTTGAGAGAAATAGCACATCGAACATATGTCAATTGTTGGAAAGATCACTTGTATCTTGGTCATCAAAGAAGCAAAACAGTGTAGCGCTTTCAACCGCCAAAGTAGAGTATATTTTAGTTGGTAGTTGTTGTGCTCAATTACTTTGGATGAAGGTGACTTCGAATGATTTTGGAATCAAGTTCAAACAAGTGCCATTGCTAGGTGACAATGAGAGTGTCGTGAAGCTCACCAACAACTCAGTTTAACATTCAAGAACAAAGCACATAGATATCCACCATCATTTCATAAGAGATTATCAACAAAAAGGGTACATTTGCATTAAGAGTGTGGGCACCGATGATCGACTTGTAAATATTTTTACCAAGCCACTTGATGAGAAGAGGTTTTGCAAGCTAAGGAATGAATTGAACATAATTGACTTCTCAAATATGTGTTGATGCACCCCCCTTATATGACATGCCTCTCCTTCGAGCATAACAAGGTAAAGTTAATTGACATGTCATTCATCCTTTGCTAAGGACTTGCTTAGAGCATCTAGTCATTCCTCACATGTCTTAGGCTCATTCATGAAAATAGAATGGATTTGATGCTTGTATGGTACCACTATTGTTTGTATGCTTAAAATGATCTAGTGGTATCATATGACATGTTTGTGGGCTTGTGAACCTAGTGTTTAATCTAGAGAATGAGCTATAAGTGTTTAACTCAACATTTTTTAGATAACCCTTGAAATAAGGTGTGAAGAAGCTTGCTATTGAATCAAACTGAGTTAAATATCTTTTGCAAGTAATCTAAATTGAACCACATTTGGGGAAATGATCCTCACTTACCATGGTCTCACCCCAACCTATCTAAAATTTGAGCTCACCTTTTGTGGTATTTGATGCCTAAGGGGGAGAGAGATTCACAAAGATAGTAAGATAGAGGGAGCAAACAAAATGAAATGACATTGTAAGGGGATCAAAATTAAAATTTGAAGCACATAAGTAGGGGGAGCAAGCTCATAAACTTGCATGTTGCATTTGTATGTGCATTACATATATTTGCTTGCATGGCACAAGTTTTTAAATTCCATATCCATGCTTGTGTGGTGTATGCTAGATTGTAGAAAATGATTGATGAAATGAAAACTAGCACGCATAGGATAGCTAGACACTTGAACTGATTTTACAAGTGGTATTAGAGCCTTGTCTATAACGTTGATCTCACGAGGTATCTAGTGTTTGTGATTTTCAAATGGTATCTAGCAAACCATAGTGCTAAAGATGGTGTTCAAATGGCAACTCCGATTGGTATCATGCTTCAAAGGTCTATTATTTACACCTTAGCATCATTTGGTAGACATTACTCTTCCAAACTTCCTATCCATGCATTTGTGCAAGCTTTCGAATCTAAACTCTTAGCACATATGTAGGGAAGCTAATGCTACCAAATCAGGTTTATGAAACTTGTCCATATTCTTTACACGTGGTAAAATGCTTGGACAAGCAACATGAATCCAAAAAGATTTTATTGAATATCTTTGTGAAAAGATTGTCATCAATTACCAAAAAAGGGGACTTTGAAAGCCCTAGTTTGGTTTTGGATAATTGCTAAAACCTAGTGTACTAACCCTTGTCCCTAAGTGTTGTGATTGAGATAGGGTTGTACACACCAAGTGGTGGAGCTAGATGATGGTCATGGTGATGGTGGTGGCCAAACTTGAAGATCAAGTTCTCCAACTTGGAAAAGAAAAAAGAGAAAAAACCAAACAAGTGTTGATCAAGGCAAAGGTATCAAATAGCCTTTTGTTTTGGTGATCAAGACACTATAGAGAGTGTGATCACGTTTAGGATCGATAGCCATATTATAAAGAGGGAAAATCTTTGGCTAAGCGGTTATCGAGTGCCACTAGGTGACATGATTCTTGCATATACATTAGAGACCTAGTGTGCTAACTTTTAATCCTTGAAAAATGCTTCAAAAATTGCTAACACACAGGCACATGAGTTGTACACTTTGTGGTTAGCAACTTAGAAGCAAGGGTGAAGCAGTTGAGGAGTTAGAAAAAAGAAAGGAGGCAAGGGTGACTGATCAGACGCTGGTCTTGGCCAGACCAGACGCGTCTAGTGGCAAACCCTAGGTCTTGGTCAACCTCTGTGGCTTGACCAGACGCTAGGACCGGACTCGAGCGCTGAGTCTGGTCACGTAGAGCAGAGACGGCGTGGCTTGGCTCGGTGATCAGACACTGGTGGCGAAGCGTGACCGAACGCGTAGGGGTTGCGTCAGGTCACGTGTGACGTACGTTGACGTAACCTCCATGTGTGTAGACAGAGCAGAGAGGGGGACCTGACGCCGGTCGCGTTAGGTCATCGTTGACCAGACGCGTCCGGTCTGAGAAAAACCTCTCGGGGTAGTTTTTGTACTCGACCGGACCCGTGGTGGCATTGAGTCAGGTTGTTTGGAGCAATGCGTCCAGTCACCCTTTAACTCAGGAACGAAACATTTGTGACCGTTGGTGATAGGCGACTGTCGTTCAAAGCTGCGCCACGTGGACGCCATCCGTGGACTGGACGCTGGGCTACGTTCGGTCAGGCATGTCCGATCAGCCCCCGACTAAGGAACGACTCTATTTTTTTTGGGACGTCTATTTAAGGCTATTGGCCAGCTTGAGGCTCACTCTCTTGGCACCTTAACATACTCGATATCCTTGTGAGCCCAAGCAAACATCTCCCACTCATCTCCATCATTGATTCATCATCATAGTGAGAATGAGAGTGATTTCTAGTGCATTTGCTTGAGTGATAGCATCTAGTGGCACCTGTGGATCATTGTGGCTGCGGATTTCATGTTTCTCTTGGTGGTTGCCACCACCTAGACGGCTTGGAGCAGCAGAGGAGCATTGGTACGAGTCGGTGATTGTGAGGGGTCTTGTACCTTCCCGGCGGAGAGCCGAAAGGTAACTCTATTAAATTGGTCGTGTCATTAAGTTAACTCACTTGTGGGTAAGTTTTTGCGGCGCCAAGTGTTGGCTAGGTGTGTGATACTTATTAGCCGTCGAACCACCAAGTGTTGGTCGACACAACGGGACTAGCGTGCCGGCGAGCACGTGAACCTCAGGAGAAAAATGTTGTGTCCATTGTGATTGGAATTCTCCCAGTGATTGATTGGATATTCATTGATTGGTTCATCTCTCTTGCCATGGCGGTATAATCTTCCTACACTCTCTCTTGTATTTACTTTGTTTACATTCTTGCCTAGTCAAGCTCTTTAGTGTAGTTAGTCTTTAAGAGCTTGTTAGTTTGGTTAGTGAGCCTCTTTAGTTAGTCTTTGAGAGCTCACTAGCTTAGAGAGCAGTGACATAGCCTTTGTGTGAACCTAGAGATCATAGCAACTAGAATTGTTAGTTTAGGTGGCTTGCAACCCTTGTAGAGCTAGAGCAAAATTGCTTTACGCCATTTAGTGCACTAACTTTTTGCTCTAGTAAGTTTGTAGAGAATTTTTATAAACTATTCACCCCCTATAGCCATCCCATGCCATCCCGGGCCTGGATCTGGCCATCCCGCCGAGAGACAAGATATGGGGAGCCAGATCGTCATACCTGACCGTCGCGAGACGTAGCAACGCCCCATGAGCTTCCCTGCATTATGTCATCGTCACCATAGCCGTCGGCAACTGATGGCTCAAAACTCTTAAAAAAATATTAAGCAGCCGCATGAAAACACATTTTCAGACGATTGCTTTAACCAACTGCTCCTAAAAAATATTTTGATAGGCGGTTGAGTTATAAACCCATCTCTACAATAGCTAGATCTTTATACATAATCGATGGCATAGTGTTAGGTTTAAAAACTGTCTTTAGACACGAAAATTGTTTCCACTGTGGTATCCCATGATAGAAATTAGTGCTTCTACAAAGATTGAAACAATCAATTATTGTCCTTGTGTGTTGTTCGCTTGTTTTGTACTCTTTCCTCTTCAAATCGTAAGTCGTCCTAGCTTTTCTAGATATATAATTTTTACTATTATACACAATATATATCTAAAAAATAATAAAACCTATGTAATTGCAAAAGTCAAAAGTACTCCTTCCATTTATAAAAGAATGTAATTATGGATATGTGCTGGTCAAATTAATTTAACTTTAACCAAATTTATAGTAAACAATATTAATATTTATGTCTTTAAATAAATGTATTATGAAAATATATATTCTATAACTAATCTAATGATACTTTATTTTGTATCATGATTGTTAGTACTTTTTTATAGTTAGAGTTCAAACTCTTTGCTCCTCGAAAAACGAAAATTACACTCTTTTGTGGATGGAGATAGCATGTCTCTTAACATTCGAATGCCCGAAGCAACCAAATGGACAGCGAAGAAAACGCGGATTGTCAAAGATTTTGGTTTTTTTTGTTGAGACTCTTGGATGGACAGGGTTTTCTTAACATTATCGAGATTCAGTGAACCAGGACGGCCGGTATGCTCGCGATGAACATTCGGGTCAAGTCACATGCAAATTCATTCATCCGTGGGCTGTTTATTTAGATATTTTGATTATTATGACACGGCAGCAGATGCTTGTCAGTCAACCACTACCACAAAGCTAGATTAATACGAAGCACTTAATAGGAAAGGCCCTATACGACCCGGTATACGGGTCCGTTCATCAATATGATTGAGGAGTTTATAAGCTTTAAAACTTGCGCAAGTAACCTTGAGGCTTACCTATAACATTAGCATGGCAGCCGGCACCATCGAAGTGAGAGCAGGGAGAAAGCAAATCAAACATCATTTGCGAAATAAATGGCGCATAAATGCATATGGGACGGCGCACGATTGGTTCCTGCTCTCGAGGGAGATCGATCACCGATGTACAGATGACAGACGCAAGCACAGAGGTTGTTGCATCATTCAAGTTAACATTTTTTTTTGTTTCAGGACTTGCTGATGCTCGAACGGAGTACGACAGTGCAAACGTACAGTGTCAGCAGAGTAGCAGACAGTCTGTTTCCTTGTGTGACGTTTCTTTTTTTTTTTTTCTATTGCATGCATTCCTGTCACCTGACGACGTTATATATCAGTCATTGCAAGGTCCACGTGCCGCAATGAGCTTGCAGAAACGTTCAGTGTAGGTTTCAGCTGTGGCATCATATGGCATGTGAGGTGACATGCGGCTCCATTCTGACTTGGCACAGCTCACTGTGCCTTGATTGCCAATCGCGATTCGATCTGCCACAGGGTAGAGAACTCAGAAGCAACAACTGAAGTCCACGCTGCTCTAAACAAATCAGCTGGTAACGAAAGCACAGCCGTAAGCTGGATTGATTGCCTACTTTCCAGGTTATTTATCTCGGCACCGATGACACCACACGACGTAAAAACAACGCCTAAGGCCAGTTTTAGTAAGTTTCATCAGAGTTTTATGGACATAAAATAGGTTGATGTGACACCGTATTGATGAAGAGAGATAATAAGAGTTTCATGAGAGAGAGTTCAATGAGGATGAAACTCTTCTGCACTATTTCTAAAATATAGATGTATTGGTAACAGAACCATGAAATCCCTACCAAGACTGACATAATTTACCACGCGATCCCATTCCGGCGGATTACTTATGCGAATTTGACTTTGTGACATGGACATCTTGAGTTGCCGTTCTGAATTTGCCAGGTTTTTAAAACGATGGTAAGAGATGGCCATTTCTCGAAACTGCGTTTAGTCCCCCATCAGCGTTGTTCAGTGTTGTCCAGGTAGAACCGGCGCCTGGCCTGGTGTTTGTTTTTTATTGGAACCCGGGCGCGCTGAGTGGCGGACCCAAGTGCTAATTCAAATCAAATTCGTTGTGACTTTGCGTTGTTTGAAGATACGTGTCATCCAGGCTTGCACGCATTACTTGCTTGGGAAGATACTTATACCAAATCAAAATCGAAGTCAACTTGGAATCGAAATTTATAGGGTGAGAGATGAAAACTCCTTATATAGATCATCATGCTAAGTTTTCTACTCTCCAACTTATAGCACACTTTTCAACTTGCTTTTCTATAATAGAAATGCAACATATAAGTATCTCCTTTGTATGGCTGACAATAATATACAAATATATTTTTATATAAAACCATACTAGCTTAATTATTTTGTGCATAAATTATAATATTAGAATGAATTCAATTACAATGATCCAAACGGACCCAAAGATTTTTTTTATAAAGTTAAGGACTGCATTACTCATACAAATATTTAAAAGATGAGGATAAATATTCTCCGTTCTAGAGTTTGAGGTGCCTTTTGCACATTATATCGTGTAGAGTGTGCAGGAGTATAGAAAAGGGCTTCAAACATTTACTTGTCGAGTCTACTTAGCAATATGCAAGTTTGTCAGCAGCTTTGTTTGTATCTCTATATATCTTAGTGATTGAATGTTGAATGTTTTTGTTCGTATCTCTCCGTATTGTGTGCTGATTGAATGTTGAATATCTTGAGTGATACCTACAAATTCAGTTAAAATTAGGTGCAGTGACCAACCAACCATGCTCGTCGACTTGGCACCCAACCTTTTCAAGATCTCCAAAAGGAAGAACGGAACATTATATACAGTTCTCCGCGACAACAATAGGATATGAGACGTCAATCTTCAAAATAAAGGATTCACAGCCTAAAACTTAGTAGAATTCACTCGGATTTGGCGTGAGGTTAACCGTGTGGATTTTCAACAAAGCACGTCTGATTTCACTGTTTGGACGATTTTGGAAGGGAAGCCACGCCCACACCCACGGATGAAAAACCCCTCCATGATAAACTAAATAATTATTCAAATTATGTTCTCATAGATTTTCCACCCCGTGAAAAGTCTGGCATACCAGAGGATCCAAATTAGCCCTTTGGAAGCTAACAAAACATGAGCAGCACACCACTGGATCAGCATATATACATAGCACAGTTTCTAGTAGCGGTGGAAACTAATTTCGTGACTGGTTTGGAAAGTCTGGGTGCCATCCAAATTCAAAATTTCCAGCTACGAGACTTAAAAAAAATAACAATAATAAAAAATGAACCCCCCGTACTCTAGCCCTCGAGTTGCTCCCCCGCTCGGGCAACTCAGGCGGCACCTCCGACCTGAGCCGCCGCCACCCCGTCCGCCCTCTTCTCCTCACCTCGCGGTCGCTGGAGGGAGCTCCTGGCTCTCTAGGAAGGCAGAGGCAGGGCCCTAGGCTCCCTAGGCGGCGAGGAAGGACGGGGCTGACCTCAGAGGGCTTTCACGGTGGTGGCTGCTGGCAATGATTTTGGCAGACGGGGGTCCAGATCCGGCGACGTGATGGCCGGATCTGACGGCCCGGTGGAGCCTGCCGGCGTCCTTGCGTGTCAGCGGAGCGGTGGGCGATAGCGGTTGCGGGCGGTTCGGCGCTAAAGTAGGCGGCAGCTGCGGGTCCAACGGCGCGGAGGTGCAACTACGGTGGCTCCTTCGGCTCCACCACGTCCTCCACCTCGTCGTCCGTGGTGCTGGTTGAGGCGGATGCGGCCGGACTCATGGTCGTGGCTGCGGAGGCCGTGGACGCGACCGAGGGTGTGGTGCTGTTGCTCGGGCGGCAACGGCCCGACCTGTTGGTGGAGGCGGCGCAGCTCCGCAGGGGTTTCCTTGTTCCTTGCTGGAGCTTCCCGTGGTGGCCGGTGTTCGTCAGGTTGACTACGGTTCCGATGACCGGCGCTGCATCAAGTTGTACTGGTTGGACGTGCATCTTGTCTGCGGCAGCGGCAATTGACCTACGCTGGCTCACCTCGGCCGTGGCCATGGTGGCTGGCTTCGCTTAGTGATGGTCAGTGTCGGCGGGGTCACGGTGGCTCATTTGCTTGGCGAGGTGCTTTGGTTACGTTGGTGGCAACAATGGTTTCCTACCTAGGGAGTATAGTGGAATGGTTTGGTTGCGGCGCTCGGTACAAGTGCTTAGTGGAGCGGCGTGCTTCCTCCAGTGGTGATTTGCAGTGGGTTGATATCTTTTGGTTTGCTGAAGTCTTCATCTACCGACGCGGTTGTGACTGGCCACGCATGCGCTGCGACAACCAACGGATGGAGGCTCGCTGAAGACAGCGGCTTGTGCGGGGATGCTCTTGGTTTCTCTAGATGCTTGGTGGGTGTCGATGTGCAGCGGCGTTGGCGACGCTTTTTTCCAGGTGCAGGAACAAGATGTGGCTTCCATCGGTGGCCGGTGCCTCGTAAGATGGAGGCGACCCTAGTGGGCTGGCGTGGCGATGGCAGGTCACGCATGCCTATGACCTTGTCGGCGCCGCAGCGATCTCCTGCTGGCGGTGATTGGTTGTGGTCGTCCACGATGTGACTAGTTTGGGTTGGGTGTCGGGGGTTATTGGGCGAAGGCCCTGCTAGGCCCTTGGCTTTGGCTGACAATGGTGACGCCTTTGGCTGCACGTTCCTCGGTGGAGGCATTGTCGTGAGGCTTCCCTTACCCTCTAGGAGTTGGATTGAAAAACCTTGGTTCTCCATTCGGCTTTGACGACATCGAAGGATGTCGTTCCCCTCCTTGGAGGCATCGCTGCTAAAAACCTACTCCTCGTACTAGTTTGCATCGCTTGTGCTCTTTGGCGTGAAGAGTATCGTTTGTTAGCCACTCCTTTTGTGGTTTGTGGGCTTTGCGTTTCTTGCGGTAGTGGTTTTGTTGTTGCCTCCTTGGTGAGGTTGTTGTTGTTTTTCTTTTTTTTGTCATGTTTTGTAATTGCTTCTTCTCTATTAATACATGCCCAACATACTCGTGTCGATGGCTCTTCAAAAAAAAGTTCAAATTTTTTTAGCTGGCTTGCACTCCAAAATAGAATTTGGATTTCTAACGGACTACAGATTCGAGGATGGCCAAAGGAGCACAACTGCACTCTATGTCGTGAGGCACGTGAGATGGGCATCTCATCTTCTCAAAGAGTGCAGATTTACCGGGCGATTATGGGAGGAGCTTGCGACTTGGACCGGAAACAACGATCTATGCCTAGTCAGACAACCGGAGATACAGTGGCACGATCCAAGCTGATCATGCTTGTTTGGTATGAAATTTGGAAGGAAAGGAATGCGAGGGTATTTGAGCGCAAAGAATCGACAAATGCGAGAATGCTCTAAAAGATTGAGGATGAGAGACACGTCTTTGGACTGCGGCGAGAGCAACGACTGCTCCAACATTTTTGAGTTTTTTCATATGCGAGTGTTTTTCTGTTTTGTCCGGCTAGGACTATATTGTTGTTGTTGTTGCTGCTGCTACTTATTTTATCTGTTTATATAGTGTCTGTCAGGATTTTCATGCTTCTTTGCCTGTTCGTTTCGAGAAAGATAAAAATTTGTGCGTGTACAAAGATTGAAACACTCATTTCTCCTCAATTTTTGTCTTCATGTGTTGTCCGGTTGTTTTGTATGTCCTAACATTAATTCGATCGTTGGCAGCCCACGGAACAACCGAATGCCCAATAGACACTTCCAGGAGAAAACGCCGGTTGTTTCGAAGACTTTTGGATGGACAGGTTTTTCTTAATGGTATCGAGAGATTCAGTGAACCACCGGACGGCCCGGTAGGCTCGCGTTGTTTTTTTGAAACGTTCGGGTCAGTCACATGCAATTCATCCATGGGCTGTTTATTAAATATTTTGATTATTATGACACGGCAGCAGGTTTTTTTTTGACAACCACTACCACAAAGATTAACACGGAGCACTTAACTTACTAGGAAAGGTCCTATACGACCCGGTATACGGGTCCGTTGTCAATATGATGGATGAGGTTAAGCTTAAAAACTTGGGCAAGTAAACTTGAGGGATACATACAATTAGCATGGCACCAGCACCATCGAAATGAGACAATCTGGGAGAAAGTAAATTAAACTCCATTTGCAAAATAAAAGGCGCATAAATGCATATGGGATGGCGCACGATTGGTTCCTGCTCTCGACTCTCGAGGGAGATCGATCATCGACGTACGTACAGACGCAAGCATATATAGAGGTTGGTTGGATCATTCAAGTTAGCATTTTCTGTTTTCAGGACTTTGCTGATGCTCCAATGGAGTACGACAGTGGAAACGGACAGTGTCAGCAGTCAGTGTGTCCCTTGTGTGGCGTTTCTTTCACTCTCAGTTGGATTCATGTCCCCAGGCCCCAGGTAGTATCTCTTGTACGACTCTTAATATAGTGCGCAAGAAACAAACAACTGTGACGAAAGTGTTTAATTCTACGTCTCTTAATATGTCTTCTAGATGGTCATTAGTTGAGAATAAGCTAGAGGAATGGCATAGTCTAGTCACGAGAGTTGCATTTATTAACTTAAATGAAGATAGAGACATTTTCATCTGGAATCTAAATAAAAACCTAAACTATCGAACATTTGTTTGGTATTCAACTACCACGAAATACCAATCATCTTTTTAGTAGTCGGTCGAAATTGGATGGTCGTCAACATAATCATCTTTTATTGTCTAGGACAGCAGCTTATTGCTGGGCAATAATTTGGATCAAAAGAAATTCGTCATGGTTTTTCAATAAATGTCAATCAAAAATCTTTTTGCAAGTTCTTTTCAGGGACATATCGGCTCTGTTTCTGGGCTTTATTAAAGTGCCCAGACGAAGACAAAGAACATATTCACGAGGCCTATAGGTTACTAGAGGTTCTGTTTGGAGCCGCTTTTCCCCGCTTCACGGTGGAGAAAAGCATGCGGACGCCCCCAAAAGGCGTGATTCTAGCGCAGCTTTCTTTCCCCGTGATTCCCCGACTGCACTGTTTCAACGTTGAAGCTGAATCGGTTCGCAAGGAGCTGTGGAAGGAATCTCCTTCGATTCTTTAACCTCTTCATACCTCGCCTCGCGGACGTTGCCCCAACCCTACACCTCACCATTGCCCCCCCGATTCCCGCCTCACCATGCTTAGCGACAAGCGCCCGCCCGCCCCCACTCTCGTCCTCATCCTCGATGTCCTCGCACCGGTGGCTGTCACCTCCCCAAGCCACTACCGAGATCCCTTCCTCGCACCAGCAGCCTTCTTCGCCGCCCTCGCTGCCTGCCTCGCCATTCTCAGCAGCGAGCGCCCACCCACTCCCACTCTGGTCCTCGTAGTTGACGTCCTCGCATTGGTGGTTGTCCCCTCCCCGCACCACCGCGGAGATCCCCTTCCTCCTCATCGTCAACGTCCTTGCACCGACGGTCATCCTCTCCATACACCACTGTTGAGATCCCCTTCCTTCTTATCGTTGACATCCTCGCAACGGCGGCCATCCCCTCCCCGCGCTGCGGCTGTCCCCACTCGAACAAACACTCGAGGCTAGCAAGAGGAGAAGACGAAACCCAAGCAATGTGTTTCCCATGGTGGAAGATGAAGCTATGGTCGCAGGCCACGGATCCCCAAATAAACTCTGTGATTCTTGCCATTGGATTACCAGGGACAACTTTGATTCAAAGCATGGCTGAAAAAATATGTCCAAAGAATCAAAAGCCAGTTCTCCACGTCTAATGGATGATCTTTCAGTTATCGTCTTGAACTTTAACTTTGAACCTGTAATGAGTCTATTTCTAGTGTGTATATTTGTTTTAAATGTGTACTGTTGCTTCTTCCTCGACAGAAGTTGAAGCGGATTTTTCTATTATCTAAAAAAAATTATCTTACCACCTGACGTTTTTTTTATCTTAGTTATTGCAAGGTATACGTGCCGCGCGCAAAGAGCTTCAGAAACGTTCAGTGTAGGTTTCAGCTATATACGGCATTATATGGCATCGATGACATGCAGCTCCATTCTGAATTTTGCACAGCTCACTGTTCCGTTCATTACCGATCGCGATTCTGCAAGAATTAAACTCAGAAGCAACGAACCCCTGAAGTCCGCGCTGTCCTAAACAAATCAGCTGTTCCGTTCATTGCTGATCGCGATTCTGCAACAGGCCGGTTATTAGAATTGAACTCAGAAGCAACGAACCCCTGAAGTCCGCGCTGTCCTAAACAAATCAGCTGGTAACGAAAAAGCACTCGTAAGCGATTGATTGTCTTTCTAGTTGCCACTTGCCAGGTTATTTATCTCGACATCGATGACACCACACCACATAAACAACGCCTCATTTACCACGCGATCCCATTCGTCCGATTAGTTATGTGGATTTGACTTTGTGACATGGACATCTAGAGTTGTCAGTTTTGAATTTGCCAGGTTTTAAACGATAGATGGTAAGATATGTCATATGTCCAGGTAGAACCGGCACCAGGTGTTGTTTAGTTTAATCAAATTTGATTTGACTCTGTTTGTTTTTGGACCCGGACCGACCCAGCCAAGTGCTAATTCAAATCAAATTCGTTGTGACATTGCGTTGTTTGAAGATAAGTATCATCCAGTCTTGCACGCATTGTTTGGAAGATACGTATCAAATCAAAATCGAAGTCAAATTGGAATCAAAACTTTATTCTTCCTGCTACTATCATCCTAGCTTGCACGCATTATTTGGCTTAACTTTGACGTGTTGAGCATTTCGAAAAAGGCCACGCAAAGACGGAACCAGCGATTTTGATTAAGGAGGGTCAAACAAATATGATTATATTTTTTTAGTGTGCTAAAATATACGTAATTATATGATTCAACAACTTTTTAAATATTTTACACTATTTTATAACCAAATTCATAATATTTGAATAAAAAATAAGTAAAAATTAATATTTTATAGCTGTAAATTCATATATTTATATAGGTATTAAAGAAAACTTATTATGCTTGGGGGGGGGGGGCACGGCCCCTGCTAGCCCCACTGGTTCCATCTCTGAGGCCAAGAAATTCAAAATTCAAAGACAAGCAAGTTTGTATTCAAAATTCAAATGTTATAAGCCCAGGTGCATTATCAAATTTATTTGAAAGTTGACCATAAACGATGGGGCCACGGATGACACAAGAAACTGCTCGTAACTTATGACTATTAGCAAATCATTGTTAAGAGAGTTAAGGCACGTTTGAAGTACCTTTTGCACATTATATACTGTGGAGAGTGTGCAAGTGCAGTACTTGGCGAGAGTATAGATAGGGGCTTGAAACATTTGCTTGTCGAGCCTGCCTAGCAAGTTTGTCAGCAAATTTGAGTGTTGAATGGTTTGAGTAATACCTGCAAATTTAGATAAAATTTGATAGATAAAATTAGACTTGACGATGATCAACTGTCGTGGTCATCTTTGACGAGCAGCCATGGCTATAATGAGCTCCTTATTAGTGAGGAAGTTGAGGTTTTGTAAAGGGTAGTCCTAATCAAGAAACTAGTATAGAATAATTTCTTTACTCACCAATTAATGCAGACACTACACATGAAAACTATATTTTTAATTAATAGTTTCTACAAATTTGTCCAATTATCTATATATCTTCTCTCTCCTATCTATCATTACTCTTCCTATCTTTATTCCAATGTAGACATGTTTTTTTTGGTAAGAAACCATTTTCTTCTCTCCTCTTTAGTTGCAATGTCAAATCACTGTTTTGCTTACCCTAATTAATGACATGGAAACTACCCATCGGGACTGCCCTAAGCTCATGACAATTGTAGGTTGATTGAGGGCACATTTGATAGCAATTCCGGAACCACTCCGGGAACACACTCCGGGAACAACTTCGCCCCGTCGAAGTGGGGTATCAACTCTGGGCTTGGAGCTCCATGTTTGTGCGGACTGGAGCTAGATGTGGGAGGGGAACTAAAAACAAGATTTCCCCAACTCCCTCTTGCCCCTCATGGTTCCATGAGTCTGAGGAGGGCGGCTTGAGGATGATGGGGCAGTGACGGGGAGGGGGGGGTGTGGCCAACCAACGCAGGAGGAGGAGCATAGCTCGCGAGCACCAGCGTTGAGGAGGAGGGGAGGCGCATGACGTCCTCCATGGAGAGGAGCGGCGACCGAGGACGCTCGACGTAGGAAGGAGGGTGGCACGGAGACAAGGGTGGTGGAGGAAGCCCAGTGCGAGGATGGGGCGGTGGCATGAGCGAGCATGAGAGATATGGGCAAAGGTGAGAGAGAGAGACGGGAGAGAAGAATAAAGGGTGGAGAAAAAAGAAAAAAAATAGCCCAATGATAGGTGGTCCATAAGTCAAGTGGGTCTGTAAGTCAAAAATGATGAGCTATTTTGTTGAACATATCTCTAATAAGTGAAGCTAGAATCAAATGAAGCTAACCTACCAAAGAAGCGGGAGTCGGAACCATTTTAGGGTCTGTTTCATTCCTCTCGCTCTAAATTTTCCGTAGAAGATAATTATCTGAGAGAAGCGATTCTCTAAATGAAAATATTTCTCTATGATTCCCTACGCTAAACTCTATGCTGACATAAAATATTTCTCTATAATTTTCTACAATAAACTCTCTATGGTGACTGAAAATGATTCTCTACAATAAACTTTGTGTAGTGACTCTGTGTATAGAGTAATTAAGAGAAGTTTTTTTCTTCAACTTTCGGTCCCTAATTTATTTAAGAGAAACAGTTCACAAAATCAGAGTAGAACTAAATTATTTTTTTCAGAAAAGAACTTTTTGATATAGTTGCTATTGGATTCAGCCTGTACCTCGCAAAGGCCGTTACCTGGACTGAGAGCTGCCCTGAATTGATGCGTTTCCCAAAATGGATGTTGTGTAATGTAAAGCTTTGATGAAATCAGCTCCTTTTTGGCCCATTAAAAGAAGCGCTCTTTTTCCGCGGTTGGCTGAGTAGTTGGGTTCCCGTACTTCCACGGCCGCCCTGCTCGCTTATATAAATGCCTGTCAGATTTCAGAAAGCAAATGCTCAAAAAAAAAAAAAAAAAAAGATTTCAGAAAGCAAAGGAAAAAAAAACTCGGCGGAGCCATTGCGACGGCGCCGGAATGGCGGCGAGCAGTCGAGCCCTCTTTCTCTCCTGCTTCCACGGCAGCGGCGCCGAGGTGAGCCGCCACCTCGCGCTGCGGCCGCGATACCCGTCCAATCCGCGGCGCCCTAGGTCGGCCGCTGTTGCCGGCGAAGGAAGTAGCGAAGGCGGTGGAAGCGGCGGTGACCTGGAGGCCGCGAAGGGGACGGCGGATAAGGACGAGGAGGAGAAAGTGTCGGTGTTCGCGGTGACGGGAATGACGTGTGCCGCCTGCGCGGGGTCGGTGGAGAAGGCTGTGAAGCGGCTCCCGGGCATCCATGACGCCGCCGTCGACGTGCTTGGAGGCCGTGCGCAGGTCGTCTTCTACCCAGCCTTCGTCTCGGTGAGTATCGCTCCTCTGCTTGATTTTGCGGTGTTGCCTTTTGGTAGGCGGGTTACTTTTTTCTTTTCGATATATGAGATGTTTCCAGATGATCAGATCAATCGGTTCCGTTAAATCCTTTATATATGTTCTTTTAATTCATATATATACTTATTACGTGCCAATTTTGAGCGAAAAATCCTCTCAAAAAAATACTGAGCCAAAATTTTGGTGATACAATTTTGATGTAACACAGAGCTCTAAGTTAGGACGCCTCATGCAGATCGCTCTGTGATTTTGATGTAACATGCACGGCTCTATCTTTTTTCTGAAAGCAAAATGGCACGAGCTCATTTGTCTATCCATTAGCCCAACCCCAGCAAATGGACAGAAACGAGCGAGAACAAAAACACTTTAAACTCAAGATCACAAAACACTTAAGAAAGCGTCCCAGACACATATTAGTGGCGGCCTTCTCTGTTCTATGCTGCACGGCTCTATCTAGTCTTGTAATCCTGGAAATACATATGCATGCCTACACAGGGCCTTCCATTCTGAACGACATAATATCTAGAAATGTTTAAAATTTCTAATATTAATTAAAAAATACGACCTCTAGGAAAACCTCTCCTGAGATATATTTTACTAAGAAGAAATCTCAATCATAAAGTGAAGAAAAGACCACGAACTATGGCGATAAAATAACATAGCGAGTGGTTTTTTTTCCAAGAAAGTGGAGTCGAACTTTGGACTCTTCTGCCGCTGCGCTATGTGCATGTTCTCAATATCTAAGAGCAGGTACAATAATATACGTTAACTTGTCTTATAACCAAGCTACGTCAGTAAATATCTAGGTGGACGAGAGAACAAGCAGAAGAGACAGGGAACTTGACGCAACATGCAGCACCAAGCGCTAGCAAGAAAAGCACGGTTCCCAGGCCTACCATCACATACAGCAGTACACTGTTCTTGCCTTTTGAGCAGATAAAAAAGAGAAGATAGAAAAGTAGGTGGGTCCCATATAATAAAAAACTGTATTTAGAATATGAGAATAGACTAGATTGTTATATGATTTGTCTACTATACTAGTTTGTTACTGACTAGGCTTGGCTTGTAGCCAAGCTTGTTAAATTCGCTCTTAATAGTAATGAACTGTATGCAAAAACATGGAGAGTTAGGCGCAAACTTTTATGCACTTATGTGCGAATTTTTCAGCAAAATGTCTAGTGGTACAATTTAGATATGACACTGAGGCGCTTCATCCAGTTAGTTTGCTATATTATTTTTGATGTAACACAGAGCTGTGGATTTGCATGTGCCATCTAGTTACTCCAAGATTTTGATTGAATGTAGAGCTGTAGACTAGCACACTCCATACAGTTAGTTCCCTATTTAATTTTAACATAATGAGTGCGTGTTTTAAGGAAAGAATTCCAGCAAATACTGCTATGTTTAGCATTACTAGATGAAGATTCTGTGTAAGAAAGCTCTACCAAACATGCTTTTGTCAAGTTATTGCTGATTTTCATCCTTTTTACCCCAGGTATTCACACATAACTGAATACTGATACACATCGTAGTCTTTCTTTTGTGAAGTCTATCTGTTTTTCTGCCCTGCTTTTTGTTACATATCACAGTCTTTTCCTTTTGCTAAGCTATATCTCTTAGGGCTCGTTCGTTTCAACTGAATCCGGGCCAGGAACCATTCCTGTTGACTGAAGCTTATTCAAATTACATAATGAATCCGTCTTGGAATATTTTACAGCTGTCGTTCCCCTTCAAACGAACGCGGTCTTAATCTGTTCAGTTGTGTTCCTTTTGACCGTGTTCCCAAATGATTATTAGGTTGCTCAGGATGAAATAAATTGTCCTATTCAAGAACAATGTCACTCACGTAGTCACGTCCCCATAGTTACTTTCTTTCATCAGTGGCGCATTTGGGGATGCAAAGTTGCAATCCTGTCCCCCATTATTGAAAAAGAACTATTTCTAAAAGCAAGATATAACCCTTTTCACAAGTATATGTTGATATTTATAAAGCAAATGGATTAAGTCGTTTTCATGTGGTGTAATGGACTGTTCTTCTTGAATGATGAGGGATGCATGGTTCATCTGGTAGGTCTAGGAAAAAGTTCCATCTCATATTTCAACCTAGTGGTTACTTGCTTGCATATCATCTTGTTGGATGCATATATGATTTTATTGGTGCCATCTTACCTAAACGGCTAAACTTCAATCAGTAAATACGTTGTACTAAATTTCATTTATTGAAAACTGTAGCAAATGCGATACTGAGATACTATTACTATTTAAGAAATCCTTTTATTTGTCTATTTGGCTGAGCTGTTGCCATGAACAGGTGGCAGGTCTACCTGTGAATATTATTTCTTATTTTGCACATTTCCTTTTACATATACTCAATAAAATGTTTGTATGTGCACTTTATCATTTACATAATTCAACACCTAAGACCACTCCGTTTTCCAGATTAGGAAAAGAAAACATTTGGTTTCAGTTGTTCAGAACTAATCGTGGCAATTATATTGGGGTTGCTTGGATTTCAAGGTTTATGAAACAATCTTTTGTTAACAATGTTTAGAATCTAGCAACCCAAAACCTTGTCTATGTAAGTGAGGATGAAACTAACATAAAGAAAATCGATTCTGTTAAGATCAATATGACTTCTGTCAATAACTACTACTACTACCTATTTTTTTCACAAAACCAGCTTAAATCATATTAACTAATGTCCTGTTCACTTGGCTTGGCTGACAAGCCATGACTGAAAGTACTATTGACTGATTTATTGTGAGAAAAATACTATAGCATGACTGATAAGTTCAAACGAATAGGGCGTAAATCTCTTTTTACTTAGTATGATCCACATGAATTGATCAACATACTCCTTTTACTTTAAGAGCAAAATCCATTTACAACCCCCCCCCCCCCCCCCCCACACACACACACCCCACGCCCGGCGTAGCTTGAATACTAGAAACATTCTCCAACTTTTGAAACCGAGCAAAATACCCTCCCTGACCATTTCAAAGTGGTTTATGATCATATGATGTGGTTTTCATGACATGGCAGTGGGAGCCCATATGTCAAGTGGTCTCACTCTTTCTCTCATATAAAAAGCTATAATTTTTTCATATAAAATCAACAAAGACAAACTTTATATCAAATTTGTAGAGCTCGACGTGATCTACAACTTTAGAGTTGATAACTTTTCTATTTAAGATCATTTAGATGCCCAAATATTCATTTATATTGTCGGTTTTTGGAATTCAAAATTTTGAACCGATCTCAAATATGTTTACTGGTATACACCAAAGATGAGATATCAACACAATCTACATCTTTGTATTTAACAACTTTTTTATTTGACATCGTTTAAATATGAAAATTAAACATTCATTTTAAGTTATTAGATTTTGAAAAAATATGGCAATTAAAAAATGATGACATGTGGGGCCGACATGCCCCACATCTAGTCCTGCTTTGAAATGGCCAAAGGGCGTATTTGCTCGATTTTTTTTCTCGATCATGCAATAGGTTTGTGCGTCTTTGTATTAAGGTAGAGAAAATGTTCATTACAACATGCCTTAGTGGCGCCCTAGGGGGTCAATAAGTTTTACATGGACACTCAGACCCTCTAGTGTACTGAAAGCTATGTTGTTATATTGGACACTAATCAACTTAAGTTACGGCGCTGGCTAAGAGGCTTATGCTCGGGCTGCCGAGCGGCGGCGGCACTGCTTGCGTGCACCCATGTCGTCGTCCAGTGGGAACAACTCTCGCACTACCTACATATTCCCGGGGTCACCGCTATATATTTCTTCATACGCCTTCAAGGCCGACGCCAACTGAGATGACATCCCACTGGTTAGTCCTAGGCGCTTCAAGACAAGGTGCTCACCTCATTTGGACGCTGAGATATAAGATATGCTTTGTGTCACTATCCACTTGCTCCTCTTGGGGAGCCAAGAAGACGGTGTACATCCACCGTGGGCCGTATAATCTCCCGGCAGCTCCAGGAGTGGCGGTTGCCTTGCCTTATTTGTGATTCGCTCAGTGAAGTGCTTGAGGCGTCTGTCGGCCGAGGTCATTTAGGGGATGGAGTGCGGTTGACAGTGTTCGTGGCTGCCCCGACCATCGTGTCTCCCGGGGTGGCTACCCCGACCATCGCTGGGTCATGTTGCCGGGTTGTCCCCTCTCCGCCCCCATCCCCTGGTGGTGTGACCTGTGGTGGCCCCCGCACATGTAGCAATGGAGGCATGTCCATTGTCCACTGGGCAATCTTTGCAGGAGAATGGGTGTCCATGAGCCATGCGTCCACTTCCTGAGAGGCCGCCACCGAAGCAGGTGAGCACCCAAGCGCTCGTGCTCCTACTAGAGGCTCACGACGAGCAAGGTGGTGAGCTCCTTCATCGGAGAGCAGGTGTCCACCCGAGATGTGTACGTCTTTCTGAGCTGCTACCGCCGAAGCTGACGGTCACCCAACCACTATTGATACTGGGAGACTCATGATGAGTGAGGCGGCGAGCTCCTCCGGCATAGGGTCGACCCACACAGGAGCCTCGGCGCTCACGCACATCTCTAACCTCACTACCCAGCGTATCAGGCTCGAGGAAGCAAAGCAGCGTAGTCGGCGTAGTCGGCAAGCATGCCCAAGCTGAAATCCCCCGCTGGCGTACTCCAGCGCCGCCATGGTCGGCGGCGGGTTCTACCGGTGCCCCCCACGGCATCTAGCACGGCCCTGTCTGAGCCGCCGTGGGGCACGTGATGGGAGGCCCGTGGTTTGCCACCACAAGCGGAGTGGCAAGGCCGGTCGCCACCCTTTGTCGCCGATGTCGTAGCATGCTTGGGCCGCTTGCAGTCCCTAGCGAGCTGGCGCAAGCCGTGGCAGCGCAGACAACGCTGAGGCAATCGGCAAGACGCTAATCAGTGCGAGTAGGAGAGACAGTTGAAACATCTGCCTAGAAGCTCTATGGGGATCCTCCTGACCTGCAGGAGCTACATTGAGTGGTCAACCGAGTCGGTCGCCTGTCGCGTCTCGTGCCGGAGGAGGATCTCCCACCACCCGTCGACGTTGGGGGTGGAGACCCATCTGCGGCGGCCAAGGCGTTGGCGGGATGGGATACGACCATCCACTGGCTGAGCAGGCAGACTGCACACTAGCTGGGGCGCGCGGCCGGCTGCGTCTCCTCCGCTTTCGCCTAGGTCCCTTCCACCCAGGGTCCGTACCGCCATGGCCCCGAACCACGACTGGACTAGCACGTGGCGAGGAGGCAGCTACCGCCGGGCAAAGAACAGCCTCAAGGTAGTTTGTGGGGCGATCGTCATCGTCGTCGGACTTGTCACCGTCGTCTTCCACCCACTGACGGCGCTTCGAGCGCCCTCCGGCGGAGCAGCTTGGGTAGAATGGAGCAGCGGCCGGAGAGAGGAGCGGGGGGAGGCCGGCGGCACCACGGCAGCTTGAGGCCGACTGGGCGACACCCCAGTCCCCAGCGACAGGTCACCGCCCAACGCAGGCGGGGGCGGTGTGCTGACCCGAGGGTAGACGGGTGGACGAGGAAGTCATCGAGGGGCCCAAGGATAGCGGAGGGCTGCGAACAGCGCTCGGAAGTGGGCCCCGCGTGCAGCCACTTTGTGGCATTGACGTCCAGGCCATGGGTAGGCTCGTTGGTGCTGCTGCTGGAGCTGGTGGCCACGGCAGTGGGGCCTGGCACCGACGGATGCACGGACGGGGAGGCCGCGGTGGCGTAGCCTAGCTTCGCCTGCGGCGAGGGCGAGGAGGGCGGCGGCTGCACCCCCACGCTGGAGGTGGTGACCGCGTTGGCGGTCCCTGGCGTCGTCGGTGGCGGGGATGCCGGGGAAGACAGCGGAGGTGCCCCTACGCCGAATTCCACGGTGGTGCTGCTGCTGGCGGCGGTGGCCGCGGCGGTGGGGCCCAGCGCTGACAGGATTTTTTTAGACTCAGCAACAAATTCACGGTGTTGACTGAAGTATCTATTATATCTGTCTCTTTGGTGCCATCATAAAACTTCTTTTTTTTAAAAAATATCCCTGATATAATAGATCTGAATTGCATATGTTGGCCAATAGTTAATACAATAATTTACAGTAAAAATTAAAGGCTTTTTTTGGCGAATCAAGGGCTGAAATTCACTTGAATCTATAGATAGTTCAGTAGTTTTACACCATACTTTAACAATGTCCATGGTTGTGTGCCCGTGCTGTTGGATCTTCGCTTCATAATAATATTTAAAACTTGTGTTCATATATGGCTCTTAACAGGAGGAGAAAATTAGGGAAGCAATCGAGGATGTTGGTTTTGAAGCTAAGCTGATTAACGAGGAGGTCAGGGAAAGGAACATTCTAGTATGCAGGTTACATATAAAAGGAATGACCTGCACGTCCTGCACAGGCACAGTAGAATCTGCCTTGCAAGCTTTTCCTGGTGTTCAAAGAGCTTCAGTTGCGTTGGCTACTGAAGAGGCAGAGATCCATTATGATCGCAGGATTGTTGCTGCCAGCCAACTTATCCATGCAGTGGAAGAAACTGGCTTTGAAGCAATACTAATCACTACAGGAGAAGATCGGAGCAGGATAGACCTCAAACTAGATGGCGTTCTGAGCGAGAGGCTAACAATGATACTGAAAAGCTCTATTCAAGCTCTTCCTGGCGTGGAAGACGTAAAGGTTGACACTGAACTCCACAAGATCACCGTCTCGTACAAGCCTGACCAGACAGGTCCCAGGGACCTCATTGAAGTCATCGAGTCAGCCACTTCTGGTGACGTTACTGCATCAATATATGCCGAAGCAGAAGGAAGGGAGCATCACAGGTATGTGGAAATCAAGCGATACAGGCAGTCTTTCTTGTGGAGCTTAATATTCACTATTCCGGTGTTTCTTACTTCCATGGTGTTCATGTACATCCCTCTGCTGAAGGATGTGCTCGAAAAAAAGGTTGTCAACATGATGAGCATTGGTGAACTATTGCGGTGGATTTTATCAACACCAGTGCAATTTGTAATTGGCCGCAGGTTTTATACTGGTGCTTACAAGGCAATATGCCATGGCTCACCAAACATGGATGTCCTTATTGCTCTAGGGACGAACACGGCTTACTTCTACTCAGTTTACTCAGTTCTTCGAGCAGCTACCTCTGAGAATTACATGTCAACTGATTTTTTTGAGACTAGTTCTATGCTCATATCTTTTATCCTTCTTGGGAAGTACCTTGAGGTCTTGGCAAAAGGAAAAACCTCCGAGGCTATTGCCAAGCTGATGGATCTTGCACCAGAAACTGCAACACTGTTAATGTATGACAATGAAGGAAATGTGGTAGGAGAGAAGGAGATTGACAGCAGGCTAATTCAGAAAAATGATGTGATCAAAGTAGTCCCGGGTGGAAAAGTTGCTTCTGATGGATTTGTTATTTGGGGCCAGAGCCATGTGAATGAAAGCATGATTACTGGAGAATCACGTCCAGTAGCGAAGAGGAAGGGTGACACTGTAATTGGAGGGACAGTGAATGAGAATGGTGTGCTCCATGTCCGGGCAACATTTGTCGGATCAGAGACTGCACTGGCACAGATCGTAAGGCTAGTTGAGTCAGCACAAATGGCAAAAGCTCCTGTCCAGAAGTTCGCTGATCAGATATCTAGAGTCTTTGTCCCACTGGTAAGCTCAGTTACATTTTTGTAATAAATACAATGGGGTAAACTTGTCAATGCTGAACAATCTTCTCCATGTTTGCAGGTTATTGTTCTCTCTTTGCTTACTTGGCTTGTGTGGTTCTTAGCTGGGAGATTCCATGGTTACCCTTACTCATGGATACCATCTTCCATGGATAGCTTTCAGCTTGCTCTTCAGTTTGGAATATCAGTTATGGTGATTGCCTGTCCTTGTGCCTTAGGGCTGGCAACTCCAACTGCTGTGATGGTTGCAACTGGAGTTGGTGCCTCACAAGGCGTTCTGATCAAAGGCGGGCAAGCTCTTGAGAGTGCACAAAAGGTATGGAAACTTTTCATGATAATGTGTATGTGTTAGGTTTCATAGTTCTTAGGGTTCAATAGATCGGGTACTTGACAGTAGAAAAAACGAGATCTTGATTCACAGCACATGCAACAAAACCCTAATACACCTTCTTCCACGAGTCAGAGAGGGGAAAAGGTTGGAATGGAGTAGTATTGCAAACCATCAAAGGCTGTAGTGGTTGGAGCAATCGGAGTCTCGTTCGTGGACGTCATCTGCGCTCCGGCAGCGACGTTCGGTGGAGATGGGAGTCGGTGCAGTGAAGACGGTGGCGCAGTGGAGACGGTGACGGCTTCCCGTCACTGGCTGCGCCCCTTCTCAGATCGGAATCGGGAAATATCGGTGAGAAGTGGCGGCTGAGGGTCAACCTCGTACCTAGAGCCGGTCGGCCCTCACCTCTATATATAGCGCAGTGTGACAGGGACCCACCAACCATGTAGGGTTGGGCGCCCCCGATCAGGGCACGAGAACAAGGCCCAAAAGGCCGTTGGGCCTAATGGTGGAAGATCAAAACCTAACATTCTCCCCCTTGATCTCTCATCATTTTCTTCGTTCTTTAATTTCATACTCAAAACTTTTGATTCATATTTTTCTTGCTTCTATCCTATTCTATTACAGATTAGTGCATTGAACTGTCTCATCGTCACAGCAATTAGTGCCGTTAGACTAATAGTCACAACACAGTTCTCTGTTTTGGAATGAAACTTTCTTCTAGACCCTTCATATGTTCGGGAATCATAGGCTTTCCCTTAAATCCATGCCGGCTACATGTTCTCTGAACACGTTGGGTGGTAAGCCCTTTGTGAGCGGATCCGCGAGCATTTTCTCTGTACTTATATGCTCAAGATTTATTATATGATCCCGAACTTTATCTTTCACAACATAGTACTTTATGTCAATGTGTTTGGCAGCACCACTTGACCTATTGTTGTGAGCATACTGTACCGCTGGGTTGTTGTCACAATACAACCTCAGTGGTTCATTGATATTATCAATCACTTTCAATTCGGGTATGAATTTCTTTAGCCAATTCATCTGCCCCGTTGCCTCATAGCATGCTACAACCTCGGCATACATTGTCGAGGATGTAGTTATGGTTTGTTTAGAGCTTTTCCATGATATAGCCCCTCCTACGAGAGTAAATATATATCCTGATGTGGATTTTCTTTCTTCTCCCGCATAATCGGAATCTGAATACCCCTCTATCTGCAGGGAATCAGATCTTCTATACGTTAGCAAGAGGCCTTTCGTACCCTGCAAATAACGCAGGACTTTCTTCACCAATTTTTAATGTTCTATTCCTGATTTCTTTTGACATCTGTCAAGTAACCCAGTAACAAAAGCTAAGTCAGGGCGTGTACACACTTGAGCATATTGTAAACTTCCAACTGCTGAAGCATACGGTACCGCTTCATTCGATTAATCTCATATTCGTTCTTGGAGCATTGATGTTCTCCAAATCTATCGCCCTTGATAATAGGAGCAGGGGAAGGACTGCACGTATGCATACTAAATTTCTTTAGAACCTTTTCTATGTATGCCTTTTGCGATAATCCTAGAACCCCTTTCTTCTGTCTCGGTGAATCTCTATTCTCAAAACGAACGAGACCTCACCGAGATCTTTCATATCGACGTTTGAGGACAAGAATCTCTTCGTTTCCATTAGTAGATTGACATCACTACTAGCAAGCAGGATATCATCCACATACAAAATCAGGAATATGTACTTTCCATTCTTGAATTTTGCATAAACGCAATTGTCCTCAACATTTTCCTTAAACCCAAAATATTTTATTGTTCTATCAAATTTCAAATACCACTGTCTTGGGGCTTGCTTCAATCCGTAGATTGATTTCTTTAGGTGGCATCCCATATTTTCTTTTCCTTTTACAACAAAACCTTTTGGTTGTGCCATATAAACATTTTCTTCCAAATCCCCGTTAAGGAACGCCGTCCTTACATCCATTTGATGTAACTCCAAATCATAGTGGGCTACAGGTGCCATTATAATTCTGAAGGAATCTTTACATGAGACTGGAGAAAACGTCTCATTGTAATCAATCCCTTCTCTTTGCGTAAAGCCTTTCGCCACAAGTCACGCTTTAAATCTTTCTACATTCCCTTAGGAGTCATATTTTGTTTTGTAGATCCATTTACAACCTACTGTTTTGGCTCCCTCAGGAATAATTTCTAAGTCCCAAATTTTGTTGGTACTCATTGATTTCATTTCATCTTGCATGGCCTTAAGCCACTTTAATGAGTGGTCGCTTCTCATGGCTTCTTCAAATGAGGTGGGATTATCCCCTATCTGAAATTCTTCTGTTTCATAAACTTCATAGTCATTAAAAATAGCTGACCTTCTTGTTCTTTAAGACCTTTTAGGGGCCTCTAGCACTTGTTCCTCATTGGGCTGTTGTTGTTCTTCCTCATGTGCGACATTTGGTTCTATAGGTTCCTCAAGGACAGGCTCCTCATGTTCATTCATTGTCGCCACGGGAGAACTTGCAACAGGTGTTGGCACTATAGTGTCTTGCACTATCGGCGCAACAGCAACAGGTAGCGTAAAGAATGGTTCTTCAACCATCGGAGTGGGTACATGTACCCGCTTCTCCTGTAGGCTTATTTCTCGTGCTACCATGCTCCCCCTGATCATGTTATCCTCCAAGAACACAGCGTGTCTTGTTTCTACAATCTTCGTATATCTATCAGGACAATAAAAGCGATATCCTTTCGATCTTTCTGGATAGCCAATAAAATAGCAGCTGACTGTCTTGGAGTCTAACTTTCCTATGTTTGGGTTAAACACTTTTGCCTCAGCTGGACAACCCCACACACGCAAGTGGTTAAGTGAGGGTTCCCTTCCTGTCCATAATTTATACAGTGTTTTAGACACCGATTTGCTTGGTACTCGATTAAGTATGTGAATGACGGTTTTCAGTGCCTCCATCCATAAACTAATCGGTAATGTGGAGTAACTTATCATGCTTCTTACCATATCCATTAAGGTACGGTTACGTCTTTCAGCCACTCCATTCTGCTGAGGCCCCTAGTGTGGAGTACTGAGCGACTATGCTATTTTCCTGTAGAAACTTTGCAAACGGTCCAGGAATTTGGCCATATAGGGTATGTCGCCCATAGTACTCTCCACCTCGGTCTAATCGTACTATCTTTATTTTCTTATTGTGTTGATTTTCAACCTCAGCTTTAAATATTTTGAATTTATCCAATGCTTCCGATCTTTCTTTAATTGGATAAATATAGCCATAACGAGAGTAGTCGTCTGTGAATGTTATAAACAAATCATAACCATCCACACTTTTCACAGGAAATGGACCACATATATCAGTGTGGATTATTTCTAAAGTTCTTGCGCTTCGTTTGACATTTTTATTAATTTTCTTGACATACTTTCCTTTGATGCAATCAACGCATTGTTCTAAATCTGAAAATTCTAAGTGCGGAATAATTGATTCTTTAATCTGTCGTTCTATTCTCCCCCTCGAAATATGGCCCAAGCGACAGTGCCATAATTTCGAAGAGGCATCATCAATTCGCTTCCGCTTCTTAGTTACATTCACAGATGGGAAATCATTCATATTCTCATCACATACATTATTCTCATTCTCATTAAGAGATAATAAATAAAGCTTGTCTTGTCGGAAGACAAGACCAACACATTCATTATTAACAAGTATCTTACATTTGCCATTACCAAAATGGCAATCAATTCCATCATCATCAAGTTTCGAAACACTTATCAAATTTCTACGCAAAGAGGGAACATAAAGTACTTCTTTAAGTCTAAGTACAAAGTCATTATTCAATTCTAAAGATAAATCTCCAATGGCTTCAACATTGGCTTGCACTCCATTTGCAACTTTAATCGTTCTTTCTCCTCTTTGCAAGGTTCTCGTCCCACTTAACCCCTGTAAATAATTTGCAACATGAGTAGTTGCTCCTGAATCAACCTACCAAGTGGATTTAGCATAACATAAATATAGTGATTCATCTACAAATGTAATAAATTCATCACCTCTCTTTAGTAGAGATTTCAGAAAGTCTGGACAGTCCCTCTTGTAGTGTCCCTTCTTGAAGCAGTGCTTGCATTGATCTTTCTCAGCTCCACCATAGGAGTTGTTCTGCTGATTTTTAGAGTCCTGGGGTTTCTTTCCCTGTGAATTTGAGGAAGAGGCTTTATCCCACTTGGGTTTACCTTGTGGTTTAAAATTCTTGCCATTAAAGTTCTTTCTTTTGTTATCCTTCACAAAGTGAGCGGATTCACCCTGTGAGGACTTTATCCTCTCCTCTTCTTGAGCATACATTGAAATAAGTCTTTCTATGTCCCATCTTTCAGGCTGCATATTATAGTTCACAATAAAAGTGTCATATTCTTTTAGCAAAGAAGCAAAAATCAAATAAATCAGGAAATCATCTTCCTTCAAATTCATTTTCTTTAGCTTAGATGCCGTAGTGTTCATCTTCAAAATGTGCTCTCTTATGCTACCACCAGTGTATTTCTCATTCACAAGCTTCTTAATCAGTGAACTTGCTGTAGCCTTGGTAGACCCAGTAAACTGAATTTTGATTTTATCAAGATATTCTGTGGCAGTAGCACATTCAGGGATTGAGCCCCTTATCTGTTCTTCTATGGTGGCCTTGGCTACCAACAGGCACTTGCGGTTGGAGAGAGTCCATTGCCTATGTTCAAGATCATATCTCATTCTTATCTCAGCATGATCACACTTTTGAGCAGCGAAATCAGCGTCAGATTTAATTTCGTCTCTCACCGGGTCCTCTGGTTCAGTAGGACACGGTAAGGTGATGGCAAAATCGACCTCTCCCAACGCAAGTTCCGGTTCATATTTCTTCCGCCACATACGGTAATTGCTCCCATTGAGCGTCGGGATATTTGCTATGTTCACAATACATTTGCCTCCTGAAACGACACCAGAGTTAGTGAGAAAAGTTTATACATAAAATCACATGATTTAACTCAACCTTGGTCAAATTAAAACATATAATTCATCCATGCAAACATTTTACATCACCGTTGGGCAGAAGTAAAATTAATGCACAATTTCTCATGGATCAAAATTATAATATTGTTATTAACAACGTTGGTCAGAAAATAACAACATCATAATCTCATCAAAATTATCAGAAATTTATCATTTCTCTTAAAATTAAATTATCCCGTTGGTTCAAATTTAATCAAAGAGAACAATAATTATCATGCACAGCGAAAACAATAACGATCTTTTATATTATTATTTTCTAGAAGCACTAAAAAAAAATTCACTATTTTCTGAGCAAAATGTTGTTGGACAAAATTGCACGAAAAATTCATATCAAAATTCTATTCAAATTCATTCAAATATTCATCGAATACATGTCAAGGGAATTGCTTCTAAAAAAAATCATCTTCTTGAAATTCGGCCCGAAGGCCTAGCTCGCTCGGCCTGCTTCGGCCCAGCCGCGCGCCTTGCGCCCTCCCACGGCCAATTCGGCCTAGCCCAGCGGCGCGCATGCTCGCCCCCCGCGCCCAGGCCGCAACCTGGGCCTGGGCCGAGATTTCCAAAACCCGCCTGGGCCGAATTTAGCCCAGCACGTCACCGGTTAATCTTGGCCATCGGTCTGAGATGGACGGCTGTCCGCTCTCTGCGGTGGAACAAAAAAACCGACGGCTGCACTCCTCAAACCCTAACGCGATTTCCATTCTTCCTCCCTCCGTTCTCTCGTCGCAACCGGCGGTCCTCAGCGGCAACCGGTGGTCCTCAGCAGCGGCGCCCATGGCGGTCGTCCGCACCGTCAAGGGAATAGTCGGAGCGGATCCAGCTTCCCCTTTCTTTCTCTTAGCCAGCAGCCGACAGAGTAGTGGCTAGGCGGCAGCAGTTTCTTTCCATGGCGGGTGGCAGAGGGAGGCGACGGTGCCACTGCCTAACCCCTCGTCGGTGTGCGAGCTCGCCCTAGGCTGAGCTCGCCGCCGTCGAGCGGTTTGGGCAGTGGTCCAGTTCATGTTCCCGTGCGGCAAGCAGAGGTCGCCGGCGGTGAGGACGACGGGTCCGGGTAAGACCTATCCTTCGGTTTGCTCTTTTCTTGTTACCCGGTTAGGGTTAGGGTTTAGATGAACTTTTCTTTGCTCGATCTGAAATCGAGTTGCTCATTTCTTTATTTCTTTCCCCGATTTGGAATCGGTTTACCCGATCTAGGTTTCTTCTCAATAAACCGTGGCTCCGGTACCATTGTTGTGTTTCATAGTTCTTAGGGTTCAATAGATCGGGTACTTGACAGTAGAAAAAACGAGATCTTGATTCACAGCACATGCAACAAAACCCTAATACACCTTCTTCCACGAGTCAGAGAGGGGAAAAGGTTAGAATGGAGTAGTATTGCAAACCATCAAAGGCTATAGTGGTTGGAGCAGTCAGAGTCTCGTTCGTGGACGCCATCTGCGCTCCGGCAGCGACGTTCGGTGGAGATGGGAGTCGGTGCAGTGAAGACGGTGGCGGCTTCCCGTCACTGGGTGCGCCCCTTCTCAGATCGGAATCGGGGAATATCGATGGGGAGTGGCGGCTGAGGGTCAACCTCGTACCTAGAGCCGGCCGGCCCCCACCTCTATATATAGCGCAGTGTGACGGGGGCCCACCAACCATGTAGGGTTGGACGCCCTCGATCAGGACGCGAGAACAAGGCCTAAAAGGCCGTTGGGCCTAATGGTGGAAGATCAAAACCTAACAGTATGCACTTGCTTAAAGCAGCGTTTTCGAATTGGCGATAAACTGACAACAATACTTACACTGACATTTTACAGGTAGACTGCATCGTCTTTGATAAGACAGGAACGCTGACTGTTGGGAAGCCAGTCGTTGTCAACACCAAGCTTTTCAAAAACATGGTCTTGCGTGAGTTCTTTGACTATGTTGCAGCAGCAGAGGTACGCTTTTCAACTCTATTTTTGTTGTTGTCATTTTGGGTGAAACCAGATTGTGTTTCGAAGGGACATTTTTCTTTCAAATTCATGATTCTTGTTGGTCTCATTCAGGACAACAGTGAGCACCCTCTGGCAAAGGCAATAGTGGAGCATGCAAAGAAGTTCCACTCAGAAGAAAACCACATCTGGCCAGAAGCAAGAGATTTCATTTCGGTTCCCGGACATGGTGTCAAGGCCAAAGTTTTTGATAAGAGTGTCATTGTCGGGAACAAGAGTTTTATGTTGTCATTAAGCATTGATATCCCCATGGAAGCTTCAGAGATTCTCATAGAAGAAGAGGAAAATGCACATACAGGCATTATTGTGGCTATGGATCAAGAAGTTGTGGGCATAATTTCTGTATCTGACCCCATAAAACCAAATGCCCACGAAGTTATATCTTACCTCAAGTCCATGAATGTGGAGAGCATAATGGTGACTGGGGATAACTGGGGGACTGCTAACGCCATCGGCAAAGAGGTTGGCATTGAAAAGATTATCGCCGAAGCAAAACCTGACCAGAAAGCTGAAAAGGTGAAGGAACTTCAGGTAAGCTATATACACTGTGTTTTCTTTCGTTACTTCTGTTGCTTTCCTGTTACAGCGATCTAGTGTTTATTTACCATTGTCGGATCTTAATTTTTGCAGCTGTCAGGAAAAACTGTGGCGATGGTTGGTGACGGAATAAACGACTCCCCAGCACTCGTTTCAGCTAATTTAGGTCTGGCCATTGGCGCTGGAACAGATGTCGCCATTGAAGCAGCCGACATCGTCCTCATGAAGAGCAACTTGGAGGATGTAATCACCGCTATCGATCTCTCCAGGAAAACCTTTTTCCGCATACGGATGAATTACGTATGGGCGCTCGGCTACAACATCATCGGCATACCAATTGCCGCAGGAGTGCTCTTCCCATCGACCCGATTTCGCTTGCCACCATGGCTTGCCGGCGCCGCGATGGCAGCTTCATCTGTCAGTGTCGTCTGTTGGTCCCTTCTGTTGAGGTACTACAAGAGTCCAAAGAAGTTTGACAAATGATGACACCGACCAGAGCAGCATTATAGCGTAATAATGTAAGAAAGTACTGTAAGATATTAATGGGTATTGTACTTGGTGAACGACAGGTGAACATCCTGGAGTTGACAAGAAATTGCGTGAAATAAACTGTACATATGCATTACTTTGTATATATCTATATTCACATGGCAAAACTCTGGATTTTGTGGACATTATTATATTGGCATAGTTGCTTTGTAGTACTATTCACTTTTGCACTAAGCCACTAACTTGTTTGAACTGTGAAAAGATGTATGAATCTGTTGGCCGATCCCATGATCTACGTATCCTTTCTAGATAAGACATGATCTATATACACATGAACGTGATGAATTGATGATAAAGACATGATCTCCAACTTGATATACGGACATATTCTGAAGAATGTCTAGGGCCGGTTTAGTTGCAAAAAATTTTGCAAAACGACACTGTAGCACGTTTCGTTGTTATTTGGTAATTAGTGTCCAATCATGGTCTAATTAGGCTTAAAAGATTTGTCTCGTTCATTTCGTCTAAACTGTGTAATTAGTTTTATTTTTTTATCTATATTTAATGTTTCATGCATGTGTCCAAAGATTTAATGTGACGGGAATCTGAAAAAATTTTGCAAAAATTTCTGGGAACTGAACAGGGCCTAGTTGTCTACGCCTCTACGGCGCCTGCTGAATGTGAACAACCTGGATCCTGGAAAGAGGGTCATGGGCTCATGGACAGATGGGCGTGGCAGTTAATGGGATCAGACTCGACAATTGAAAGCAGGAGAGCTGGTGCTTGGTGATGCACTGTGATGCTGAAACCAGAGAGGGATGTTTGTTCACGCTTGTTTTCTTCCCTCTGGTGGGCGATATTAGTTGCCTACCCAACCTGCTCACTTCTTTTATTGACATGATAGATACAGTTGCAACAGAAAGGCATCCTGACGAGGCGAGGCGATGGTCTTATGTGGCGCCCGACGCCAGCAGAGAAGAATTCGGTTCTGTTAGCTTTATGCCTCGTGGTAATTTTTTTTTAAAAAAAAAGCTTTATGCCTCGTGGTTAAGTGCTCTAGTTTTATCGCGGAACAACTATTTGGGGATGGAATCTGATTCCTGGTGCGACAGCGAGTGTTTCCTGGTGACTCTTATAGCTCAAACAGAGCGTGCTTCCTCCGTCCAAAAATATAGTATACAGATGTATTCAAAAATATACCAAATACAAAAGATTTAGAAAACATAAGAACAATTTTGTTGCACAAATTTGGTAGGTAATGTAGTGTTATTGCCGTTTAATAAGCAATATTTATTGATCGTGCAGATGATATAACAACTATACATGCATGAATTAAATTGATTAGAAAAAAGTAAGGGTACTGTTGGAGGTTCTTGGCTCCAACAAGGAAGATCAGTGTATTACACACAAGACACGAGTTTATACTGGTTCAGGTACTCGGTACCCTATATGATCTAGTTTGGAACAAATCTCTTATCTCGTGTGCTAGAGTTTACAAGGGCGTTGATTGCTAATTGCATATGCAATGTAGCCTACAATATGTTGAGGTACTGATCGGGAGCTCCCTACCTCGCTTTATATAGTCCGAGCCTCCGAGGGTAGGGTACATAGATCCCAATCGGTTTACATATATGTTTTCTAGTTGATTACAAGGAAATCTAAGCAGAATAACTACCATATTTTGTAGAAGTTGGGGTCCAAGCTTTATACGATAGGTTGCTCGCTCACCATGTCTGATAACGTGCCCTGGTTCGGGTGGACCTCTTCTTCGCCAGCTTCGGCCCACCCTAGTAGTATTGGGTCGGTACTCGAGTAGTGAGGTACACTAGGTCCATATCACTGATAGGTACATACGTCTTTTATGTTTCTCATAATATGTACTATGAAAATCATTGAGTGTTGGATAGTGGATGTACTCGACACATGACCGGCAATACTAGCATGTTCACCGCCATGAATGATGGATGTTGGAGATCACGACAAGGTCACATCTGAGGATAACTTCAAAGGTAAAATTATGTGGTCTTGGACTCTTGGTAACATAGCTATATCAAATGATTTTCTCTTGGTTAGCTTTGTTAACACGAATTGTGCATATTGGAACGAGTCAACTCAAGAAGATAGTGAAGAAGGGGATGCTCGTTAGAGTAAAATAAGTGGTGTTTGTGAACTGAGATTAGCTCAGTTGGTTAGGTTCCTTGTGGTGAAACCTGTCCAGCAAGGTTCAAGTCCTTGACTTGGCACGGGTGCTCGCATTTTCCTGGATTTATTCTAGGATTTAAAGTCATTGTGCTTTCAATGGTAGGTGGCGTTCTCGTCAACAGTGAGACGCTTGTAGTGACTTCGTCAATCTCGAGACGTGTCGGCACAATCTTTGGAGGTGCTCATAGGGGTAGGGTTTGCGTACGTGTGTTCATAGGGGGTGAGTGTGTGTGCTAGTGGTGTTGAGCCCTTTCTACCTCTTCTTGAGGATTAGCTATCTTTTACTTGGTTGCGTTGAGCGTTGTCCATGTTTTTGGTACCAAGTTTTGTTCATTTGAAATGACCCTATTTTAGCTTTTCATTGGCTTTTGGTCATTTGGGTGAGTTCTCTATTTCTTCTTCTTCTTTTTCTTTCACTAAGCTATTGTGCATTGGTGTTGACGTTGCACTCATCATAGGGAGATTGCGAAAACATGGTCGATATGTACCCATGTGGTTCGGTTTGTGATGAGTGATTGTCAATGTGAGTAGCGCTTTGGGTTGAGTTGTTGAACTAACTGAGGCATGAGTTTGGGTTGTGCAACATGTTTCTTGGCTTCTGGTGCGCAAGTGTGGAGCTCAGATATGGCAACGGTAAAGTTCAAGCGGGTTCACGTCGATGGACTGAGAGTGGTGAAGGATGGATATTGAGGCTTAGACTGAGGGATTAAAGAAGCTAGGTAACTGACTGTGGGTGGTTGACACCTAGGGTCATCAACAAGTGCAACAGTACATGAGGAATGGACCATGTTGACCAAGTCAAGATGACGGTCAGGCAAGTCAAGCAGAGGCGCTCGAGGACTTGACGGCCGAGCAATCAAGGATGACGATGACACGTGTCGAGTTTGTGGGGTGAGCATATGAAGTATGATGCCCATGAGTGGTTTTGTGGTTTGGGCCTCAAAACAACTAGTGGACAGCTTTTGAGTTAGGGCCTCAAAACCTGATTACATTTCCGACGGGAATCAGAGGCGGCATGTGGCGTTATCGCGAGGCTTGCATCGAGGTGAAGCTAAGTCATGAAGGGCGCATGGCCTTTTCGGATGCCTCTATCTCAAGTTGGACCATTATGCCCTTAGGGTTAAGTGGTTCATCAAAATATCTAAGTGCATTGTTGGAAATGTGTAATAGCTCTATAAATAAGGTAGAGGCTTCCCTCTACCAGCCATCTCTTCAGCATTTCATTTATCTCCTTCTCTTGTCAGGTTTTCCTCCTCTTTTAGTCTATTGTTGAGATCCATAGATGATTTAGACACTATAGTAACCCTTCATCTATATAATCCACTCGTGTAACCTGTGAATCTTGTGGGAATGGAGTCCCTTACCTCCGAGGTTCATGGCGTCTTACTCTCTTGAGTTCTTTGTTGAGTTTGATTGCTCTTTCCCTTCCCTAACCTCTCTTTCCATTTTGCTTGATTTGCAACCTAAGGAAGAAGGTCAACTCTCCCATCTTGCTCATCTCAAACTCCCTGCTCATAAGATATGCAAACTTGACAACAAGTGCATGAGAAGAGCCATCGAAAATCATATGATCCATGTAAATCTGAACTAAGAGAGTATCATTGCCTTGCTTGAACCCATTTTGAAACCCTTTTCAAGCAAAAACGATTTCAGATGCTCGTAGGCTCTAGGGGCTTGTTTCAAACCAAACAAATCTTTTTGAAGTTTGAAGACATGGTTTTGAAACTTTGGGTTCTCGAAACCGGGGGTTGCGTAACATAGACCTCCTTCTCTATATATCGTTTAAGAAAGCACTTTTGACATCCATTTAAAAAAGCTTAAAACCCTTTGAAGCAGCAAAGGCTAAAAGGATTCTAATGCCTTCTAAACGAGCTACATGGGCAAAGGACTCCTCATAATCTATACCCTCCTCCTGGCAAAACGCTTGGGCTACCAACCTAGTTTTGTTTCTAACTACCAAACCATCCTCACCCTATTTGTTTTTGCAACCCTATTTGGTTCCTATAGGATGGCAGTCTTATGGAGGTGATACCAAAACCCAAACCTAGTTTCTCTCAAAGTTTTCAAGCTCCTCATGCATGGCATTAACCTAGTTAGGATCGGATAAAGCATGTCCAACATCCTAGGCTCAAGAAAAGCAACAAATGCAGAATAAGCAAAGTGAGAGGTTTGATAAGACCTGGACCATGTTACTCGCACGTCAATGTTGCCTATCATCTATTGAGGTGGATGATGATTCTGAATGTGTCATGGTGCCTCCCTCACCGAAGTCATATCCCCCTCAACAACAGCTGGTGCTTCTTCAGATTCAACTGGCACATGCTGAAGAAGCTGCTCGCATGGTCCACCAAGTGGTGGAAGTAGAGGGGTCAGGACTATGAGCTGAAGTAGTCGAAGCAAGATCGATAGGGGCAACCAATGGAGTCGGCTCGAGATCACCCCAATCGGCGTCTTCTTGTTCCTCCACAAAAATGCTTTCTCCAATCTCTTGTTCACTTGCACACTCAAAGACAAAGGTTGTACAAGGCGTTGTTTCATCGAATGTGACCTCGTAGGTCTCCATGATGCTGTTAGTTTCCAACAAGTTAGTACGATAGGCTCTAGAATGAGATGCATAACCTAGAAAGAAATCGTCAGAAGACCTGGACTCAAACATGTCCAACTTACCTACCTTGAGCACAAAGCACTTATAGCCAAACACCCTAAAGTGACTTCCAAATCATAGCTCATAAGAAGTTTTTTTCATAAAAGCCTGAAGAAAAATGTGATTGGACATATAGCATGTCGTGTTGGTCGCCTCGGCCCAAAACCTCCTAGGAGTCCTGTGCTCATCGAGCATCGTCCTAGCCATCTTAGCAAGGGTCTGGTTTTTGCGTTCAACAATTCCATTTTGTTGGGGATGTAAAGAGAGGAAAACTGATGCTTGAGGCCCAAAGAAGCACACAAAGTCTCAAAATGAGTATTTTTAAATTATATGCCATTGTCACTGTGAATCTCTCTCATGCCATTCTTAAGTAATTCATTTTGCAACCAAAGAACCAATCCCAAGCATATGAAAATGCATCATCCTTATCCTCTATGAAAAACACACAAGAGTAGCAAGAAAAGTCATCAACGATCACTAGAATGTACAATTTCCCACCTTCTGAGCGAACCTAAGTTGGACCAACTATGTCCATGTGAAGTAACTTGTTGGGTCGGTTGTGTAACACTCTCAGTGTTACCACGCAAAACACTTACTAAATCATGTCTTGAGCATCATATTTATGTGTTAATGTATGTAAGAAGGTGTAAAAATAAATTTCTTGGCATAAAAAATGATTAACACAAACGGTAAACGAAAAGTACTCATTGGTTCATGTCATATCACTTAAGGTTGAAAACTAATTTTTATTAAGCAAAGTTATTATAGAACATACACATGACACCTTAATAAAGTTTGGTGTATGAACTTTGTAGATGACAACAAAATGCTTACGGTTCAAAAATGATTTTGCTAGCTACTGGTTCGTTTAGCCTATAAATGCAATTGGGCATGAGGGTTCAGTTCAATAACTTAGAAAGATTCCAAGCCTGTTGGCTGCTTGGCCTTGTTGTGTTTAGCGAATTATCCTGTGGAATTGGGTTAATGAGTGGTGTAGTGTTATATTCCAGTTTGGTAGCCTCATATACCACGTTGAGCGTAGTGAAGTCGGTTTAGGCTTAGGTGCAATGGTTTGGTCACGGTGAGAGCGTTAAAATCCATGCACCGCACGTCCCCAGTTGTTTTCCCCGTACGTGCACGGTCACCGCGTTGTTGTGCCGGCGTGGCCATGTCGCTGCACTGCGTGCTCACGCGCTACCACGTGTTGGCTGGCCGAGGCCGTCTTGGCCTGGCTGTGCCTCGGCTGCTCTGGTCGCAGCATTTGTGGTGGGTCACCATGGGCCACGGTGACCTACTGCCACTGCTGCCCCGCATGTTGCCCCTCTACCGCTCTGCCCCACCTGGGCTGCCGGCTCTGTTCTACTGCTGCTGACTCCTCTTGGCCGCTCACGTGAGAGCCCGTCCGTGCTGCCCCCCACGTTGTGCATGGTGACATGGCTACTGCCAAGTCAACATGCATCGCATCCATGTCCTGACCCTAGCGCCACTGCTGGCCAGTCAGCTACTACCGCATACGCCACCCGATTTCACTACTTGTGCTCGCACGTCTCAGCGTGGCTCTAGCGCGCGCGAGCCGCCCCGACCGCGTCGACCCCATCCCGCCTACAGAGGTGACCCGAGTGCGAACTTAGTTCCCCTCCTCCCCCACTCCTCTGTCTGCCATGGCCAATGGGTACGCCTCCTGTACTCTGGCAGCAAGGGACAGCTAGTGAATTCCCCTCACCCATGTCATCATAGTGGAGCCAGACAACTGGCCAACCCCACCCCACCTCGAGCCTGGCCCCCACCGAGCCCAATTTTGGAGCGTTCCTCCCTACCACGCCGTTAAGGCCATGGCCACCATTAGCACAAATAGCTCCCCACTTGACCACCGAGAGCCTAATCAGCTACCCCAACCACTTTGCCCCAACTCCCTTGCAGCCCTACACACCTCAACCGTAACCTTACTGCCTCGCTGGGGTTGTTGACGTGGCCGTGCCTCTATGGAGCGCCGCCACGCCTCATAGGTCACACGCGGCCAGCCTTCTCAGCCACCCCAGCTCCAACTAGCGCTACGATCCAGTCCTGGGTAAGCTAACCTTGCTCACGCCCTAGCTCGATAGTTGTGCGATGGTCTAGGATGGACGGAACGGCTACGCTACCATCGCAAGTCGCCGCTCGCCGTGGCCACTGCCTCCAAGAGCTTCGTTGCTCCCGTACCCTTCGTTTAGCGTAGGCGCTAGGTTGGTAGTTGGAGGTCGGCCTGCTAGCTGGGTCACTGGTAGCCCTAGGTGGCCGGCGTGGCCGGCCAGTGCCGCTGGTGCAGCACTGGTGAGCGTGGGGGCATCAGGGACCTCCCTGATGCGAAGGTAGGTTTTGACGAGGGCCTTAGCGCAAAAGTGCTGACTGTGGGAATAGGGCACTTGGTGGTCATGTTATTCGTGGTCAGTGCAGGGGTCTTTCTACTAAGCGTGCAGCGTGCATGGGCCTCCCCGTCGTGGGCTGCCTCGCTGCAGGCCACGCTCGCACAGGCCGCGAAGTGGTGGGCTGCGGGTGGAATCCATTTTTCTTTTTAAGGAATTAGAAATGGCTTTATATTTTATTTTCTGAGCTAATCTTTGTGAATTAATATCAATTCACATAGGTATCAAAAATTGTGAAACCAAATTTTTTAGGTTCCTAAATTCGTGCTCTATCAGTTAGTGCACTTAGTTTATATGTTCTTGTGATGATGCTGAGATATATTCAATCATTTGGAAAGGCTTAAAAATTACTAGGATAATATTTGTAGGAATTTTTGTGGCAAATTGGTAGTAGCTTTGATCATGGAATTCTCACAGTAGCTTTGTAGTGTTATCATATGCTTGCTATAGATTTTGTAGCACTAGATTAAGCTGGTTCATGTGGTAGCTAAATAGCCATTAAAGTGAATATAAATAAAAGCATAATATCAATTGATACAATGAAGCACTATAAAACGAGTTTGATATCTTGCTTGATGAAGCTGATAGATAGCTTGTTACCTTAGTCATTAGAGCTAGCTTTGTAGCTTTGCATGTGTGGTGCATTTTAAGAGTTGTTGTTGCTTAAATACTAAATGTTGCATCATTATCGCATGCATGTAGATAACGACCTGGTGGAGTTCGTGACCCTTGATGATCAGGAGTATGAGGAGATCGTTGAAGAGTACAAGGAGGAGATCTTCATGCCAGAGGAGTTCTAGGAGCCGCCCGTGATTGACACCACTGACACTGCACTTGCCCAAGGCAAGCCCAGTGCATAACCCGTATTTTTTATAATCATTATATATATATATATATATATATATATATATATATATATATATATATATATATATATATGGTGCATTTATGTTTCAAGAATGTTATGATACCCACATGCATATATATTTACCTATGAGTCTTACTAGTGCAGGATTGCGTAGCTGCTTTGCTTAGGGTTATCGGTAGCGTGGGTAACCTATCATTACTCACAACAGGTGATTATTATTATTATTATTATCATAAATCTCAAAATAAAATGGTGGAAAGTAAATGGTGACTGGGAAGGGATTTGGTATGGGTATGGGTATGGGTGGGGTAACAGGTTATGTCCCACGGCCATGGGGCATAACTTGGTTGCACTATTTTTCATGTCCATGTCGATTAAGGACCATTGTAGGGGTATAGACCCGTGTACCCTCATGGCTCCACATGGGCCGCATCAGACAAGGTGGCCCAATTCGCCAGAAAGGGCCACGTAGATCTCTGAACTGCTTGGCGAACTGTGTGGAGCAAGCAGAGACTACATGCTGGTTAAGGAAACCTAGTCGGTTGGGATACACATCATGTTCTCTGTGGATACAGGAGTTATAATCGACTAGGATTAGATTCCTTAGATCTATAACCTTGCTCCTGTACTATATACGGCGGGCAAGGACCTCCCTCAAAATATCTCATCACGCATCAATACAATCCAAGAAGACGCAGGACGTAGGGTATTACACAATTCGTGACCTGAACCTGGATAAATCTTGTGTTCCTCTTGCATCACCATCTGGTTTATTGTCTTGCGCACCTCCACCAATAATCTACTACTTTGGGTATACCCCTTGGTAGACTGCCGACCACATCTCATCGATAGTGGCGCGCTAGGTAGGGATTGACATCCAAGAAGCGCTGGTGTGCGTGCAGACTCTATGGGGAGCTAGATGGTCAGCTTCCCTGCTTCCATGGTCTTTCCAGTGGGATTGACATTCATGATCAGGACGTTTACCTAGACCACCAGCGCTGATGGCCCCGCTGAAGCCGTGGAGGCGGTGTAGGCTCCTCCTGCGCTAACCGAATCTACATCAACAGCGACAGATTCGATATTGGGACCACTCTCAGGGTCGCCTCCTCCGACTACCTACCAACTGCTTCCCCGCTATCAAGGGAGGCATCTTGACAATACCAATCTGGTCGAGTCTATCGATTGGGTCACCACGGATTTGGCCAAAACCCTAATATTAGTAGATTCGATCAGAGATCGGTCTGCTGAGGATCGTCATTCCTGACCAGCTCGGGCTGGCCGCTAGAGGTGCCCTGACCCCGATCTCATGATCATGGTGACTCCAAAAGGGCGGACTGTTCGTTACCGACCAGTACCCGCAACCGACCTGAGGTTGGGGATTACGAAGCCCTAATGGAGTACTCACCCAACACCTACCCATACAGGCTGGCGAACGTGGCATCCGAGTACGTCACCCGAATACCACACCTATTCATGGATCCCGCTGAGCGTAACCACGTTTCGGGTCTCTGTCTGATAGGCCTGCCTGAACTAGACCACCATGCACCTACTGTTAATGTGGTGGAGATCAAGCAGATCGGAGAGGATTCGCTCTCTATAATCACAGAAGAAAGTACCGTGTCCACCGAATCTCATGGGACTAGCTATACCCACACTCTCATTGATTCATATGGGCAGGAGTTCTCAGCCTTTCCACCTGGCTTCGGAGATGCTGTCTTTGTCGTAAGCAACGATGAGTCCCCTCACGACGGGGAGACCAATTAAGAGAGGGTTGCTCGGGAGGAAAGAAATGCCGATCGTAGGGCTCAGAGAATCAACTTGGAGAAGGCTGAAGAAGATGCGGCTGACGCAGTCGTGGGTGGCTAGCGCGATATCCGCCGTGATCTGACTGACGCTTTCGACATGTGTGACAACCAGTAAGTGTTCAAGACACCGAGCGCCAACATTGTTGTTGCCATGAACGAACTCAACAAGCTCCCTGAATCCTCGGCACTTGAAGCTGTCAAGGCTTATTTGAAGGCGGCTACAGTCTAGGTCAACGAGAGGCGTACACCTGCTACATCGGTGTCCACCACCCGAAGTCATCACCAACGAGGCTCCTGGCAATGAGGAGGTCCTTATCTTTACCAGGGCCACGACGTAAATTATGAGGCACACCATCCACGAGATCAAGGCAGAAGGCACAATGATGACCAGCAAGGTGAGCATGACGCCGATCAAGGGGGCAAACGTAATCAGCAAGGCGAGCGTGGCGCACGTCATGGATGAGAGCATGTTGCAAACTGCGGTGGTGGCCATGGTTGACAACGCGGTGCCAACCAGGAAGTGAAGCAGCCTAGAGGTGACCTCCATGACCATCTCAGCGCCAATCTGAATTTGAGGGATCGCATTGAGAACAATCGAGAAGAGCATCATGTATCTGAGATGCAACGCAGACGAGAATACGATGAAGCACATGGCGCACCCGGCCATGGCTATGCACCACATGCTGGCCATATCCCCAGCCTCTGGTCATTCACTGACCAGCTCCGTGCTATCATCTGGCCAAGAAACTTCAAGGTCCATGATCTGGACACTTATGATGGGAAGGCCAATCTCAAACAGTGGATAACGTTGTATGAAATCACTGTCCGAGCAACACATGGCGATGAAGATGTGATGGCCAATTATTTCCCTATGGTCATCAACCAGTCTATGAACCAGTGGCTTCTTAGCCTGAGAGAAGGCTCCATCGACACCTGGGCTTAGCTCAAGAGGGCTTTTATTGACAATTACATGGCCACTTGTCAGCAGCCCAACAACAAGTATGATTTGGAGAAAGTCAGAGACTATCCAAACGAACCGTTGCGTGACTACATTCGCCGCTTCTTGAAGACGCAAATATCCATCCCAAACATTAACAGTGATGAAGCTATCTCTGCATTTATCATAGGTCTCTGCCACCATGATGCTCTCAGGACCAAACTTCTCCACAAGAGGCCTGACTCAATTCAGGACCTTCTCATGGTGGTGAAGAAGTGGGCAAATGCTGATGAGGCTGACCAACAGATCAAGGAAGACATTGGCTGGGCTCCCCGCCCTGACCAGCAAAATCATCACCCAAACGACCGGCGTGATGATCGGTGTCATGAAGATCACCGTGATGATCGGCACAACGACAACTGTGACCGCCGAAATGATAATCGTGATCAGCATCGGTAGGATGACTTTAGGGGGCAACAGAGCCGCAACCGACCAGTTGACAACACCGTCAAGCCAGCGCCCAAGCACAACTGTGAGGATGCCTATTCCAAGGTCCTTCAGGGTCCTTGCCCAACTCATCTGGACTCTAGCCATATAATAGGGGATTGCAGGGGTCTAAAGTATGTCTACCGCTCGGACTCCCACAAAAGGCAGCGCGGCGGTGACAAAGACGGTGACAAAAACGATCACCAGGACAACAAGAGACCTGATGAGGAGGACAAGACCAAAGAGGAACATGACAAGGACCCTCATCACGCCTACAAGGATCCTGATAGAAGCATCCACAACATCTTTGGTGGGAAAGTTGCCCTGCAGAACGGGTGATAGAGGAAGCTTACCGCCCGAGCTGTTATGGCCCTCAACAACCCTGACGGGAAGGTTGCCGACCCCAAGTATCAAAACTGGTCGCACTAGCCCATTACGTTCAGCAGAGCTAACTAGTGGGCAAATATTCCGGAGTCAGGGTGCTTCCCCCGTGTTTTGGACCCCGTCATTAGGAATGTGTGATTCAAGAAGGTGCTTATCGATAGTGGCAGCACCCTTGACATCCTTTTCTACAACGCCCTAACCGAGTTAAATGTTAAGCCAAAAGACCTCGAGCCTTACGGCGCACCTTTCTGGGGAGTGCTCTCGGGGCAGACCTCTCAACCTTTGGGACATATCATACTAGCAGTCCAGTTTGGCACCGCCAACCACTTTCGTATCGACTACGTCAATTTCATCGTAGCATATTTTGAAGGAACATACCATGCTATACTAGGCCGACCAGCTCTGGCCAAGTTTATGGTGATACCACACTACGTTTACCTGCTCCTTAAGATGCCAACCGAGAAGGGTGTGCTCTCTCTTAGGGGTAATGTTCTCATCACATACAACTACGAGAAGGAGGGTTATGCAACTGTTGAAGCCCTCGAGCTTTCAATCTGCATGCAGTAGTCCATCGCAGACGCCAAGAAGATTCCTCCCACTGATCTAGAGATTCCAAGCAAAGAAGCCACCCATGCAGCTGCAAAGTCCAAGGAGACCAAAGAGGTGGAACTGGTCCCGGACGACAAGTCCAAGATAGCTCACATCGGGGCCACCCTGGACCCTAAATAGGAAGATGCGCCCATCAGCTCTTGAGGGAGAATGTCAGCGTGTTTGCATGGAAACTTGTAGACATGCCCAAAGTACCTCGGGAGTTGATCAAGCACTCCTTGGATGTTTCGAAGACCACCAAGCCAACCAAACAGAAGCTACAACGGTTTGCTCGGGACAAAAAGGAGGCGATTAGGGTAGAAGTAAACTGGCTCTTAGCTGTCGGCTTTATCAAAGAGGTGTATCACCCGGAGTGGCTTGCCAACCCAGTTCTTATGAGAAAAAAGAATAATAAATGGAGGATGTGTGTTGATTATACTAATCTCAACAAACACTGCCCTAAGGACCCCTTTGGTTTGCCTCATATAAATGAGGTCATAGATTCTACCGCTGGCTGTGAGCTCTTATCTTTCCTAAATTGCTACTTTGGTTACCATCAGATCTCTCTGAGAGAGGAGGACCAGATCAAGACATCCTTTATTATGCCCTTCGGTGCTTACTGCTACATGACCATGTCATTTGGACTCAAAAACACAGGCGCAACTTATCAATGGGCCATCCAGCAGTGCCTCAAGGACCAGATCAGAGATCAACTTGTTGAGGCATATGTTGATGACGTACTGGTGAAGACCAAAGTAGCTTATACCCTAGTCAACGACCTCGACCAGACCTTCAAGGCACTCAATAAGTTTCAATGGAAGCTAAATCCTAAGAAGTGCATATTTGGTGTGCCGTCTGGCATACTGCTTGGCAACATAGTTAGTCATGAGGACATACGGCCTAACCCAAAAAAAGTAGAAGCAGTTATGAAGATGAAACCACCAAAGGGCATCAAGAACATCCAGAAGCTAACCGGGTGCATGGCCGCCCTGAGTCGATTCATATCATGGCTTGGCAAAAAGGGTCTGCCATTCTTCTAACTTCTCAAGGCAAAGGAGAAGTTTGAGTGGTCGGAGGAAGCTAACACTACTTTTGCAGAGCTCAAGCAGTTTCTCACATCTCCTCTAGTCCTAACAGCGCCTAAGGAAGGCGAAACTTTGTTACTTTACATTACAGCCACTAATCGAGTAGTCAGTACTACCATCGTCGTCGAGCGCGAGGTGGTCAGGCATGTGTACAAGGTCCAACAATCTGTATACTTCATCAGCGAGGTACTCAATGAGTCTAAGACCTGTTACCCCCAGGTCCAGAAGCTGCTCTATGCTATCCTGATTACCTCCCACAAAATGCACCACTATTTTGACACTTACCCCATCGAAGTGGTCAATGAGTTTCCACTGGGGGATATCTTGCATAATAAAGATGCCAACGGGCACATCATCAAATGGGCGTTGGAGCTTAGCCCATATTCGCTGGAATTTTGAAGCTGCACGGCTATCAAGTCACAAGCGCTGGTCGACTTCATTGTTGAATGGACATATATGAATACACCTGTCTCCGACAGCTCCCCTGAGCACTAGAAGATGTATTTTGACGGCGCCCTCAATATCGATGGTGGATCCACTTGAAGGCCTCTAATAATGTCGCCGAGTATGAGGTGGCTCTGCACAGCCTTTGTATCATCGTCGAGCTCGGGATAAAAAGGCTCATGGTGTTTGGTGATTCTGCTCTTGACATAAACTAGTGGACAAGGATTGGGACTATACTAGCAAACAGATAGATGCTTACTGTGCGTAGATCAGAAAGCTGGAGAATAAATTCTATGGCCTGCAGTTCCATCATGTGGTCCGGGCTGACAATGAGTCAGCTGATAAGCTGTCAAAGCTAGGATCAACCCAGGCAGTGATTCCCTAAGGAGTTTTCGTTCATGACCTTATTAAGCCATCCATCGAGGAAGAAGAGAAGCCCGTGGCTAAACAGCCATCTACAGACTAGCTAGTCGCTACGATTCCGACCACCGGCACAGACTAGAGAGAATCGTTCATCAGGTATCTCATCTTTGCAGAGGTTCCTTAGGACAAGACTGAGATGGAATGCCTCATACGGCGTAGCAAGCATTATGTGCTGGTCAAGAGGAGCCTTATGCGCAAAAATATGAAGAAGTAATTATTGCAAAAATGTGTGTCCTAGGAACATGGATTGAAGATTTTGGAAGAGATCCATGCTGGCACTTGTGGCAACCATGCCGCTTCGCGCACACTCGTCGGTAAGGCTTTTTGAGTAGGTTTTTATTGGCCTTCAGATGTCTCCAATGCCGAGAAGCTGGTCCGTCATTGTGAGGGGTGCCAGTTCTTTACCAAGCAGACTCACGTTCTAGCCCATGAACTCTAGACAATTCCAACATTCTGGCCTTTTGCATGCTGGGGACTAGATATGATCAGGCCTTTCAAGCTGGCTTCGGGAGGTTACCATTAGGTTTACATCATTATCAACAAATTCTCCAAGTGGATTGAGTACAAACCCTTAGTTTTGAGGACTGCGAAGAAGGCAGCTGAGCTGCTCGATGAAATTATCTACCGCTTTGGCCTACCTAACAGCATCATTATTGACCTAGGGTCCACGTTCACCGGCAATGATTTCTGGAACTTCTACGATGACAAAGGCATAGTAGTCAAGTATGTTTCGGTGGCGCACCCAAGAGCTAACAGGTAGGCTGAACGAGCGAACAGTATGATCCTTGATGCTCTGAAGTAAAGGTTGTACAGGGCAAATGATAAGCATCCTAGGAGATGGTTGCAGGACCTACCGGCCATGGTCTGGGGATTGAGGACCTAGCCTAGGCGCAATACTGGCGTCTCCTCATACTTCATGGTCTTTGGATCTGAGGCTGTGCTGCCAGCTGACATTGCTTTTCAATCACCACGGGTCGAGAACCATAACGAGGAGAGGTCATCCGACGCCAGAGAGCTCAAGGTTAATTGCGCCGAGGAACACCGCCTTGACACCTGTGCGCACATGGCTAAATATCTGGAAGGCTTGCACAGGTACTATAACCACAATATCACGGACAGATTTTTTGTGGTCGGTGATTTAGTTTTGCGAAGGAAGCAGAAGATAGAAGGATTGCATAAGTTAGCGTCACATTGGGAGGGCCCTTATATGGTCAAGCAGGTCACTCGACCTACTTCTTCTAGGTTGTGTGATCTCGACGGAGTCGACGTCCTGAATTCATGGCATATCGATCACCTTAGGCGCTTCTACGCTTAATCCGCTACTAAGAAAGATATGTACTCTTTTTTGTACCTCAAGTATTCAATAAATGTTTCATCCAAATTTTGTGGTCATCTCTTCTGTGCATTGTATTATCTCCTAAATTTTTTATTCAATGGTTTGCTGACCAGTTTTTTCTCCTACTTGAGTTTCCTAGAGCCGGTATTGTCTCCAACTTCTCCCCACGCGTGCATGAGATCCATTCACTACGTTCCGGGAGGTCGGTAGTAGCTCCTTGTCATGGTTGGCAGTCTTACGCATGTCTGGGCTCTGTTCCTCACGCTCCGGACTATTGATTAGGCATGGGCTAGAGTAATTCTAGAATGGAATAACTACTCGCGCTTACCATAAAACACAATAAAAATAGAGTTTTCACAACAAAAATTACAACTATGAATTATACCAAGATATAATAACAGGTCCACATGGGCACTGAGTGCTCCATGTATTTACAAAAGCACTGACTGCTTTGTTATAACTTAAACTGCAAAACATAAGTTTTTTTCTACCTCTAATCTATTGACTGGTCTGCCTAGTCTCGCCATACAGGTCTACGTCACTAATCATCTTTGTGGCCTTCGCCTGGGAGGTGGCTCTAAGCTGCTCTACCTTCACCGGGTCGGTGTTGCTTGACACGCTAGCTTCAAGCCTTTTCAGGTCCACCCTAGGGTAATGTGACAGCACCATGGCCAGAACGTGGGCATCCACATACTCGCCAGCATCGTGGATGTATTACTTGAAGCTAGCCCAGAAACTCTGGCACTTCTTGACGATGGCCTCTGGTCAGGTTGGCCGGTCGATTGGCCCCTCTTTCGGTTCCATGCCGATCAGGTCTAGCACAGGCTTGATTCTTTGTTCCATCGTCTTACCCTTCGACGCCAAGTGGTTCTTTTCCTTCATCAGCGCCTCCAGGTGTGTCTTGGCATTTTGGTGCATGACTGCATTTGAGCATAAGACCATGCTGAGCATGATGAATAATACTGAAGGGAATCAACGATTGAGTGGTCGACAAATTACTTGTGAAGTTCTTGTCCAGCTTGGTCACCCGCTCCTTCAGCTTCGTGTTCTTGCTGGTCAGGCGAGCAACCTTGTCCTTGCACTCCTTGTCTAGCTGGGTGTTTGTCTCCATCAGCTCCTTGTTGCTCTCCGTTAGCTAAGCTAGTTTGTCAACAAGGAGTGTCTTCTCTGTCTCCATACCTGCCGAGCAAAGCATGGGCTATCAGCCAGTCAAAAGGGGAATAATGTACCAGATTTTTTCATATACCTCTCTTTTCTTGGTCAAGCAGGTGGTGCTGCTCGTCTACGCTAGTCTGCAGTGTGTCTCGTTCGTTTTGGACCTGTTGTAATGCCTCTTGCAGGCGTACTATGTCCCCCTTCAGGGCCTTATTTTCTTCAATTGTCGGGACGATTGTGTCGAAGCACCGTTTTCGGTACTCTGATGTTTTTTCAATGCTCTGTAACACAATGAAGTATCAGTAACAACAATTTCTAAGCAAAAGTTTGATGGGCAAGATCAGGGTTCCAGTGCTCTTACCTTTATTTGGCCCATTAGGTCATCTACTGTTTGCTGCAGTTTGCGGATGACCTGGTCTGAGTGGTCTTCTTCATAGAACACCCACTCATCGCCCTGCTTTCTCGCAACCCAGACACATTGGGGCGCCACGTTTTCTTCTTTTGGGCAGATGATTTCCTCGATATCTGCCTCATTCTTGAACTGCAGCGGCTTCGACCACCGGAGCCTCCGTGGTGGGGTTCCCGGTGCCGCTCTTCTCGGCCACTACAACACCCATGGTGCCGCCTGAGGTGGCACTGGACTCCTCGGCAGTGGGAGTGGGCTCCTCACACTGCTGCTCGGGGCTGCGCTGGTGGGCAGTCCTGTTAAGCCCGACACGCTCCTCGACAGCGTGGCTGCTCTCCCCAACTAACGACGGTTGGTTGCCAATGGGGTGCTCCACATCTTCCATGGACTCCGGCCTACACCAGTCTAATAAGCTACTGCATTCGAATATTAAAAAGAAGGTTGTGAAACTACTTACAGTTCCGAGCACCTAAATGTGTGGCCCTGAATGGCCGACCGCTCCGACTACCGCTCCCTGTAGTCTAGGCCCTAGCCATCTGGTTGCTGCTCGCCTGCTCCCTCCTAGCTCAAACACCCTCGGGGACTGCGGAGCCAGCCCACCCCGTGCTCGGTATGGTCGTCTGGGTCGGTGTCACTGCTCGGGGCGGTGTTGGCACCCTTGGCGGTGTCGCTACTCGGGGCAGTGTGGGCGCCCTTAGAGGCGTCACTGCTTAGGGAGGAGTGGGTGCCCTTCGTGGCATCGGCGTGTAGAGCGCCCCTTGGTCCCTCTGCCGGCGTGCTAGGGGAATCTTGTCCTCCTTGTCTTCCTCGTCGTCGGTCAAGCCAGCCACAACTCTCTGTCATTTCTGGTCGCTCTCCTTGTTGTCAGTAATCAATGGACCCCCCTAGTGCCTAGGAGGTCTGTGGACTTTCTCTTCTGGGAAGGCCCCTCTGGTGCGGGCCTTCCTCGTCATCTGAGGCTCCCGCATGTCTACGCTGGCTGACCAGTCATCAGCGGACACGTTGGAGACATACAATGTTGCTCGGTCCTAGCCATGGATCTTGTAAGCATCAGGTCAGGAGTTACGATTGCAAACCAACAACTATCAATATCGGATTAACACAATGGGTGATTTTAGACAAACCTGTGGTGGTGGCGCTATCAACTTGTACGCCTTCATCGTGTTCGACAGTTGGCGGTATCCTATCAGGTCGAATAGCTACACTAGCCACCAGTTCACCTCCTCATGCGAGAGGTTCCTTACAGACTCCCTAGTGGGGTCACCTAACCCCGAGTACTCATACAACGGGTGCACCCGCTCCTTGCATGGTTGCACCCGCCTGCAAATGAAGTTCAGAGCCACTGTTGGCTCGTCAAGCTAGCTCCTGTCAAACATCCCAAGCAGCTCTTCAACTTGTACCATTTCAACGCTAGTCGGCCTTATCGACTAGCTCTCCTGCTGCTCGGGGATCTGTGTGACGTCACAGGCGATGAATGGCTCCTATTCTTATTGTACATAGAACCATTTCTTGTACCAATCCCTCGTAGATGAGCTGAGGGGCACATTGAGGTACTCAGCCTTCAATCGATCATGAAGATTTAGGTAAGCTCCCCCAGCTACCTTGGATCCTCCTACACCTCCTTTCTTCTTCAGGCAGAAAAAGTGCTGCCACAGATTGAAGTGGGGTTCGATGCCGAGATATGACTCACAGAGGGTGATAAAAACTGACACGGCAAGAATAGAGTTTGGATAGAGGTTGCAGATGCTAATCCTATAATAGTTGCACAACTTTTGAAGGAAGAGATGACACGGATTCCCAAATCCATGCCAGTAAAAATCCTCAACAACAACTATTTCGCCAAGATGGGGGTCTAGATAGCTCTCACCGTCTTACGTCCTCCATTCGTCGATTGCGGCTTCAGCCATTATGCCAGTGGTGACTAGCTTCGCGAGGGTAGCCTCCGTGCTCATTGACTTGTTCCACTCTGTCGCCATTAGCTGTGCTCTTGCTCCATGGCTCCCGCAATTGCATCCTCCTTTTCTTCTTTGGTTTGCGGAATGCGATTGCGGTGTGAGGAGTGGTGCTAGAGTGGCTAGATCTGACGGCGATTGGATCTAGGGTTTGCACTTGTGGGTACGGCGGTGATGGAACTGGCAGAGAAGGCAGAGTGAACTGTGTGGAAGACGAACTAATGTGAAATGGATATAGTGGGGAAAGTGAGGCGACACCGTGCAGGTATTTATAAGAGTGAAATGACCCTTTAACTTCTAGGGTTTTTGGGTAACCACGCCCGATGTGCTGGTTTCTCTCCCTCAATCTCCAAGCGGGTCATATGTGGGCCTTGACTATGGTAAGGACCCTAGAGTGGGCCTATTTTGCTAGATACGGTCTGACTCTAGCATGCTAGATCATGTTATGGTCCCACAGCTGAGCTGGGGGCTGAATTTGCAGTGGAGCTGCGGAATGGGCCCACAACTGAGTTGTGGGTTGCCTCACAGCGGAGCTGGAGGCTACCCTGTGGTAGAACCATAGGATGTTTTTTAGAGCCCGCAGCTAAGTTGGGGGCGTCTCGCAGCAGAGCTGAGAGTTGCCACATGGTAGAGCCATGAGTTTTTATCCACATAGAGCTGCGAATTGGGTCCACAACAGACCCAAGGACCGGCCCCATAGCAGAGCTGGGGACTGCACCGTGATGGAGCCACAGTGCATAATTCTTAGCTGAGTTGGGAATGTGCTCTTTGGACCTTGGCACCATGTGATCCAGTCGCCTGCTGTCAGGCTCGAGGACTAAGTGGGCACACTTCGCCTTGCGGTAAATGTACTTATTTGGTTTTGTACTATTTTTCTTTTAGACCCTGGCACCATGTGATCCAGTCACCTGTTGTTAGGCTCGGGGACTAAGTGGGCACACATCACCTAGCGATGAATGTGCTTAACTTTTTTGCAAATATGATTTGCTACATAGTGCTAGAGGCGTGACCCCTACCTTAACACGACTAGATCCTGAGGATCACATCTCTTGACATTATGGCAGAGCCAATAGTGCCATGCATCACTAACTTTCCCCAATATAACTTAAGTGGGCACACTTCACCAGGGATGAACTATTTTTTCTTTTTTCTTAGAGCACCATGTATTTTTCCAACAAGGCGTTTTTCTAACTAGTGCGGTGGTCAGCTATCAGCTGAACTGGTCAGAAGGATGGAAATATTCTCCTCGGCAGACCATCCTTCTGGTCGGGGGCTTCAGGGCTTGAAGCCTCACTAGTCAGAGAAGGACAAGATGGTGTGTTGCTTCAAAATACATAGTGCTCGAGGACTAGATGTGGCGGTATATACCGGTATACCCTCATGGCTCCACATGGGCCACGTCAGACAAGGTGGCCCAATTCGCCAGAAAGGGCTGTGCGGATCTCCGAACTGCTCGGCGAACTGTGTGGAGCAAGTAGAGACTACTTGCTGGTCAAGGAAACCTAATCGATTAGGATAGACATCGTGTCCTCTATGGATACAGCTGTTGTAATCGGCTGGGATTAGATTCATGAGATCTGTAATCTTGCCCCCCATACTATATAAGGCAGGCAAGGACCCCCCACAAAACATCTCATCACGCATCAATATAATCCACAAAGACACAGGACATAGGATATTACTAAAATTTGTGTCCTAAACCTGGTGTTGACACCTCTAATGCCACCTAAGCTAGGTTGTCATCTCTAGCTTGACACCAAAGGTGCTGGTACTAAAATATGCAAATGCTTCTTTGAAATAAATATGAAATCCACAAGCGCACAGATAATACCGATGTAGCATTTTAATCGGGAGTAATCTAGGTATCGTTATTTATATTTTTACCACTAGGAAGGGATGCTAAGAATAATGAGCAATGAGTATCACAGCATATGCTAATAGAGAGCATAACCATGTCTTTATCTCTCTTCTCATGCAGGATAAGTTTCACAAGATAAATAATATATATATGAATAATAATAAATGATAACTAGTAAGCACATAGCCATATAATGATAAACATCTCAATAGACTACTCTAGATATATAGCACTAGCATGGATCAGGATGAACTATTGGGATAAATCCTAGGTTATTCTAACTATAAAGTGAAAGCATACGATGATTAGTGTAATTACACTTGGCAATCAAGGCAAGAAAAGGTTATATCTACGCATAGTGATATTACTAAGGAAGATATGGAACATAGCTGTCACTTCTCTGTAATAGTTGTGCTCTGCCTGCCCTATACTCGGGAGGTGGACTATAGAGGACTCAACAGGACTGTCACTTCCGTGATCTACCACATGATTCGGATTATAGGGTACAATCACAGGTAAATATGGTATAGGCACCACGCCTACACAATGTTTACCACTTACTCATGATATCAATGAGCAAGCGCTATATGATTCTATACTTGAATATAAGTTTGATCGAACTATGCCAAGCATATAATCAAAGTAGACTAAGAACAATATAATTGAGAACATAATCAAATAGAGTAAAGTCATATCCAATATGATAGAATAGACTAAATTCATATTTATACAAATGATGAACTAGATAGATAATATAAGAACAAATACAAAAGTAGGAGATAATTACCAAGTATTCTCCTGACAAATCCAAAAATCAAGCAATGCTTGGCTCCTTCTAGTTCTAATCCTATGTAGCTATGCTAAACTAGAGATCTATTGAGATGGTGGCTCTATGGCTTCTCTGAATGAGATGAATAATGAATTAGGTTCCAGTTAGGGTTTCTCCTGGGGCTAGGGGCCCTGCTTATATAGCCTTTTAGGAAGCACCACAGCCCTTGGATCAAACCGACTTTGATGAACGATTATTATTGATCCTCAAAGGTGGTGGAGGCATAATCCACGAGGTGGCACCTGATTGGACACTAGGCGGGTGAGCGCCTAGGCTCAGGGGCGGTCGCCCCACCTACTTGGCCTGTGGGCCCTCCCCTTCGGGGGATGATCTTCTCGAGTCTTCTAGAATATTCTTTTTCATAGTATGGTCAATTTCTCTCTATGTAAATCTGACATGTGGACCTCCTTTGGTTCTTTCCTGATAACCCCTACAAAAATAGATATTCACCAAAACTCGTGGAACTCTGTCAGTGTAACCCCTATATCTAGATAGTATTTTATATTTAGATCATTTCTCATGCTATGTTGATGGTTAAAAATGATACTTATCTACCATCAATGCCTGGATAAATCTAGTGTTCCTCTTGCGTCACCATATAGTTCGTTGTCTTGTGCACCTCCATCGATAATCTACTACTGTGGGTATACCCCTCAATAGGCTACCGATCACATCTCATCGACAACCATTCGTTGCATGAACCCTAGTCAAGTCACAGACTTATTATCTTGAGCACATACTTGCTTATAGGACCAAAAAGGCTTGTTACTCTCTTTTCATGGGCTCCGGCTCTTTCCAGACTGATTGATTAGAGGCGGGGATAGGTGAAGGTCTAAGCACTAGTTTGAGGCCAGGCCTCAAGTTTGGGGCTTAGAGTCCAACTTTAGACGGGGACCTAGAACCCTTGACAGGAGTGGAATGGATTGGTCTCATTTGTGCCTAGAGTGCAAACGAGACATGTGTTTTTTGGGGGTACCCAGCTGGGCACATTGATTTGCGAATCGCTATTTCTACGTGACGGTACGGCTTGACTATGCTCTCGCACCGTATAAGAACTAGCATATGAAAGGTGGAAAAATGGATCTAAATGCTCAACCCTTGCTTAAAAATAGAATAGGTGCTTACATAGAAGGTTGGCTAATGAATAAAACATGGTTGCTAATAATCTAAGGAAATAAGGATGCACTCTTAGCATTGCTTTCCGCAAATAAGAAACCCATAAGCCATAAAGCCTATCATAATCCTTGAGAGTCAGGAAATATATTTCCTAGTCAGGTAAGTCTTGCAAGTACATTGTGTACTCATGGTTTATTTTGCAGGTGCGCCTTGAGAAGTTAGGCCTTCTATGGAGGATTCTTCTGCTGGGCACAGATGGATCCTTATATCGTACCACTAGATGTCTATTCTATTTTTGCTATTTAATTCATCGCACTCTGAACTTTGGTATTGTAATAAATGATTTCTAAGACTCTATATTATATGAAATGGACTAAGTATTGTAAGCTTGTACTCATTATTGAATCCTAGATATAAAATGTGGATTGTTCGAGTTCTCCTGTTGGGTGTGCTTGATGGAACTGCTCGATTTACCTCTCTTTCGGGATACTTAGTGTCTAGTGGAAGATAAGTGCCGCTGAAGGTGTGTTAAATCAGGCGGTTCTACCATAGGTTGGTCATAATCTAGTTCATAGGTGGGTGAGAAGCGGCTAACATCTTCCCATGATTACAAGGGTGGCACACAAGATCTTTCTCAAATGTCAACTTGGGCAATCCTTGGATGAGACCAAGTGAACTCAACCTTGCAAATAGATCAAAGTTCAAAGGGCCTAGCATCCTATGCCACTTCCAAAGCTCAGAGGAAGATCTAGCCACAAGACATTGAGAAAAGCCAAAGAACTATGAGAAATCAGCTCGAAAGACTCAACCAAACAAGGTAATCTGACAAATAAGGTTCTCCTGAGAATCCAAAACATGAGATAGACCTTTCTTAAAGCACACTTCAAAGCCGTCCTCAAGGAGTTGTAAAATAGAGAGCAAATTGAAATACAAATTCAAAACCAGCACAACATCCTTGAGAACAAAACTCTTGTTAACCCGAATGGTTGCATGAGAGAGCACCTTACCTTTGTGAAAGGTCCTTGTCTAGTTTTGGTAATTGAGTGACAACCTAGGTGGACTAATATGTTTATATATGAGATACATAGGTGATTTGTCCATAGGTACACTTGTGTGAGCAACTCATGCCATGACGATAAAGATGGCTTATAATTGTTGCGAGGCTCGCACATGTGATGAAGGATCTCATTACATATGACACATGACATTGAGTCATGTGACTAAGGTGGAGAAGATCAAGATAGACTTGGCTTGATGGACCGGTTGCAAGTGTGAAGGGCAAGTTAGAGGCTTTGGAGCGATGGATCACGTGGCGGTGAAGCTTGAGTAAGACTTGGAACGAATGGATTAAGGCAATGGTGAAGAGCAAGTGAGGTAGATCGATGAACCAATAAGGTCATGTGATAATATGAAGTGGATCATATCATTTGTGATATTATTGGTGCATGTGTTGCATCAACATTAGAGGAGATGGAATAGAATGCGCAAGGCAAAGGTATAACTCATAGGGCATTTTATTTCACTGATCATAGGTGTGTAGAGGGGCAAACATGTTTACATATCGGTCATCTAGTGCCACTCGAGTGATCTAACTTTTCATCATTACTAGGATCGAGTGACGTGGTGAAAGGAGTAAAAATCCTTTGAAAAATGTTTGTGAAAAGCTAACATACATGCACAAGATGGTGATCACTTGGTGGTTGTAGCACCCTAGGTCTTAAGCATGCATTAGACATTTTAAATCAGGTGCATAAGCATAATCATTCATCGTTAAGCATAACATGAAATATAGAAGCTTGAAACATATGAAACATGTGACTAAAACATAGATGTTGCATTACCTATTTTTCACTAGATTAAGGCTAGTCCGGTGCCTGTTGTGCTTGGTAAATGTTTGTTTGGGTGATTAGACAACTTATAATTGTTTAGCAAACATTTTGGAACAAGTTTTGTACTCAAAAAAAATTTTAAATTTTGCTTTTAAAAATAATCTAAAAATAGGTTTTTGATTTAAAATGGACTTTAAATCCCTATTTCAATATCTATTTGGAATTTCAAAATATACCCTAAAGCAATATTGTAGAGAATTAAATTTTGGATAACTTTTGTTTTTGGGTCAACTTGTGAAAATAAATTTTTGTTGCTCAAAAATATAGATTTATTGCGGTTCTTTAGAAAATAAAAAGAAAAATTGTTTTCTTTGGTTAACGGGTCGTGCCCCTCCTATCTCGGCCCATGGCCAAAGCCAGCCTAGCCCGCCTCCACCCCGTGATCGCCCCCTCCCACGCGCCGTGCGCATCCTGACCGCGCGCAGGCCGCGACCGCCGCATGGCGGCCGTATGCTGGCGTCGGCCACCCTGGTGGCGTCCGGTGGCCCTGCGCCCCTCCTACCTTGCCTACACCTGCCCGCACGTGCACCTCACCGGAGTTGGCCGTCTCGGCCAACACCGCTCACCACCAGCCGCCACATCTCACTCCGAGCACTGCCTCCACCTCGCGCATCCCGTGCTCGCCTTGGCTTGCCGTGGTAAGGCCCTTGTCCGTGGAAATTTCTCGCCAGAGCCCAGACGAGCTCACCGGAGAGCTCCGCTCCGTGGACTCCCCATCACTGCTCCATCTTTTTCCTTTCTGTGGCACGCTTCTTGTTCCCCTCGGCTCCCCAGTGCTCAAGCACCCTTTTCCGCGCCGTTTCTTGGCCGGAGATGGCTGGCCGCCGTGCGCCAGCGCCGCCGCTCCACCATTACCGCCGGCGAGCCCGTACCGGTGCTGCCCTAGCTCGGTTAGCTGGTGCGCCTGAATCGCCTTGCTACGAGGAGCACGATGGTGCTCACCCCGCGACCAGAGACCTCACCATCGACGGCTGGTGACCTCCTCTCTTGGGTGTGTGACAAGTGGGCCTTGGGTCCCACTGTCAGCCACCAGGTGCGGGTCTAGGTGCACTATGCTGGGTGCACTCAGCGATTTAGGCCGGACTTTAGAAAAAAGGATTTCAGAAATAATTTTCTAGAAAATAGTTAAATGCTTGTTTATTTCATAACTCGAAAAATAATGCTCCAAAATTATTGAAACAAATTTTGTTAGACTTCTTGGGACTAGATCTATCTGTTAAAAATATTGCATGTTAATTTTGTGATACTTTTATATAGGGCATTATTTAATTTGTTTAAATGTTGTTTTCTTGGAAAATGCATAGTAAATGAAATATAGGTCAGAAAAATGTGAAACTTATTTTGTTGGTCTAGTAATGTGATGCACCTCATATGAAAATTTATTTCATGCATGTTCTATAGGAAAATATAGCTATCTATTTTTGGTGCATTTATTCGTTATTTCTTGTAAAATTGCTAGAGCCGAAAATATGAATAAAACATGTATGTGAAACTTTCTGTACAATGTTTGTAGACTATGTAGATTATGGAAAAAAATACTAAATCGGTTGTTTGATATTTTTCATAGTATAAAGTATTTTCATGCTCATTTATCTACCATAGCTTATCATTTTTGTTTAGGCTGTTTTACTTATCCAAATGCCATAAAAATTTTATGGTAGGCTACTTATAGTATGATAAAGCTACTGTAATTTTCTTAGAGTTTTCTGAGCACCAAAATTATATGTTGATGTTGTAGCCCTAGATTAAAGTAAAATAAAAATATAATTCTTGTTGCATGATTAGTTTATGTTATACACTTTGGTGTATCTTTGAAGCATCTTAAATTGCTGATGTGACTTGGCATGGTAGGTTAAGTGTTGTGGTGTTAGCATTAGTAGCATCTGTGTGTGGCTTTACGATAGTTAGGGTGTATAGTGGTAGTTAGCGTTAGCTAACGGGGGTTAGTAATATAAGAGAATGCAATAGATGACATGTACTTGTGGTACATGTCGCTTGGATGACGTTGAGTACCTGGTAGAAGAGTTTTGCACCAATTGATCAAATAAAGTTAAATATGTTCAGCTGCATTGCATGCAATCATGAACATCATATGCCATCTCACCTGATGCACCAATTGTATATTCATTTATACAAATGCATCATACAAGATCGTAGAAGGAAGTATAGGTAGCAGTACAAGAGTAGCAGGCCAGGGTTGACCCACAGAAAATCCAGGCACATGAGGTGCCAGAGGTAGAGGAGCAAGGAGAGGACCTGCCCGAGTGTGTGGACCATCAACCTAGTTCCTTCGAGCGAGGCAAGCCCCAGAGCATTCTAAGTCTCCTACTTTATAAAAGCAATCTTTTTATATGAGTTTTATATATTATTGTATTAAGTTATAGGAGTTGAGTGAAACTGGTGCTACATTTATTATTATCCTTGCCTACCTTATTATATTCTTACCCTGTTAGGTTTAGGATCGAATAACTACTTAGCCCTGCTTAGACCGGTAGCGATCGGTGATTTCCTGTCACCTGCAATTATAGGTGGTTACTGGAATACTTTAGCTATGGAATGGATGATATCCTAGAAATAACCAAGTGTTGATGGTTAATTGGAGACCGGGCATAATAGTTGGAGGCAACCAGACAGGGTTCTGGGGTGCTCGTAGTTTTCTATCTGTGTCGGTTAAGGACCGATCGTTGCTCGTCCCTCCTATCATGTTGAACACATGCCTCACATTTAGCTGGCCAAATAACGTATCTTTCGACCGCGAAGCTAGTGACACTATTCAGATCGGAATAAACTCAGACTGGCAGACTGGTGCTGAAGGGGGTATGAGGGGGCACGAAGAGTGAGCCCAAGGGCCGGCTAGGTCTTGATTCCTAGTAGTCAAGAGGCCCCTAGGTATTGCAGTCCATAATTGTTATCCTGCGACATTTACCTGATGGTGTCTTTGGTGATCTGTAGCTCACTTGATCGGTAAGTGTGATTTGTGTGAGGAATAAATCACCAGCTGGTTAGGAATCGATTCGAATCGCCATCGCTCTTGGATAGTGAGCACTTGACTCGAGTTATGACATTATAGTAATAATGATGAAATATTGATGGTTATATGGATAATGTTGGAAATGCTAAATCTAAGTTGGTAACTGGATGTTAATGGTTAATCATGTGATTGCTATAGCATAGGTACTTACCTAGATTGATAGGCCACAATAAAGATGATGCAAAATACTTAAATGGTTCGTTATGTTAACTTATTGCTCTTCGCAAATGAGTCAACTAGTCCATTAAAAGAAAGTCTTGCATACTCCTTGGTGTCACTTTATTTTAGTTTAAGACGGGTAAGTCTAGTTGAATACTTTCTCTACTCAGGGCGTTGTTCCCATTGTTGTTGTAGATGGTCAGATGTACTACGGTTATTGCATCAACTGCCTGTACCCTGCGATGGACGACAACTAGGACCAAGGGCATGGTCACTCTGTATGTCTTACCGAATGCTTTTATTGGACATGACTATCACCTGGCACTGTATCTGAACTAAATGCGTCTGTGTGGTTTTAAGACTATTTGCTTCTGCTACTTTATTATGAACGTGATTTTTAATAACTTTATGTTTTAAACTCCGACGTATCTCAATGTTGTTATAAACGTTATGTAATATGTGACTATGGCTGTTAAACTTGTACGATCTTAGTTTATATGTTGGTTTGTATGTTGGTTGGTTTGAAATCAGTCGTGGTTTCACGGACTACCGGATTATATGGGCTTAAGTTTGCTAAATTATCTGCTTTGGCAGGTGATTTCTTACTTAATTTCGTATAATTGGTCGGTTTCTGTTACAGTGGTGTTAGCATGTTTGCAAAGGCGGTGAATTTGGAGTTGAAAAGGAGAAGAAAAGGGCAAGTTTTTAGTTGTTCGAGGGTTGAAAGTTGCAACCTAACTCGTAGCCAACTCACAGCCATTGTAGAGGGTGGCACCGCCCTTTTCGGTGTGCACAAGACAGGGCACCGCCACCCTAGGGGGTGACAGGGGTGGTGGCCAAAAATAGCAGTGAGACCTTTTTGTATTTCGGGCATAACTCTTAGCTCTGAACTCTGATTTCAATGATCTAGGACTTTTTGGAAAGATAACAAAAAGCTCTATAGACTTGAAACTAGTGGTTTTAGGTTTTGAGCTAAAGGTGGCACCACCATGGTCATTGGGCTGTCTAGTGCCTGGCTTGGCCTTGGGCTGTTTGCTGAGCACCCTTAAGCTTGGTGGCTTGTGTAGGTGTGCTTGAAAGCCCTCTAACTCACATACACTTGATAGTGAACATCCGATTGAGTGTGAGTGCGATTGTAGTGTGATTGCATTGTGAGGGTGCATCAAGTGGCACTAGGTGATCGAGTTGCAAGCTGGTGATACTTGTTACTCTTGGAGATTGCCACCTCCTAGATGGTTTGGTGGTGGTCTTCATCGAAGCATGCAAAGAGGATTGTGTGGTGCTTTGGAGAGAAGTGATTATGAGGGGTGTTGTGCTCGCCCCGTGGGAGCCATAAAGAGCAACTCTAGTTGAGCGTGTCATTGAGCTACCCTCACTTGGTTCGTGGGGTTCTTGTGGCACCCAACGTGTGGGCTTGGTGTGGTGCTAATTAGCCATCAAACTACCAAGTGAACGGTCGACGCAACGAGGACTAGTGTATTGGCAAGCACGTGAACCTTGGGATAAAAATCATTGTGTCATCCTTACCTTCCCATTGGTTTGCATCCCCTTTACATAGGCTTATATTTACTTTCATATACATTGTGCTTATGTAGTCACTCTTGTAATTAGTTAGCTTATGTAGCTGAAAGGATCTAACAAGTGGCCTAGAGGGAGGGTGAATAGGCCTTTTTCTAAAATTTAAACAACTTCACAAAACCAGTTAGAATACAGAACCTTCGAGCCTGAGCGTGGAGGTTCCAGGGCACGGAGGTTCTAGGACTAAGCATGGAACCTCCGGGGATCAAAGTATGAAATCAATCTACTACGGAATTTAGTGATTGAAAAATAGATCAAATGTGATACCAGTCTTCCTGGGGAGTTTGTTGAGCTATCTAATCGGTTGGTTGCACCTAGAAGATGAGGAACTTGTAGATCGGATGCAAACCCTAAAAATCAATTCAAATTGCAAGTAATAGCAACAACAATTACAACCACAAGAGATACAAGAATTTACCCTGTGGTTCAACTCACCATAAAGTCTTGTCTATGTCCACATTATTGAGGTTAGCCACAAAGGCTATGGAGTCTCTTTCAACTCGCTCCTCTTCTCCAACCTATCACCAACACAATAGATTGGAGGGTTCCACTAAGTCATAGAGGGTAATACAAACGTCCCGGTGCTCAACCACAAAGGATTAGGGAGCTCCCGGGTGACCGCTAGCCATCTAGGGGCCAAGCTCCAAGAGTAATGAACACACCAAGTGGCTAGGGCTTCACCAAGTGCACAAGAATGGAGGAGAAGGACCTTCTCGAGCTTTCTCGCACTCTCCAGAGCCAAATTCCTTAAGGAATCACGGAGATCTTGAGCAAGGGAGTTGGGAGCACTAAGCTTGGAGAGAGAGCTTTAGTTTTAGTCTGAGTAAGGTGAAGATGACCGTTGGGGGCGAAGCGGTGAGGTATAAATACCCCCATGTCACCCACAAAACAGTCATGTTAGACAAACCCCAGAGCCTCCGCTTCAGGTCATGGAGGTTCCACTCCTGAGCGCGGAGGTTCCGCACAAGCCAGAGTAGATAAGAGTTCAACTCAGCTAGCTTTTAGTGGCTGGAATTATTTGAGATGTAAATGCAGTTTTGAGCACTTGGTTCCACCTAGCACACCATTAGTATCCCCCTTGATAGTACGGCTTGTCCTATAACTCAATTTCAAAATATAAAAGGAAGTAAACTAGCTCTTTGAGCCTTTGCAAGCCATCCAATCTAATTGGAGGGTCTCCTCCTTTGTTTCTTTGCACCCACGGTTAATGATACATTGTAAAACACTTAGAGAAGCCATTAGTCATTTAATTATGTCATCAACATCACCAAAATCCACTTAGGGCTTGATTGCACTTATAACCTCCCCCTTTTTGGTAAATGTTGACAACACAATTAAAGCTTACATTTAATTTTAAAGGTTCAGCTTTTGATAGCATGAATATAAAGGCTCCCCTTAATATATGTAAGGTTAATTTTGTATTTAAGCAAATGTCCCCTCAAGACATGCTTCGCATATATTAAGAGCAAATGTGAATGAATCATTATATTCATGCCATCGTGGGGTGCAATAGATCTGTAACAAATAATAATCGAGATGCATATGATAGTTTATGCATAGAAAGAAAATACTTTGACTCTACAGACTGTGGAGCCTCTGTGCAGGAGCATGGAACTTCTGGGCCACGGAGCCTCCGGGCCTAGGCAACCTATTACAAGCATTCATGGTTCACATCCATGTCCATGACCACAAATCACCAAACAAAGGCGAATCAAAGTGTTATTATAGATCACTAGGTTAAAGAGAGTTTGAAAAATGACCTTCAACTCTCACAACTCACACTAAGCGTCTCAATGCTACCACGACGAAACTACAATGACACTAGGCAATCCACGAGCTCAAAAGACATCTCAATCTTGCCTCTCTCTCTCCCCCTTTGTCAACATGTGCTAAAAAGGGAAAAAGAACAAGAGAGGCAAAGCACTAGCTCATTGATCCCTACTGCAGTCACTACCAACCCTGTGAGTAGTCGTCGTGTGCCTCTCTAGCCTAGACTATCCTCTCTCATGCCTGAGGATACTCATCCTCTCACCAAGCGTCTCCTGATCATGTGGATACTCCATCTCCCCCTCATCCTCACTAGTGTCCTCATAGGATGGAAACACTAGAGGTGGAGGGATCTATCTAACCTCAAGTCCTAGCCGCTTCTTCATGTCATTTATGTCCTTTCTTCCCTCATAAGTAGCCTCCACAACATACTAACACATGAAAACATGTTGTTGAGCAACTCCTTGAGCTTGCTCCCCTGGACCTATGGTAGGAAGAGGAAGGTCTGCTGCTACTAGCTTTGTGAGTGGGTCTAGCCTCTGCTGCACCTAAAGTGCCTGCTGCCCCAACTAGTGCCTCTCATCTTGTATGCTACCACTGAGTCAACTTGTATGGCCTATGCTCCACATCTTTCTTGAATTCAATGCCAGACACCCTCTCAATAATATACTTTATATATGGAGCATATGGAAGGCCATTCCTAGCATCATCTAGAGAGTCACTCAACTCATCCCAAATGAACCTACTAATAGAGAAAGCATCACTACCTGGAGCCATCCTTGCAAGCAAGTTCTTTGCATACTTCCTCAGTGAAGTTGAGTCTCCTCCCTTTGGATTGATATTCTCTCTGAACAGATTGTTCATGGCATAATAGAAGGACTTCAAACCCACTGTCTTCCCATTAGTTATATCTCTCCTTTCATATGCAAACACAATATCCTCAGCCTTCATTACATTCTCTGTCTGAATGGTGTCTGCATATCTGCCTCCACTCCAAACCCAAGAAGGCGAGAAAACATGGTGAAGTCCACCTTGTAGTGAACTCCTTCCATCATCCAATGGAAGGTCTCATTTTCCACTTCATGAAAGAAAGTGGCATGAAACTAAGCCAATATCTCTCGGTTCCAATCATATTGGAAACCCATGATGTCCTTCAGTCCATGCTCAGCCACAATCTCTATCACTCTCCTAGAGTCTGGAGTGTTCATGCTCTCAATGTGATCCCAATCTAAGTATTTCATCTGCACGATCTTCTTCTCCTTGGCAAGAATCACAGTCTTGTAGAAGTCAAACTAAAATAGGGACCAAAACCTGTATTCACTCCCACTGTCATTCAGCCATAATAGGGATTTGCTGCCCTAGCTTTCTTGACCTACACTCCCAAGTTATAGTAGTTATTGTGTTGTATCTGGACTGCATGATCATAAATCACTGGCTCTCTCCTCACTAGGGCACCTTGATGCTAAACCATATAGGACTGATCAAACTCTAGGAACTAAGGGGGTGTGTCTGGTGCACCAATAGCAGAAATGGTCTTCCCTTCTCTTCCTCTATCATCAACAGGTCCTTCTCCATGTTCAGCAGCACCACGGCTAGCACCTCCATGACCAGCACCACTGCCACTTCCTTGCCCACCACCTCTCCTAGGTGGAGCTTTTATGGCTGCCTCTACCATGAGCTTGCTCATCTCCTTGACCCTGCAGTTCACTGCCACTAGCCAGCTCTCAAATCACCAAGCCTCTGATCTCTCGGTCTACTGGATCATGATTTCCCTTTGACCACTTCTCCCTTCTCTGGCCTAGATCACCTTCCATCTAAAGAAAAACAAGTAGGAGCAGATAAGAAACTAATGACAAACATAATAGCAGCATTACACTAGATTTGAGTAGAGTTTTGAATCAAATCAAGGCTGTCAATCCTTCTAGGTCGTGGAGCCTCCATGCTCTGGCATGGGACCTTTGGGGCCCAGAGCCTCTGCATAGAGACCTAGAGCCTCTGCGCTCTGGAGGATCACACCCTAAGTTTGATTCAACCTTCTACTCGAATCTGATCCAATGCACTATCAGATCTAGCACTAAGAAGAAAAAACTCATCTACGCAAGGATTTGACAGAAAAGATGACCCAAATTTGAATCCATGATGAGAATAGGGTTTCACCTTGGATGTGAGAAAACAGAGGGGAGAAGAACGATGGCAGTCACGAACGGCCTCAAGGATTGCTCTCTAGCCACGGGCGCAGCTGGAGAACCAAGGAGTTGGCCAGCGGCAGTGATTTCACCAGATGGCGATGATGGCGGCTTCTTCTTCCTCATCTGTGGACTCCCCATGTGTCCTGAGCTCTAGCACCATCACCACAATTGTCCACACATCACGAGGAAGCAAGGTGATGGCAGGAGCGGTGGCGCGACAACGGCGAGGGCGTAGGAGAGAGTGAGCATGCGTGCGAGAGGAATGGGTGCGGCGCGGCTTGAGTGAAGCCCTAGTAACTCAGAGAAGTTACTAGGAGGGGTAAAATAGAAAAGAGTGAAAAGTTTTCAATTTTACACAAATCCTAACCGTCCTGTCAAGGCACGAAGCCTCCGCGCCAAACCACGGAGCTTCCGGGCCACAGAACCTCCGCGCAACAACACAGAGCCTCCGTGAACTGACAACGAGCAGAGACTAGGTATGTATTTCAAGGCATCTTCTAAGTGTTTTGATTATGGTCATGGACTTCTTTGTCTCTGATAGCTAGCCAGCAAATCATCAATACATAACAATAGCCACTAGAGACAAGGTTGGACATAAGAACCAACATTTTGAAACACTTATAAATATTTTGCAAGCCTAACTAGATGAAATAGAAAACAACAAACAGAGGCATGCAATATTTCAAACTATGTTACGAGAGTCAAGTATATTTAGTTCACTCCTCAAAGCACAGAACCTTGACTCGTCGAGAGGCTTTGTGAAGATATCGGCTAGTTGCTTTTCGGTGCTCACATGGTGAATTGCGATATCTCCTTTAATTTCATGGTCTCCAAAGAAATGATGACAGATGTATATGTGCTTAGTTCTTAAGTGGCTTACAAGATTATTTGCTAGCTTTAAGACACTTTCATTGTCACACAAGAGTGGGATTTTGGTAAAGCAACATCTATAATCATTGAGGGTTTGCTTCATCCAAAGCAGTTAGGCACAGCATGCATCGGCCACCACATACTCAGCGTCAGCGGTGGAAAGGGCTACAGAGTTTTGCTTCTTAGAACTCTAAGACACTAGGGACCATCCAAGGAATTAACATGTCCCCGACATACTTTTCTTTCTACTTTACAACCGGTGTAATCAGAATTCGAATACCCAAGTAGATTAAAATTGCAGCCCTTAGGATTCCACAAGCCAAAGTTAGAGTGTGTACTAAATATATCAAGATTCTCTTAGCAACCATAAGATGGCACTCTTTTGTGTTAGCTTGAAATCTAGCGCACGTGCACACACTAAGTATAATATCTGGCCTAGATGCACATAAGTAAAGTAGGGAGCCAATCATGGAACGTTATACCTTTTGGTCAATGGCTTTCCCATCTTTATCCAAGCCCAAGTGCCCATTTCTTGGCATGGGTATCTTGATGGGTTTGGCATTTGACATGTCAAACTTCTTGAGTACATGTCTGGTGTACTTTGTTTGACATATCAATGTCCCTTCCTTCAATTGCTTGATTTGAAACCCAAGGAAGAACATCAATTCACTCATCGTAGATATCTCAAACCTCTTTGTCATAATCATACTAAATTTTTCATAAAAAGTTTGATTAGTACTACCAAATATTATGTCATCAACATATATTTGGCACACAAATATATCATTCTTAATCTTTCTTGTGAAGAGAGTAGTGTCGGCTTTGCCTATTTCAAAGCCTTGCTTGAGCAAAAAATCTTTAAGGCATTCATACCATGCTCTTGTTGCTTGCTTAAGCCCATAGAGCGTCTTATGGAGCTTGTAGACATGATGAGGATGCTTAGGATCTTCAAATCCCGATGGTTGCTCCACATAGATTAGCTCGGAGAGTGGACAATTGAGAAAAACACTCTTAACATTCATTTGATATAGCTTGAAATCATGATAGACAGCAAAGGCTAGAAGCATTCAGATGGCTTCAAGTCTTGCCACTAGTGCAAATGTCTCTTCAAAGCCTAGCCCTTTAACTTAAGTGAAGCCTTGAGCAACCAATCTTGCCTTGTTCCTTGTCACCACATCATGTTCATCTTGCTTGTTTCTGAAGACCTACTTGGTGCTAATCATATTAGTCTTGGGTCTTTCCACCAACTCTCATACTTGATTTCTCTCAAAGTTATTCAACTCCTCTTACAAAGCCATCACCCAATCTGGATCCTTAAGAGCTTCATCTACCTTAAGTGGTTCTAAGGAGGAAAAAAAGAGTAAAATTGGTAAAAATTTGCTAGAGGAGATCGAGTTGTTACCCCTTTCTTATGCTCCTAAGAATGTTGTCAACGAGTTGGTCCTGTGAACACTTTGTGGGGCCTGCATAATTGTAGGTGACGGTGTCAAAATTCCATTCATCATATCCCTCTAACCAAACAAAAAATTGGGACCTCCCAACCCCTCACCCAAACAGATAGCAGGAACCGTCTCATCCCTTAAAACTAGGTTAGGTTCATCCTATCCCACCTTGTTTCCAATCAAACACTACCCATGATAGCGTGCCAGCTTCTATTTGGGTCCACTTTTTTTAAAAAAAAATAAACCACACGACAGCTTATCCATGCCTTCTCAGACTCCTCTTATGGCCACACGGCAGTAGTTTTTTTTCACGCTTGTATGTGCTTGTGTAATGATTATATACCATGAATACATCATATAAATAGCATACTGTTTATACATCATTTAGTTTTAGCATCGGCTTACTCTCTTTATTCTAGAATTGCATTTTCTTAACAGGGGGTTCCTTTGTTCATAGATGCTGATAGTTCTAGAACTAGAAACAGACTGTAAAAAGGATTGTCATAAAGCCAACCATCCTCTCAAAATTGAGTTCTCTTCTCGTTTTTTTTATTTGAGCAGCTCTGCCTTGCACATATATTTCTTTAATTAGACATGTTCCTTAGTTGATCTAGATCGCATGACAGTTACAGACAATGCCTTGAAAATTACTATCTCCGTTTTCGTTTACTTGTCACCAAATTTTTACTATAGCAACTTTGACTATCGTTTTCTTCTTCAAAAGATTTTTAGATATATCAAGTTTTCACATATACGATTCTTCATTAAACATACTTCATTAGTGTTATATTCTTTGAAGTATCTAAGATTTTTTTAGAAGAAAAAAGATGGTTAAATTTGCTACAGTAAAAAATCGGCGACGAGTAAAAGAAAACGGAGGCAAGTAGAATATAATCATTCACGGAGGAAAGTAGAATATAATCATTCACCTATCAGTTATCACTAATTCGTTCAACTTTCGTGCGAGCCAGCGCTGCCTACTACACTCCGCAACGGTGGACTATGAGTCAGCTGCACTTTTTGGTTGCATTAACAGAAATGACACAGAGCAATTATGCTGCTACGCTACGCTCACCAGCAGGACACGGAAAAAACGCATGCACAGGCCGAACACCAAATTTGTTGTTTGGCTTATGATTTTGCGGCTGATAAATCGGTCAGTGCTGTTTTGTTACGGAGAAAAAAAAATAGTGTAGCATGCTGATAAGCCGGACCGACGAGTTCAAGCGATCACATGTGAGTCGGTGTAGTGTTGCGTTTCCTCGCTCTCTCTCTCTCTCACACAATCCGCCTGCTTACGCTGGGCTCTTCGCCGCTTTCTATAAATGCCGGCGCGGTTCAAACCAAAATCACACGGAATCCCCAACCAACCCCCAGCGCGCTTGACGAGTGGAGTGGTGGCACGGCAATGGTGGCGACTACTCGAGCTCTGCTCGTCTCCTGCTTCCACGGCGGTGGCGGCGGCTCAGAGATGAGCCGCCGCCTCTCCCTGCGCCCGCGGTACCCGTCAATGCCGCGGCGCCCGAAGGGAGTGGCGGTTGCTGGCGGCGGAGGAGACGGCGACCTGGAGGCCGCGGTCGGTACGGCGGATGAGGAGGAGGAGGAGAAGGTGGCGGTGTTCTCGGTGTCCGGGATGACCTGCGCCGCGTGCGCGGGGTCGGTGGAGAAGGCCGTGAAGCGGCTCCCGGGCATCCACGACGCCGCCGTCGACGTCCTCTGGGGCCGCGCGCAAGTCGTCTTCTGCCCAGCCTTTGTCTCGGTGAGCTCCGTGTCCGTGTACTTGGTGAATTTTGTTTGTGTTTTTTAATATAAAAAATGCAGAGCTCTAGATTGAAACCTTTTTTTTTACAAAGAAACATTACTTATGTGCATTTGGGCAGAGTTTTCCCAATTACAACCTGCTGACGTGGGCGTCGTGGTCCATCTCGACTTCTCGAGACATTTGCAATCGGATCACCCATGAGATCTCTCTGACAAGAAAACAAAATGGTTATGGCAAAATGTTGACACTCGGGAAATAATTCGCGAGGCCTTAATTGAAATAATTGATATGGAATGGACCTTGAAAAAGAGTGTTTTCTCCTTCTTTTGCATTTATTTGCTTCCTTTCAATTTAGAAGGTTACAGGTAGACAGCTTTGCTTCTGATGTTGAACTTCTGACTATCCTTTAGAAAAGGAAGAATGATGGTGGTTCAGGGTTCCTGGCTTCCTGCATATTGCTGGCAAGTTTTCAGCTACAAATGCAACGGGCCTTCACTCCTGGATAGAAAGTTAGAAACTAGAATTGAAGACCTACCTAATATGCTTCTGTGCAGACATTAGATCAGTTGCTTGATGCATATTATTGATTTTCCCTTGTTGAATTTATGCCTCTTATTCGGTTCCACCCTGCATTCTGTTTGTAAGTTTCAATTTGTTGATCTGTTAGCTTGGTATTCCTCTAAATACCACCATGCACCCAATTGATTATTGGACTGTTAGTTGGAAGCAAAATTGAGTTATTCAAGAATAATTTGACACTTACGTTTCCCATCTCATAATTACTTTCATCAGTGGTGCATCAGGGATGCAAAATTTCAATCTTGTCTGCCATCATTTTGGTAACTTTTTTGGAAAAGATCGGTCAACTTGGAAGGCACGACACTTCTCTTTTCACTAGCATCTTCAAATTCATTAGAATGAAAGTTTTTTTTTTCTGTTTTATGGATTTTTTTATTAATGGAAGTCGTTTTCATGAAGCATAAGTGCCCTACTCTAGTTGCATCATGGGAGACGCCTCATGCGGTTGCCCCTGTAGGACCACAAAAACTTTCATCGCACATTTCAACCTAGTGGTTGCTTCTTGAAAAACTATTTTATTGGATAATCTCTATTGATATGATGGTGCCAATTCGTTCATCATCTTGTAACTTCAATCATTAATACCTACTCCCTCCATCCCAAATTGTAAGGCATTCCAAGAATCTTGGAGAGTCAAAAGATCTTAAGTTTGACCAAATTTATATGATAAGATAATAATATTTATGACACCAATTAAGTATCATTAGATTCTTCATTAATTATATTTTCATAGTATACTTATTTGATGTTATAACTTTTTGTAATTTTCTCTATAATTTTGGTCAAATTTAAGATGTTTTGACTCTCCAAGATTCTTGGAATGCCTTATAATTTGGAATGGAGGGCGAGTACCTGGCACACTTAGATCTATAGACAATTAAATATAGTGAACAAGAAACTGAAAGTGCTTCCACCATTCTGTTTTATTTGACGTTTTTGAGTATGAAAATATTTTTAACTAGAAAATAGCAATGTAGTTTTCATCTATTGTGGTGGCCAAATTTTAGAATGTTTCATGCGACACATTCCATAGGATACAAAACAGAAAAAAAAAAAGAATGGAGTAATATTATGTAAGAAGAAAGTCTTTTGTTAACAAATATAGGTACATGACCCTGTTTTGGTTTTGACTTCAGGTATAGCTATTTGGTATCCCTGTCATGAACCCACTTAGAGCAGAAAATTTTCTCCTTATAGCTTGGACTTATATTTGTGCCTGATCTAGTATTTGCGCACTTCCTTCCTTGGATAGTGCCTCCTTTTCGAATAGCACCTTTCAATAATTGTGAATCAGAAAAGGGATACCCTTTTTGTAACATTGTTAGGTACCCGGAAACTAAAGGCAATTCAATGCTTGATGATTAAGCACAAATTTGATTTTAAAAAACATATAAAAACCAATATATTTAAAATGAACGACATCCATTCTTAAACTGTCTTCTGAATAAACCAATTCACAAAACATGCCTGGTACAGGCCTGAAAGTCCCAGCCCAACAAGAACTAACTTGAACCTTGGGAGAAGATTGGTATATGGTGTATATGCATAAGTATACCTAAATTATTATTTTTCCGTTGACCATGAGCAGGTGACAGGTCTGCTTGTGAATAACCCCATTTTGGCATGTTGCCCTTTACACACACAAGGAAAATTGTATTTGTGCAGTACGTTTTGGATTATTCAACACCCAAGTTTACACTTCTTTTCAGTTGATCCAAACAATATATTCGCAGTAAAAGTTAATAGAAACCTGTTTAAATTTTAAATTGTTTAAAGTTTTTTTGCCATGTTTTTATAGAGTATGAGCCATCATTTTAATACTTGTTTCCAGGAGATTGTGATCATGTAAACCTTTTGGACAGGAGAACAAAATTACTGAAGCCATTGAGGATGTTGGTTTTGAAGCTAAATTGATTGATGAGGAGGTCAAGGAAAAGAATATTCTACTATGCAGGCTACATATAAAAGGAATGGCCTGCAAGTATTGCACAAGCACAGTTGAATTTGCCTTGCAAGCTTCTCCTGGAGTTCAAAGAGCTTCAGTTGCATTGGCTACTGAAGAGGCTGAGGTCCGTTATGATCGCAGGATTATTTCTGCTAGCCAGCTAATCCAAGCAGTGGAACAAACTGGCTTTGAAGCGATACTAGTGACCACAGGAGAAGACCAGAGCAGGATAGACCTCAAAATGGATGGTGTTCTCGACGAGAGGTTGATAATGATATTGACAAGCTCTGTAGAGTCCCTTCCTGGTGTGGAAAACATTAAATTTAACTCTGAGCTACACAAGGTCACCATCTCATACAAGCCTGACCAGACAGGTCCCCGAGACCTCATTGAAGTCATCAAGTCAGCCACATTTGGTAATGTCAATGCATCAATATATCCAGAAGCAGATGGAAGGGACCAACATAGGTATGGGGAAATCAAACAATACAGGCAGTCTTTCATGTGGAGCTTAATATTCACCATTCCAGTTTTTCTCACCTCCATGGTCTTCATGTATATCCCTTGGCTGAAGGATGGACTGGAAAAAAAAGTTATCAACATGATGAGCATCGGTGAACTATTTCGGTGGATTTTGTCAACACCGGTCCAATTTGTTATCGGTCGCAAATTTTATGCTGGTGCTTACAAGGCAATGTGCCGTGGCTCACCGAACATGGATGTCCTTATTGCTCTAGGGACAAACACAGCTTACTTCTACTCAGTTTACTCAGTTCTTCGAGCAGCTACCTCTGAGAATTACATGTCAACTGATTTTTTTGAGACTAGTTCCATGCTCATATCATTTATCCTTCTTGGAAAGTACCTTGAGATCTTGGCAAAAGGAAAAACCTCTGAGGCTATCGCCAAGCTGATGGATCTTGCACCGGAAACTGCAACACTTTTAATGTATGACCATGAAGGAAATGTGGCAGGAGAGAAGGAGATTGACAGCAGGCTAATTCAGAAAAACGATGTGATCAAAGTAGTCCCAGGTGGAAAAGTTGCTTCTGATGGATTTGTTGTTTGGGGCCAGAGCCATGTGAATGAAAGCATGATTACTGGAGAATCGCGGCCAGTAGCAAAGAGAAAGGGTGACACTGTAATTGGAGGGACAGTGAATGAGAATGGCGTGCTCCATGTCCGGGCTACATTTGTGGGATCAGAGGGTGCACTGGCACAGATTGTAAGGCTAGTTGAGTCAGCACAAATGGCAAAAGCTCCTGTCCAGAAGTTTGCTGATCATATATCTAGAGTCTTTGTTCCCTTGGTAAGGTCAATGGTATTGTATTTGATCCAATCTACAGTCTAATTTTATGGAAAAATGCTGAGCAATCAGCTCCATGCTTTCAGGTGATTCTTCTTTCAATGCTTACTTGGCTCGCATGGTTTGTCGCGGGGAGGCTCCATAGCTACCCTCACTCATGGATACCACAATCCATGGATAGCTTTCAGCTCGCTCTCCAGTTTGGGATATCAGTTATGGTGATCGCCTGTCCTTGCGCCCTTGGGCTGGCTACTCCAACTGCTGTGATGGTTGCAACTGGAGTTGGTGCTTCACATGGTGTTCTGATCAAGGGTGGGCAAGCTCTGGAGAGTGCACAGAAGGTATGGAATAATCTCATTTACTGTGAGGACGTGCAAGTTCAAAAAAAATCATTGAATTGTTCAGAAATGCTAAATTATCTCATGATACTTCATAGGTCGACTGCATCGTTTTTGACAAGACAGGGACGCTAACTATTGGGAAGCCTGTTGTTGTTGACACAAAGCTTCTTAAAAACATGGTCTTGCGTGAATTCTATGACTATGCTGCTGCAGTAGAAGTATGTTGTACAACTCTTATGTTTGTCATCATCTTTTTTTTTCCTTAATATTTCCATATTAAAAAAATATAGTCTATCCTTTTGAGATTCCATGGATTCTTATCTCGTTTAGGTCAACAGTGAGCACCCCCTGGCAAAAGCGATAGTGGAGCATGCGAAAAAGTTGCATCCAGAAGAAAACCACATTTGGCCTGAAGCAAGGGAATTCATTTCAGTAACTGGGCAAGGTGTCAAGGTGGAGGTTAGTGACAAGAGTGTCATTGTGGGCAACAAGAGCTTTATGTTGTCTTCTGGCATTGATATCCCCTTGGAAGCTTCGGAAATTCTCATGGAAGAAGAGGAGAAAGCAAGGACAGGGATTATTGTGGCTGTCGACCAAGAAGTTGCTGGCATAATCTCTGTATCTGATCCGATAAAACCAAATGCCCATGAAGTGATATCATACCTCAAGTCCATGAATGTGGAGAGTATAATGGTGACTGGTGACAACTGGGGGACAGCTAATGCTATCGGCAAAGAGGTTGGCATTGGAAAGATTATTGCTGAAGCGAAACCAGAGCAGAAGGCTGAGAGGGTGAAGGAACTTCAGGTGAGCTATTTCGGGTTTTGTTTTGTCACTTTCAAAGTGCTTTGATCCAGTCATGTAACTTCTTCTGACCCAAATTCTTGCAGCTGTCTGGAAGAACCGTGGCGATGGTTGGCGATGGAATCAACGACTCCCCAGCACTTGTCTCGGCTGACGTGGGGCTGGCAATCGGCGCAGGAACGGATGTTGCCATCGAAGCTGCCGACATTGTCCTCATGAAGAGCAACCTGCAGGATGTGATCACCGCCATCGATCTGTCCAGGAAAACCTTCTTCCGCATACGCATGAACTACGTCTGGGCGCTCGGGTACAACGTCATCGGCATACCGATTGCTGCCGGAGTGCTCTTCCCGTCCACTGGGTTTCGCTTGCCGCCGTGGGTTGCCGGTGCTGCGATGGCAGCTTCGTCCGTCAGTGTCGTCTGCTGGTCCCTGCTGTTGAGGTACTACAAGGCTCCAAAGATTGTTGGCAGTTGATGACACAGGAAGACGGGCATATCATTTGCCATAACGAATTACTCTGTAGATATCACATATATCACTGGCAGCACTGCTGGAATGAGAAGGTTGGCTGCTAAGAATCGCTGAAACAGAACTCTAAAAAAGAATCGCTGAAACAAGCTGTACATATGTGTTACAAGTATACGGCGATGCTAAGTGAACTGGTAGTGTGACTACTTCTGATCTGCATCGTTAATTGTATCGATCTGACGATCTATACCGTTTTTTTTTCTCCTGAAAAGAGGACTTATAGCACTGCATACTGTTTATGATCTGAAACTGAGGAAAATGGAACCTGAATATTTTCCAGTAATCTCACGTGACTAGCACGAACGTGGCAGGGATGCTATATTGTCTTCAAACTTTAATCACCAACAAATTGACACGCTATTGCTCCACCTGGAGAGATGTCCACGGAAGCCACTTGAACACAGTGGAAGTAGGAGGGTTTTTGAGGTGACAATGGCGATCATATTCGATGAAAAGCAGAGAAGCTGGTGCTTGGTGATGAGATCCCCACCGGCACGTTGTTTTTGGACAGCCGTTTTCCTCTGTGGCCAATGTTAGTTACCTAACGAAACCGTTAACACGCAACAAAGTGACAAACGCACTTACAATGGAAAGAAAATCATGATAAGATGGCAATGTGCGCCGCAGAGTGGCTCCCAATGCCAGCAGTAAAAGATGCGTTTAGGTTTAGCCCAGACCCAGGCTCTCAGCACACCATAACCCTGATGAAAAAGTTGAGTGACTTTTAAAAAAAAAATCCCTCCACCGCCGATGATCCGATCATGACCTACGACCAACCGCGCGGTCCCTTGCGTGACCCACACGACGCATCCGGTGCCCGATGGCATCAAAACAATTTGCTTTCTGGTTGTTGCAGCGTCAACCTGAAATGAAGCCGCGGCCATGCATTCGTTGCTCTCGTACAAAATCATGGTGCTACCAATAAAACACCTTTTATTTTGCAAAAATGTTGTGTGCAGGGTGTTAGCAAACAATGCAAATAAAGATCGATATATAGATTTTTACATGGAAAACCCTTGCGGAAAAAACCACGGGTGCCAACCGTCGATCTTCACTGTACGAGGAGAGTTTACCGAACACATGAGAATACAATGATTCGTCTCAACTCTTTCCGTACGGCTTACAAGATGTATTTATAGGACGGACTGACTGTAGTCAAACGGAAATAAATCTGCTAATAAACATAACCTGAACCGCATGCGTCCCCACAAAACTCATGTTAGAATTCGGATCATATTCCAACACAGGGCATATGTCCCGTCCGGACGCCTCTTCCTGGGTCTGCGTACCAGTCCAATAGACCTCCCATGTTCGTACCTTCTGTTGCTCCCACCGCCCGCCCCATCTGCTCCTACACCTGCTCATGCTCTGCCGCCCGCCATGCTGCTCCTGCTGCGCGCGCCCTCCCCGCTGCTTCTTCTCCTGCTCCGTCGCCTGCCCCGTTGCTCCTGCTCCGCTGCCTGCCCTGGCACGGAAGCCCTCCGGCCTCGCCTCCTACTACGTCTGCAGCGCCCCGATGCAGACAACGGAGGAGGCCGCACTAGGATATGTTGAAGTGTGAATTTCAAATGTTTTGGATGTTTTAGAAGTATTTTGTAAGTGTTTCGTATGAATGTTGCAAAAATAGATTGGATGTTACATATGTTGCAATGGTTATACACGTAGGTTGCAAGTGTGTTTATCTAGATATCGCATATGTTTTCACATACTAGGTTAATGCCCGTGCGTTGCAACGGGAACATAAATTACCAAGATAGCATATTTATGAGCGTGTGTTATTCTGTTAGATAAAATAGATATTGCAATCGTGATGTTCCAATCAATATATGTTTCACGATACATGTTTTATAATATATTGTACAATTAAGAATCTAATATCTCAATAGTTCGACCAGGAGAGGTGGAGAACGCTTGGGCGTGATTGACGGGGATTGGGTAACATTGGCGGCATAGTGCGGGGAGGGGGGCCGCGGGTTGGGTTTGATGTCGTCGGGTAGACATTGATCGCAGGTTGGTTTTGGTGCTGCCTGGTAGACGTTGACATTTCGTATGTTTTAGTTGTAGAAAAGAGATAGAGATAGAGATAGAGAAGAGAAGAGATCGAGAAGAGATAGGGATAAAGATAGAGAAGAGAAAAGGTAAAAAGATTGAAAATACAGATGCTGGGCTGGTAATTCTTTTACACCAGGGAGGTACTCATGTTGCTAAAACACTATGAAACCTCAGAAACTTAAAAGCTGGTTCCTCGCTCTATATGCAAAATCTCACACACCTATTGCCGGATTTTGTACAGGAACCGTGGCAGGTGTGTCATCCATTAATAATGATTAAGTGAAAAACCACCATTGAGGTTATGAACACTGTTCGCCTACACGGCCGTGTACGCCGTTTACACGGCGTGTAAACGCTACTGGATGGGTAACCGTGTAGGCCGATTAGCCGTGTAAAGCCGTGCAAAACCGTTTCGACCGTTTAAAAGGCCGTGTATACCGACTTTTTGCTAAACGATGGGTGACCGACCGTTCACCGTTTAACGTTTAGGCTAACACTGGTTATGAACTATGAAGAGTTCCTTAAAAACCAATCAATCTCGCAAACTTGTTGCTGAATAGGTTGCATCTTTTATTCCTTTTAGACAGTACAAGTATACAAGAAACTTAAGCATCACAAACTTATGGATATTCAGCAAAAATATAATTTAGATGTATGACCAGTCTAAATAAAACAGAGACTGCGCATCAGACTAATGCTTATGCAATGCAAGGGCTTCTTCTCCATGGTGTAAAAGAAAGCAGCAGGAATGAGACGTGCAGCCATATAATAAACACAACAATAGGAGAACAAGATCATGCTGGAATAGTATGGAAGACGAGCCCGGCGGCCACCAAGGACAGCAGAGCGTGGCGACACCGGTGCTGCGGTGCACGAGCTCGGCACCGCCGATTCCTCCTCCAGAGCGACCGCAGGCTGCAGGCCCTGGACACAGCAAGAGGCTATCACCGACACCGATCTGAACGGTGCCAGTGAAGGCGCCAGCTTCGGCTACCATGTAACCTATCATGGGAATACGCAAGAAAGGGACTAACCTTACGTAGATCAGTAGATGTAGATGATGCTGGCCTTGTTCCTCACGGAGGGCCAGCCAATTAGCTAGCAGACCGGAACGGTGGAGGCAGCCGAATGCTCGCGTCGGCTGCATCCTATTGTCGGGGTAAGCTTCGATTTGAACGGTGGGGACTGTGATATCGCTGCTGTCGTGTTGGGTGCGTAGATGCCGATCGGAGGCGCGATTGACAACTACGTGAGCAGAGCTTCAGCCTTCAGGAGCAATAATGTTGTGATTGATGCCAGCACGAGATCGAAGGAAGACAATCTGTTTCCTAATTAGTCGTGATCTCCTATCTCCTAATTAGTGTGATCTTGTGGAGAAAAAGGTTGTGATTGATGTCAGCGAGAGAAGGAAGGCAATCCGTTTCCTAATTAGTCGTGGCATCTGTTGATGGGCGAGGCAGCAGTGATCGCGCGAGGCTTCCGTCGGGCGCGTATGCAGGGTCGGACGCGTACGACCGCGTGATTGAAGGGCAATTTCCCTTGATTTGGCTCTTTCCTTTCATGCACCGGTGGGATTTTTTTTTCCGCGTGATTGTCTGCCTGCGTGGTGAGGGCCGGGGTTTGCCGAAATTTCCTTTTCTGCGCCGAGTAGTCATGGATCGCAAGGTGATTTTGGTGTTGCCGGGTAGACGTTGATAATCCGTATGTTTTAGTTGTAGAGAAGAGATATGGTGCAATTATTTTATCTGGATGTTACGTATGTTTGCAATGATTTTCAAGCGTTTTTGCAAGTGTTTCATCTGTCTTCAGATATATGTTGTAAGTGTTACATCCGATGTTTCAAAAGTAGACTGGGTTAGACATGGGATGAGCCGCTGCTGGCCAAAAACTCATCAGCTACAGTACATTTTGTCACGCGTGCTGCGTACCGCGCGAGTTCCAGCAGAAACTTAGATTGTCGAAACGCGTCCAAATACAAATTAGAGCTTTTTTTTTCTTCGATTCGAGATGCTGGCAACCGGACATGCGCGCCCGCCAGCTTCAAGGTCTCACGAATCGACGTGCCTTGACGGCCACCGCGCACGAGCATGGCCGGCCGCACACGGTCCTTCACTCGCAGGCCCAAGGGCCCGGGTGCGTGCTTCCAGAAGCTACCGCGACTTTTTCGGCCGCGCGTTTCACACTAGGGCCTGTTTAGATCCCTAAAAATTTTGCAAAATCCCCAAAACCCAAAATGGGATATCAGCCCACCAAAAAACTACAGGCAACTAGTTGGGTGTTTTGGTGTTTGGATGCCAAATTTTTTGCAAAAACACAGTGCACACCTGAGATTTGGGCCACAACATTGAATGCAAAGTGCATGCACGTGCAAACTCCATGCATGCTGTTCCTCAGCTGATCGGTCAGCATCACCAGGAAAAAGATGTATTGACCATCATTCATCCACATGTTATCGTGAACCATTGTAAACAAATAATCAATTGGGTCACAATAGTTTAATCACGCTTATTACAATCATCGGTCTCGTAATACAGTTACAACAACATTGCGACTCATCACTCAAAACTGTCAACTACGATCCATCAATGCATTAGCAAGCGAATCACGGATGCCATTCATGCATGACCACTCTTCATCCTCCACTAGCTCGGGTTCTGGCTGATTTTCATAAGCTTGTCGCGGCACATAGTTCTCATTACGGTCACACCTACCGAAATGCTTATCGTCTACGCCACTCATCCTCACAAAATTATGAAGAGCCATACATGCACAAATGATCTGGGCTTGCTTCTCAGGTGTATAAGGTGGGATCTTTTGCAAGATCCGCCACTTCATTTTCAATACCCCGAATGACCTCTCAACAACATTCCTAAGAGAAGAGTGGGTGTAATTGAAGAGCTCTTCTTTACCTTCTGGCTCGGGGCCATCGCGAAACTCCTGGAGATGGTACTTGGTTCCCTTGTAAGGAACAAGGTAACCTAGCCGGTTTGGATACCCGGAGTCCACTAGATAGTATTTGCCTACATCAGCAAACACAATATGAGCAACTTCTACATAACCAACATGTAACAATTGCACGCATGTGTACGTACTTACCATTTGGTGGATGTGGAAAGATTGCAGAGTATGTTGTTGTTGAATCATTGAACACTCTCATGTCATGAACAGATCCGGGCCAGCCAGCATTAACAAATGTAAACCTCATGTCGAAGTCACAACAGGCCATTACATTTTGTGTAGTGATGCTCTTGCGGCACAAGTGCTGAACAAACAAATGGTTTGGCACCACACAAGGGATATGAGTCCCATCTATAGCCCCTATGCAGTTCTTGAAGTACGGATAGAACCTCCTATTTCTTAGTCTAGGATGCAATGTTGTGAACTGTGGATCTACTGGCTTAATAATGTCTGCAGCAAGCCTGACCAGACACTTCAAAACTTTGGAAAACAATGTAGAAATAGTGGCCAATGACCTCTCAAATCTGTCCTCCGCTTGCCTAACAGACTGTGGTGCTCCTACCATCCAAAGAAACAATGCTAAAGCCTCTACAGATGAGGACTTAGGGTTGGACTTGAGCCCATATTTCTCCACTAACAAGCTATGAAGCATATGGAAAGTTGTTGGGGTCATTCTAAACATGTTGTAACAAGACTTAATGTTGTCAAGCTTATCATGAACCCACTGCAGACCAGTCACTCTTGGAGTCCTATACGCAGCCCTATTCAGATACTTGTCAATATACAAAGCGTACTGGTACATACCATGGATAAACTCATCATCCTCCTCATCATTCATCAGCTCTTCCATCAACTCATCATCATCATCCTCAAAAATCATTTGCAGTAATTGTTGTCGTGTTCCATCTGGGTCATCACCAACCTATCATGAACAAAAACAAGAGCAAATCAGTCAATTGCAAAAAATATGACATGAATCCCATGCAGCACTTCCATGACATTTCACAAGTTCAAAAAGGCAAAGAGCACCTAAACCCATGCATGACTTCCCCACATTCCTGCTCAAAATATAACCATAATTCAAACTGAACCATAAATTACTACATTGCAACAGTTTCCTAGCATACATATAGCCAACTTAGTTCAACCACAAATCCATCATAGTACAGACCAATTTGAAATTAAAACGACACAACTGAAATTGGACAGAACAAAACACTAAGTTCTCTAGTTGTCGACCGAGGCATTGTTGGGGATATTGAGCTCGATGACGTGCAGCTTGGCTTCAGGAGTGTTCTGGGCAAGGAAGAAGTCCATTTCTGTTTCTGACTAGATGAGGTTGTGGAGGCCTGCAAACAAAGATCTTGTTGTAGGACTGATACCCAGGTCATCTTGAGCTATCCTGCTGCATTCTGCTATCTTCCAGGGACTTGTCCCTAAGTAATCTCTGCATCATTTCATTCTTTTTGCTTTGTGTCGCCCTATACAACTCTAGCCTTTCTCTGCTGATCTCATTGTGTGTGGTCATTTGAGTGCTCATGGACCTCACTGCTGGGCTCTTGGACTTCTTGCTGGGGCTAGATGCAGTAGTGCTTGTGCTGCTGTTCCTCTTGTTCCCAACACTCATAGGGTCAGATCATCCTGCTGTTGATGTGGTGCTTCATCCTCAGAATCATCAACATCGAACCCAGTAGCATCTCTTGCAGCTGGAACAAATGAAGTGGTCCCATCAACTGTGTTTCCTTTGAACATCCCATAAAGCTGCTCCAAGTAGGAAGGTACACCATCTCTTCTTATCTTCAGCAAATCATTGTCACCCTATGTAATACAGACACAATTAGTTATGAACCAATTAGGAATTTATCAATTTTTAATAACACAAAGAAGCCACATAGAACAATAACCTTTGCATTGTCAGTCCACCATTTCTCAGAAGCTTGAATCATTCCATCTTCATCTATACCTAAGCCAGTGTGATTTTGTGCTTTCTCACAGAACGTCCATATTTTCCGTAGATTTCTAAGCTTGCCTTGAAGCTGCTCTCTGTCATGCAACAAGCCTGCAGCTGAGAAATACCTCCTAGCAATGTTCTTCCACCCAAATTTATTCATCTGGCCTCCAGGACAGTTTCCATTTTGCATCTCGGCAAGGTAGGCATCACAGAACCTCTCTATGTTCTGTTGTGTCCAATTAGCTTTGTGCTTGTCAACCTAAATGGCGAATAGCGATAGCAATAATTATAGGAACTAGACACTGACAAGCTTGAAGAGCACACATGCATATGACAGTAAGAAGCCGACATGGCCCACACCATGAACACAGCATGTAACGGACACAACATACATGGACTGCATAGGTTAAGCACAACACCTAACAGAGCATCAAACATGAACAATTGATGAACACAGATCTTATGCGAACTAGGAAGGTACATGGCCTTGCTTACCGGGTTAGGGACAACAAAGGCACCGTCGAAATTGTCGGCGTGGATGGCTGGCCCCGTCCCTCGTGCGCGCGGCCCGCGGCCCCGCCGACGGCTGGACCCGCTCCCTGGAGGTGGCGGAGGAGGGACGAAGCCAGCTCCGACGGATGCAGCCGAACCGTCGAAGCCATCCCCTTCTCCACTGGCTCCTACTCCGGCGTGGCGCGGCGGGCGAAAACCTAGGCTGCGAGACCCGCCGCCCCTCGAAACGCGAACGGGAGGCGGCAACACCTCCTGCTCTCCGCGAATGTGGGCCGCATAGTGCTGGTACTCTTGTCCTCTCTAGGCGTCACCGGCGTTGAGGTCAAGCCGGCCCATGTCCTCGTCGGCGTTGTGGTAGCGGCTGGAACCGCCGGCGCCGTGGAACCTGCTCGAGCCCGGCACGTCGTTGAAGACGACGCTCCCTCCAACAGAGCCGAACAAATCGAAGGGAAGGCCGGCGTTGTCGTGGTCGTGTGCGCCGTCGGCGCCATCAAACTCGCCGCCTTGTCCTGCCATCCACGAAGGCGCGCGGAAACTTCAGATCCAGTCGCCGACGGTGTTGATCTAGAGGGGGACGGCGTGGATCTGGGCAGCGCCTCTGGAGATCGGCGGCGGCGGCGGGATGTAGGGGTGGCGGGCGTTGGGAAGCTGAGAGAGAGAGTGCTCGTACGCGTTAGGATTGCTCGTAGAATGAGGAGAGCGGCGCGGATAAGCCGACCGGTTGCGCCCGTGACCGGTGCGGAGTGCAGGCCGTCTGCCACAGGAGGCCGATTTCGGGCCAAAGTTGCAGGCTGAAAAATTTCGGGCCTGTTTAGTTCTAGAATGCCAAAATGCAAAAAATTTCGGATTTGGCCCAAAAAATTTCGGAACTGAACTGGGCCTAGTTCTAACCGTGCGCGGGCTGCGGGGAGATCCGGAAACGTGAAGAAGGACCACGGCCCAGCGAGTGAGCACCCGCCCGTCTCAGCCCAAGCCCGCAGCCGCCGTGAAGTAACTTTCTTCGAACCAGCAGTACCCATCGCCATCGGAGGGTAATGGTTTGGGTTGATACAGTTTTAATGGATTGGTTTCTGTTTTGGGTCCTTTGAGTTGGTTGTAAATGGACCGACCTATGCAACGGTTTGGTTTGTGTTTGAATAACTAGAGAAAACAGTTAGGGTTGGTTTGGAGTGAGTTTCGATAGACCACCGCAAGTAGCAAGAGCCGCGGCAAGCCTGACAACTAGCAGGACTAGTACTGCACTGCACTACACTACAGTACATGAGTGCTACGTGGGCACGAAACCAAACCTAGGAAATGAGGTGTAAACCATAACTTTAGAACTGAATAGTTTTGGTTGGACATGAAATACTACTTCAGGTTGGCTTCTATTGGTTTAGAAGAGGGAAGAAGCGGAGTGGCGATAAATTGGGTTCACATGCATTAATTAAATGGTGTGGTGTGGTATGGGTACAATTCGGTTCTCAGCCCATTAGCAGACGGTACGACCGCAGCCGAGACGGTTGACCAACGCGTGCCACGATTCCGTCCACACGCGGACGCGGCGGGCTCCTGGCCGACGAGCTCTCCTCCCCTCCGAACCCCGCGTGGGCCCCACGATGCCGTAGGGGCGTTCACACTTCACATGTCTCAACTGTCACGGCCCCCGTCATCCGATCCAACCCCCAACCTCCCATGGGCCAGGCCGTATAAATCCCCCGCCGGTGACGTCTCGTCGTCTCGGCCCACATCCTCAGCTCCGCCGCTTCTGCTCTCTCCCGGCTCTCAGCTTTGTCTACACGCTACCCCGCCTCACGAGTCACAACCGCTCCTCCCGGACCCCGCTAGTTCGCCGCCGCCGCCGCCCGCCGTTCGCCCCAGCATGGCCGCCGCGTCGTCCGCCACCTCCGTCCACGACTTCACCGTCAAGGTCAGTCCCGTTCCCCTCGTCGCCTTCTCATCAACCCAAAAAACGTTTCGGTGCGTAGATTCCAGAGGCGATAGGATCATAGGACCCAGTAATATTTCGCATGGAGCGCTTGCTTATCGTGCCCCGGAGCCGCAAGCCCGAGCCCGCTGTGCTGTGCTTAGTCCAGGCTTCAGTGGTTCCTAATTCGTGCGGAGCTTAGTGTGAATTTCGCTGTGGATCCGTTCGATTGTCTTGCAAAATTATTGAATTTGCTAACCATTAGCTAGCTGTTTTGCCGAATTTTTAGAAGAGTATACATGCCGCAGCCTCTGATTTTGCTGAGGGAGTCGGAGTCTAATGATTGCTTTTTGCTTGCTGCCCGTGTGCAGGATGCGAGCGGGAAAGACGTTGACCTCAGCACCTACAAGGGAAAGGTTCTTCTTATCGTTAACGTCGCATCCCAGTGGTATGAATCATCTGCAGCAGAACCTCGCGTCTTCCTAACCTTCTTACTATTGTCATTGTTTGGCCCATTGCAAAATTGTATCAATAAGGTGGTTCATGTCTTCTACTGCCTGGAATCATTTGTTCCTACTGGATATATAATAGTGGTTTTATCTGTGCTTACTTATTTCACTGTCAGACGTAGACATCTTTTGTTTACACTGTGTACAGAACATTATTCTGTACACTGCTAATTGCTGCACTGTGACCAATTATTTCAGTGGCTTAACCAACTCCAACTACACCGAGCTGGCCCAGCTCTATGAGAAGTACAAGGACCAAGGTGTGTCCATAATCCATTGCTCTTGTATATTCTTAGTTTTGCAGTGCTTATCTTTTCATGGCCTTATGCATTATTTATTGGTTTATTTTATCCAACTATCGGTTGTTCATCGATTTAAACAATTCCGGTTGTTGGGGATGCTAATTGCTAAGTACAATTGCCAATTTGTGACCTATGCAGGCTTTGAAATCCTGGCTTTCCCATGCAACCAGTTTGGTGGGCAGGAGCCTGGTACCAACGAGGAGATTGTCCAGTTTGCCTGCACACGCTTCAAGGCTGAGTACCCCATCTTTGACAAGGCAAAGCTCTAGTCTTTTAGCTGTTTCTCCTCAACCAGAGTAATGCATAGGACTTAGGAGTAGTATATAGTTGTCTCAATGCAAAGATACAGTTATCTAACTTAGCAGGATGATGTGAGGATATCAGTGATGTGTGATGATCCTAAGAGGCCCATGTAGAATAGTCTGTTTATAGAGTAGTACTGACATCTATCTCCTATTGCTTGTCAGGTTGATGTCAATGGTAACAATGCTGCACCCATCTACAAGTTCCTGAAATCTAGCAAGGGTGGCCTTTTCGGCGACAGCATCAAGTGGAACTTTTCGAAGTTCTTGGTTGACAAGGAGGGACGTGTTGTGGATCGCTATGCTCCAACTACTTCACCTCTCAGCATTGAGGTAAACTTTCAGCGCTGCAATTCACATTTGCTGCAAGCGCTTAACTAGTATGCTATTGTGATATCATTATAATGTTTTTCTATAATCTCTGCAGAAGGATATCAAGAAGCTGCTTGGGAGCTCTTAAACAGTGTATGGCTAGAAGACTGTATAAAAACCTGTATGAGCACTGGTCTGAGCGCTAAAATATATAATAATGTTGTGTTAATAAAGTAGTGCTCCGTATTTGAGAGGCTGCAGTACCCGTTCTATTTTCCTTGCATGCACTCTGTACTTGTATATTCCCTTCGAATGAATTCCAATGCTGTATCAGTTCGCTGCCCCATTTTCGTGTGACTAGCCTGCTAATGGGTTGGGAATTCCTATTTATCTGTCCACAGATTTCTTCCCCAAAAATCTGTCAAATTTCTAACCATTGGATGCAAAATCTAGGTTGTAGACCTCTCTCCGTTAATAATGCATGACGCATTGACATTAAAAGGTTTTTGTTAGTTGTTACTTCATTTTTTTTTTGTCTATTTCAATACAATGGTTTTACAGAAATTTTCATCGTAAACTTTCAAGTGGCGTGTTTTCCAATTTCAGTGGTCCTGACCTTCGCTAAAGTCACCAGTTGTCTCTTATTTCTAATTTTGTCTGTACTTTGCTTTTCCCCCTTTTTTCCGACTCACTCTAATAAATATAGTGGCAAAACTCCTGCCGTCCTTTAAAAAAAACTTCTAGACTTTTACATAAGTTTTCCTCAAAATATACTCTCTCAAGAAATGGTTGTTTGTCAAAAGTAAAGTATTCATCATGGTATAAAAATACCTATTGTATAAGGCCTTGTTTAGTTCCAGCGGTATAAAGTTTTAGGGTGTCACATCGGATATTTCATGAGATGTCGGAAGGGGTGTTCGGATACTAATAAAAAGGCTAACTACAGAACCCGCCTGTAAACTGTGAGACGAATTTGAATTTATTAAGACAAATTAATCTGTCATTAGCACATGTTTACTGTAACACACCATTGTCTAATCACGGACTAATTAGGCTAAAAAATTTGTCTCACAAAATACACGCAATTTGTGCAATTAGTTATTTTTTTAGTCTATATTTAATACTTTATGTATGTGTCCAAACATCCAATATGATAGAGTGTAAAGTTTTAGGGAGCAACTAAACAAGGCCTAAATAATATAACAGGCTATGTTTTGCACTGGTCCTCTATTTTTCTCCTCCGGTGTATGACCCTGGCGTTAGATCCATCAAATAGTCAACATTCGACCTAGTTCCATTACTCTGAAGATTTTTCTCCGGTATGGCCCGTTAAATAGCCGATACTCGACCCAGTTCCGTCAAGTAGTGAGTCTGTCTCGATACCAGTTCGCCCCGAGGCCCAGAACATAGTAATACGAATTTTGAAGCCGCTATTTCCAATATGGCGTTTTTTATTACATTAATAATGATTTTGCAAAGCTAAGTTACTCTTACAACTTACAAGGCAAATACTATTCGCACTCTCTTATGTCATATCGATTCACCACGAGAACTCAAATGAAACTAGACTAGAAATAGTGAAATACGCATTTCATCTTGCTATGTAAGCGACGAAGTCGTCGAGGTCCTTGCGCGAGGACCCGCCCTCGGCCAAGGAGGCGCGAATGGACTCCATGAGCTCCTTGGCCCTGTCCCGCACCGCCAAGCCTTCGTCGCGTGCCATCACCTTCTCGATCACCTCGCAAATGGCTTCCGCAGGCGTCACAGCACCGTGTTGTTCCCATGACCTCACCAGGATCCCAGCCTTGAGGAACTTGCACACGAGCTCCGCCACCAGAGGCTGGTCGGAGTGCATGGGCCAGGCGAGCATCGGCTTTCCGTGGCTCAGGCTCTCCATGGTCGAGTTCCAGCCGCAGTGGCTCATGAACGCTGCCGTGGCGCCGTGCGCCAGGATCTCCAGCTGCGGCGCCCACCCGGTGATCACCAGGCCGATGCCTCGAGTTTCCTCGGTGAACTCGGACAGGAACCTGGCGTGCCTACTCTCCTCCGCGGCTTCCTCCTCGTGCACCACACCGCGATCAGCGTCGCGCAGAACCCAGACGAACCGCTGCTTGCTGTCGCGAAGCGCCGCGGCGAGCTCTGCTATCTGCTCCGCCGGCAGCGACGACGTCGTGCCGAACTATGTTGCACCGATACGGGATACCGATACGGCGATACCGATACGGCGATACGGTGATACGGCATTTTCCAAAAACAAGGATACGCCGATACGGCAATTATATAAATATATACCAAAAAAATCAGAATACAGTCTAGAAAAACAATCAGCAAATAAAAATGACAAACCATAGATATTGCTAGTGCCATGAAGCATCTAAGCCATCATAGTACTTGGTTTTAAGATTCTTAGAGCACAATAATAAATATTGGTTTTTAGGTTCTTACAACACAATAATAAATATTAGGATACAGGATACAGGAGACATGACTAAATTTAAGGCTCAGTGCCAGATCCGCCTTCTTTATCTTCAAATAACATCCCTTCAAATTCTGGCTCATCCAGTGAGAGATCAGCATGTTCAAGAATGCCAGCACCAGTAAAGGCTGCCGAGAGGATGGGCTCCAATTTGAGGGGTTATGGGCTGCGAAGTATCGGAAAAGTATCGGTCAAGTATCGCCTAAGTATCGGGATTTAATTTAATTATTTTTATTTCTCTATTTTCCCGATACTTCACCGATACCGTATCGGTGGCGTATCGGCGTATCGGCGTATCCGATACGTATCGCGATACCGATACGCCAATTCTGGTACGTATCGGCGTAACGTAGGTGCCGAACGACACGTACAGCACCGACGCCGGCGGTTGCTTGTCGAGCCAGTCCAGGCACTCGTGCCGCGCACTCTGTCCCGCTGCCGGCGCGGTCACGTCGAGCAGTGGGTTCATCGGCCCGACGGCGAAGACCCTCTTCCCTCGGTACGCCGGGTCCCCGGCCACCAAGTCGATGAACTCGCTCTCGATCGCGCGGCACGTGTTCGCCACTACCCCGGCGAAAGCCGGACTCTGGCCGTCCTCCTGCGTCCCGACAATATACTCGACGAACTCCCTCGGCATGCAGGCGACGGGGTGCGGAGCGTCGAGGCCGCGCGCGCGCAGGAGCTGCTGCCCGGCGTCCGTCCACGCGGCGTCGTAGGACGAGGCCACGCACTGCAGGCAGAACGCTTCGCCGTTGGGGATCCGCGCCGCCTCGGGCGCGGCGAAGGAGCTGAGGCGATCGTACAGGACGACCACGCGGCGGTGGCGCGCGGAGACCCTCGCGAGGACGGTGGCGACCGGGGCGCGCGCACCCGCGACGAAGGCCTCGCCCATCGGGATGAGGTGGGTCGGGAACGGCGAGGGCGCGGCCGGGTCCGGCGGCGGGGTGGCGTACGCGGGGACCTCGAGCTCGTGGAACTGGATGCGGCGGAGGGCGTCGTCGCCCCAGCCGTGCACGCGCGCGCGCGCCTGGCGGACGTGCGGCCCCGGCGCCGCGTAGTGCACGGGGAGACCCCGGGACGCGAGCAGCAGGGACATGTGCAGCATGCCGTTGAGGTGACCCTGCGCCGGGAACGGCACCGCCACGACGGCAACGGACTCCATGGACATTTCAGATTTGGGTAGAGCTCGTTCGAGTCAGCATGCGGTGCCTCGATTGGCTGGCTCCATTTATATACGTACTCCTATGTGGTTGTGGACGGGAACATATAGGGGGTGATTGATGCAGCACCTCCGCATGCGCGAACGCCCGCGTGTTTGGTTGGCGTATGGGACAGGCCTGCCCAGCTAGCTGCAGAAATGGCGCTGGAGCTGCCCGCGAGATGCGAACTTTTCGCTCGTTTCCACGGATGCAGGCTCGCGCGGTGCACGGCCAGATGGACGGGCCCGCGGGCAGCGACCAGAACTGCGAACGCGCATGCACGCATCCAAGCATCCAAACAGCAGCTCAGTTGGAGCAAGACACGCGCATGCTGCCATCCAAGAGCTTGTGCACGAACTCAGCCAGGCTAGCGGGAGACAGCGTCTACACATGCGAGCCAGGCACCGAAGAGAAGGAAACCAATCACGCCCATACTTACCCTTCAAGTTCCCAGATGCGACATGCCTGCACGTGCGCAGCAAGAAACTTGACCGCCGCCGCCGATGGTCAGCCTCACGTGTGTGCGTGCGACTGGGAACCAGTCTGTGGGTGAATTGGAAGATTGGGCCTCGTTTAGATTGCAAATTCGTTTAGATTGTTACGGTAGCTAGCTGCGGTAGCAATTTCGTTTGTATTTATTAATTATTGTCCAAGCGTGGACTAACTAGGCTTAAAAGATTCGTCTCGTGATTTACTACTAAATCATGCAATTAGTTATTTTTTTACCAACATTTAATACTCCGTGTATGTGTCTAAAAATTAATGTGATAGAGAGAGAGTGAAAAAACTTAAAATTTAAGAGCAATCTAGACAAGACCCTGATCTCGAATTGGAAGATTGTTAACGTGTATATCACGCATACGTCTTTTCTTCAAGTTTGGACGTCTTTTCAAGCAGTGGCGGATTTAGGATTTTACTTCAGGGTACGCCATCTAAAAAAAACTTTCTATACAATTCGGCGAATCATTTAGCAATTCAATAACAGTAAAATTTGCAACGTAATTCGGTAACAATAGTAAAATTTGCAACATGGCTCGGACAGTCAGCTTTGCGTGTTAGCCATGCACGCGCAGCTGGCAGTAAAGATGAAAACGGAACAAAAATATCCCGAACCGAACCGCATCGTTTTCTGTATTTTATCCGATCGAATTCGTATTTTTGTGTCCGACTTTATCCGTTTTTCGCTTTCGTTTTCGTATTTCAAATGTAAAAGTAGAAAACGGTTTAGACATTTTCCGACCGTTTTCTACTTTTCTACTTTTAATTCAGAATATCCCGAATTTAAAATTCAGTTTAAACCGAATTTTGTTGTTAATCATTACTATCCAAGCAACTAGGTAAAGGTAAGTGTGGAGCACTGATGTTCATTGGCCGCATTATATAGGCAGCTCACCCCCGTCGCGCCTCCCTGAGTCGTCGAGGTAGGACTAATCACCTCGCACGGTGTCGTATGCTTGCATGGCTGCATCTGGCTTCACGTGACGCTGTTATTGCATTGCATGTGACTGGGCTGATCAAAAGAGAGAGAGTTAGATAGGTCAGGCGTTGTTGCTATCCTTCTAGTCTGGTACCGATGACATCTCAAATTTTCCTCTTTTTCTTTTTTTTTTTCTTTTCTTTTTTCTCTTGTCAAAGAAACCAAATTGATAAGTCTGCTCTCTTGCACTCGAAATTTGCCACAATGACACTTATTAATTGTTATGCATTGTGGATCGGTATTCCGTATTGAATTTTCGTATACCGACCGTGTTCGACATAATTTCGCTCGAATGGGTTCGTTTTCGAAATTCATGATATTCCGTAAGTTCGCGTTCGTTTTCGTGTCCGGCTTTACCGTTTTCGCTTTCGTTTTCGTATTCAAATATAAAAGTAGAAAATGATTGAGGAGTTTTCCGACCGTTTTCGACCGTTTTCATCCTTGGCTGGCAGGTAGCAACCGAGCTGCCTAGGCGGATCCTTGATCTCTCGATCACAACTGGTCGCGTATTCGTAGCCTGGGGAGGATTGAAGAATCGAGACAGCGGCCCGGTGAGACTCTGTCAGTCCATAGACCATAGCTCCTAACTTGCGGTAGATGAATGAACGAGGGAAGAGTGGTGCGTTGGATCCTAGAGGCCAAAGGCGTCACCGCGTCAGTCACCACTCACCAAGCCTTGCCAAGGCGTCACGACGATAGGTCCTGGAGTTCTGGATCTCCCATCCGTCTGACCGTGTGGGCGCATGGGCCTGGAAAAAGCAGCAAAGCTGCAAAGGCCATCTCGGCAAAGTTGGACTGCTAGCTTGTTGTGTCTGTTTTCAGTTCTCCAGCCTACATGTAAGTGTTCTTTTGTTTCTGTTTTTTTTTTTCAAACATAGTATATATACTCTAAACATGCTGGATCTGCAGGGTATGCCAGGGCATACCTGGTATACCCTGTAGCTCCGCCCCTGTTTTCAAGTTTGGATAGTTTCTCATGGACACAGATAGGGTAACTTTGCTCTTCAAAGTCACAACGTCCTTGTTTAGTTTTCGATTCCTACACCTAAATTCCACTATGCAAAAAGAAAATTCCTCATCACATCAAAATACCGGCACATGGAGTACTAAATATAGATGAAATAAAAAATTAATTACACAGTTTTGTTGTACTTTGCGAGACGAACATTTTAAGCTTAATTAATCAATGTTCGGACAATTTTTACTAAATAAAAACAAAAATTGCTACAGTACGCCGTGACGCGCACTATTCCAAGTTGGGTGCGCCAACTTTGGAACTAAACATGGGCAACGTAACTTTGCCATCATCTGCTATGTACATTCTATATCCAACGTCGCCAGCACTATTGCGGGTTCCCATAGAAGGCATCGGTTCATTTACTTCTTTCTAGTACTCCCTCCGTCCAACAAAGCAAAGCTTGTAATTATGGGATACGTGTCAGTCAAACTGACTTATTGACCAAGTTTATAGTAAATAGTATTAACATTTATGTCTCTAAATAAATTTATTATTAAAATATATTCTATAACTAATCTAATGATACTTATTTTGTATTATAAATATTAATATTTTTTATATAAATTTAGTCAAAGTTCAAACTGTTTGACTTCTTGAAAAACGAGAATTACATGTTTTTGTGGACGGAGGGAGTAGTTTTCTTCTTTTTCAAAGATATCCATAGCTTCTAGTTCTCTTCCCAGGGGGCATCACCTTTTAACTCCTCATGCAAATCTGCCCACCTAGGAAAATCCTCCCATTCGCATTTCATTCCCTCCTACGAAAGTAAACAACATTTTGAAACACATAAATAGTACTCCCTCAGTCTATAACTCTCTATCTTTTTAGCCTTTGGCATAGTGACAATGAGCAGCGAACTAGCAGCGAACGAGGGCCGATTTCCATTTAATGGTCGCTGGTGCAGCACGTGCGAGGAGCAGCCAAGGAGCAGCGAGGGGCCCCTTTAGTTCATATGGTAGGCAAAGGAATTTTGCAGGGATTCAAGTTTCTAAGGAATTTTTCCTTTCCTAGCCTTTGGTTCACTGAAAAAGCCAAGGAATTATTCCATAGGATTAGAGTCCTACAGGTGAATTCCATAAGAAAGAAAGCATGAGCTCAGACTGGATGGAAAAGAAATCGTGCGCGCGCATGTTCTGGCTGCGGGCTGCAGCAAAGATGAGCGCCAAAATCGCCGAGGCGCGGGACGTGGCTGAGGCGTGGAGGTGCCGTCGCGGTTCGAATGAACATCTCCACAACGGCTAGCGGCCGCATGCACTACCTGCCACCGTTGATTCGTGTTGGTCAAACCTCCCGCATGCGCTCTCCTTTCCGAGGTCTGTTTCCCTGTTCCGTCCGTGCCGCTCTTGATTCCGCTGCTTCGCACATGCTATTCCCAGCTTTTCGATCAGCATTCCCATCTCTCTCCCCCCTTTCACTCTTCCCTAGCACTTTTTTCTCGTTTTTCTATGCCCACCGCCGTACACCCATCCCTCCCGTCGCTCACTTGAAAAGTGCACTGTACTAAAAAAAATTTCTCCGTCACATCAAACTTTCGATACATGCATTAAGTACTAAATGTGGATAAAATTAAAAACTAATTGTACAGTTTGGTTGTACTTTGCGAGACGAATGTTTTGAGCCTAATTAGTCAATGGTTGGACAATTATTACCAAATACAAACGAAATGCTACGGTGTATTTTGGTACATCAAAATTTGGATCTAAACACAGCCATTATTCAAATCAATTTTTTTATACCCTGCTCGGCCGATGTACTTCGTATTTGCTTCATTCCAAATCCACCATTCTTTCTAAAACCATCATTTCTGGTTACTCAGACCCTCCCTCGATAAAGTATTTTTCACGTTTTTTCAATTCAATTTTCCAAATATTTTTTCCAAGTATTTACTTAGACCATTCATGGTTGTTTCAATTTTATTATCCCCTGTCACTTATCTTTATGTTGTTGTTCTCTATTTTTTCCACTATATATCTTTGATTTAGGTCTCCTCACTTTTCTTAATTTAGATTTTCTGTGTGTTACATGCAGCCTTTGTTAATATCCACCTCTGGACATGATTTCCCACAGTTTCTTTCTTTTTCATCATTTATCTAGTAATTTTTGAAAATGTACATTTTCTATCATTTATCTCGTTCTAAATCACTCTTATTTTTTTCATCCTCGTAATGCATAAAATAAAATGTATATTGTCCAAAAACTTTGTCATATTTGTATTTCCCCCCATATCTTCCTAATTAATTCCCAATCTAACACCTTTTTTATATTTACAATCGCAACATTTTTTCTGCAGTTTTGCAACCACTGCACATGAGCTGGTGTCAAATGGTCGTAAAAGGAAATTCAAACATGTCTTTTTTCGCAGAACCTTTTTTCAGCATGTCCTTTGTATTTTTTCTAGATTATATTTATTTTAAATGATTTGCTTCCTCAAAGCCACTCCTATGTATCGGATGTCATAATTTGGTACCTATTTTTATATTCACGTGTACCTATTTTTATATCTTGTTACATTAATAATAAAAAGGCACACGCAACTACTAGTATTACCATAATTTCAGTGTACATGATAAAATACACAACTGTGCACCATACATATTTGCAGGACACCACACCGACCCTCGTTAAGTGGTCTTTGTTACAGTGCAATGAAAGTTCCAATATGTTATTAAACTCCCGTACATGCCAAAATATACCATACTTCGCAGCAGATAGTTTTTGCTTATATTTTGTTTTTTACATCACATAATGTTTTATTTTTGTACGAGTAGTATTTTTGTACTTTACAATAGAAGAAAAAATCTGCTAAGATTGTATTTTAATTCAATATATATTTTTTTTCTAATATTAACTTATATTATTAATACCATGATGATCATAAAATAAATTATAGCTTTTAAATTTTATAGAAAATGATAAAACATAAATAGATATGTATTCAATCCATTATAAATTATAAGACATTTTATATTTTCTAGATTTATAGCTTTTGCTATGCACTTAGAGTCTTAGATATACACTATGTCTAGACACATAGTAAAAGTAATAAATTTGAAAAAACCCAAACGTCTTATAATTTGAAATGGAGAAAGTACCACCCCGTTATCTTCTTCCACAATCTTTGATACGTTTCTCTTTGTTCCATCCACCTTCCTCTAAATGCCGGTATAGTGAAGAGTTCTTTCGTCCTACTTCTGTTACTTAATTGATCCAGACTTATAACCAAAAAATTTATACAAGTTGGAACTGCTTGCGTCTAGCGATGGTGGATAAATGGTCTGATTCCAATATGTATTTGGGTCGCAACCTTCATGACCTGGACTCATGACCCACGTTCATGTAAGTTACTAGTTAAGTGATGATACGGAGTCTAATTCCTATACTTATTGGGTTACATAGCAACGCACAGACACGTTTGCTAGTATAAAAGAATTGTACTTCCTCAAAAAAAATGAAAATCTCGCTTCCAAAAGTCAAACAATCTAAAATTTAACTAGATTTATGGAAAATAGTATGAACATTTGTATCTTTAAAACATTTTCCTGTGAAAATATATTTCATGATTAATTTAGTGATACTCATTAGGAATTATAAATATTGCTCAGTACGTTTTAAATTATAAGACGTTTAGGCTTTTCTACATAACCGAGCCGGAAAGGATCAATAATAGTTGCATGGTTAACTCCAACGGTACAACATTTACCTAATAAAAATCGTTTGAGGCTCAGAGCAATGTAAAAGCTCATTACATTTATAGAAAGTAGGAAGGATAATATAGCAATGTTTTTAAGAGAGATAGGTAATAAATTGATAGGTAATAAATTCAAGAAAAAAAGGTAAATTCCTTTCAATTTCCGAGAACAACATTTTTTGGGTAAACTTCTCTCAAATAACAAAGACTGGTTGAAAATGCCACATCAATATCACATAGGATATCTTAGACAATACTTGCTCATCAATTGATGATTTTTTGGCTGCATAGATAGTTAACACAAAGCTTATATAGTACATAAGTATATTCTCAAGTGTACTTATATTAGTAGTAGAAGCAACAGCGACGGCATCGGCGGCAGCAGACTGATGGAAGAGATAAGATTTTTAAAATAGAAAGGAAAAAAAATTGAAAATAGCAACATTTCTTCAGGTGATGTGACTGTTTAAGTGTCCAAAATGCATGTCTGTTTGAATAAAGTGAGTAATAATGCCTCTGTCTCAAGTTAAACCTCGTTGCTTGTACCCGTTGCTATAATATGTATGTCTTATGAATTGGATTGTACCCGTTGCTTGAACACATATAACTCAAACTCTTGAAAATGATACAAGGTTTGCAAATAGAAAGAATTTTTACTAATTATGAAAAAATATAATAAATCTATTTTGATATATAGATGTTAATATTATTTTATATAAACTTCAACAAATTTAAAATTGATTGATTTTATAGAAAGCAAGATGTGCACAATGGAGAGAACACTTCTCTTGTTCTAAATTGTACTCCCTCAGTCAAAAAAGAATGTAACTATTAAATTTATGCTAGTTAAATAAGTTGAAGTTTAACCAAATTTATATGAGTAGCATTAACATTTACATCCCCAAATAAGTTTATTACAAAATAGTCCTTTTACAATGGTTGGAAACGCTGACGCTTCCTGATGCCGATCCAAAATAGTTATTTTTGTTGATTTTATTCGTCCAAGGGCATTATGGTCATTGCACTGCCCCCACCCCCACCCAAACCCCACGTCGAAGCCGGAGGGTCACCTCAGGCAACGCGAGGCTGCCTGCCCTCGCCCTGGCCGTCGCCGGCGCCTTGCTCTCTTCCTCGCCCTTGCCATCGCTCTCGCTCGTCGCGGCAGCTGCCCTGCCCTCGCCCCTGCCGTCGCAGCGCCGTTCACGTGGACCTCTAGACTCTATCGTGGCTGCCGACGTCCGCCGCATCGCGAACCTCCACCCTGTGATGCGGCTCCTGATATCCTCCGCGTCGGTGTCCCCGACCTCTGCGGTGGCCGTCGGCGTCCTTCGCATCAGGATCCCCGCCCTCCGCCGTCACAGCCGATGGTGTCCTCCGCATCAGGATCCCTGCCTCCACCGACACTGCCCTATCGCCTCTGCCCATCCAGGTATAATCTATGCACTTCCCCATAACACGTCCATACACGCTGCTTGCGTTGTTGCCCATCTCTAACAAGATTGAAATTCAGTCAGCTGCTGCCTCAACTATGGTTATGTCACTGTCTTCTGGAGGCAATTTGTTCTAGGGTTATGGATCTAGAGGATTCTTGTTCTGATTGGAATTAGAAACTCGTGTATCTGAAAAATGTTTGATTTCTGTTTAGTTAAACCCTAGAAATAAAATGTTTATCTAACTATATTATTTGAATTATTCATCCCAAACTATAGTACTTAAGAAAATATTCATCTAACTATAGTACTTAAATCACACACTTTAACTATACTACTCCAAACATTATTTTTATAATTATAGATTTACCGTTTTACCGTGTATTTGACTATCTGTTTGATACCTTGTTGGCTCTAGATATAAATAAAATATGAATAGCACAAATAATTTTGAGACTAGTCAGATGACTTTTTTCTTTGGCTTTGGCTGCAGGTTGTGACTATTGCTGTGAACTAATGAGAAGAATAGATATGTTCTAGAAAGGTGGAGGACCCCAAATAGCTAGTGTGGTGTCTTATGGTATACCAAATAGTGCATTACTTACTAAGGATAAACTTAGGAAAAGGAGATTGCTAAAAGGTGATTGTTGGCTGTTTTGTTCTAAAAAAGGAGACAATTAATCAACTTTTTTTGTGGCTTGACAACTTAGTCTAATGGTGGGGTGTTAAATTTTAACAATTAAAAAGCTTGTTGCAGTTTGACAAAACTTAGAAATGATTTGTGTAGTCAGACGATAGTTGGGTGCCAAGGTATGGACTATGGACATACTCTTGCACTAGGTGGCTGCAATGGTGAAGATAATCTAGCTGATTTGGTATAAGGAAGAAAAACGTGATTTCCTGCAACAATACACCATGTTTGTAAACACGTTGTCAAAACTGTACCTATGTACACAATTGGTACATTTCGTATCAAAAGAGGAACAAAGCTAATGTGATATGTAAAAAAGAATGAAGGGAAACGAGAATGATAATTGTTTTATAATAAAATTTAAATGCTATAAAGTTAAGTATTATTTCAGAGCTGATGGAGTAGTTTGAGTAGCCGAATCCAAAAAAATTTGCAAACTAAACACCCTCACTATTTGCATACCCGGCTCCCTGCAGTGCCATCTGTTTGGTGTGTTTAGTTCCGTGAAAAGGTGTAAAAAAAGTATTGTAGCATGTTTTGATTTTATTTGGTAAATAGTGTACAACCGTTGACTAATTAGGTTTAAAACGTTCGTCTCGCAAAGTACAACCAAGCTGTACAATTAGTTTTTGATTTCATCTACATTTAGTACTCCATGCATGTATCGCAAATTTGATGTGACGGGAATCTTTTGTTTGTACAGTATTTTTTTTAAAGGAAGTAAACACAGCAGTTGTCGCCTGTTGTCATGTCTCGTCCGCCAGCAACAACGCCTGACACCCGCCACTACATTTAACTTTTTTTTATGAATACATCATGAATTTTTTTACTGGTTGTCCGACGGCCTAGTGCTTTCTAGGACGGAGTACATGGAGCTGAAAATTTTTGATGGTAGGACGGGCACAGCAGTATCTCTATCTCTGTACTTCTAAACGCGAGCCAAGCTCGCGCTGATGGAGCTGGCTACATCGCCCGTAAATTTTGGGACGTCGGATCTCGATTGGACGGCTCGAATCACGTGAAAATTGCTTTTGTGGACACTGTTTATCTACAAATCCTTTTCTGTATTTTACTGTCATTTTCACAAATACGGAAACTAGACTCTTTTCCTTTGCAAATAAATTCTAAAAAATTCATAAATAGACAAACAAATCTAGAACGTATCTAAATATTTTTCGCCTCTTCTTTGTCATAAAAAAATGAATACTCCATGACACCTACTGGTTATTCTATTACGTCTATAAATAATTGCTAAAACCTACGGTAGCCAAATCTCTAAATTATAAAACATTGTTCCAAAAAAAGTGGGGTCCAAGCAACATAAACGCATAACAAACTGCCTCAAAATGCTAGACACCCTGCATGCTAAAAAATTAATCAATAATTGATCTATGCTCCTACACAACCGGTTCCATCTCATGAGGCCGCGCAGCAACGCCGCGCCTGGTTTCTGGTGGCTACCACAATAAAGTAGTACATGGAGCAGGAACTCTTTTTTCTAGAGTACTCATGGACCGTACTTGATGTGATTTTTTTAAATATGACAGATAGCACTTAGTAGGCAAAGTCATCGACAATCTCATCGTATGCAATCTTGAACTTTTTAAATATAATCTAGAGAACACAAATATATCAGTATTGCTATACTGAGAATTCATATATCAGTATTGTCATACTAAGAATTCGAATTGGAAATTGTTTAAGGAGACAAAATATAGGCATCAACTGCCATAAGGGCCTTTGTCAAATTTACCAAGAGGGAAATATTATTTAGGAAACATCTTTTAATCGAACATGCGGGACAACCGCGGGTCATTAAATGCCGACTAAATGTTACTGTCAAGGGCAACATCCCAAAAGTAGTATTTTCTGCCCAACAGGAAGTAGTATGAGTTTGGTATTTACAGGTTCAAACTATTCGAGTAGCCATATAGATTTGGAAAGAACATGTTTTGTTTTACAAAATTGAAGCCAGGAATATTCTAATATTCTAAAAAAAAGTAGTACATATCAGTAGGAGATATGATTACATAGTACTTCTACAGTAAATATGACATCAGTTCAACGAGGAGGATTTCAGAACCAAATCTAATTCAAGAAAAATTAATAAAAACTTATTGTATGTAGAATAGAGTACAAATTTACAAGTGTACCTAAAACCTAACATAAGGTAAAATCTTACAAGAAGAAAAAGCTAGAATGTTTAGTTTGAACCAGACAAAATTAAGGAAGTTCTATAAACCAATTCTACTCTCATGGAAGAACACATTTGATAAATTGTATAGTGATTAAAAGTGAATTCTCTGTTAACTCTGAAAATGAAATAAGTATAAAAAAATGTTTAAGAAAAGGGAAATCTTTGTAGAATATAGACATGAAATTTCTACCAAATGAATTTACCGTAATAACCAATAATATTAAATACATTATTCAGTGTCCACAAGAATGACGTTGCAGCATAAATAAACATTACGCATGCTAGTGATAATATATGGATTAATTTCTGTGTAGGAAACAATTGATAGGTTAATGACAGTGAGGAAACATTACGCATGCTAGTTTTAAAAAGAAAGAAAATAGTTTGTGTAAAGAAGGTTTCCCTGGGAAGGGCTGAGGAAAGCGAAGGTGGGGTTGGATGTGTCGTGTACAGTAAAGAGGACGCATGTGCAGCGGCGAGTGCAGTGATGGAAAAGGACATGACTATTCATTAGCACGATAGCACTTTTCCACCACACTGGGGCCTCGTTTAGATGCTGAAAAAATTTCAGCACGATGAATAGTACCACTTTCGTCTTATTTGACAAATATTGTCCAATCGTGGACCAACTAAGCTCAAAAGATTCATCTCGTGATTTCCAACAAAACTGTGTAATTAGTTATTATTTTTACCTACATTTACTACTTCATGCATGGGTCCAAAGATTGATGTGATGGAGAGAGAGTGAAAAATTTCTAACTTTTCATGTGCATCTAAACAAGGCCTGGCACGAAAAGAACTGGAGCAGATAGGGGAAATCACAATAACAAGGCCATGGATGGCAAAAAAAATTTTTTTGCTTGAAAAGTGTCGTAGCTTTTCGTTTGTATTTGGTAATTATTGTTTTACTATAGTTTAAGTAGGTTTAAAATATTCGTCTCCTAAATTACAGATAAATTGTACAATTAATTATTTTTTATTTATATTTAATATTCCATACATACATATAAAGATTTAATGTGATGGAAAATCTTGAAAAGTTTTCAACTTTTCACCCGAACTAAATAAGGCCCAAGTGATTTAGGGTTGATCCCTGCAATTTGTTGGAGTTACAGTTACTCCGTAGTGATGTGAGCAGTAGCTGGGATCACGCAATATTGGACTCGGTGCCCACGAACAGTGAGCTAGGTTTCAGAAAAAGGGGCGCTGGGAACGAAGTGTTTGCTCGTGTGGATGAGTGCACCGTGATGGGCATTGCATTGAGCAAACAGATGCTCCGGTTAAATGGGTAGAGAAGGTAGCAAGCAGATAATGGGAGAACTAAGCGTAGTTTATATTGAAAAAAAAGAACGGGACAACACCTATGACAAGTTAATTTATCTAGAGTTCGTCATGTACATACGAGGGAAAAGCTGAGTGCAAATTCATAGTGCATTTCAAGAGGATCATTTTTTAGGCAATATGCATAGTACTAATCACGTATTGATAAGTTCATAGTGCATTTCAGGATGATCATTTGTTGGGATTATGACAAGGTGATGAAAAATAGTAGTGGTGGTACGGTGGTGGTGGTGGTAGTAATAGTAGTATAGGTGGAATAGAATAAATTAATGAGTGAGATTGTAAATGTTGACAAACATGATGATATTGAGCAAGACAGATGGTGTGACAAAATCACAAAAGTATTGGTGAAGTTGATAGTGGATTTGGATAGGCAAGTTAGTAATGGTGAATAGTAGAATCCGCATAGGTGATATTTGGAGAGGCTAGTAATTTATCCCGGATAGATGATATTGGGTATTTTCCAATTATTATTGTGATTAGTGTCGAGGTGGCATTATATGAATATTTATTACATATTACTACTAAAGTGGTGTAGATAAGTGCCGAAGTGGAATTATATTTTTAGTGCCTAGTTGGTCTTATACAAATAAGCCAAAGAAATAGAAAGAAGTGGCAAAATGTATTAAAAAAAAGACAAATGAAAAGAAAAAGGACATGTACATAGTGAGCCATATACGGATGTTTGAAAGATTAAAATTTTATCGAATAAATTTAAGGATGGTATATAAAATTAAAGAAACTTAAAGAGGAAGGGATGATAATGATAGTTCAAAAAAAATAACGTGTTATATTAAATAACTTTTGGATAATAATGAATAGTGAGGTGCAGGTGGTTAATTCGCTGAGGGAAATGATCCGCATCCAACCTTATTATTATGTTTTTCTAAATATGGAAATTTCGACTCAAAGAAAATTTTTATTGAATAATTCAACGTTTGGAAAATAAAAGGAAAAAGATAAATGGTGGTGAACTTAGAAACGAGAGCTGGATGAGAGGAAAGAGAACAAACACTGTAGAAAAATGTTAGCATGTTCGATTGAGATTATCAGTCAAATCAGTCAGACTAACAAACCGACCAGCACAGCCAGCAAATGAGGCGAGAGCATGGTGCAGGTTTAGATTGCGATGTAGTGTGTCAGGCGGCTGGTGGGGCCTACAGGGATGGGAGATGTGGCAGGAAGATGCGACTGACAGCAAAGACCCTGGTACGAGAAACGAGAAGTTGGACCGCAAGAAAGAGGTACAGTGAGGATTCCATAAGGGCACGTACAACGGGTCTCTTCGATCCGTCTCCGTGATGTATTTTTTTGCAAAACGAACCTCGCCGACACGAAGACGGAGGCCTCGTCGTCTCATGAGGCGACGGGAACGGCTCGTGGCACGAGGCCAAGACGCCGGCTCCAGCAGCGTTGTACGGAGACTTGATGGCGCACGGACCCTGTGTGCCTTCGCTCGCGCCGGTGTCGTGACCTTCCACAGCCCGCCGACGAGCGTCCGATCTCTTCTGTGTGCGATAGCACGGTGGCCTCCTGCCTGCCCGCAACCTCGGTGGCCGCCCCTCAAGGCCCTAGCGCTCGTCGCCGGCCGCCCGCTCGCAACCGTAGGGACTACCGCCGGCCGGCCCCGAGCCTCCCGCCGCTCGCCTCCGAGCCGTAGATGCGTGCGCGCCACCGTCCGAGCTTGGGCCGACAGAGCTGGTCCAGCTGGAGCAGCCGCCGACGGAGACGGAGCTGGAGCAGCACCAGATACGCGTGGCGGAGGCGAGTGCCGTCAGCCGTGCGTGGCGGCGCGTAGCGATGCCAGGCGGGTCGCCGAGCGTCCGCAGGACGCGGTGGTGGCCAACGTCCGCGCTCCGTCCAGATGCAAGAACATGCGATGTTTCTTTCTTTCTTTTTTTGACAGCAACACACGAATATTTGGTTGCTACATGAAACTGTATCTGAGCAGGAACAGTGAACAAGCTCAGATACTTTAATTATTTAGTCATATTTTGGTTATCTATTTTGATGATATGCTTTGAGAAATATACTATTAGAATCCCTAAAAAGTTCAATGCAACACAATGCTATACAAAGTGATATGCATGATTGATTTTTGCTCCATATAAAACATTAAACACCTTATAGACGACTCTTTGTCTATGAGTTGTACGACATGTTTTTTTAAGTGTTTCTGCACTATATTCGAGGCTTTTAGAGACAAGAGGTCGTTTATAGGTTGTACATGCCCTAATGTATTGTGATATTTTGTAGTGCATTTCAAGAAGATGGTTTCTTGCAAAGTTGGTATGAAAACAAAATTTTAAAATGATGACAGTGGGATATAATAAATTAATTTTTCTGAGGGAATGTAACAAATTATTGACGTCCAATGATAAGGCAATATGAGAGAGAAGGTCAGTGATATTGAATATGTTGAAAAGTTGATAAGGTCTCGTTTAGATGACAAAAAAATTTGTCCGAAAAGTGCTGTGACTCTTTGGTTTGTAGTATTTTATAATTATTGTCTCATGGTCTAAGTAGGCTTAAAAGATTCATCTTTCAAATTACAGACAAACTGTATAATTAGTTATTTTTTTATCTATATTTAATGCTCTATGCATACGTGCAAAGATTTGATGTGACGAGGAATCTTGAAAGTTTTTAACTTTTCACCCCCAACTAAACAAGGCCTAAGATTGAAACAAATATGGTACGGACAAATATTTGTCAAGATGACAGTGAATTTGAGTAGGATCGGATGAATTGTTGTGACAAAACTTCTGCACGAATTTTCAATATTTAAGGGTGCAGACACATTGATAATTAGAATTATTCAACCTGCCGTGCTTAGATTTTACTAGATTCTAGTACATTGAAGTATTAAAACGAGTGGTACTCGTTAGGAATTATAATATTTTACTGTGAAAATAGTATGAACATTTGTATCTCAATAATTTAACTAGATTTATAGAAAATAGTATGAACATTTGTATCTTTAAAATATTTTACTGTGAAAATATATTTCATGATTAATTTAGTGATATTCGTTAGGAATTATAAATATTACTCCATCCGTTTCAAATTATAAGCCGTTTAGGCTTTCTAAATCACCGAGAAGAGTTCATATTTTCAATCAAGTGTTTATCATGAAAGGATCAATAATAGTTGCAATGTTAACTCTAAAGGTATAACATTTATCTAATAAAAATTGTTTGACACTCAGAGCAATGTGAAAGGTCATTACATTTCTAGAAAGTATGAAGGATAAAGATTCAACGATCTATACTAGTGTTTATAAAAAAACCATCTATACTATAGCAATGTTTTTAAGAGCAATAAGTAACAAATTTCAAGAGGAAAGGTAAATTTCTTTCAATTTCTGAGAATAACATTTTTTGGGTAAAATTATTTCAATTAATAAAGACTATTTGAAAATGCCACATCAATATCACATAGGATATCTTAGAGAATACTTGTTACCAATGATTGGACTTCTCGGGCCAGATGAAATTTACTCCCTCCGTCCCTTTATATCTGTCGCTGTTTGGTGTGTGCCACAAGTTTAACTCAATTTATAGAAAATACGTGCAACATTTATATCTCCAAATAAATTTATTAAAAAACTAGATTCAAAGATTTTAATATATATTTAATCAAAGTTGTTTCTCGAGAAGTGCAAACGACTGATATTTAGGGACGAAGAGAGTACTAATTAGTTCATGATTTTTGGGCTGCATAGACAGTACAGTGCCAATTTGACAAATACAGTTAAGAAAGAGTGATGGATTTTTTTCCTATAAACGCTATTATAAATTTAAGCAGTGTCATCAATGATTGACATGATTACTTGATTAGAAAGTCACTGTTAGCTGCAGAAATACGTGGCCGGGTTCCAACAGCGGCCGCAGATTTTGCAATAATTCTCCTGGGATTTAGAAACTCAAGTTAATAAACAGGTGTTCGCCACACAAATGACACGGTATATATGACATAAGGGGGTGATCTGAGAACACAAACTAAAGCAAAAGAGAAACTAGTATAAACTTCAGTGAACATGGCCTATATTTTCCTATGTGAGACTGAGACACATGATGGTCGATTGATGAATTTGACTGTCAAGGTGCTTCTGAAATACAATCTACATGCGAGAAATCTGAATATCCTCATCCACAAGTGGCATCTGATTGGATTGTATTCGATCAGGCAGAGTGCAGAAGAGTGATAACAAAAATATACAAAGATCTTCGACATATCTATTAATACATGCTCCCATATTGCCTGTTAGCAATCTGTGGAAAAAAGTTAGTAATCATAAACTAAAAAGTATTAGATATTAGATTGGAAGTTAATAAGCAAAGTAAACAAGAGGGCAAACAAGGCAACATTTTGAGAAATCTCGTGTATCTGTGGATATCTGGTGCTATGAGATGCCATGGACAAAAAAAAGTGACATTTCTTGACTTAAATTGAGGTTACTAACTAATTTTTAAAACACATACGGTCTGTGGGGAGATTAGGATCATGATACAGTTACTCAATGTAGGGAGATTAGGTCACATGTAATGGCATCCAAGAAAATGATTAAGAATTATATAAAAAGCAAAAAAAACTAAAGCAAAACATATCTGGGAGAAACTTGGAGTTAAGGACCTAGGTGGTTCAATCACAAACAGTTATAAGAAATTTCAATCTAAAGTACAATAAAAGAATACTAGACAAAATATATATATAGCAACTAGCAAGGTAAAATAGGATATTAGGTGGAGTAAGCAGTTAACTGTTTTATGAAATAACTAATACAAGAAATATAAAATTTGCTTTCTAATTAGGCAATAGAAAAAATAGCTTACAGGTACACATATATGTTTATGAACTTATTAAGTACAGACCCATAAATGAAGTTGTAGCATACGTGAATGATTTATGACTCTAATTAATAAGTCTCTCTCTCTCTTGTTTACTGAACAAACAAAACAATATGAAAAATGAAGATAATTAGAAATCTAGAACAGCTCTATCCGTAAGAAAAATGTAAAAGTGGTAAAAACTACAACCAAGAAAATAATATGTGATGGCATGAAAATAAGGATGAACGGTGGCACACATTGTGGACCCAATGAAACTAAACAAGAAATATAGCTGCTATTAGTAAGCATGTACTTGAATTAAACAAAGGTACAGGGATAGTAACCACTCGTACTCCTTCCAAACAAAAAAAAATTAACATATGTTCGAATTTTGTTCTAAAATATATGACATTCTCGTTCTCCATGCTACTAGTACGCATGTACTTGAGCTAAACAAAGGTACATGAACGGTAAACATTGAAACTCTCTCTAAACCAAAAAGATTTAACCATATAGAATTTAAATCTTGTTTCAAAAATATATGACACTCTCATTTCCCAATGCACATGTTGTGGACCCAATGGAACTAAACAAGAAATATAACTGCTACTAGTACGCATATATTGAGCTAAACAAATGTACATGATCAGTAACCATTGGACTCCCTCCAAACCAAAATATTTGACATTGTTCCAATGTACCTCTTCGGTTCTAAATTATAAGTCGTCAACAACAACAATATAGCATTTTGTCCCAAGCAAGTTTGGGTAGGCTAGAGATGAAACCCAAAAGAGACGAGAAACAGGGAGACACATAAAAGGGATATAAAGGGCACAAGACAAAAATAGGTCACGGTTCAGGCACGTTGATTGCTAATCTCCAAGCGCTCCTATCCATAGCTAAATCCTTAGAGATATTTCACTTCTTAAGATCTCTCTTAACGGACTCGTCCCAAGTTAGTTTAGATCGACCTCTACCACTCTTTACATTATCGGCCCGCTTTAGAACTCCACTACGCACCGGCGCCTCAGGAGACCTCCGTTGGACATGTCCAAACTATCTCAACCGATGTTGAATCAATTTCTCCTTAATTGGTGCCACCCCAACCCTATCCCGAATATCGTCATTCCGGACTCTATCCCTCCTTGTGTGCCCACAACACCAACACAACATACGCATCTCAGCTACACTCAATTGCTGGACATGTCGCCTTTTTGTAGGTCAACACTCAGCACCGTATAACATTGTCGGACGAATCGCCATCCTATAGAACATACCTTTGAGCTTCTGCGGCACCCTTTTGTCACAGAGGAGGCCAGAAGCTTGACGCCATTTCAACTAGCCGGCTGAAATTCTATGCCTAACATCTTCATCAATGTATCTATCCTTTTGTAGCATCAACCCTAAATACCGAAAAGTATCCTTCTTAGCCACCACTTGCCCATCGAGGCTAACGTCTCCCTCCTCATGTCTAGTCGCGCTGAAATCACACCTCATGTACTCGGTCTTAGTCCTACTAAGTCTGAACCATTTCGACTCTAACGTGTGCCTCCATAGTTCTAACTTCCTATTAACCCCTACCCTACTATCGTCGACTAGCACCACATCATCAGCAAAGAGCATACACCAAAGGATATCACCTTGTATGTCCCTTATGACCTCATCCATCACCAAAGCAAATAAATAAGGGCTCAAATCTGACCCCTGATGCGGTCCTATTTTAATTGGAAAGTCACTAGTGTCGCCATCATATGTTCGGACAAACGTCACCACATCCCTGTACATATCCTTGATGAGGGTAACGTACTTAGTTGGGACTTTGTGCTTTTCCAACGCCCACCACATGACATTTCTCGGTACTTTGTCATATGCCTTCTCGAGGTCAATAAAGACCATGTGCAAGTCCTTCTTCTGCTCCCTATATCTCTCCATCAATTGTCGTAATAAGAAAATCGCCTCCATGGTCGACCTACCAGGCATGAACCCAAACTGATTTTGGGTCACATGTGTCACTCTCCTTAGACGATGCTCGATAACCCTCTCCCAGAGCTTCATCGTATGACTCATCAACTTAATCCCACGGTAATTAGTATAAGTCGCTTTGAATTTTTTGGTTCATCCATTTTTTGTTATGTATCTAGATATTTTATTTATCTAGGTACATAACAAAATGGATGTAACAAAAAAATAAAGTGACTTATAATTTAGAACAGAGAAAATACATGACGCTCATTTTCCCGCTACTAGTACACATGTACTTGAGCTAAACAAAGGTACATGAATGGTAACCGTTTGAACTCCCTCCAAACCAATATACTTAACATTATAGAATTAAATTTTTACTTGACCTAAGGGCACAACAATGGTTAGTGTTAGTTATTAGCTCTAAGCTAATTTCTTCAATAGTACTAACTTTTAGCACATAGCTTTTTACAAGAATAGTCTCACATCATACTTTTACATAACTTTGAAATGTGCGCAAGAGTTTAGCTCTTGATCAAGAGCTACATATCTGTTGAAATATGAGAAAAATGCTTAGAGGTTGCTTAAAGTTTGATTGTTGTAGGTGTCCTTGTGGGATTCAAGTTTTCTTGTCCAAAATACTTGACATTCTCATTTGCCAATGAACCTTTCTCTTATTCCAACACATCTTTTTTTCCCAATACTCGTACATCTCTATCCCTATTTCAAAATGTATTTTCAAAATTGATTTGAAGTCATTCATAATTGCATTCTTTCAGGGACAGAGGTAGTACTAATTTATATGTTACTAGCTATAACAAGCCCACGATATGCTCATATATAACCATAGAAAACTATACTTATCATCTTTTCCCATCATGCCTGTAACACCCTAGGTGTTTGTCACTCATTAAGTAGTGGGTTTGAGCTCAAACATGACAGATTAAGTGGAGACGACAATGTCAAGGTCAACCTATGGAGAGGAGCCTAACCTAAAGTTGGATGTGTCACCATTGCTTTACATATAGGCCCCCTTTTCAAAATATATGCTTGGGTGGTGTTATGGCAATATATTCATGTGTCTCACCTTAGTACCTATCTATGGTGACCCCTGGAAAAGTTTCATGAAGTTTGGAATCAAAAAGTCACATGAAATGATAAGTTATATGCTTGTTTGGATTATAACTGAAACATGCCTTACATCCCATGGGAACTAGTGTTTGTGCAACATACAATGCAACATGTGCAACACATCTTGGACACATGTGGAACACCCTAGTGGAACATGGGTAGCATGTATCTTGAAACAACCACATGAAATGACTATAGCATTTCACTTGAGTTCTATGTTTCAAGGCATGTGAGGCCTGCACTTTTGTGCAACCTATGCATGGTGAGTATGTTGGCCTCTACAACACCTTAATTACACTTAGGACACTTAATGGAACAATGTTCATGTTGATCATTTCGCCTAAATGTGCTTCTAAGTGACGGTTGACCATGTATGGACCCTAGAACCCTTTTGTTTGACCATTTCAAAAGTGGGACCTAGAAGCTTTGCATGACTGTGCACCCTTTAACAAAGTTGTAGAGAATTTTATAAGGAACAAACTTTGTTTAAGAGTCAAGTCATGAAAATGGGTGGAACATGCTCAAAAAGGGCCCACAGATTAGAAATGAGGCTGAATTCAGCACTTAGACATTTAAAGCCTCGATTTTCAGTGTCTTCGACATTGGCATGTCACGTTCTCCAAAAATTGTTAAGTAACATGGGTAGGTCCAAATGTAAAAGTTGGAGCTCACATGAGGGGGAAGGCCATACAAGAAGATGGCATAAGTTGCATTTCATTTTGGCCATCAATTCTTGTAGTTGTTAATCACTGTCAACTCACTGACACTGCCAACTTGGAGATGCATTAGCTGCTAATCCAATGTTCAAATGGCCGAGCACCCTTAACAAAAGTCGGAGAGCATGCTGTGGTCAACAACTTTGATTCAAGGCCCTTGGCTCAAATCTGACCAGAGACGGCCCAAAAACGGCCTCCAAGACGCCCTAAACTGAGCTCGCCACCTGTTCGTCGATATGCCGACGTGCCGACCATGCACAACGACACGCGCCGCAGCTCCCTGCGACCTTGCCGCGTGCCCCCTGCCTCTATCACGTGTGGAGTGGAGACCCCGAGTACCAGAGCGCCCTCATTTGCCTCTCTGCTTCCCTCCTCCCTCGCCTCTGCGTCGCACGCACGCGCCGGAGCGCGTCGGCAGCCATGGCCGACGGAGCAAGCTCCATGCCGCCGCTGTTCCCTTGCTTCCATGCTCCCTCGCGCCGAGCTAGCACCACCACCAGTTCCGCCGCCTTCTTCTCCCTCCCGCGCGCACCTCGGTCGGCCGGCTCGTGGCCGGAGCACCGCTGCCGCTTGTCGTGGCCGCCGGTCACAGACTGCTGCCGTGGTCGCGTCACCTCGGGCCGCCTCGGGCCCAGCCGAGCTGTCCCCTAGACGCGCGCGGACGTGGTGATGCTCCCCCTCCACTTCCCCGTCACCGGCGAGCCCCCTCCGGCCGGCGACGACAAGCTTCGGCCATCCTCTGCTCTGTTTTTCCGACCAGGGACCTCGCGCAGCAATTCGACTAAAGGTAGGGGTGTAACTGCGAAGTCAGTGACTCAGGTGAATAGTGCCGTAAGGACTGGTTTGTAATTATTTTGCAGGAACTTTGGAAATTCATAGTAAATCGTAGAAAATTCGTAAAATAGTAAATGAGGACTTTTTGGAATCCTTGTGAAATTGTATATGCAGTGGATCTATAATATAGCATGTTTTATTTTAAATATTTTGTGGTAAAAATAGATTTGTGCAGTAAGGTTGTAATGCTAGTTGAATTTGTTATTTTTCATAACTGTAGATCTAGGGCTCCAAATGAAGTGAAATTTTTGTGACATGCTACTCATATGATAGTTGATGTGTGATAAAAATTTCATGAGTATTGGATGAAGTATGAGTGAGTTATTGGTTTATCTTGCTCTCACATGAATTCTTGCTTTAGTAACTTGTCTTTTTCATAGAGGTTGCTATACATATCCAAATGGAGTTAAATTTGTACAGTAGACTATTGAGAGGATATGTGAGCCACTGTAATTTTTGTAGAGTTTATTGTATACTTTTGGTATATGTTCATTAAGTCACCTTATTATCTAAAATAAATTAAGAAATGCATTAAAAGAATTTAGTTGGTCATGGACACTAGGTTTTCTGGTGTTCTTTAGTCATGTGTGACATGTTGGTAAAGTTGGTTTTGTCTAATTATATGTTTGCAACATAAGTTAATAATTATTTCTTGCAAATGAGGTTTCTGGACAGATCTGGGAACTTAGCAAAGATCTTCATGATAATGTGCTTTGTTGTGAAACTTGTTTATACAAAAGTTGTAGATAATTCATGTATCTAGCTTCTGTTAAAATTTGGTATCATTTGGTCAAGTAGTTTTTGAGTTATAGATGTTTAAAGTCAGGTTCCAGATTTGGTTGCTCTCTGTTGGAGCGGATCAGATTCTGTAGTTTCATCTTTTAGACCTATTAAACTTGGGAATCATGCTTAGGTGATATTGAATGAATTGTAGAGAATTTCATAAGCTTTCCATAATGTCTTCTTTCAAGTCATTTGGATTTGTAGAACTTCAGATATGATTGTTTTACTCAGCTATTGCATAAATATCCAGAATTGTTGAAAATACATGATTGCTTGGTATTGCTTTCTTTGCTATTTTTAGCATGTTTGTTTGTGTAAGGTTACTTAAGTAATGTGATGTGCTTACGTGTCTTTACTATAACTTTATACTTGCCTTGATTAACGTGCGATGCATCACCTATTGCATTTCCTTGTATTCATGCACTTGCATCTTATATTTCATTTAGGTACGCTAGCTAAAACGCGTGAAAGATGTGGTGTTGGAGCCAAACCCAAAGACGGTGTTTGGTGGAACTATCCCGAAGATAGAAGTACTCAGCGAGTTTCATCTGACCAACACTAACTTGAGTCGGATCCCAGGCAAGCCCCGGAGCATTATAAGTCTCCTACCTTCAAAGCAATTAATTCTATATATGTTATAAGTATTGTTGCATTAAGTGGTAGGAGTTGGTTGAAAACTCTTGCTGCATTATATCATTTCTTGTCCAGATATATGAATCCTTGAATCCTACATAGACTAGGATCGAGTAGATGCTTAGCCCTGCTTTAAGCGGTAGAAGTTAGGTGATTTTCTGTCACCTGCGAGATATAGAGATATTCATATATGGCACGGTTGGTTATATTTGCTATCGTGGAATGGAACCATGTGTTAATAAAATGAAATAAGACCGGACGGGATGACGATAGTGAAGCAACAAGGCATGGAGGTCTTGGGTGTGAATCTATCCCCGTCTGAGTCGTTTAAGGACCGATTCGCTGTACGTCCTTAAGTCATGTTGAACGCAGTCTAACACTTAGTTGGCCGGATAAGTCGTTCCGACCGCGAAGCCGAGTAATGTGATTCAGGCCAGAAATCGAATGATAGGTTGCTTCTTGGAGGAGAGAAAGGATGTGCTTGGAACATTGGCGTGAGACCAAGGGGGGTTAGAGTCCCTATCACCTGGCAGAGTGTCGCCCTTGGGGTCGCGACATCATTCGGACCCGCGATTCCTGAATCATATGAAAAGGTGGCCTATGCGACCCTGGCAGGGGTCTGCACGGTGAGTGTTAGAAATACCCCTCCAGCTGGATAGGAATTCGATTCGAATCGCCGTCGCTCCCGGTTAGTGAGCACTTGACTTGAGCAGCGGCAACGTAGATTCAATTAAATTAAACTGATGGTTAATTGGATCACGATGGAAAGGTTGCCTCAATTTATACCTGCTATGGTTAATATTGTTTGCTCCTAATAAAGTGAGTGCTCTAGTACAGGTTCTAATATAGATGATAGGTTAATAATAATTAACTTGATGCTTAAGCATTAATGATTGATCATCTATATTAAGCTTTTATGCAAAATGTTGTCAAGCTAGCCCCATTTTATATCAGCCTTGCATGATCCTTGGTGTCACCTTATTTCTGGTTTCTGACGGGTAAGTCTAGCTGAGTACTTTGTCGTACTCAGGGTTTTATCCCCACTTGTTGCAGGTTGTGATGTATCATGGCGACTGCAAGAGTTGGTTGGCTCCTGCCTGAGTGGCAGAGTGTGATCATGGGCATGATCCTTCTTATTTACCTTGTCTCTAATGCTTTTATTGGGAGTCGACCGTGGTACTGGCATGTATTTGAAATAAGAATAATGTTAGTTTCAAATTACTTTGCTTCCGCTACTTTTGAACTTAAGTTGTAATAACTATGTTGAACTCCGATGTATATTAAATTATTTGTGAAATGGTTGTAACATGTGACTTGTTATGTTGAATCACTACGATCTTGGCTTGTATGTTGGTTGGTTTGAAATCCCTCATGATTTCATTGGACTACCGAAGTTATATGGGCTCAAGTGTGAGAATTTGATCACTTCGGTGTTTGTTTTTATACTTGTGCTCTTATAATTTGGACGGTTCTGTTACAATGCCATTCATCTATAGCCTTTTTCTACATTTACAACTATCCCTTTTTTTACTACTCCCTCCGTCCATAAAATAATGTAATTATCTCTTCCTGACAAGCCAATGAATTAGAACTTTAACCAAAATTATATAAAAATACTAACATTCCTGATGTAAAATTAGTATAATTAAATTAGTCATAGATTATATTTTTATAATAAATTTATTTAGAGACATAAATATTAATAATATTTGCTATAAACTTAGTCAAACTTGAGCTTCTTGAATTGGCGCGATCTTATAATCGCCTTCTAAGTTCGATCAATTATAGACTAAAAAATATCAATATTTATGATATTAAATAAAAATTATTAGATTAATTGTAAACTACATTTTCATAAAAATAATCAAGGTAGCAAAAGACATAAGCAAGCATTCATCATCAATACATGTCCAGCTTCATCTGAACTGCAACCATCTTCCAGGAGATTTTCTGCAGGGCCTCAAAGTGCTGTGCACAGGAAGAATAACCATTGGCAGAGTAATTCTCAACCTGTATTTTGCATTGTCAAGACCAACATAAGACAACACATAACCTAGCAAGTCCTTTGCAGGGAGGAGAACCTCTTGGGAATGCCCCTGAAAAACGAAGAGAAGTATTTTATACAACATGTGTCAAAGTTTTAAACTGTTCAAACAATGTAAACTAAATAGGACAGAAACAAGAAACCTGAAAACACATAGCTTTGCATGTCACACACATGCAAAAGGGTTAAAAATGAACTGCTTACAATCCTGAGAAGAGACTGGGCTCTCTCTTTCAATAACTGTTCATGTTGAAGACGTTCAAGTTCCATGTCATTAGCATGAAACCTATTCAGGGGAGCAGTGATGTAGTCACAAAGAAGAGCATACAACTTCCCCTTTAGACTAAGTTGTCCACAGACATTGTCACAGAACTGCTTTTCCTCAAGCTTCAGTGCAAAGTTCTCACAGTTTCCAATTGTCATTTCCCGCATAGCTAACACCTTCTCAATTGAGTCAACTGCTTCAATCACATTATGTTTAGCAACAGTCAAAACTCTGGGCAACACGAATGCTAAAGTCTTCCATTATCTTAAGGAGCATAGTCTTAAGATCAATTCTAATGATCTGTTCTGTTCCCTGCCAAGTTGTATGAAACAAATGGTATAAAAAAATAAAACTAAAACTTCAGTACTAAAGACATTACAGTTTTACTACAGTAGTTCTGGTGATGAAGACTGGATGACTAAATTCGTGCTACTATCAAAACTCAATGTGAACCGAAAAAATTAAGAAACAAACACATTACAGTCAACAGAGTAGCTTTGGTGTTCACGACTGCATGAATGTATTAAGTCTACTATGAAATGTCGATTTGTACTAAAAAGAGAGAAAATCTGGCTTGTCTATTAATTAAGAATTTTAAAAGTATGGTGGAATGGCACTATAATAATAATTACAAACTACTAGAAAAATAGTAGACTAAAAATACAAAAGTATAATGTACTAAGCCTTAAAGGCACTGATCTAAATCATCTAGTTGACGCATAGCGAGAGGTATGGTACATCTAGGACCAGGAATACAAACTTAAAGAATGCACAGACACATTTAGCAGTGCTAACAGTGCGAGTCCCAGAAAAAATAATAGTAAACTCAAGTTCAACCAAAAAGTTATATTTACATGGATGGTCTGATTCAGGCAGAAATCTGACTTTCAACAGCTTAGTGATTCAGGCGAAAGTGATATAAGCAGGCTTTGATGAATTTTGGCCATTATCTAAAAATTCTAGATATGTGAAATAATAAAGTATATCAACAAAAATACAATGGGACACAATTTGAAGAATAGTGGCTATTCTCACAACTTAGAAGCCAGAGACTAATGAGAGATTTCACATAGATGGACTCAGTTGATAGACTGTTCTTGCATCTTAGATGACAAACTTGCCTAAGAATTTCATTTTGGGGAGCTGAGAGTTCAACTGACCTTGACCAATGAGCTGAAAAATAGTTCGGCAATGATATCCTGTGAGAGTACAAAGGTGTCACCTAAAAAATCAAATAGCAACTATTGTGCTTAGGAGGTACAGTGCAGGACAACAGAGTTTTGAAGACAAATTCACGACAAGGGTATTGACTAAGTTAAAATTATTACATGAAAGATCGTTGTATTGGAATTTTATTTGTTAAATTGACATATCTGGATATAAAAATCTTCAGAGAACAGCTAATGATGAATGAGGTTTAAACTGATGTAAGCATAGTAATGACTACAAGGTCTTCACATCACAAGGCCAAAAATCAATGTATGCACATAGCAAAAAAAAACTATACCGCAGATTAAATTGACAATTCCAAAGTACAAAATAAATTATTAGAAATGCTAACTGAAGATACTTATTCGACAAAGAAGCATAATTAACCCTTAGCGTTATCGTTTGGATGAACTGTTAATTGAAATGAGTCATGATTAAAGTACTAGTATAAATATAATGTGCTGTGAAAGGGAGATGAGGTAGTAGCTTACCCGTGCTCTGATTACAAGTGTCTGCAGAAAATACGAGTTCACTTAAAAAAAGACCGAAGTGGATTAAATGCTAAATGGACGCGGAGTATCTGTAAAGAAATGATAGAATAAAATGTATATCAGGAATAGCGACGAGGTATTCAAAACGGAAGGCTAAAAGCCTCATCTAGCAGCATATTATAAAAAATAAAAGACAAAAGACTGAAAGACGAATCTATAACGACATAACGAATGGCAAGAATGTATTGAAATCGAAATGCACAAAGCCAGATCTAGCAGCATATAAGAAAAAAAGACATAAGACTAAATAGACAGATCTATGAGCATATAAGAATTAAAGAACAGTACCTAAACAGATAAACCAAATATAAAACGGGATGATCTCGAGAGGACTAGGAACTAAGAAACTATGACCAAAGTTAATGAAGAATGAAATGAAGAAGAATATATGGACAAAATCGGGGAAAGAAACAAAGAGGGAATCAATGACGAACCTGATGAGCGCCGGTGCCGGATTAGATTATAGAAGAGACGTGAGCAGGGATCTGTGACGACGTAGCTATGTTTGGTGTGTTGAATTAGAATAAAACAAGATCAAACTGATGGGGGATGAGAAGGGACAAAGTTCCAAGACAGGGGAGCAAAAACTTCAAATACGATTCGGAAGAACACGAAAAGCGACGGCGCAAGGCGCGATCTGGAGCGACGACGAAGCAATGGGATTAAAAAACAACCATAACCAGACGTACAAACTAGAAGCAGGTTTAGAGCCTCAACAATTACAGTGGACTAAAAAAAGGTATAGAATATATCTAGAAACTAATCAAAATCATCATCCGTATGAACTAAAAGCAGGCATTACAGGTAGGCAGCACCGACGATTCAATGTTGCCAGTACTGATTGAAACAATACATGTTCTACATAGGCAATCGATAACGATTAGCCAATGCAAAGCTGTCCCAAACATTACTGACACTATTGTTCAATGCTGACAATATTGTTCGAAACAATACATGTTCAACATATCGAATCGGTAATGGTCACTGCATCAAAACGCATTGTACCAGCTGAAGCACTCTTCACTAGCTCTCTGAACAACCCTACCACGGTTCCTGTAGCTTTGAGAAAATGCAACCCTGTAGTGATGAAAAAATGCTAGATAAATCATTACTTCGCTGTCAAAAAATAAATGGTGCCATTAATGATTCAGTATTTCGCTGTTGAAAAAACTATTTAATAGACTGAACCAAAAAACTATCTAAGCGACCAGTAAGTCATACTGAAACAATGAATTAAGCATTTTACCATACTTGTATGAGGCACAGAGAGGTAGAGATAGACATAGGGCAGACCCAGTACCAGAGGCTCCCACACGAGTGGGGTCTGGGGAAGGGAATAACCGAAGCAAAGTCTTACCCCCGCAGAAATTCTGCAGAGAGACGGCTTCGAACCCAGAACCTGGTGACTCAGCGAGCTAGCACTCACCAACTGCACCAGGCCTGCCCTTCAGGTAGAGATAGACATAGATTGAGAAGAAATATGGAGACTAAGAGATTTGGATCTGAACAATAGTAAATGTCTAGATATTATATGTTCAAAAAAAATATAAGTTTGCCTGCAATATTCAGTATCTACATTTATTCAGTTTGACTGCAATATTCAGTATATACATATATGCATTGAACAACGGCTTGATTGTTGTGAATATCGCATTTACATGTATGCATTGAACAAGGATATCACTTATCATTACGGATTACTGTTAATCAAAATGCTAGATAACTTAGTGCTGTAACTAAATACAAAACAGCAAAAAAGGCTGCTACAAGCCTACAAAAGAAATATTTCAAAAATGTAATGCGCAAAGGTTGGCTGTTAGCAGATAAATAAATAAAATTATGAACAATTGGGTCTAATTATTATATATTGATACCTAAATCAAACATCAAAAGAACTACGTGATTGTTCTGAAGTGTAAAAATATACTAAAATAAAATTGGTGAAAAAAATGCTGTCAAGCTAAATAAATGTGGTTACTGAATCAAAGGCCATTAGAATTTATTGAAGTAATGATATTATTTCTCAAGCACTGTATTTGGTTACTGAATGTGAATCACTAAATATAGTCAGTACATTGAATCAATAATGTGGCAACTGAATAAGAATTTCGGTATAGAGAAAGCAATCCCATTAAAATTCACTGAAGTAATGAAATTATTTCGCAATCAAACTAAAGTAGACTGAATCGATAAATTCAGCAATGAATTAAGAAATTACCATACCTGCATCAGGCAAAGCGGGTCTGGAGACTACGTGATGCAACAAATGTTCAGACAAGGAACTATCGTCTACATCCATTATCGAGATCTGAGGGAGACGTAGATTGATTCAGTCAGATCTGGCAGTGAGGAATGGAGAAGGAAGATGGAGATTAAGTTCTATGCGGATCTGAACCAGCGTAATGGAGGAGAAAGAAGGAGAGCAAGGGGTCCGGATCTGAATCAGAGTAAAAGGCGGGAAATTGGATATTAGCAGCAGCAGGGACATCAAAAAACTTAGTAAAAAACTAGATAGCAGATCTAAAGGACATCATAAAAATTGGAGTAAAAAACTTGATAGCAAATCGACAACATGAGAAACAGGAAACATCAAAAATAAAATAAGGTGGATGATAGAAGAGAATTAAAACAAATCAGAAGAGGAATTCTTCAAAAAAAACAAATCAGAAGAGAATGGCAGAGTTAGAGAGAGACGGAATGAAAGAGATAGACGGAGAGGTCGATGGTGAGAGAATGAGAGAGAAAGAGGACGAGGGAGAACGAGAGGGACTGAAGCAGAGAGATTGAAGAGAGAGATGTACAAGGATGAGAGAGACAGAGAGCTGTAGAGAGGTATGTATGGAGAGAATGAGAGAGAAAGATGAGACAGAGGTATGTATGGAGAGAATGAGAGAGAAAGATGAGAGAGAACGAGTGTGAGTGAATGAGAGATAGAACGCAGGAAAAGTGACGGATGAAGAAGAAGAAGACTGGGAAAGTAGAATGGAATGGGTGGGAATGGAATGATTCAAACTGAGTACAAACGACGACGACGGGAATGCATGACAACATTTAGGAAAGGAAGGAGGAAAAGCAGGCGGGTTGACTAGTTCGAATCTTGAAGCAGCCACAGCTGTAGGATAGGGGATGCGGCCGCTGGCCGTTGTGGAAAAACTTGCGAAGAGCGCCGCAGCAGCCTCCTCCCGCGGCAGCGGCCGCGGCGGCCTCGGCAGCCGCGGAGGACGAGGCGGCGCTGCTGATGCTCCAGCGCGACGAGGCCCTCGCATCCCGATCTCGCGGTGGAAGCGACCCGCACTCCCCGGCGACCTCCTGAGCTCCGAGCTCCGAGCGGTGGACGGTGCCGTGTGCTGGAGTACGAGCGACGCGTTCTGCCGCTGGCGTAGTACTACAGCGGCGCCTTTGCGTAATTGCGTCCTTGGCGGCGTGCTGGCCGATGGCCTACTAGCTCGCAGGTGCCATTCAATGATTCAAGCTGCAATTTATTTTCTGCTGTTTCTTCAAAAAAAAAAATCTTTTCTGCTGAAGGAGAGATGAATCAAGATTTGGCTATTGGATTCAGACCTCTTTTGTGCCGTGCATCTATCGTTCACATACTACTGGATCATCCTTGAACCATTGGATTGAGAGAGCTCTTTTGCATCTTTCATTCATTCACCGCAGTTGTTCATATTTAAAAACGGGAAGCAGCAGCCAGTTCCTTCTTTTCACCAGAGCTCCCACCAAAGGTCATCTCATCTACTTTCCTTTGTTTTCAATTCCTATAGGATTAGAGCAGTATGTCATCTCAATTCCTAGGTTTTTCCTTTTCCTATCCTGCAATCCAAAGGGGCCCTAAATGTGCAGAACGGAACAACCAAGGAGGAGCGAGGAGCAATAAATGCACAGCGCAAACTAGGAGTCACAGGCGCTTGGGATGAGCCGAACCTGTGGTTCATAAGTAATACGATGGAGACTTTTGCAATTTTTATTTTTCTCAAAGGATGGAGATTTATGGACAAAGGGAGTATTATGCAATTTAACTTGAAGTAAAGGAGCCAACACAACCAGAAATCACCATTAGAATTACTACAGTAGAAACCACCGTAAGAATCACCATAGGTATTACAAACCAAACACACATTTCACATTAACAACTAATACAATCTAATGTAATCTCGCCATTTAAAATTACGTACTAATTGGGGATACATCACTCCCATCAATAACCACATAGTACACATCGTGTAAACCATGTTGCCAAATATAGTAGCCACAAACACTTGAAATCTAACATCAAAACCCTAGCTACAAGCAACTTGTAGACCACTTCCTTGAGTGAGTCCTATGTCCTGGACATCTCCGATGGCACTAAAACGAATGGCAATGGCAGGAGCACATGCTTTTTTTAGCAGATATCATGAGCTCATATTTCAGAGTTTTCAGGCTACGATCAATCGCTAGCACCCCCCGCAAGAATTCTGGAGTATGGTGCTGCCATTCACTCACGCCTAAATTCGTTGAGGCAACGGCTACGCAGCAATGCGCTGCCTCATTTGCCACTCGAAATACAGAATTAAAAACCAAAGACACAAAACCCTTTGCAAGCTCTTGGATATCATGCCAAATTCCAGCGATGGTAGATCGCCCTTTGATGATTGTAGCAGCTCTTGGATCCGAAGGCTAACGGCGAAGGCCTTTGCGCAAAGCATGCAAAGGCGAACCTTCGGTCAAAACGCCAGAGGATGGCGAAGGCTAAAAGATCCACGACCCGAATCAGGAACATGCAAGACGGAGGCCTCCGGTCCAAGGAGGAAGACGTCCCATGGGCCTTAGTGGGGCTCGACAGAGGCCCACAGAGGAAGATTCCGCCCCAAGCCAGCTCGATAAAGGCCCACGAGAGGTAGGTGGTAACCAAGAGACAAAGACTAGAAGCCCCTGACGAGAGATTAGGGTAAAGGATTCTAGAAGAATATGCTCTGGTTAATCAGGTGCAAAGATGTATGTAATTCGTGAACATGATTGTATGGCCCTATAAAAACGGGGCTCAACTCCAAGGGAGGCAGAGAGGTTTTTTGGGCTCGAAACCCTAGAATCATTGTTGCCTCGATTGTTGTGTAAACTCTCACGACCTTTGGGCATCACCGAAGGCTCCCTCCACTTGGTCAGGATCCCTTATCCCAACACCCCATATCACGTGGTGTACAAGTCTTTTGGCCAGTTGATTCTTGGTGGCTGGTGCAAAATAAACATTTTCTATACATGTCGAGGGAATCCAACTACTAAATCTTTGTCATACGCCAAGTAAATTAGATTGAAGTAATGCAAAAACAAAACAATAACAGCAACATACATCTATCCCTAATTAATAAAGCTTGTTATACACGGCAGAAACAACTTCTATTGGCTCTGAAATTCTTGCAATTTGAATGGACCCTCAAAAATCTTTAAAACAATGAATACATAGGTTCGTCTAGATAAAATCCCCTTATCTATTCAGGGTCGTCACTCGTCAGACGTCTCCTATTGGACTCTTGCCTAACTGTTGCCGCCGTTGACCTTGACCCTTTAGTAGTTGGTCCTGTTCGGTCATTCCATGCTTGATGGACAGTTTGTCTTGCACGCTGCTGTGCACACTGCCATTATTTTCCATTATTCACTAGTCACCACTCGAGCGCTTTCAGGTAGGAGTATTTGCTTGTTTGAAATTGGGAATTCAAATTTGTTCAGCACAACCAGCTTTCTAGCTACCCCTTTTAATTGAATAAACTAGAAATCACTCTATTTTGAATGAAGAAAGAAAAACACAAACGGGAACAAACACTTGAGGCGTTCTCCAATCCTGATTTCTTAGCTCACCTTATGATGTGCGTGATGAAGTTTTCGAGGTCCTTGCGGGATGACCCGCCATCAGCCGCTGACGCACGGACGGCCTCGCCGATCGCCGTTGCCCGCTGCCGCACGGGCAGCCCATCGTCAGAGACCATCATCCTCTCGATCACCGCCTGTATGGTTGCCGCCGGTATCACCTCGGTGTGCTTCTCGCATGGCCTCACCAGGAAGCCTGCCTTGAGGTACTTGCACACCAGCTCAGCGTCCCACGGTTGGTCGGAGTGCATGGGCCACGCCAGGATGGGCTTCCCGTGGCTCATGCTCTCCACGGTCGAGTTCCAGCCGCAGTGGCTCATGAAGGCCGCCGTGGCTCCGTGCGCCAGTATCGCCAGCTGCGGCGCCCACCCGGTGATCACCAGCCCTGTTCCCTCCGTTTCTTTGCTGAACTCAGACAGGAACTTGGCGTGCCGGCTCTCGCCGTTGTCCGCGAATATGTTGCCGCGGTCGGCATCACGCAGGACCCAGATGAACCTCTGGTTGCTGCCGCGCAGTGCCGCTGCAAGCTCCGCGATCTGCTCACCGCTGAGGGAGGACGTCGAACCGAACGACACGTAGAGCACCGATGCCGGCGGCTGCCTGTCGAGCCAGCCGAGGCACTCGTGCCGCGTCGCGCCCTGCTCGTGCGCGCTCGAGTCCAGCAGCGGGTTTAACGGGCCGATAGAGAAGACCTTCTTCCCGCCGGCGGCCAGCTTCTCGGCGACGAAGTCGATGAACTCACCCTCGAGCGCGTGGCACGAGTTCATGACGATGCCGGCGCTGGAAGGGATCGTTTGCGCGGCTCTCGCCCGCTTGCCCGCGAACTCGAGAAACTCCTCCGTCACGTAGGGGACGATGGGGAGGTACTCGAGGCCGCGTTCGCGCAGAAGGTCGCTCCCGCCTTCCATTCGGCCGAGGATGGATGAAACAGCGGTGCAGTGCAAGGTGTACCCCTCGCCGTTAGGCAGCCGCGCGGCCTCCTCGGCGGCGAAGGCGTTCATGAGGTCGTACAGGACGACGACGCGGCGGTGGGAGGCCGAGATCTCGCCGAGGAGCGCAGCGAGCGCGGCGGGCGCGCTGGCGGTGAAGGCCTCCCACAGGAGCATGAGGTGGGACGGGAAGGGCGAGTCCGCGGCGGGGTCGGGAAGCGGGGAGACGTACTCGGAAATGGCGAGCTCGTGGAACTCGACGCCGCGGGCGGCGGCGTCGCCCCAGCCATGCACGCGCGCGCGGGCCTGGCGCACGTGCTCCGCGGGCGCCGCGTAGTGCACGCGCAGCCCGCGCGCTGCGAGCAGCAGCGATAGGTGCAGGAGCTGGTTTAGGTGGCCTTGCGCTGGGAACGGCACTGCTACGACGGCAATGGATTCCATGGAGTTCTGGCTTCTGGGTTCCTCTACCTACTTGGGCTCTAGGGAGTGGCCGGGTATCACTTGCCGCCTTGCCAGTTGCCATCAGCTAGTTGCGCTTATTTATCGCCAATGCTCGGCCACGGGCGTCTCACGCCATCGGACGTTGGATCCCTGGGCCTGCACAGCGGATAGACCAACAGGCGTGCTCCTCCACTGGCACTCACATCTAGCTATCGGAGCGTCACCGCCCATCCCTGCAACACTCCGCCCCGTGCGCGCCCCTTCCCCCACCGCGCATGCCACGCCCTTCTCCCTGCCGCGCCGCACTCCAGCGCCGGGCAGGCGGCCATGCCACGCCACCATCCCGCGGCTCGCCTATCCACTGGCGCGCCCCAATCCACTTCAGTCGTTTGCTCTCAATGTTCTCTCTGGACGCAAGCTTGCTAGGTACAACAATCCCTCACCAGCTAGCCATGGCCGCAGTTTAATGCCGTGTTTCAAATGTTTTAGGTGTTTCAGATTATGTTTTAAGGGTTTTATCTGAATGTTGCAAAAGTCGTTGCAATTGCAATGTACGCATGTTACAAACCTATATTTCAATTGTTTCATGTGTTTCAGACGTTTGTTTCAAATGTTTCATCTGAATATTTCAAAAGTTGATTTTGGTGTTGCACATGTTGCAGTAGCTACAAACGCATGTTTCAAGTGTTTCATCTATTTTGGACTTATGTTGCAAATGTTTATCTAGATGTTTCAAAAGTAAATCGGGTGTTGCAAGCGGCCGTCTCCCTACTGCTGTTGTTGAGGCGCCGCCGTGATTCACGTGTCGACGCCTGAGCCCTGCAGACACCTTCACAGCGCACATCCGCAGGTGGACGCTTGTTGTGTTTCCGCCGTATGGGCGTAGATCGCAGTTCCACCGTGCAGACGTGAGATGGGCACGGGGCGCGGTTCCGCTGTACGGGGCATTCTCGACGCTGGTGATTGCTGCGAAAGGAACGAAGCATATGAGATGCAACGCAGGCACGGGGACGCGGGAGCTGCGTCTGAACACTCGCCTACGGTCGGAGGTCTGGGCGCCACCCCTTCCGATGTCTCTGACGCACATGCCCGCCCGGATGCGGCATGCCTACCCGAGCATCTGGGTCACGTGACTCGGTCACACAGAGGCGTGCAGTGATTCTGTGGAGATCTGGATCTACTATACTAGTACTAGTAGTTGTCTGGTTCCGAGCCACCATCGCAAGCCTGACTGTGAGTGCAGTGCAGCAACGCACGTGGACATTCTAGGGCACCGTGAGGTTGTTTGGCTGTTGCCCTAGCGCCCTCCGGGCAACCCACTAGACATGTTTGATTATATATATAATACTTCATCGGTTTCAAATTATAAATTATTTTAATTTTTTAGAGAGTCAGAGCATCTCAAGTTTGATAAAAAAATATAAATAAATTAAAAGATTTATGATATCAAATAGATATACTCTGAAAATATAATTAATGGAGAATCTAATGATACGTATCATAAATGTTGTTATTTTATTATGGTCAAACTTGAGATGCTATGACTCTTTGAGAAAATTGAAATGACTTATAATTTAGGATGGAGGGAGTACCTAAAAACTTGCCAGGCACCAATGAAGCTAGGATTCAAATATATAGAGAGATCAGTCTACAAGCAACATCGGTTTAAAAATTATTGACCTTAATGTTGGCTTAAAAAATTATAAATAATCTTTAAACTCTTTTTTTTCATCTCGGACAAGTGCTAATTGTCTAAAATTGAAGATAGAAAAGGACATTGTTCATAAAACTAGCTATTTGCATCATATTTATTTTATCTACCCACGTAGAATTATACAATTAGGAGATATAACTTGAAAAAATACAATAGGGAGATTACCTTAGTTTAGGAGATATTAAACCTTTGTTACCTTAGTTTATGAGTTTCTTTATCTATAATCTCTAGGGTTAGTATAACTAATGAGGCCCCTATTGCTAGGCACATCTTGTCTCAATATGTTTACCTTTAAACAAATCTTTAATTTTGCCTAATTCAAGCGTTCAATTTTAAAAGCCTGAATGACCACGATTAGAGCCGGACCTTAGATTCCCACGAGGAGTCAGACTCATGACATAAGGAGTGCTCCTCAAGCTACCTGACCAACTCGCTAAAGGCCCTTTTGCGTAATGAGCTAATAAGAGTAGTTGTATATGAGCTAATCGATCCAAACCGACCCTAAGAAAGAGTACCTTTTAATGTATATTTTGATTGGCACACATTTGCCCACGTCGCATTCTACTTACATGTACATTTGTGACAGGGAGAAGGGTATAATAATTTAGAATCTGCACAGTAACATGCATAAGCTTTTGAACCTTTACCGGCTGATTTCTCATAATTTAATTTACTTTTCACATAAAATATATATATGATGGAGATGATATATTCATAATTCCTAACAAGTTGTTTAACACAAAATTGATGTACAGAGCTACAAACGGGAACAAGCGATACTGGTTGTCAAGATGAGCACCTGACAGGTCACGTTCACTTGTTTCGAGCATCTATAGCCGCAAAGGACCGAAACATTCTCCCCCGGGGATTGCTCATCGCAAAAAGTCTACATAACCCCAAACTATTTAGGGTGAATTATTTCACCCCTCAAACTATAAAAACCAGATTTTCTACTTCCTGAACTTTTCAAAACCGGTCAAATAACCCCTAAGCGGTTTTTTACGGTGGTTTTACTATAGTGACAGTGGTTTTGTCTTTTTCTTTTTTATTTATTTATTTTTGCTGAATCTTTGAAAAAACATAGTAAATCACAGAAAAATTATAAAATGGAACATCCAATTTTGTTGGACTATACATGAGTAGATCTACACAATGAACATATAATATGATATGTTTTAGTACAAAGTCTTTGTTGTAGTTTTAGATCTATGTTTTTCTGTAATTAATTAGAATAATTCATAGCTGCAGCTTCTAAGGTCCAATTATGGTGAAATTTTTATGGTGGGCTAATTATTGTATAATTGAACTACAGTAAAAATTTTATACTCATTGGATCATGTATAACTTAGTTATAGATTAGATCATGTATAACTTAGTTATAAATTTATTTAGGTTTATGCTTATTAAATTTATGCATTATCTATAACTAAGTTATACATAATTCAATGAGTATGAAATTTTTACTACAGTTCAAGCATACAATAATTAGTCCACCATAAAAATTTCACCACAATTGAACCATAGAAGCTGCAACTATGAATTATTCCAATTAATTACAGAAAAGCATAGATCTAAAGCTACATAAAAAACTTTGTACTAAAGCATACCATATTATATGTTCACTGTGTAGATCTACTCATGTGGAGTCCAACAAAATTGAATTTTTTCGATTTTATGATTTTTCTGTGATTTACTATGACTTTTCAAAGATTCAACGGAAATAAAAAAAAAAGATAAAACTACCGTCACTATAACAAAACCACCGTCCAAAACCGTTGTTGGTTGTTTGACCGGTTTTGGAAAGTTTAAGTGGCAGAAAATCCGGTTTTATAGTTTTGAGCTGAGGTGGTCCACACTGAATCTGAATAGTTGAGGTCATGTAAACTTTTCCATTGCTTTAGTGGTCCTCACCGAAACTGATGAATCCGCTCTGCTCCCTGCAAACAAAGAATCCGTTACCGGTTGCTTACCATGGAGGTCTGCCACATCGCTGCTATGTCTGATCATACACAGTTCCTTCTCGTAGCGTGAGAGGAAGCGTATTGATCCATCAAACGGGACTTTCTCTGAGTCATGTGTGATATTATTTCATACATGCCACGTTCTCCAAAACAACAAGAGAAACCTCGCTTGCATATCCCCCTCCAAGTCCATGAGGAATACCAACAAATTCTGTGGACCAAAAGATAGTAACTGTTCCTCATCTGGCAATACCCAAATCTGTTTCATTGCTGATCGGAGTTGTCGAGCATGCAGACATTGGGTTAAAGCATGATTCACTGAGTCCACCCCGTTTCCACAAATTTCACAGCTATTATGTACCACAATATTTCTGTGATGTTTGTTCAGTTGCGTAGCTAGGCCATTGTGCATCGCTTTCCATCCGAATATAAGAATCTTGTGTGGCGTCTAGGTCGGCTGACGTTGATTGAGCTCCTCCCAATTCCTCCGCTCGGGTTCTGCTGGCCAGGCGATGAGCAATCCTGACTGAGAAAAGGCCATTATTCCGCTCATAATGCCAAGCAAAGAAATCCTCCCTGGGGGTGGAGGGAAGCTTGATGTTCATTCTTTCCTGGACATCCACCGGCCAGAAGAATCTATTAAGTGTATTCTCATTCCATTCCATCCTGCTTTGATCAATGAGCTGATGGACCCATTTTAAGCAACATGGCCACCTCTTACCAATCGGTCGTAAGTTCCAGACCCTCGACACCCACTGGTCTCTCCAGATCCGAACTCGAGTCACCGATCCAAGTATCCAACCCTCCAAATTACTCCTTTCTTCACCAGCTCCAGCCCATGCACAATGTCTCTCAATGTTGGGGACTGATTCACAGGGAAAGCTGTGTCTAGGAGATTGCCGTTCGAAAAATATTTTGCTTTCAGCACTCACGGACACAAGCTAGCTGCCCTATCCAGCAGTCTCCAGGCCTGCCGCCCTAGCAGAGCTTGGTTGAAAATCGTTAGGTCTTGGAAGCCCAGCCCTCCGTCCCCCTTTGGCTTGGTGAATTTGTCCAATGCAATCCAGTGAGTTCTCTGCACTCCGGCTAATTCATTCCACCAAATTTTCCTGATGCAGCCTTCTGAGTTCATTGATTGCCTATGGATGTGGTGTAGACGTCTAGTGAATTTTGGTATAGCCAGTAGCAGGATCTACATGGCACACCCGCTGCCCAGCCCCAGCGCCGGCTCGCTGATGCGGCGAGGAACAAGGAGGAGGTGTGGTCTCGAGGGGCGAGGGGTGAGCATAGTCACTAGCCTGTTTGGTTCTCTTCCCACCGTAGCCTAGCTCGCATCAGCCATGCAGGCCCTGGCCGGCCAGGCTAGGACGGTGCAAGGAGTGAATGTTTGGTTGCATGCATTCTTGAGCCTGTCCACATGTAGCATTTGTTTGGTTCCTAGCTGTAGCTGCACGCACCGTCTCTCAGACAAGCCACGAGGCGTGCGTGCTCGCTCCCGCGGGAACCAGGCTCTCCAGAAACGAAAACGAAATTCGTTTCCCGGGAGCCAGGCTCAGCGGCGCCGTTTGCATGCGGCTAGCTAGGCTCCGGCGCTCGCGCAGGCAACCAATCGCTGCTTGTCTACACCCTACGAGCCACGGACGCGTGGAGAAACAGGTAACCAAACGCGCCTAAAGTTTCTTGAGTCGACGGGGTCGAGGTACGGGGTCGCGGTACGTAGTACGCTACTCGTGATAGATTTTTACACTTCGGGTCGAAAATGAACCCGTGAACCCGGATCGGGGTCGACGAACCCGGGTCGAGGGTCGAAAAAGGTGAACCCATTTTATGTGACTATGGGGGTGAGGGCCGATGGAGGCCAGAGGGGCATCACCACCTTCACTAGCGTGCCGCTGCGGAACACAGCGGCGGTGTGGAGGGGTGAGCATAGTCACTAGCCTGTTTGGTTCTCTTCCCACCGTAGCCTAGCTCGCATCAGCCATGCAGGCGGTGGCTTCAGCGCTCAGGAGTTGGAGGCTCGGAGTGGGCGGCGATTCAGTGCTTTGGTGAGCTGCGGGCTGCATTGAAGTGTCCTAATTACTCCATCCGTTCTAAATTACAGTTCACTTTTTTTTTTGTCCTAAATCAAAATTTTAAAACATGGACCAAGTTTATAAAAAAATCCACCAATATCTACATCATAAAATTAGTTTTCTTAAATTCTTCATAAAATATATTTTGATTTTGCATTCATTTAAACTGTTGATGTTACTATATATCCTTCCTTTCAAAATTTTTGTCAAAGTTAGAGAAATTTGACTTAGAACAAAACCAAATTGAACTAGTTTCGAATGTTTATTATCTTAAGTACAAATTATGCTTACACAAATCAAGTACCTTTCGAAATTTAAAATGCCCAATCTTTTACATCTGATGTTGCTAGTTTTTTATTATTACATTAATAATTGCCTCATACGTCCACTGTAGGAGTTCCAGTGATATCTGAAACATCTGAAGATGACCAAGAGCTTCTATTAAAAGTAAACATCCTCAAATACAAGATCAAGGCCAATATGGCGGATTTGCCGAAGGTGCTTGAGAAAATAAATGAAACTGTTGTTAGGTTAACAAGATCTTAGGGTGCTGTGACTGTGAGAGCCACCCACGCCTCATCCGACACGTTGGCATCCACTGATCCAACAAAACAGAGACCAGGAAAGACTTACGACGCCTCCGAACATCTCCGCATGACTGCATGCCGGCCAAGATCTTCCGTTCTGAATATTCTACGCTTCTAGCGTTTCTTATACTGTAATTGCCTGGTCAATTAAAGCAGAACTACTTTGCGCATCCATGGTTTCTACGATGACCAAATCAAACGGAGAACTGGAGAAGTCAGCTTTTTTTTTGACAACACTGGAAAAGTCAGCATTGTTTACTCAGTCATGCTATACTGGCACTCCAGATTCACCAATCATCAGTCTCTGAGAAAAGGAAATTTTATCATCGGTGTAGCAAGTAGTACCAATAATTTCTTGAAGCAAACGTCGCGCCAGCTATCAAGTGGATTGAGTTAGGCCATGTTTAGTTCACAGAAAATTTTGTAAAATTTTTCAGATTCCCGTCACATCGAATCTTTAGACACATACATGAAGCATTAAATATAGATAAAAAATAAAACTAATTACACAGTTTAGACGAAATGGACGAGACGAATCTTTTAAGCCTAATTAGACCATGATTGGACAATATTTGCCAAATAACAACGAAAATAGCTACAGTGTTATTTTGCAAAAAAAAATTTGCATATAAACCAGCCCTTAGTGGTTGCCGGTTGGTCTGCAAAATTGTGTCGCGTGAATGGTGCGCCGGCAGACAGGGAGCCGGCAGTGCGGCATGCACAGCGTCAGCACTGCATAAGCGCTGACTGCACCGCAGGACTGCAACCTGCTGCGAGGCTGCACTGCATATATCGCAAGCCGCCACGGCCACGCCGCTGTATTCAGCGGTTCAGCCATCCTCCCGCTGCACTGGGAGCCACACGTGGGATCACCGGCAGTCGAGTGCACAGTGGTTGCAAACAGAAACCGCTCCCTCTCGCTCCCTACTACCCTATGGAGTCAGTTGCCGTCGTGGCTGTCCCGTTCCCGGCGCAGGGCCACCTGAACCAGCTGCTGCACCTGTCGCTGCAGCTCGCCGCGCGCGGGCTGCCCGTGCACTACGCGGCGCCCGCGGAGCACGTCCGCCAGGCCCGCGCGCGCGTGCACGGCTGGGGCGACGACGCCCTCCGCCGCATCGATTTCCACGAGCTCGCCATCTCCGAGTACGCCTCCCCGCCGCCCGACCCCGCCGCGGCCTCGCCCTACCCTTCCCACCTCATGCCCCTGTGGGAGGCGTTCGTCGCCGACGCGCCCGCCGCGGTCGCGGCGCTCCTCCGCGCGCTCTCCGCGTCCCACCGCCGCGTCGTCGTCATGTACGACGTCATCAACGCCTTCGCCGCCGAGGAGGCCGCGCGGCTGCCCAACGGCGAGGGGTTCGCGTTCCACTGCACCGCCGCGTCGTCCATCGCCTGGCACATGGACGGCGGGGCCCAGCTCATGCGCGACGTGCACGGCCTCGACGACCTCCCCGTCCACGCCTTCGTCACGGAGGAGTTCCTCGAGTTCATCGGCAAGCGCGCGAGGTCCGCGCAGACGATCCCTTCCAGCGCCGGCGTCATCATGAACACGTCCCGCGCGCTCGAGGGTGAGTTCATCGACCTTGTCACCCAGCAGCTGGCGGCGGCCGGCGGCAAGAAGGTCTTCTCTGTCGGCCCGATAAACCCGATGCTCGGCTCCAGCGCGCACGGGCCTGGCGCGACGCGGCACGAGTGCCTCGGTTGGCTCGACAAGCAGCCGGCCGCGTCCGTACTCTACGTCTCGTTCGGCTCGATGTCCTCGCTGCGCGGCGAGCAGATCAAGGAGCTCGCCACGGCGCTGCGCGGCAGCAACCAGCGTTTCATCTGGGTGCTGCGCGACGCCGACCGCGCCGACATATACTCCGAGTCTGGCGAGAGCCGGCACGCCAAGTTCCTGTCCGAGTTCACCAAGGAGACCGAGGGGACGGGGCTGGTGATCACCGGGTGGGCGCCGCAGCTGGAGATACTGGCGCACGGCGCCACGGCGGCGTTCCTGAGCCACTGTGGCTGGAACTCGACCATGGAGAGCATGAGCCACGGGAAGCCCATCCTGGCGTGGCCCATGCACTCCGACCAGCCGTGGGACGCCGAGCTGGTGTGCAAGTACCTCAAGGCAGGCTTCCTGGTGAGGCCATGCGAGAAGCACGCCGAGGTTATACCGGCGGCAACCATACAGGCGGTGATCGAGAGGTTGATGGTCTCTGACGATGGGTTGCCCGTGCGGCAGCGGGCAACGGCGATCGGCGAGGCCGTCCGTGCGTCAGCGGCTGATGGCGGGTCATCCCGCAAGGACCTCGAAAAGTTCATCGCTCACATCACAAGGTGATCTAAGAAAGCAGGATTGGAAAACGACTCAAGTGTTTGTTCCCGTTTGTGTTTTTTCTTTCTTAAAAAGGAGAGTGATTTCTAGTTTTCGAAAAAAACTGTCCATTACTAGTACTACACCACCACCCCTACCTGAAAGCGCTTGAGCGGTGACAGGTGAATAATGGAAAATAATGGTAGTGTGTGCAGTAGCGTGCAAGACAAAACTGTCCATCATGGAAATGTCCGAACAGGACCAACGACAAAAGGGTCAATGTCAATGGCGGCAACAGTCCAATAGGAGACGTCTGACAGTGACAACCCTGAATATAGGGACTTTTGTCTAGACGGAAGTATTTATGTATTCATTGTTTTAAAGATTTTGAGGGTCCATTCGAAATGTGAGAATTTCACAACCAGTAGAAGTTGCTTCTCAAGCTTTATCAATTAGTGATAGATGTATAGTTTTGTTTTTAGTAGTTGGATTCTCTCAATAAGTATAGAAAACGCTTCTTTTGGACCAGCCGTCAAGAATCAACTGGCCTGGCTAGAACTTTGTTCCCTTATTAAAAAAAAATCAATGGACCAAAGGACTTTTTTTTGTAGACCACGTGATATGGGGTGCTTGGTTTTTATTGATCTAGACAAATTCGCTAGAGTCGTGCGTCTTGGGATCTTCGAGAGTTCTCCTATCCTCTAGTTTCTTCTTCGCAAAAAAAAAATCCTCTAAATCATAGGTTGCATTCTAACAACAAGTATTCTTTAAATTCTTATTATCTTCTCCACAGTTACCCTATCTGAAATAACATATAGGGTAGGCTATATGAAATCTCAAATTTGAAGGAGGAAAATGTTATTTAGTTTAGGATACCACTAAATATATGAGGTTAAATATGGGGAACTGTTGTTGGAGAGTGATGTTTATTAGGCGAACCTTAATTTTAACTCTAAGAGATCAGATAGGAAAACTCTTGAAGATGCCCGGCTTTTGACCTTTAGTTTGAGTGGAAATTCCTAAAAAAGCTTTGGGTAGGCGCTGGTCGTTTATGTTATGCAATGAAACAGATAAGCTGTTTTTTCGTAGCATCAATAATAATAGCACTGGGAGATGGGTCGCGAGCGATATTTTGGCATTCAGCATCGTGGCAGGGCCATAGACTCAAAGATGTTGTGCCTACTGTGTTCAAAACGTCCAAATGGAAAAATAAAGAACGGTTAAAGAGGCCCTAGGCAATAACACATGACTCCAGAACATAAACTTAACTACTCACTCTATTCCAAATTATAAGTCATTCTAACTTTCTTGGAGAGTCATTCATCAGAAATTGACACCACAGAAATCGTCGGGCATGCAGGAAGCCCACCCCATCGCCCCGGCAAGGACCTTCGTGCAACCACTTCCCATTGCACCACCCACTTCCCCACCTGTATGTGCACAAGCTGCGGCAGGGGAAGCTGCTCGCCCCGGAGCGGCAGGCCGACCCCAAGACCCCAAGTTGCTATGGATCTCAACTCTCAGCCATTGGCAACCTCTTTTTTCGTGAACATATCCGTTGACGCGTTTTTCATTAAGTTGAGAAGTCGTTTACAGTGGTTACCACATTGCTAACACAAGTAGCATAAGCATTGAGGTGGCCGCGAACGCTACGCTTGACAAGCATGAATGAGCAAGCTAAAACTGAAGTACAATTGAGGCTACATTGGTACTAATTGCGTGACCAAGGAAGTTGTTGTGACTATAATAAACCTGCAAGCAAAGCAAGGTTGCTGCTGCCGTTTGCAACCCAAACGATCGCCTCGACCACGACCATCGATGCCACCGTCGTCAGGGTGCAGGAGACCCCATCGCACACGGACCTGTTCCTGGCCTTCCAAATGCTACAGGAGACCAGGAGATCAAGGCTGTCGAATCCCTTCCAATGTGGAGCTGGCAAGTTAGTTCCTAACATTTGATTTGAGTGGATAGGGATATGAACACTGGGGCCAGCTTTGTCTCCTAGAGACATACCACCGACGCTCCCTCCCTAAGGATGAGCTCCTTGACAACGCTAGGCCTTGCGCGGCTGTTAAGACCACGCACGTTCCAAACAAGTATATGTGATGTACTCATGGAAACCTCAGGAACAAGAAACACGAGACCGGAGAGGGGAAGGAAGAGAGGGCGGCACCTTACTAGTGAGAAGGCGGTGGAGAGGGTGGACATTGGATGGGAGATGGTCGCCGTCGGTGTTGTGCCGCGCCGCCGCCTCCTGCATCGCCACGCTAGGGTGTCGCCGTCAGGCACTGATCCAGAGGGTATGAGGTCAAGCTTTTTTCTGGGCCGTGGAGGGGGCGAAAAGGCCAAACCAGATGAACTTTGTTTCTGGGTCAGGCCAAACCGAACAACATTTCAATTTAGGCCTGACTTCGAAACAGGCCAGAGGCAATCCATGTGGAATGGGCATCGGAATGGGCCATTCGGACCTAACCGAACGAGGCCTTAGCGAGTTGAGTTTAGCTGGTTTGGAGGCGAGCTAGTTATGCTTAGCTTGGGGGGAAAAGTTGGTGTTCATACAATTGATACCCTCTCTCTCTCTCTCTCTCTCTCTCTCTCTCTCTCTCTCTCTCTCATCTCTTTAGGTTTTATAATCAAAACCTCTCTATGACATGGGGCCATGTGCCTTGCCCGATCAGTGCTAGCAAGCATGTCTACCCATTCTAAACCCATTACACGTTTATTGGTTGCCTAGCTCTAGGCTCTGCTCTTGTCCTGTTTGCTTCAGATTGTTGCCCATCCGGCAACGAAGAACGAAGTGATGACAATAACTTGGAGAACAAATTTCAAAGTATTCGATAAAATTTTAACTTCGACTAGACGGTTACTTTGTGATATGAGCAATGAAATCATCAAGGTCTTTGCGCGATGAGCCGCCGTCAGCCAGGCAGGCACGGACGGCCTCTCCGAGCACCTTGGCTCGCTGCCGCACTGCCACTCCTTGGTGAGAAAGCATGGCATCCTCGATTACTTGTCTGATGGTCTCCGCCGGAATCACCTCGCCGTGCTTCTCCCAGGGGCGCACAAGGATGCCGGCGTTGAGATACTTGCACACCAGCTCCGCATCCCACGGCTGGTCGGAGTGCATGGGCCAGGCAAGGATAGGCTTCCCGTTGCTCAGGCTCTCCATGGTCCAGTTCCAGCCGCAGTGGCTCATGAAGGCCGCCGTGGCGCCGTGCGCCAGGATCTCCAGCTGCGGCGCCCACCCGGTGATCACCCTGCCCCTCCCTTCGGTCCGATCGGTGAACTTGGACAGCAGCTCCGCGTGTCTGTTCTGGCTCTCGTCGTCGTTCGCCGATTCGTTGCCGCGGTCTGCGTCGCGCAGCACCCAGATGAACCGCTGGTCGCTGTCGCGCAGTGCCGCTGCAAGCTCTGCGATCTGCTCCGTCCGCAGCGACGATGTCATGCCGAATGACACGTAGAGTACCGAAGCCGGAGGCTGCTTGTCCAGCCAGTCCAGGCACTCGTGCCGCGGCTTGCTCTGCCTCCGGGCGTCCGCGTAGAGGTCGAGCAGCGGGTTCAAGGGCCCGACGGAGAAGTACTTCTTGCCGTCGGCAGCCAGGTCGCCTGCAACGACGTCGATGAACTCGCCCTCGAGCGCGCGACATGAGTTCACGAGGATGCCCGCGCCAGGCGATATCTCCTTGGTCGGCATCGCGCGTTTGGCGACGTACTCCGCGAACTCCGTCGACGCGAAGTGGGCGACGTCGAGGAACGCCAGGCCGCGGTCACGCAGGAGCCGGAGCCCGGCGTCCGTCCTCCCGGCGAGCGTCGACGCGGCCAGGCAGTGCAGCCCGAAGGCCTCGCCGTTGGGCAGCCGCGCGGCCTCCTCGCCGGCGTACACGTTGATGCGGTCGTGCACCACGACGACGCGGCGGTGCGAAGCGGAGAGCCTGGCGAGGAGCGCCGCGAGTGGGGCCCGCGCGCCGGCGGTGTAGGCCTCGAACAGGGGCATGAGGTGCGTGGGGAACGGCGACGGCGCGGTCGGGTCGGGCGGCGGGGAGACGTACTCGGAGATGCCGAGCTCGTGGAACTCGACGGAGCGGAGCGTGGCCTCGTTCCAGCCGTGCACGCGCGCGCGGGCCTGGCGGACCTGCGCCGCGGGCGCCGCGTAGTGCACGGGCACGCCCCGCGACGCGAGCTGCAGCGACAGGTGCAGCAGCTGGTTCAGGTTGCCCTGCGCCGGGAAGGGCACGGTCACCACGGCGACTGACTCCATCTGGCTCCCTTTCACCAGCAACGGCACTACGGCAGAGAGCTGTGACCAACGCAAAATGAGCACCAAGTCGGGCGAAATACATATGCTGCAGTTAGCATGTGCACAGACTGACAGGTTACCTCTCCGAAGTATTCCACGCATACGACACGATTCCTTGGCCAAATTGGCAACCGAAACACTGATATTTTGAATTCGTTTTTTTCCCCATACGCGGCTGAGCTGACTGGACGTAAGTACCAATTCTGATTGGAGTGAAATACCAGCCTGACCGCAGTAGAGAATGCCAAAACTGAGGAAGCTAATTGGAACGCAACACGAACACGGTTTCTTTTTTTGCCACTGTAAGGTCACGTGGTCCCATCCCCTACACCGTTCCATGTGTATGGGATGGAAGCACATGGGCAAACTTTTCCGGAACGGAACATAGCAGCCGTGACAAATTTTCAAGCGCCGCCCATCCACAGACAGAACGTCCAATGACCTGTTTTCAGCTGTTGTCCAATGGCCTTTCTGCATGATAGATCCGTCAGATTTTGTTAAAGCCAGTAGTAGGTTTGTGGATCGTCACTGTCCATGTCAAGTGTTAGCCCGAGCAAAAACTGTACACAAATATTTGGACACGTAAGTGCTCCGTTTTTTTTATCCCACCATAGGGTAAGGTAAAATTCCTACTCGTGACGAGAGCCGAAATATATATATATAGGGAGAGTATACTCTTAGCTAGCTACAAAATAAGTTATTTTGTAGTCACCTCCATTTACGATAATTTTATATACTAATTTACGACAATGTCAGTATATATTTACGATAGTTGAATTACTATAACACATGGGGATATTTACCATAATGTTATAGTAAATCACATATTAAAGAGTTACTATAATCTCGTAAATTAGCATAACAATTATCGTAACTCAAAGTGGCTACAGAATAAGTTATTTTGTAGCCAGCTGTAGGGTAATAGTTCTATATATATATATATATATATATATATATATATATATATATATATATATATATATATATATATATATATATATATATATATGCTCGCCGAGGTATCCATGCAGGTTACGTCTCCGAAGTATCCATGCAGGTTACATCCCTCTCACCACCTGCTGGTGACCAACGCAAAATGGGCACCAAGTCGGGCGAAAGATATGCTGCAGTTAGCATGTGCCTACAGTGACAGGTTACGTCTCCGAAGTATTTCCACGCACACGTGACACGACTCCTTGGCCAAATTGGCAACCAACATAACACTAACACACTGACATTTTGAACTTATTTTTTTCATATAGACGGCTGAGCTGACTAGCAGAAGTACCAACACCAAGTCTGATTAGAGTGGTATACCGCCCTGATCGCATGCAGTAAAGAGTAAAAAACAGTAAAACACGAAGCAACGATGAACATACTCCTAGCAAAGCAAAGTCTAAGCGGCAATGAAGAATTTTTTCTCATCCACGTACAAAACGGTCCAATGGCCTTCTTGTAACACCCGACTTTTTCCCAATCTTAATGAACAAAATCATAAGGCTAATGGGGAAAAAAAAGAGAAGCTAAAAACAAACAGTTTAGATTTTTCTCCATCTCGTATCACCGACCAATCACCCATATTAGTACAAAGATTATGAGTCACATGTTTGACTTGACAACAAACAAATATGTTACAATATTATACAAGCACATAATAAAAATCCCGTGATGTTTGGCAAGCAGCACTTACACATGCACCTCTCATAGAACAGTACAGTATTCCGTTTTTCCTGCTCATAGAAAGAAAGTCAATAATTGATCATGTAAGGCTAAGCATAATTTAGTTATAGGTTGCCGTCAGACCCAATAGTATCTCTTCACGTAGCTCACTGAGATACAGGACTGGCCAGAGCCAATCGGCACCTCTAGCTTATGGGCTTCATCGTCCGGCTAATTACCCGCATCACATATGAATTCACTTTTACACATCCTCTCTTGCATTATCACTTTTCTACCATTTCAAAGGCCACGAGTCTGTTCGCGTGAGATTATCAGCCAGCCATTAAACAGTGTTTTTCTCTAAAAAAACAACCAGATCAGCTAGATTTCAACCCAAGCGAACAGGCTGCACATGAGGGCCACAAAGATCCATGGCATAGCCTTGCAAGCCAGCATAGGCAAGCCATGCCCAATAAGTTGAATGGGTTCATCAAAAACTTTTCACCCTGTCACATCAAATGTTTGGACACATACATAGAGCATTAAATGTAAATAAAAAAAACTAATTGTACAGTTTGCATGAAAACCGCAAGACAAATCTTTTAAGCCTAATTAGTCCATAATTAGCCATAATTACTACAGTAACACACATGTGCTAATGACGGATTAATTAGGCTTAATAAATTTGTCTCACGGTTTTCAGACAAGTTATGTAATTAATTTTTTTATCAGTATCCGAACAACTCTTCGGACATGGTATAAAACATCATACATGACACCTATAAATTTTTCACGTACGAACTAAACCAGGCCAAAATAGCCATGGTAGTCGACAACCACCAGAGGGATCGAGGGAGGAGGAGTACTACAGGAGGAAGGGGACAAATAAGAGGAGCTTGGAGGAAGCCAAGAACCAGCCCCATAGGCCATAGCCGAAGACCACCCGGAGAGGAGAACAAAAGCAGGAGAGCAGTAAACACTTTCACGGCAAAAATCCAAAGACATCAAAACACCCGCTGATTTCTCCTGCCAGTCATCACTATAGATTTTCTTTGCCACCGCCAAATCATCTGGCCAAGAAGAAGAGGAGCCGAAGAGCATGGCTGATCATGAAAGGAGAAGTTGTGGGGTGCTGAAAATGGAGGAGCAAGCTGATGCGGAGATGGCCACAACTGTGTTGGTGTGCTCATGGCCCTGACCGAACACATCACCAAAGCAAAGGTGACTTCCAATCCCTACACAAGCACTACGTTTTACTTAAGCATACACATCATGAGCACCCCGTTTTTAGGCACATCTTCATCCCATCAGCATCACGGTACAATCTCAGTAGCACACAATCACAACTCAGGAACCCACCCATTACCAAGATAGTGGAAGGGAGATGGCGCGCTAGGGTGGAGATGCTAAGTTAGGAACTCACCTCGCACAACCAAACACAACAAAGCCAGCGTCAGCTCGGCGCCACCACACAGCCACGGCTATGCGCCCGAGCGCCAGTGTGCGCCTCCACAGTGAGCACGCGGTGGGGGTCCTGAGCCCCATCGCGGCACCCCGAGCACTAGGACGCAACTGGCGACGACGTCGAGCCCTCTTGCCTAGGTGAGCACCAGAACTAGGGTCCCCAAATATACAGTACCAAGATGCGGAATAGAGGGGGAAACGAGTGGGATAGCACCATGGTAGCGGAGAGAGTAGTATGGGGGTGATTAGGAGCGTGATTTGCCATATGTGGAGGTGGATATGTGGAGGTGGATTTGAGCAGCGGAGCTGCTGCAGCTTGAAGAACAGAGAGAGTCAGCCTATTCGCTTGAGCTTTCAGTCATTTATTTTCAGCAAGCTAGTAGTATTTTCTCATAATAAATCAGCCAATAATACTTTCAGCCGCTTATTTTCAGCCGAGCGTACGTACTGAGAGGTACTGAGAGAGGGGGCGAGCGAGGGAGGGGCGAGCGAGGGATGAGGCAAAGAGAAAGAGAGAGACGGCCACAGGGGAGTGCGTGAGTTGGTCTGCTGGCTGGGACTGTGCTAGTGCTTTTGGTTTTTCAATTTTCATTCAAGCTTCAGTACTAGTACTAGTACAGACTACGTACACAGCAGAGTAATTTTGGTCCAAGTGTTGCTCACGTGTAAACGGGGAAAAGTGAAAGATTATAAGAGTATTAACTAATCTAGTGCTAGACTAATTTGATATGTATCAATATATTTCCTATAAATCGTAGCAAAGCTAAATTTTGAGACTAATATAAAATATCATGTAGAATAAGACACACGGACACGTAGACATAATGTATGTATAGATTGTGTGTATTCTTTTAGTTTTGCTAAATAGCAATATATATAAATAATTAAATATTATAATTAATTACAGGAAGGACGCTAAAACATTGAAGAATATCCGGAGTATACAGACGGAGCTATGGTGACATTTTAAGAGGCAGGCAGGTCATGTAGATGAAACGGCGATTTTTTATAAAACGAACATATTTCCAAAATACTTGCATCAAAATCTATCTTCTAAATTAAATTGAATGAACAATGATGATGATGAATAATGGTTAACTGATGATAATTGATTATCGATGTGGAGAGAGTTCATGGAATGTGACGATGAACTAGCGTGGGTCGAGCTCTCTCTACATCGACTATGAATATATAAAGACTCAACCTTCTCACCCATTATGTGGGCCGTAGGAAACCGTGTCGACAAGTGAACTTGTTTGGGACGGGCCGAGTCCAGTACCCATGAATGTTGTTATATACTCCCTATGGTAAGTGAGGAGGGGGTTGGGTGATGAAATCTCCAATCAGGTGCCGATGAAGTATACCCAGGCGCATATATTAGCGCACGTGGATAGATGTGGATGTATATAATATACGGAAGTGGGGAAAGTCCGGTATCTTGACCATGAGTCATACCTAAGGAAGTGTGAATGGAAAATTGGTCAAGGTAATCATGGGTAAAGCGATACAAACCTGCGCAGGGTTAAATCATGAATTCATGTCATGTCTCTTGGTACGGAGGCTACGGAAGCATATAGGAGGCTCTGTCTCACTTATGGGTGATAATAGATTTTCTTAACTTATCTTTCTAAAATATGCAACTTTTTGATAATGATCTATGATTGAAAATGGATATGACATACGACTAGGCATGCATTTCATTGATTTATTATATGCTTGTTGAGTACTTTGTACTCATTCTTGCTATTAACCCTCTCCCTTCAGATGAAAAGCAGTAACCTATGATGATGAGATATGTCAAGCACCTGACCTAAAGCCAAAGGAAGTCACAGGAGAAATACATGATACAAATAAATTTCGAGTATAATGTGAAGGTGTCACTATTATTTTTGGTACTAGTTAATGTTCACTAATTTTTTTATTAAATGTAACCAGCCTTGTAAGGGTTCTGACTAATATTCTGTTGCAACACTTTGATTAGAGTCATTACTCGAGAAGGCATCGTTTTATTGAGAAATAATCCCTAAAACCGGCATTTTTACCTTGGCAGTGAAAGTGCGGGGCGTTACACTTCTCTTTTTCAGCTGTAGGCCAATGGTCTTTCTGCATGATAGATCCATCAGTTCTTGCTAAGCCAGTAGTAGGTCCCTGGATCGTCACTGTCCGTGTCAGTGTTAGCTCACGTGAGTAATCGTTTTTTCTCGCCATAGGGTAAGGTACAATCCATACTCGTGACGAGAGCCCAAATAGATAACCGGTACCTGCTACATGGTTTCCATGTCGAGTAATAACATTTTCATCTAGAACGTTCGCGGGCTCGTCGCGACGTCGTGCGCGAGTTTATCCTGCAGGAGCGGGTCTCGGTCATGTGTCTCGTGGAGACAAAACTCCATGTACTCAACCCGGCTGTAGCTAGTGATCTAATGGGATCCTCCTTTGTGCTTGTGCCTTCCTCGAGGGCCGCGGGTGGGATCACCGTGGGCTGGTGTCGTGACATATGGCTTGTGTCGAGGCGGATGCCGCGTCGCTTCTCGGTCATCATAGATCTACAATTGTGTGAGTCGGTGCAGACTGCCTGGTCGCTCGCGGCAGTGTATGGGCCGGTAGACGAAAGCCTAAAGCACGAATTCCTGCAAGAGCTCTGCGATATACACGCTAGCGGCTTGTCGTCCATCCTCATCTGTGGGGACTTCAATCTCATCTATCAGGCCGCCGACAAGAGCAACGACTGCCTAAACCTTAGGTCTATGCATCGGTTCCGCCTCGTCCTCGATGATCTGCAGTTGGAGGAGCTCTATCTGCATGGTAGGCTTTATACGTGGAGCAACGAGCGCCGCCGTCCTATGCTCGAGCGCATTGACCGGGTGTTCGCATCGGTGACGTGGCTCGAGCGCTTCAGTAACCATCACATGCGGTTGCTATCTACGGACTCATCCGATCATGCACCGTTGCTCTTGCAGCTCGACACCCAGCCATGGGCCAAACCCAAGTTTCGGTTCGAGAGCTTCTAGGTTAAGTTGAGGGGTTTCACTAAGGTCATGGAAGCAGCCTGGTCGTGCACGTTGGACAACATCGATGCCTGTCGAGTGCTTGACTTCAAGCTAAGGCGCACGACAAAAGCCCTAAAGAGATGGAGCATGCAAAATATTGGCAGTGTGCGGTTGGAATTATTCATGGTTTGGGAGCTCATTGCACAGCTCGACGCGGCACAGGACCATCGGGACCTTTCTGAGCCGGAACGTGAGCTACGCAGCAACCTCAAACGTCGCTCCCTGGGGCTTGCGTCCCTCTCCCGAACCAAAGCCCGGCAACGCTCCAGAATCCGTTTCCTGGAAGAAGAATGTAACATCCAGTGCCGACATACACGGTCCAGGCCCACTCTACCGAGGAGCGGTTGAAAGCTCTATGTTTGGTGTTGGTAATTAGTGACAATGCCTAAATATTAATCCTATGCCTAAGTTGTATGTAGCATATGAGGATTAGTACATTCCAAGGTTGGTGACAAGATGAACATGGTGATCATGATGACCACACTTGGATTTAGACGCAACCCTACGTGATCAAGACAAAGGTATATGCTTAAGGGTTGTGTTTTAGTAACCAAGACACCTAGTGGGTGTGGTTACATTATAGAATAGATAGCCGTACTATAAAGAGGGGAATGACGCGGCTATTGAACTCCTAAGTGCCTCTAGGTGTGCATTTCATAATCATATGCATTTGGATAGAACTAATATCGCCTTGAAAACTGATTGTAAAAATGCTAACACACTCACACATGACGAGATCACTTGGTGGTGTTAGCACGTTTGCGAAGGCGGTGGAGTTTGAGCGGTAGAGAGGGTTTGGGGTCCTCTCTCCTTCCCGCCGAGCTTGCGAGGCGGGATTCAGGCGTTTTTGAGGAATTGAAATGACTATTTTCCACTACGCCGGAAGTCCAGAAAAGAAACGGAGGCGAACGGAGGTCACAGAGGTGACCGGACGCTAGACCGGACGCGGTCTTTGCATGACCGGACGCGTCCGGTCAGTGTTCAGTGTCTGCGTGTATTTCAGTTTGATGATCGGATGCGAAGCGCGTCCGGTCGTTCAGGGAGCTTACTGGACTCTAACCGGACGCTGGCACTGTCGCGTCCGGTCGTGTTTCTTCAGCGCGTCCGGTCATTGTTTCGTTGAGCGCTGCTCAGGCGATCAGCGCGTCCGGTCATTCACGGGACCAGCGCGTCCGGTCGTTCGCAGCGCGTCCGGTCTGCGCGATGAGCGCGTTCGGTCGTTGCTTCGCAGTTAGCCGTTGGGCGACCAGCGCGTCCGGTCGTTTGGACCAGCGCGTCCGGTCAGTTTTTCACGAGTTAGCCGTTGGGCGACCGGCGCGTCCGGTCAATTGGACCAGCGCGTCCGGTCAGCACGATTTTGGCTGTTTAAGTTTCTAACGGCTATATTCGAAGGGGTACGTCTATATATACTCGTTGGCCGGCTCAAGGCTCTCTCTCTTGGACTTTTGATATACTTGTGAGCACTTTGAGCTAAGCAACTCCCCTCCCACTCATCTCTCTTGCTTCTTTGCATATTCGAAATGAGATTGAGTGATCCAAGTGCATTTGTATTGTGAGATAGCATCTAGTTGGCACTTGGTGGTTGATTTGCTACGGGATTTTTGTTTCTCTTGGTGGTTGCCGCCATCTAGACGGCTTAGAGCAGCTTGGAGGCGTTGGTAAGAGTTGGTGATTGTTCTTAGCCACCTCCGGTGTTTGTAAGGGGTTTGTGCCTACCTCGGCGAAGCACCAAAGGCAACATTAGTGAATTGCTCATGTCATTTGCAACCTTTTGCCATTTGGTAGGTTCTTGTGGCGCCTTTTGAGAGGCTCGGTGTGAGACCGATTAACTACCGAACAACGTGGTCAAGAGGGACACAACGGGGACTAGCGTGCCGGCAAGCACGTGAACCTCGGGATAAATCTTTGTGTCATCATTCTTATTGTGATTGATTAATCCCGGTGGTTGTGTATTGTGGAATTCATCTCTTGATCATATTGTTTGGTTGGCTCAATACTTCGCCCCTCGGTGATACCCTTCTAACTCTCTCTTGTATTATTTTCTTAGTTACTTTGCTAGAGTAGCTCTTTTTGTGTAGCTTGCTAGTTGTAGTTTCCTTCTCGGTTTGACTTGTGCAGTTGAGTGCAATTATACTAGAATTGGGAATTGGATAGGTGGCTTGCAAACACCCCGTAGGCTAAGCAAAACTCGCATCTCGCTATTTATTGTATTGATAAACTTATTTAGCTTGTCTTTGTAGAATTTTTAAAAGGCTATTCACCCTCCCTCTAGCCATCAAGACCTTTCAGCGGTCCCACCTGCGTAGCAACCCGCTTGAGCTTTCATCCTCGCTTCACTCAAAACGGTTAACCGAAGGTTACTGCGCGTCCCTGGCCCTGGTATTTAAGTCAGTCTGGCGATCCTTGATTCACAGCAGGGTACTAATCACCGGTTGCACAGTGTTTCACGAGCTACCGCAACTCACGTGAACAGTACCCGAGCTACAACAACATGAATTTGGCCCGCTCGACTCGCTGCTGCAGTAACCAAAATGAACAGTATCTACACTATAGTAACCCTGACGCTACAGTACCCTCAGAGTCCGGATGTACAGTGCGTGTAGCTACAGTCACCCACTACGCTGCTACAGTGCTCATCCCATACCTGAATTGGGCCCACTTGGCCCATGGGCCTGTTACAAGGCGACGCGAACACAAAATTTTTCCACCTCCAGGTGTGTCACCCTAAGCGCAAGAGCTACATCACATTCATCGAGCACGATGCCCAACGTTTCTCTGCCGACGAAGCCAAGGAAGACTTGGTGTACCAATACTACAACGGGATCCTGGGGATGCCATTCACCCGCCTTCACTCCTTGCATCTAGACGGCCTCCTACCGCAACTGGACCTTACGGGCATTGACGCTTGCTTCATCGAAGATGAGATTTGGGCCGCGGTCAAGGACATGCCGCCAGATCGAGCTCCTAGGCCAGATGGCTTCACCACAAGATTCTACAGAGAGGCGTGGAGTATAATCAAGGTCGATGTCGTCAATGCCTTCAACGCCTTATGGTCGCTCGACTCTAGGAGCTTCCATCACCTAAATTCGGCCCAGATGGTGCTGCTATGGAAAGTCCCCATGCCGAGCCGGCTGAGGGACTATAGGCCGATCAGTTTGATGCATAGCTTTAGCAAGTTGCTCGCCAAATGCTTGGCGTGGCGGCTAGCTCCAAGATTGAAGGACATCGTTGCACCGAATCAGAGTGCCTTCATCAAGAACCGTTCTATCCATGACAACTTCCGTTCCACCCAGCTAGCTTGCAGGTGGTTGCACTCCAGAAAGTTCGTCGTCGTGCTGCTTGAGGTCGACATTTCTAAGGCATTTGACTTCATCGCGTGGTCCTTCCTCTTTGAGGTTCTGCACTTCGTTGGCTTCCCGAGGAGGTGGATCGAGTGGATAGCCATCCTTCTATCCACCGCTAGCACCAAGGTGCTTATGAACGGTCGCGTGGGGCCTCAGATCATCCATGCGCATGGACTAAGATAGGGGGATCCTATCTCGCCAATGCTCTTTGTCATAACGATGGATGTGCTTAACTCATTGATCAAAGAGGCGGACCAGCGGGCGGCTTTGTCACCGCTATCGGGCACGACGATCGCCCACCGTGCTTCGCTCTACATGGACGATCTGGTGGTCCTCCTGGCCCTAACACAGCTTGACCTGCTCTCCATTCACCACATTCTTGAACTGATTGTGGGGGCTTCTGGGCTGGTAACCAACGTCAAGAAGTGCATCGTGACTCCGATTTGGTGCTCCAACGAGATGGTCGTGGCCATGCAACAGACGTTCCCATGTGTCATCGTGACCTTCCCTTGCAGATATCTGGGCATTCCACTATCGCTGAAGCAGCTGCACCAGGCGGACGAATAGGCGCTGGTGAATGCGGTTTCCACAAGAATCCCCACCTGGAAATCCGACATGCTCACTAACGCTGGCAGGGCATTGCTCACGAAGGTGACCTTGTCAGCTGTCCCAGTGCACCTGAGCATTGCTTGTTGCCTCTCCCAATGGGCGCTGCAACAGATTGACAAGCGGAGGCGGGCATTCCTTTGGGTAGGAACGCTGAACACCACGGGCGGCAAGTGTAAGGTCGTTTGAACTACCGTGTGCCGGCCCACGGACCTAGGCAGCCTTGGCGTCCTCGACTTGTGGTATTTTGGCCTTGCGCTGGGAATGGCTAAGCCGCTCTGATCCTACGTGCTACTGGGCCAGGCTATCGGCCAGGGCCAAGAAATCGGTCGCGGCCATGAGCGCAGCAAGCATCTCCGTGGCTGTTGGCGATGGCGCGAGTACAAATCTGTGGACAGACTGATGGCTGTTCGTCGGCGCACTCTGCAACTACGCACCTGCTCTGTATGCGGTGGCGTCGCGTGTGTGCAAGTGCCTGAGCGTCCGCAATGGACTCCAAAATAGTCGCTGGGCATGCGAAATCTCCGGGGCCCTCACTGTGCCGGTGCTGACTCAATTCCTGAAGGTATGAGAGCTTTTGCGGGATGTGATGCTAGACCCGCTTGTCTCGGACAGGTCTGTTTGGAAATGGTCGCCCGGCGGGAAGTACTCGGCGTATTGGGCCATCTTCTTCGGCTTGATGAAGCTCCATGGTGCCAAAGAACTATGGCGTGTCAAGGCGCCCCCACACATCAAGTGTTTCTTTTGGCTCGCCTTACACCGGCGCCTCTAGACGGCGGAGCACAGAAAATGCCACGACCTTCAAGATGAGGACGCATGCGCCCTATGCATTGAAGATGAGGCGCCTGATCACCTTCTGTGTGGGTGTGTGGTGACCAGAGAACTCTGGTTCACCCTTCTTTCACCTCTGGGCCTTTAGGAGCTCGCGCCTGCAAGCGGGGACGCGCTGGAAGACTGGTGGCTACGATGCAGGCGATCACTGACTTCGGATTCCAGGCTGGCACTCGACGTAGCCGTTCTGCTCGTCTCATGGTGTGTTTGGAAGGAACCAGGGCGGATTTGGGCCTAGGGCCACTAGGGCCATGGCCCTAGGCGTGGCCCAAATCCCCCCTTATACCCCCATTTAATTTTCCATGGCCCAGCTAGAGATATTACGAAGTGGCCCTAGTCAGCCCAGCAAGAAAGCACTAGAGCTAGCTGCACAGCCCAATCTTTCCTCACCCATCGGCCTGCAAAATTGCCCATGTCGGTCCATTTCGCGCTTCCTGCTCTCCTCAGTAAAGGAGCCAAACCAGCCACAGGCACGCCTGCGCAGGTGCTCCATCCTCGACGCCTTGGTTGGCTATGGGCCCACACGGTCGCACCAGCACCTGGCACAGGGGAGCAACGCTACAACGTGTAACACCCCAGGTGTTTATCACCAATTAAGTAGTGGGTTTAAGCTCAAACACGATAGATTAGTGGACATGACGATGTCAAGGTCAAACATATGGAAATAAGCCCTAACATAAACTTGGATATTGCACCCTTGCTTACATATAGGCTCAATTAAAAGATATATGCTTGGGTGTTGTTATCAAAGTATCTTCACATGTCTCACATCAATAACTATCTATATTGATCCCTGGAAAAGTTTCATGAAGTTTAGAATCAAAAAGTCACATGAAATGATAAGTTCCATTCCTATTGGAATTTGCCCCATTAAGTTAATGGAACTATAGATCATCAACCAAGCTTTGCAAATTTACCCAAATGACTCTAGATGAACTCTACAACAAAAGTCATGAAAGGTTCATGTTGAGCAAATGTCAAGAAAATGCCCCGATTGGCCTAAAACCCTAGTTTTGGCTTTATCGAGTTGATACTTTGACCAAAGTGAAAGTTTGACTTCTGTACTAGTTATGAGATTTTACCTTAAACAAAAGTTGTAGTTCATCTTGTGTAGAACAAACTTTGTTTAATGGTCAAGAGCTAGTTTGGCCTCTAACCTAGTCAAATAGAGATCACAATGTGGAATCAGCTGCTGTTTTCAGCACTTCGAATAATATTCTAAGTCCTTGTTGTGACAGCAGCAAGTTGGCTACTTTGCGACATTTTATCATCCAAATTCATGTGGTAACTCAATTAGGTTCCTTAATATGAGTTGGAGTACTGTTCTTGAGGGACACAATGAATCAAGTGTCATTACATTTGGAGTATATTTGGATCTCCAAAAGCAATTGCTAAAACAGCATGTTTGCAACTTTGTCGCTCAAATGACATTGAGATTGGCATGTCACGTTCTCCAAAAATTGTTAAGTAACATGGGTAGGTCCAAATGTAAAAGTTGGATCTCACATGAAGGGGAAGGCCATGCAAGAAGATGGCATAAGTTGCATTTCATTTTGGCCATCAATTCTTGTAGTTGCTAATCACTGTCAACTCACTGACACTGTCAACTTGGAGATTAATTAGCTGCTAATCCAATGCTCAAATGACCGAGTACCCTTAATGAAAGTTGGAGAGTATTGGGAGGGGAACAACTTTGCTTCAAGGCTCGTGATCAAATTCGGACCCTAGGAAGCCCAAAACGGCAATCTAACATGCTCACAGAGACGCATGCCAGCTGTTCGACAGTGGGGCTCAACGGGAGCCACGCGTCCCGAACGTGTCCACCATGCGCGAGCCCGCGCCTGGCCATGATGCCGCGCATCCTAGCGCTCTCGGCCTCTTCCAGCACGGATGCCGAGCTCCTCTCCCTTCCCTCCACTCCTCTCAGCCCTCCCTCGCTCGCTCTGGCTGTTGTTCGCCCTACAGCGACGCCGAGCTCCGCCATTGCCGAGCCAGCCAAGTTCCGCGTCACCGCGTCTCTGTCCTTCCCCGTGCTCGATAGCTCGCACCCTCGCCTTCGCCTCCTCCTCCTCCACGCTCTGCGTGTCTCGGCTGGACCCGAATACCACCGGAGCCGTTCGGCCATGGGAGCCCCTCCGGCGCCGCCGCTGACAACCGCGGCTGGACCACCTCGGGCTGCCCTGGGGTGGGCCGAGCAACACCCCGAGCGCGCGTGAGCCTACAGGAGCTTCCCCACCCTTTCCCGGTCTCTCTTCGCCACAGTAGAGCGCGGCCACCGGCGCCATGGTCGCCGCGGACACCGTGCGTGCGGTCAGGCCGACCTGGCCCACCTCCGACTGAGCTAGGCAGCTCCACGCGAGCGCGCGGGCCCCCCTGGTGCTCGTGCCGCCCTTGGTCGCCGCTGCCGGTGACCCCCTTCGCCAGAGCCGCGAAGTCCGGTCCCCATCCTCTGCGCCGTCGCGAGGTAGAAGAAGACCCATTCCCTCTGTGCCTCTCTGTCTGACGTGCGGGACCGGCTGGAAGATGGGCCCCGCGTGTCAGGTTAAGTAATAGCAGGCTTGGGTGCGTTATCAGGTAGACCTAGCGAATTTAGTAGGGTAAGGAGAATTTCGTTTTTGAATTTCAGAAAATTTGTGAATCTTCTAAAAATCATATCTCATGTTAGGTAATTCCAAAAATAGTGAATGGGGACTTTTTGGAAACCTTGAGAAAAGATCTATGCAGTGGAGTCATAATATGTTACATGTTTGTAGGTATTTTTAATGTCTTTATTTAAGTTGGAAAAGAGCTCTAGAAATGCCTTTAAACCTAACCAGAGCAAGATCTGGAGTTTTAGACATCCAAAAATAGTGATTCTTATTTTGTTAATTTTGTGATAACATGTACTTGCTAGAAAAAATATTAAACACCCTAGTTGTTTACTGTTTTCTTAAGATTGTGATTTGACATTGATAAATAAGGAAAACTACATTATATTACTTGTTATTTTATATCTTGAGTTGTGATGCTCCAATTGATGTGAAATTTTATGGTAGGATTGTAATGCTATGGGTGTACTGTGATATAAATTTCATGGCCATTGCTTACTGTATGCTCAAGTTATTGAGTTAACTTGCTTATGGCTTAATAAATAGCTTATAAATAATATATAAATGATAAAATAGAAAATGTTGTCCCATCACCTTATTATGATGTTGCTCTTTGATGTTGGTTCATTCTATAGCCATGTGTTCACAGAAAATATTGAGTTTTAGGTTTAACTTGCTCTCACATGATTTGTTGCAATAGCTATTTGTCTTTTTCATAGAGGTTGATATACTTGCCCAAATGGATTGAAATTTGGACAGTAGACTTTTGGGAGCATGTGTAGGCCTCTGTACTTTTGGTAGAATTTATTATGCACTTTTGATATGTGTTCATAATTCCACCTAATTATCAAAATAAATTAAGAAAAGGCATTAAAAGAATTTATTTAGAAATGGACACTAAGTTTTCTGGTGTTTATTAGTCAGGTGTGAAATGTTGGTAAAGTTGATTTTGTCCAATTATATGTTTGCAACATAAGTTAATAATTATTTCTTGCAAATGAGGTTTCTAGACAGATCTGAGAACTTAGCAAAGTTCTTCATGATAATGTGCTTTGTGGTAAAACTTATTTATACAAAAGTTTTAGATAATTTATGTATCTAGATTCTATTAAAATTTGGTGGTAATTGACCAAGTAGTTTTTGAGCTATAGCTGTTTAAAGTTGGGTTACAGAATTGCTTGCTCTCTGTCTTGTTAGACCAGTTTCTGTATTTGTGTAAATTCGACATGTTAAACTTTGGAATCATGCTGTGATGATTATAAATGAAATATAGATAATTTCATAAGCTTTCCATAATGTCTTCTTTCAAGTCATTTGGAGTTGTAGATCTCTAGTTATGATTAAATTACTCAGCTGTTGGTCTGATGTCCAGAAGGTAGCAATTTCTAGTTCTAGTACTTTGATTAACTTTGTCATGCTTGGGTATTGAAGTGTGACTCATATCTTTGATGATACTTGGGTGGTACCCTGTGATCTTGTGAGACTTGTTTATTGATTGATGTGCTTGCCCTCTTCTATGTTATGTCTTAATGAGGATTAAGTTAATTAGCTCTAGGGTTTATGTGAACTTTGGTATGCTTACATGATTATTTTGTTTATTGCATTTCTATGCATTCATATATATGCATTATTGCACCTCATTTAGGTACGCTAGCTGAAGCACGTGAAGGACCTGATGTGGAGCCAAACCCGAAGATGGAGTTGGTGGATCTATCCCAAAGATAGAAGGACCAGACAAGTGATAGATTGAGAGATGCTCGCCAAGTGAATTCATCTGACATACTCTAACTTGAGTCGGATCCCAGGCAAGCCCCGGAGCATTATAAGCCTCCTACCTTCAAAAGCAATTAATTATATATATGTTATAAGTATTGTTGCATTAAGTGGTAGGAGTTGGTTGAAAATCTTGCTGCATTATATCATTCCTTGTCCAGATATATGAATCTCTTAATCCTACATAGACTAGGATCGAATAGATGCTTAGCCCTGCTTTAAGCGGTAGAAGTCAGGTGATTTCCTGTCACCTGCGAGATATAGGGATATCCATATATGGCACGGTTGGCTATATTGCTATCGTGGAATGGAACCATGTGTTAATAAAATGAAATGAGACCGGACGGGATGACGATAGTGAAGCAACAAGGCATGGAGGTCTTGGGTGTGGATCTATCCCCGTCTGAGTCGTTTAAGGACCGATTCACTGTACGTCCTTGAGTCATGTTGAACGCAGTCTAACACTTAGTTGGCCGGATAAGTCGTTCCGACCGCGAAGCCGAGTAATATGGTTCAGGCCGGGAATCGAATGGTAGGTTGCTTCTTGGAGGAGAGAAAGGATGTGCTTGGGGACATTGGCGTGAGACCAAGGGGGGGTTAGAGTCCCTATCACCTGGCAGAGTGTCACCCTTGGGGTTGCGACATCATTCAGACCCGCGATTCCTGAATTGTACGAAAGGTGGCTTGTGCGACTCTGGCAGGGGCCTGCGCGGTGAGTGTTAGAAATACCCCTCCAGCTGGATAGGAATTCGATTTGAATCGCCGTCGCTCCCGGTTAGTGAGCACTTTACTTGAGCAGCGGCAACGTAGATTCCATTAAATTGAACGGATGGTTAATTGGATAACGATGGAAAGGTTGCCTCAATTTATACCTGCTATGGTTAATATTGTTTGCTCCTAATAAAGTGAGTGCTCTAGTACATGTTCTAATATAGATGATAGGTTAATGATAATTTACTTGATGCTTAAGCATTAATGATTACTTATTCATAATAAGCTTTTATGCAAAATGTTGTCAAGCTAGCCCAATTTATATCAGCCTTGCATGATCCTTGGTGTCACTTTATTTCTGGTTTCTGACGGATAAGTCTAGCTGAGTACATTGTTGTACTCAGGGTTTTATCCCCACTTGTTGCAGGTTATGACGTATCATGGCGTCTGTAAGAGTTGGTTGGCTCCTGCCGTAGAGGCGGAGTGTGATCACGGGCATGATCCTTCTGAGTTATCTTCTCTCTAATGCTTTTGTTGGAAGTCGACCTTAGTACCGGCATATATTTGAAATAAAGGTGTTGTTAGTTTCAAATTACTTTGCTTCCGCTACTTTTGAACTTAAGTTGTAATAACTTTGTTGAACTCCGATGTATATTCAATTACTTGTGAAATGGTTGTAACATGTGACTTGTTATGTTAAATCACTACGATCTTGGCTGGTATGTTGATTGGTTTGAAATCCCTCGCGATTTCATTGGACTACCGGAGTTATATGGGCTCAAGTGCGAGAATTTGATCACTTCGGTGATTGTTTTTGTACTTGTGCTCTTATAATTTGGACGGTTCCGTTACACAGCGTGCAGCTGGCACCTGGCACCTGGCAGCCACGCAGGGGCGTGCCGTGCGCCGCGCTGCCATAATCCGTAAGGGCGATCACATGTACAAGTACAGTATAGTCTTGTAACAATCCTTGCTTGATGGCTAGTCTTAAGACTTTTAACGGAAGTTTTTCGTCCACAAGGAGAATATATATAAACATAAATGAAGAGTCATCAAAATTAGGTACTAGCGCTAACTTTGTTTCACAATTTTTATCCAAATTTTTATAAACTCTGATAAACTTGGTTTACCTAATGAGTAATCTTTTTAAAAAACTATATGTTATGAATTACTATAATGTTGACTTTTTTTGCATTAATGTTTTCATCAAATTTATTATTGATTTAGGCATGGAATTAAAATCAACCAAATTATGCATTTATCTATTAATTTTATTGTCTATCGGTACGTCTCTTGCTATATGACACACTGTGGATTGTTTATGTACTTATATAGAAGTGGCCCTAGGCGTTAAGTTTAACGAGCTCCGTCACCAGAAGGAACGTAACAACAAAAACATTCAACAGGGTGGCGGCAACCCTTCAAGGCATGGTGCTTGCAGTGTTGCGCGAGGCTGAGGACTGGATCGCAGCGGGCTTTGCTCCAATTGGCGCGGCCTATGCGGCTTGGTCGCAAATTCAATTTGTTATGAAACGTTCCCTTCCTAAATCCAGTAGCTAGGAACTTGTGCGTGTCCTGCCGGTGCTAAGTGTGTGCGTGGCTGCTCGCCGCAATCGCACTTGCATCTTATTTGGTAACAAAACTCTCCTTCGTCTTAATGAAATACAGGTGATACACCCGGTCGAGAAAAAAAAAGAGAGAGAGCCGAAATAGATACTCACCGAGGTATTATTCATGCAGATGGATCAACCTCCAGGGAAACGATCCAATGAAGCTTAGCTATTAAGAAAACTCAAACTTTTTATATACATCTAGATGACTATTATCATATATTATTTTTTCAGAAAGTAATAGAAGAAATGTATTTTTATATTTTGATAAACAATAAGGACATCTTACAAAAATAGGAAATAAACTTACTAATTAACATATCCAATTGGATCTAATATAATAGGATAAATTTGTTTATCGTGACATGGTGAGATGACGTGGATTTTTTTACCGGCTGCTTCATTTTCATGAAAATGGTACCTTTTGTATGGAAAATTCTTCGCAGCAATGTTGTATGGAAGGTTGAGCAGTGACATTGAAGTAAACGATACTCTGAAATGTTCAGTATGGAAAGCAAGGCATGGCATGGGAAGCACGTCACTGCTATGAACCCACGGCGCGTAACCAGCCAAGGCACCAAGTGTGTGTTTGGCTAAGCTCTTCCAATCGACTGATCAACCAACAGCAGCATCAGCCAGCCCAGCAGACAGAGGCCTTATTTAGTTCCCCCAATTCTCCCCCAAATTCTACTATGCAAAAAGAAGATTCTCCGTCACATCAAAATGTCGGCAAATGCATGGAGTACTAAATGTTGATGAAATTAAAAACTAATTGCACAGTTTTGTTGTACTTTGCGAGACGAACATTTTAAGCCTAGTTAGTCAAAATTTGGATAATTTTTACTAAATACAAACGAGATGCTACAGGAATTCTGATACAGTATTTTTCTTCCCTATTCGCCGAACTAAACGAGGCCAGAGATGGACTTTATAACAGTCAAAAGAGTATTGGAAAGCAAAGAGAAATGAGGAAAGCCATCGAGTAGGACTGCAGGAGAGAGGAACGCAAGGGCTGCCAAGGCAGACACGGTTTGACTTGTGAAAACGGATTGAGAATTTGGGATGGAAGAACGAAGAAACCGCCAACCAACCACAAAGGTGAAAGGTCTACGTTGGTAGCTTCGTCGTGTATTCGTGTACATGTCGTGAGGTAGACAGAAAATTCACTATACTATATCTCTCTGAGACAGCATGCATATCCTTTCAAAATTTCGATAGTACAGTAGTAATTCTTTTCCTTGGGTGTGTTCACTTCACGAAAAGTAGGTGAAAAGTTACTGTAGCATCTTTCGTTGTTATTTGACAAAATTTGTCCAATCATGGACTAACTAGGCTCAAAAGATTCGTCCCGACATTTACAGACAAACTATGCAATTAGTTATCTTTTTTACCTACATTTAATGCTCCATGCATGTGTTGAAAGATTTGATGTGATGGGTGTAAGAGGAAATATTTTGGGTTGGAATGGGGAAGTGAACAAGGCCTTGCTGTGAAAGATTCGAACTGATCCGATCAACCGCTGGAAGTAAGCACCAGATGTTTTTCTTTCCGCACATGCATGCGTACGTCGTCTTACGTTCACCTCGTGATGTAGCCAATGAAGTCGTCGAGATCCTTACGCGAGTTCCCGCCGTCGGCCACGGAGGCGCGAACCGCCTCCCCGAGCTCCTTGGCCCGCTGCCGCACCGCCATCCCGCTGTCAGACAGCATTGCCTCCTCGATCACCTTCTGGATGGCCTGCGCCGGTACGATGTCCGCGTGCTTCTCCCAGGGCCTCACCAGGAGCCCCGCCTTGAGGTACTTGCACAGCAGCTCCGAGTCCCAGGGCTGGTCGGAGTGCATGGGCCAGGCGAGCACTGGCTTCCCGTGGCTCAGGCTCTCCATGGTCGAGTTCCAGCCGCAGTGGCTCATGAACGCCGCCGTGGCGCCGTGCGCCAGGATCTCCAGCTGCGGCGCCCACCCGGTGATCACCAGCCCCGTCCCCTCCGTCTCCTTGGTGAACTCGGACAGGAACTTGGCGTGCCGGCTCTCGCCGGACTCGTCGGCGTATATGTTGGCGCGGTCGGCGTCGCGCAGCACCCAGATGAAACGCTGCTTGCTGCCCTTGATGGCCGCGGCGAGCTCGGCGACCTGCTCGGCGTGGAGGCACGACGTCGTGCCGAACGAGACGTAGAGCACCGACGCCGGCGGCTGCGTGTCGAGCCACACCAGGCACTCGTGCCGCGCCTGCCGTCCCGGCGTCGTCCGGGCGTCCGCGTCGAGCAGCAGCGGGTTCAACGGCCCGACCGCGAAGAACCTCTGGCCCTGGAACGGCGGCTGCGCGGCGACCACGTCGATGAACTCGCCCTCCAGCGCGCGGCACGTGTTCATGACCAGGCCGGCGATGGGCGCGCCCTGCTCGGTCTCCTCCATCTGCAAGACGAAATCCACGAACTCCTTGGACATGCAGACGTCGGGGGGCAGGAACTGGAGGCCGTAGTCACTTATGAGTCGGTGCCCGGGGTCAAGCCACCCGAGGTCGTACGAGATGGCGACGCACTGCAGCCCGAACGCTTCGGCGTTGCCCAGGCGCGCCGCCTCCGTGGCGGCGAAGGAGTTGAGGCGGTCGAACACGACGGCCACGCGGCGGTGGGTGGCAGAGAGGCGCTGGAGGAGCGCCGCGAGCGGGGCGCGCGCCGCGGCGGCGAAGGTCTCGAACATGGGCATGAGGTGGTTTGGGAACGGCGACGGCGCGGCCAGGTCCGGGGGCGGAGAGTCGTACGCCGACACGTCGAGGTCGTGGAACTCGATGGATCCCAGCGCCCTGGGGTCCCAGCCGTGCACGCGCGCTCGCGCCTGCCGGACGTGCGGCGGCGGCGCCGCGTAGTGCACGGAGAGGCCCCGCGACGTCAGCAGCAGCGACAGGTGGAGGAGCTGGTTCAGATGGCCCTGCGCCGGAAACGGCACGGCCACCACGGCTACCGATTCCACCGTGTCAACCGCCATAGTACAGCTTCTAGTTCAGGTCGTGTGTGACAACGCGAGCGTACGTACTCCTTGTAGACTGCCAGGCTATATATATATATAGGAGTAGACTGCCGGGCAACGCAGCTTTTTCTGGGAGCCAACGGAAGTCATCGCTCTGAGTAGCAGAGTATATTTCTCGAAAAATGCTCGAATCTCGGAGCATCCGCGCATGGTTTAATTTAAGGTCCCGTTTAGTTCGGGTGAAAAGTTTTTTTTCCGGTTACATCGCATATTTTATGGAACATTAGAAAGAGTGTTCAGATATTAATAAAAAAACTCATTACATAGCTCGTCTAAAAACCGCGAGACGAATTTATTAAGCATAATTAATCCATCATTAGCATATGTGTTACTATAGTAATTATGGCTAATTATAGACTAATTAGGCTTAAAAAATTTATCTTATGGTTTCCATGTAAACTGTGCAATTAGTTTTTTTATCTACATTTAATGTTATATACATATGTCAAACATTCGATATGACGGGATAAAAAGTTTTTGAGCGAAAACTAAATAGGGTCTAAGTGGTCTGGCCAATCAAAACCTGACGAAACAAACCAAGGAGTGCATGCATGGCGACACAAGACTTGATTAGCTGGGATCTCGTAATGGCGTAGTACTACATCCTTGTCTTTCCTGGAAAGTTCGTAGCTCGGGGGCGTGTCGCATTCGTCATCGGTGACGGGGCGACGGTCGGCCGGAGCCGCCGGTGATCCTCTGCGAACGCCTCAAACGAAACAGGTCACAAAAAGTGGGCACGTAATCACTGACGTACATCCCTTGATGTTTGTGATCTTTCGCAGTACTAGGCACGTAATCACTGACGTACATAGTTTGCGCTTCCAAGGAACAATTTTGATTAAATATATATTAAAATATATTAATATTTATGGTACATAATTATTATTAATGAAAAGATATTTAAATTTAGTTTTTTAATAAATTTATTTGAAGATACAAATGTTGCACGTATTTTTTACAAATCGAGTTAAACTTGTGGTATAAACACCCATAACAATAAATAAATAGGGACGAAAGGAGTAGGGTTTAAGATGTTATTATCCGAGGAATCTAAAGTTATTAATTACTACCTCTGTCCAGGAATGGATGAATGTATAGTATGCGTGTCAGTTAAAGTGTTTCACGTTTAACTAAGTTTTTAGTAAATAATATTCATATTTATAACTTTAAATTAATTTATTATAAAAATACATTTCGTAATTAAGCTAATGATATTTTGATATTATAAATATTTATACTTTTTTATTTATAATTAGTCAAACTTGATACACTAAAATATGATATTGTTTCATAATTTTATTCTTTTAGGGACTGAGGGAGTGCTATGCTACTCCGTGGTACTCAGTACTAGTTGCGGCAGACGAGCATAGGATCGTAATCTCACAAGCCAATACCGATCACCACTCTTCATCAGCGGTAGTAACTAGTAAGCTGACTTGTGCACAGTAGTGCAGTGTGCAGAGATGACCACGGAGCCAAACAAACAAGTCCAATCCAATCCTTTCACGTTACCATCATGTTCTTCCGGTGCCGCCGTCAGCGTTCGGACGCCGGTGAGCCAGTCTGGCCATGGCACAGCCGCACAGGAGGTCCGGAAGGTGGTACCCCTACCGTCTGCCAAGTGCCAGTCACCACAAAATTCTCACGGCGCGTGGCGCGTGCCTCGAATTATTTATTTGTCCCGCAGGCCGCAGCTAGCGGCGATTCCATTAGGAGTTCCTCGTGATGCTCTGCTTCGTGAGCTTGGTTGGATCGAAAGTCGGGGCCGAATGGCCGTTACAAGACGAGGAAGAAGAGACCGGGTCTCAGGAATTCGAATCTTTTTTTCCATGCGCTGTCGCTGCGGTCCGGCCGGCAAGCTGCTGCTGCTCGGATGATGCGACGGGGGCGATCCAGACGACTGTACTGTGGCGTTGGCGAGCTCCGTCCGACCACGGCGGTTGCCACGCGAATTGGCGTCTTGCGACGGAGACAGCGGGAAGGTCCAAGCTCCGGGTCGTCCTGTGTAGCCAGACACATCACGTGCGGTCCTCCGCCCGGCGCCCGCCGGTGGCCCGTCAGCGTCGGACTCAGCTGCGCTGCCGGGGCGCGCGGGCTGCTCGGCCCGTGCCGGGAGACGCGCAGCGTTTGCGTTTGGACGAACGCGCCAAAGGCAGTTGCCACTTGCCAGAACGATTCAGCTTCTGCGGGCCGCCTCTTATTGGCACAGGGCGCGCACGTTTTTTCTTGCTTGTCCAGCAGCATCGAACAGCTAGCTTCACACGTCGGCTTGGCTGTCGCCACGCATGGCGCAGCGCCAGCCACCAGGTCACAAGTTAGATGCCCAAGTGCCCCACCGGCACCACTGTTATCCGCCTTCTATTGCTGATTGCTGTCGCCTAGCAATAGCTTCTTTAGGCCTTGTTCGTTTTCTTAGGAATGAAACTGCAGCAGGAATGGATCTAGAAGAGGAACGAGTGATATCCAGGTGGTTTGGTTCTATATGTCAAGTGACTAGAAAGCAAACCGGGCCGTATACCACACACGATGTCCAGGATGGGCCGGATTCGATTCCAGGCCAATCTTAACCGAACAACATTTTTTTGTTGGGCGGTTTTCGTTCCAGGCCGTTTTGATCCGGGCGGATTGGGTCTCATTTCGGGCCAATCCAAGACAAACGAACGAGGCCTTAGTTGTCTAGGATTGTATCACCGGTATAAAAGAGTTTGGCACCACTATTATCTGTCTTCTATTGTTTTTTTTAAATTACACGGTATAACGTTAGACGCCCAGCTGCAGATCTTGAGATTCACCAAGTTGCCATGGGTGCCTCGCTATTGATGGGACGTCGTCTACCACTGAAAGTATAGCGCCGTTAAATCATAAAATAAATCTAGAAAAATGCGAATACCCGTGCCAAGTCGAAAACTTAACCCGGGTGAGCAAGTTCTATCACACGGAACTGAACCAACTTATCTATGATCAGTTCGCCTGCCTTCTATTGCTGTCGCCCCTACCAATAGCTTCTTTAGTTATCTGGAGTTCTATCACCGGTGCGAAAGAGTTTGCCTTGACTGAACTTCTACAAACCCTGGAACACTGCTGCCCTGAAATGAATGTACTAGTTGTTGACACTCAAATTAGGCCCAAATGGGCCCATGTCAGTTTTGGCTCAATCTAACGAAAACTCCACAGAGCGACATGATAATAGTACCATATTAGTTTTTCTATGAGATAGGATCATCCCTACCCCTTATACATGGCCGATTGAGTTCCCATCTATCCAATCGTCAAACAAAACGAACTGTTACCTCTACTCCAACCCTTTTACCCTCTTCTCCAACCCCTATGTTGTTCATCCCTTGATCCAACGACCAAGGATGTCGTCCTAGGCTTACCGGCCGACATAGGGCAGCCCGACGATGTCCTTGCCCTGATGGGGTTCCTCCCGGGCGAGAGCTTCAACAGTTTCTTTACTAGTTTGCTTGAAAATTAGCCGGTTTTTCGTCGCGTAAGCACGTTAGTTATCCTTTGGTGGTTTGCTTGTAAACCTCTCCATTCTTCACCACGAAAGAGTGACATCCTCGTTGCGTTCTTCAGTCCGTAGCGGCCCGGGCATCAAGACCCTGCTAGTATTTGATTCGAATCACTTCCGACGTCAGCACCAGCTTATCGATTTCTTGTACAGGTGGCTTCCTACAAGTGGTGATGACCATGGTAGCGGGGAGTAGCTGTATATTTTCAAACTGAATCTACATTTGATTAGAGCAAGCATAATAACAGGCTGTAAGCTATTAACTAAATGCAGAAGTGGAGGAGAGATCAGAAGCTAGCTGTAAGCTTTCAGCCGGATTAAACACAAGAACCAAGAAATTTTGTGAGAGAGACATATATGTCATATATTAATAGTGAAGAGCTAACTAATATATGTGTGTGTTAAAAGAAGGCTACAAAGAAACCTTACAGCCGGCTGCTAACTGTATTATTAGTCTTGCTCTTAGGTGGCCAAAATGAAACTGATTGAGTGGTCGATACTTTCCATTAGTTGAATAACCTCAGTTTGGCTATCTAGAATTCAGTAGTTCATTTTCATCATCTTCAGCAAATTCTGTTGGATAACGACTGAGATTGCAACAGGCAATGCAGAGCACTTGCCACTGAAATTGGATGAGCTTCCATGGTCAACACAAACTGATCCAAGTTGTCGAGGAAGGTGATCATGTATTGGTGGTGGACGTCGCCGATAAGGATGCCGTGGGGTTGGTCGCCTCACCTACGGCCTTGCATGTTGGCTAAAGCCTGTAGGCGTGTGGTGGTACCATTGAGCTTATGGAAGCAAGTCGTCAGAGATTAAGGAAGAAGAAATTCCTAGGGGTTATAGTTGATGGCCCGATGGACGGATGGATATTAAAAGGGTGGAAAATTCAGTGCTAAGTGGCTTCGAAACAATCTGAGCAAACTAAAGATGGCAACGGGTAATTATCCACTGGATATGTGCTGCTCATATCTTTACCTTCAAAAAAAAATATTTTACTCGCTAATTTACCCATACTCATGCACGAGTAAGAATTCTTTCCCATACCCTTACCCATACGGGTAACGGGTACCCGTGGGTTATCCTTACCCATGATTCTAAAAATATTTGCAAATTAAAATTACATATATCAATATATCAGGCTCCTAGTTTCAGCCAAAGCATCACAAATCAATAATAAATTCATCAAACAAACAAGCTACATGAACACCTGATCAAGTAGTCTAATAGATAAATCCAATTACTAAATACCAAGTGATCAATTTCATAAATTCACATAAAGTAAAGCATACCAGGTAGGAATTACCAAATCTCCACCGCATGACAACCACATGACAACCACACGGCTACACCCATACATACTACTAAATTAGTGAGTTCATCACATATTACATGTCGACCCATGATTTTAGACATACTGAATCGGGTTAAATTTACCCATGAGTTAACGAGTATGGGCAATGCAGTCCCATACCCTTACCCGCTTTACCCGCTGGGTAAGGTTTTTTTTCCTATTTACTTACCTATGGGTAAAAAAATTAGTCATATCCTTGCCATAATAAGATAATTACCCATCGGGTTTCAAGTTTCGGGTAGAAATTGCCTTCTTTAGAGCAAACGGTAGACTGACTATTCACAAATATTCACAAACTTGCCATGTACAAGACGTAAAAAAAGCCTTCGAATCGAACATGTATATATATAAAGGAAAATAATCACCATCTAGTTTCCTAGAAGGAAGAGGAAGGCACGAAAACTCTCTGCTCCCGAAAGTTTGACAAACTCCGTGAAAAGAAAAAAAATCTAACACTTCTTCTCCCACATCGGCGTGTCGACACGAGTGCCATATCCTAGGTCTGTCTTCAATTCTTCATTCATAGCGGCCAACAATCTGCTGTCAAAATCTGCAAAGTAATGTTGTCTGCGATAGTTGCGGCTGCAGCATCCCCCCTTGCAGCTTCCTTCGTTTGCACCTGGTGCTGGTGGCACCGGCAGCTTAGAGGGCACGTTCTCAGCCGCCGCCGCCTTTTCCACCGCCGCTGGCGCTGGTGCCGCTGAGCTAGATTGCTGCCGCTGGGGTCGCTGAGCTAACTTGTTGCTGCTGCCGTGAGGCGCCGGAAACAGAGCGGAAGGAACAATGGCTTCGCCTCCCACAGGGCGATCTCCACCCTTGTAGTGGGAGCTTGCTGGCTTCGCGGACGCGGTCTGGCTGATCTGTTGCTGCCCTTCGCGAGCCGCGCTGTCCTGCTTTGATTTCTGTAATTTCATTTCAGCTATCAGTCTCGCATACACTCGATTCCGGTACGCTTCCTCCGTCTCCGGCGGCGGCTGCTGCTGCCGTGGAGAGGGCAGGCGAGCTGGTTGGCCGGCAGCTAGGTTCGGCGGACGCATCATCATTTTGGGACCAAGAGAGTTGAGGGCGGTTGCAGCGGCGCGGTGCGGCGGGCGTAGCTTCAACACCGGCGGCCCCTGCCCTGGCGCCGCCTGGTCGTTCGCGTTCGGCATCCCCGCCGCTCGGTTGCCGTACCCATACATCAACGGTGGCTGCTGCACTTGCACCGGTCCCTGCATGCTGTTATACACCGGCGGCCAATGCACTAGCGCGGGGAGCTCTGACCCGTGGTGCCCGGCTGCTCCGGCTCCGACTCCGACAACCGGCAAGCGCACGCTACTACCACCGCCACTGCCACGCGCTGGCGCCGCTGAACGTCCACCCGGGAACAAGGTCGTCTTGGAAACGGAAACCCCCTTGTTCGGCGCGCCGGTGTGCCCGCTCGTCGCGGGCCGTTTGGCCGGCGGCTGCTGCCTGCTCGACGGTGCCCGCGCCGCTGCCTCTCCAACGCACTCCGGCGCCGGCCCGGATGACGACTGCGACGGAGTGGGCACCTCCGCCGCCGCCTCCTCGATCTCCTTCCACTTTCTCAACGGGCTCTTGTAAATCCTGCACACGACGTATCTGTTCAACTGCATGCAACGCAAGTACAGTCCGGGTCAGAGCGTCAGACAGCAACATGGCCCTTGTTTAGGGCCTGTTTAGTTGTCCATGCAACCTAAAAAAGTTTGTACAATATCTGTTATATCGAATCTTGCGGCATATGCATGGAGTACTAAATGTAGACGAAAGAAAAAACTAATTACACAGTTTAGTTGTAAATCACGAGACAAATCTTTTGAGCCTAATTAGTCCATGATTGGACACAAATTGCCAAATAAAACGAAAAGTGCTACAGTAGCCGAACCCAAACTTTTCACCAACTAAACAACCCCTTAGTTCCAATTCCACTCCCCAAATTCCACTATGCAAAAAGGAGATTCTCCATCATATCAAAATGTCGGCAAATGCATGGAGTACTAAATGTAGATGAAATCAAAAACTAATTGTACAGTTTTGTTGTACTTTGCGAGACGAACATTTTGAGTCTAATTAATCAATTTTTAGACATTTTTTTACACTAAAAAACAAAAGTTGTTACAGTGTTCCCCCGATTCGACCATCTGAAATCGGGAAGTAAACACGGGCATGAATTGGTGGGGAGAAAGAAGACATTCCAAAACAGCAGAAAGAGACAATTGAATTTGAACGTCTCGGCGAGAACTGAAACTGACCATCATGTCGTCTCTGGGCTCGGCGGCGGCGCTCTTGCTGTGGAAGCCGTTGTCGGGCATCTCGGGGACGACGAGCTCGTGCATGAGCCACTTGGTCTTGGTCCCGTCCTTGGTGGGGCCCACGTAGTAGGCGAGGGTGTTCTCGCTGAACGCGGCCTTCTTCGCCTTGGAATGGCTCGTCGAGGCGTCGTTCTCCTCCTCCGGTGGTTTCGACTGGCCCGTCGACGGCTTCCACCGGCCACGGTCGTCGGCCGTGCGCCGCACCGGCCTATCCCCTCCCCGATACTTGCGGTACCTCGGCGACAGGAAGTACCAGGTGTCGTCCACGCCGCTCTCCTTGTATTTTTCTGTGTATGTATCAAATCACCATATACTCAAAAAGTGTAAAAGACTTATTTTTTCTTTGTTCAAGTGAAAGAAGACGCAGATAATAAGAGAGTTGTAAAAGAAGCCCAGGCAACCAGGTTAATTACTCGATGTATAGTACCCAAAAAAAGGAAACAGAGAATTAACAGTTCAGGGTCAGGTGATGGCAATGGCACGCATGCTGTATTGCCGTACCAGTCAATATCTCCGGGTCACACCCGTACGCGTCCGCCTCGATGACGAATTCGTTTGGCACGGTCGGTTCGTGCAACAGTTTGGGGAGGAGGTAGAACTCCACGAGCTCCTCGGTCGTCGGCTTGAAGCGGAACCCGATCGGGTACTTGCCGTTCTCGTCGTCACCCCCTCCGCTCGGTTTCTCCTCTCCTTCTGCCATGTCGGCGACTCGTGAAGTCGTGACGCGTGAGGTTTTCGGTTGACGCTGTTACCTGGTTGCGGAGATTCGTCGGAGTCCTTATTAGGCCTCCAAACCATGATCCTTGTTCTGCACCTTCCTGTTCTCGGCCAACATTGTTGGAGACGTACAACAACTCTTAACACGAACCGGATCCAAGTTGCCTGCTTCGTGATTAATGTCCCGTGTTTGTGTGTAGCAAAATATAGCCGATGTCGCGGGTTCATCCGTATCCGAGTCCCGTTTCCACAAGGGGAATACTCCCTAGCTCGAAACGTCCGATTGGCTCCCGTCTCCCGACCAGACGGGAAAACACAGGAGGCACATCTGCTGTTCAGTGATCCTCTGACAAATGTCAAAATTATACCCGAAAATTCGAACACATCGTTTATTACAACACTTCTACACCCAAACCAAATAAACAAGATGGGCACTTGGATTAGATATCCTTATATAGGTTTAACTGAAAGAATCAGTATATAATTAGAATTTAGAAGGAACAATCTGACGAGGCGCTGCAACGTTGGGAGCCTTGTGTTATCCAAACAATCTGAAGAGAGGTTAGATACGGTCCATGTCAGCTTCGAGAACTAAACCACTACGACTAACATTCTGCTTGTGTTACACGTGCCCAGCGTTAATCACCTGCCGTTTTCCTTGATTTGCCTCCAGATAACCGGCGTGCTAAGGTTTGCTGTTGTCTGCAACGTTCAATGGTAACAGGACTGCAAGAGAAGTGCCTGTCTGATCGACCATGGGGCTTGTCCTCAGGCAATCAGGCCTGTGCAGTTATAACATCCAAATATGATGTTGCATTGGACTATCGGCCTCGTGCCATCTTTCGCCTCTTCCTCTCCTGCTCACGTCTCTCTTCTTCCTCAATCAAGCGAAGTTGCTCCTCATCCTCCTGCCTAGCAATCCTCGCGCTGAAAAGAAAGCAATATCAAATGTGAATCGGATACAAAATAGAGGGCATCCAGACAGGAAAACCCAGAATGCTAAGTATCCACATGCATATGCTGTACATTGCCAGTTTCTGAACCATGAATAAATGGAGCACACGAACTTGACCCTAGCAAGCAATTTAATGGCACAGTAGAGAGTAAAAAACAATCAAATGTCTCATCGTTATGATACTAAAGTTATCTTGATCATCTGTGCAGGCAGTGCAATATCTTGAATACAAAACATACAAGTATATTATATAAGCTTTGATTTCAATCTGTGCAATATTATACTGGATAAAATAAGAGAAGCAAATACCTTCTTTTCTCTTCCATTTCTATAGTAGCAAAATCCGCTTCCATGTCACTGACATCCTCATCTCTGCCTGCATATCTACTAGGATCATACCTGCAAAGGAAGCCAAAATTAGAATCCAAATATCTATAAGCAACATCTTCGAACAGCCAACTGCAATCAAGCAATGCTTGGTTTGCTCAGCTTGAAAACCATGTTTGTAAAACATGCTACTTATATAGAGGCTGACGGCTGATGCTCACAACCACTGACCCAAACAGAAAAGATAGAGCAGGCTAATCCAGACAATACCCGAACATATTTCTGATCATTGCAAAGGGGTCTTCCTCATCTTCATCTTCATCAAATCTTCTTTTTGCCACTTGCTTTCTCTTTGCATGATCATCACGAATTCCATTGGAAGAGACTGGCCGAGATGGCTACAAGCACAATTAAAGAGACAACAATGGAACAAATGAAACATCAGCAACCCTAGCCAAACGAATTCAACCCATATACAGGAAATGTGTGGCAAATAACTTCAGGCAAAATGGTAGACAGCAGAAAGGTAGTATTTTCTCATAAGTATTTACCATGGACTTCGAGGGAGGCCGAATCTGCCTTTCAGCTTGTTTGACTCTATCATTTGCCTGTACCCTTCTTTGCTCCGAATATTGACCCTTCGAAGAAAGAGGCCTTTGTCCTTGTGACGGCTGGGACCTGTTACTTAGTGACTGTGGTCTGTGTGTTTGTGAGGATTGCGATTTCTGAATATGTGAGGACTGCTGTGGCCTTTGATTCTGTAAGGACTGTTGAGTCCTTACAGTCTGCAAAGACTGTTGTGGTTTCTGACCCTGTGTCATTTGCTGTGGCCTCCGACTCTGCAATGACTGCTGCGGCCTATGCTGCATGGATTGATGTGGCCTCTGACCGTGGGAAGAATGCTGTGGTCTCTGACCAGCTGACTGCACCCTCTGACTTTGCGAGGATTTTGGTCTGTCAATCTCTGAGAGATGGTGCTTTGAGGCTACACTGCTCTTCCGCAGAGTTGCATCATTCAAATCCTTGGAAGGTTGCTTATTAGCAATAGGACCCCTGCTTGGAAGCTTTTGGATTGTGGTTTTGCTAGTGCTTGCCTGGTTGGATCCATTTCTTGCAATACTATGCATCTTCTCATTGTCACGTGAAACAACCCTTTCTCTATTCAAGAAAGCCTCCTTTCTCATGGAATCTACCCTACCTTCGGAATGCCTTTGAGTTGACATTGTGTTCTTAGGTCCATATCCATTTGACAAGCGTGCAGGTTGACTTGGTGGTGCCTTGCTCTTTACTGTTGATTGCATCACCTCGCGATCTTCATTGTCCAGAAATAAACATTCAGCAATTCACATTTGAAGACATAGGGAAGACCCTGTCTAATAAAATTATAGTTCCAACTCACCAGTCCTTTGAGTCAAGGAAGATCTAGCAGCAGGTTTCTCCTTTGGAGAGGGTGAAAGGTCAGCATCATCCGAGAGTAGAAATGAATAATCCCGGTTATCCTTAAGTGCCTCAACCTTCCTCTTTACCTGCAAATTGCAACTGCTATGTTGTGAATACATTATTTTAGGTCCATTGTAGTGAACATGAAAAAGAATGCAGTGAATATAAATTATTTATACCTGATTAACGATCTTCTGTTTATGCTGATGTCCATTTCCTTTACTTTGCACTTTAGAGGACGATGGAATATCCTTCTGGTAAAAGCAAAACAGAACATAATTATTAAATGTTGGTTCAGTGCTAGTCAAAATTAGCATACTGGCATAGTATTACATGTACTCCAGAAGGCCTTGGCTCCCTTGCAATTGTGCTATGCAGTTCTTTCAATGATTTTCTTTCTTCAATGACTCGACGAGAAATCACTGGTTTGGATGGCCCAAAGAAAGAGCCAAATCTAGCAGGAAAAAGAAGTCAAACACACTGAAGAACACTCTATAACAACAGTAAGGTATGAAATGAAGAAGAAATATCAACTGCAGAATGTGTAGAAATGCTGCTAGACTTTGTTGGAAAACAAAAGAAAAGAAAAGTTCCCTTATCAAATACTGATTGGCCTTTATGTTAAAGAAAATTGGTTTACCAACATCACAACCACATTGAAAAACAAACAAATATTGTGGTGAAAAATAAATCTTCCAGCGGCATACATTTCTCAAGTGTATAATGATCAATAGGCTATGAAAACTTTAGTTCCACGATAGGAGACATTTCGAAAGGGAACAAGTAATCTCCCATAAAGTCTTATTATTTCTCAATGGCATGAGCTCGAAGAGAGAACATTTTAGAAAGAAAGAGAATGATGCTGAGAATCAGTACATCAAACATACTTGTCCCTGGCTTGAGGTATTTGTGAAGAAGACGATCGGCCAGCTGTGCAGGCAGCAGCAGCCTTTGCCTTTCGCCTAATCTGCTCTTTCAATCGCTCTCTCAATTCAAGGATCTCCTTTTGTCCCTCTGTAGGCTCTTCCTCCTCATACTCATCCCCAGCACCCGAACCTTCCTCCTCATACTCATCTTGATCATAGTACTCATCTCCATATTCATCTTCCACTTCCCCGTGGTAACCCTGCACAATAATTGTCATCGTTCTGAGATCAAAAACATTGCACTGCTTTTTTTTCACGATTGTCAATACTACAGTACCCTCTTTGTTTTATCACAATTATTTTTCTACATTTGAGCAAATAAAAAAGTTACCATAATCTTCTGTCTATCTCAGTTTTCCCCCATTTAAACCATGATTTGTGGCCTTTAAAATCTTTAATGGTCATACTTGGTGGAAATTAAACTGAATGAAGTGCACAAAGTAGAGCTTACATTGGTCTCGTACTCGTAGCCCCGCATTATAACCAGGATCCCGTCGTATCAGTCTCAAACTCCCCGAATCCCCTGAATCAGAGCAAGGAAACTTCCATAAGTTTACAAAGGTCGCCATGAATTGTTCAGAAAATGCCCACGTTGAACCAGCCAAGCATCCAATTGGGACCACATACACGTCGAACCAGCATCGATTGACCCTAAAATTCCTTGGCGAAGGTGCTCAAATCATAGAATAGGCACCTAATCGCCCAAATTCCGCCCCAGCCGCGACGCAGGGAATGGCGAATCTAGGGTTTGGACGGAGAATACGGCGCGAATCTGGGACGCCGCCACGGCAAAGCAACCATAGAAGCCAGGGGGGAATCGCACCACCGGTTTGGGGGGACTCACCTCGGGGACCGGAGACGCCTCGTTCCGCCGCGGTGGCGGGGATCGGACTCGGACGACGAGCTGTCGCGCGACGCGGCTGGATCAGAAGTCGCCGAGGGGGCCGGGCCGGCCCTGCTGCGGTCGAGGCGGCGGCGGCTACGCCCGCGGCCGGGTAGGCAAGGGGCGGAGGCGATCAAAGCCCGCGGCTTGGTCGCCTGTCGCTGCGGAAAACGGCAGGGGGTTGCCGCCGGGGCGGGGCGGGGCGGGGCGGGCCGGCGTGGGGCGCGAGGCTTTTGGCTCTCGTTGGGTGGAATTGGGGAGCACAGGGGGGCCGGGGAGGAGGCAGGGGTTGAGGCGGGCGCACAGTTAAATAGGCGCGTTTCGCCTGCGCCGGCTAAGAGCAAGTAAAGGCTGACTAGGCAGGCTGTATACTTTGCCATGTCAGCAAAATCCTAGGTGAGGGGTGAGAAACGGAGAGAGAGAAGAGAGCCGGCGTCTCGTTCTTTGCCGGGCTGCATCACACACCTCGAGGACAAAACGCCCGTTTTCAGCCTTCTGCAAGCGTTAGGAGCCGACGTTCTTGATCCTGTGCGTCTATTAGCAGCCTTTCTTTTATTTCAACTGTGGCAATACCGTGGTGCTGCCTGTGCAATATAATGGCCACAGATATATACATCCACAACTGATGATATGCTCATGCAAGCATTAAATATTGGCATCTTCCAACTTGCAGCCAAGCCATTATATGAACCAGCTATATTATCACCTGTGTATGACATGGCAAAGCCATTTAGCCTTCAACCGGCGATATCATTAACCTTGCTCTAAGAAGCCTGACGTCGCCTTGCCTCAGAGACGTGAGATGTCTCTGGAACCTCCGCATGGAGCTTTGGCGCGTGGGCTAGGCTTTTTTCTTGTTTTGGCAGGTCCTGCGAGGGCCCAATCGCGAGCTGGGACGCTGCAGGCCCGTTTCCTTGCCCAAGAGCGTCGCTTTCGTCAACAGCGGAGCACGCTCCGAGAAGAATGGAGGACAGGATGACCGAAGCGGGGGCCTTGGTACCCCCTTGTTCTGACGAGAAAAGGGAACTGATGTACATCATCATCAGTACATGTACACAGGCGTTCAGGCCGTGCAGATTCCGAACAGATGCTCCTGTTTATCCTGAGGTTTTCAGTAGCTTTGCCATCAAAATGTTTGAAGGTTATCAAAGTTAGAAAATCTGGATCTCACCAGCGAAACAAAAGGTAGAAGGCCAAACTAATGCCACTTGCCAGTAGCATTGCTGCGCTTGAACAGTAGCTGCACAAACAAGCAACTAAAACACAAGTTTTCACAAGCATTCTCTCTCGACTGTCCACAGGTAAAGCAAGGCAGGCAAGATACAGAAATTAAGGGAACAAAGTCACATAGAGCAGGGAGTCAGGAACTCCACCAGTCGTTTAACTGTGCATCAGCGCTAATGCGCTGTCATGTGCTGAAGTTCTTCCTCGTATCCACTTCTGAACAGAAAAACATAACATGGACGCTTGGCTCATCCAGTTTACAGTACCAAAATCCTCTGTATATCTACTGCTGATTACCCCTGCTGTGCAACAAAATCCATTCCAAAAGACTGAGTATCCCAATATACCTCAGTGCCTTACCAAGTTACCAAGCTCTGGTGTCGAAGAGGTTATCTTCCTGGTGTGTCATGTACTATATGGTTCTACTTAGGCCCAGTTTAGTTACCCAAAAATTTTACAAAATTTTTCAAATTCCCCGTCACATCGAATCTTTAGACACATGCATGAAGCATTAAATATAGATAAAAAATATAACTAATTACACAGTTTAGACGAAATTCACGAGACGAATCTTTTAAGCCTAGTTAGTCCATGATTGGATAATATTTGTCAAATAACAACGAATTTGCTACAGTAGCGTTTTCCAAAAAATTTCAGGAACTAAACAGGCCCTTATATCACAGAAACTAGGAATTGGGGAATACTATGTTATCTTCTAACGATCGATCCATGTAGCTGTTAGATCACTGGGACAGCAGGATGGAACTTCATTTTGCAGATTGACGAGCCAACCACTCTGCTTTGGTCAAACCATAGTAGACTGCTTTGCTTCCAGGCCACATAAGGAAATTCCAGCCAATGGGAGATCCACCGATGACATAAGAACCTTGAGGGAGTGCGCCCTGTTGCTTTGTATAACCTGTTATCTTACTTGGTCTGTCCCGGTTTTTAGTCTTCACCGGTAACCCATGTGCTGCAGTGTCTGAGTTATCAGGCTTGAGTGGTACACCTCCACCTGTACTGTGCACAAAATTTCCAGCCAGGCTTGTCGTAGGACCTAGACTCTTCTCTTCAGACAGAACTTTCTCAGCACGCTTATCCTCAGGAGCTCTAGCTGCATGTTTGTCAAACGGTTTCACAGGTTCAGCAGCAGCGGACAGATCAAGCCATGTTTTCTTGGATAATTCTATCACATCTTTCATCTCTGTAAGAAGATAAAAGAAGATCAGAGGACAGACAAGTTAGATTTAATTATCCAAATAATTTTTATGCATACATATGCATGATAAAGAAGCCATTATATAAAAAAAAATTTGTAAAATCGTTCAAATGTAAGGTCCATGTGCTCGTGCTCAGGTAGTATTTACAGACCACAAAACAAGGGGTAATCTAAATGCAAAAAGAAAAAAAGAAAGAAAGAATAGATGCATGTTGAAAGAAAGCTGCTGATCATGGTATTTTATAATAACTGATAATTTGATGCACAGTTCTATTATTTCTTTTGCATTTCAAATAGATTACAGAACATAGTGGCTCGTTTTCAATAAAAGCTGCTTCTGAGTAGAGAACATAATCAAAGGAGTATTCTACATGTGTACAGCTACAGCAAACGCAGAACCATAACTTAAGAGAGGCAGGACTCAGGTGGAATGCTTTTGAATGCAATAATATTTTTACATGATATATAACAATTAACAAATCAAGAAATGTAATGTACTAATAGTCATAGATGGGTTAACCATGTAATATACTAATAGTCATAGATGGGTTAACCATGCTGAGGATTCAATATTTGAATGATAACATTTGAGAAGAAATGTCACAGCGCCTCTGTCATACTTATGTTACAATGTATCGAAGAAATATGGTTTTCTATAAAATGGTACTACAGAAACTGGATAAGTTCAAAATCCGCTGCCATAACACTATTTCTAGTGCAGATTATGATTACTGAAATACATTAGAATGCTCCAACATGATGGACCAGTCACTTACCATTCAAGATCTCAACAGCAGCATCTTTCTTTTCTGAATCAGTTCCTTGGCAAACCTTCATGACAACAAATGCAAACAAATTAATAACTGATTACAGTTTTAATCGTAACCAACAACATAACCCAAAAAAAAGGCGCCAGAGATACATTTCTCTAAAATAAATGTAGTGCAATACCACACATTGACATTGAAAGACACACAGACAGGGCTAGTCCAACCTGACTGCTTAGACCTACACCACCTCCATCCCTTGAAATCTTATTTTGATTTTGTTTTGTATGCAGGGGCGAAGCTACAGGCAAATGAACCCTGGTGCACTGCTTAAGTAACTTACACAGCTTTATTGAAACATATGGTGAAAATAAGGCCGTTGAATGGCAAAAAAAAATTTACCCTGGTGCCTGTGCACCAGGTAACTTCAACGTGGCTTCGCCCCTGTTTGTATGTACTTGTCCACATCATACCATCAATTTCCACTTGCAAGAAAACACCAGCCTAAACACTATTATGAACTATGAAACTCAGCAGTCAGCACACTGTTTTTCTGTTCAAACGTCAATAGAAACTTCCAGGACTGCATTCAGAAGCACAGTACTACAGCCAGCTCTGTAGACAAATATGGCAGACAAATTAGGAACGTGTACTGCACACAAACGTGGTGGGCTAACCTGATCACTTAAGATCACATACATCCCAGGAACTTCAATTTCCATTCTGTATCAGTACGTAATTGTCCTCATCGGACCGTTAAATTTCAACCACAACGAGAACCCGCCTAACGTCTAGTATGAACTATGAACCTCTGCAGTCTGCACAAACATTTCAGTTCAAGCGTCGATAAAATATTCCACAATTTCACTCAAAAAGCACAATACAACCTCCAGTGCTCTACCCCCGAAACATCGCAAGCAAAAACATTCCTAAATGCTGAATTAGGAATATAGTGATCGTGCTAGCTAGCTAGCGGCTACTAGCTACTGCTGCTGCTATTGCTGAATGGAACTCGAGGATGTTAGGGTTTTCGGCGGGGACCTGAAGGAAGCGGCCGCGAAGATTTGCGACGGTTTCTCTGATCGTGTAGTACGGCGAGCGCTGAAACCCCTCCTCCTCCAGCTTCCGCTTCTTCGGCAGCACCTCAGACTCAACGCCGGAAGGAGGAGGAGGCGGTGGCGGCGGCGGCGGCGGCTGCTGCTGCTGCGGTCTGGTGGTGGTCGACGACTCGGAGGGCGGAGGCGGATGGGTCGGTGCGGTGACCGGAGGTGGCATCGCGGCCGCGTAGAGCCGTAGAGGGAAAGAGAAATGGGGTTGAATTGGAGGCGAGATGACCAATAAAAAGTGGGTGTGGATCTAGGTGTATCTCTGATACACATGACTAGTTAACAGTAAGGATAAAAAAAATAATTTAAATAAATCACTATAATTGGATAGCTAGCTAGCTAATGAGAAAATTACATATTTGAGACTCCAATCGTCGTGTTTTGCAGTTTTGGGACTTCAATTATCGATTTCGTAAAAATAGCCCTCCAAACATTGGACTCTTGATTTTCTTGACATTATGTGTATTTTCTCTCTTTTGTGCTATTCTTCCATGTATTTGTCATCCAGAAAGTTTGCATCTTGCACGTTAGGAGAATGCGCCACCTCTGAACAAAACGAAATTTTTTGACAAAAATCTCACTAGAAGAATGTGGAAAACGTTTTCCTACCCCTGTTTTGTTCATTATATTCCAAAGACACCAGAGAATAATAGCAAGCATAAAGAATTTAGTGGTAATTGTGCACCTTTAAAGGTAACCAATGTTCAAAGACCTCTTGTAAACTAGTAGGAGCCTTATCCCCAACCTAAAACTTCTTTAAAGCAAAAACCACACCAATCTGGAGATATGACAGTTAAAGAAAATATGGTCAGCAGTCTCCTCACAACCACATAAGCAACATTTACTGTTTCCTTTCCCATTCCTCTTTTTAAGATTAGCCCCTGTCTGAATTCTATCATGTGTGATAAGCCACATAAAAACCTTGATTTTGTTGGGCAATTTACTCTTCCGCAGTTTTTTTGCATTCTTTTGTTTGTAATAGTTCCCCTGAAAGTAAGACATCTATACATTGATCTAGTGGAGTAACCCCTTGATTTCTCTAACACCCAGGTAAACTGATTCCTGTTTAGATATACTAAAATAATTTTTACTTAGCTATAGTAACTAGCCCATATATCCAAACAAACCCTTAGACTAGAAACTAAAATGTTCCTGTTGTATACATTTCTAGCTGTTTATTTTTTTCTCAACCAAATTTTAGTAACTAAAATGGAATGTTATTTCCTATATATTCATTTACTCTAATAAATAAGTGGGTAAGAATTTGGACTAGAATGTCAACGTTCGTATAGGGTGTTAAAGGAACAGGAGAAAGTAGAATAGCAAAAGTGAAGCTATAGCTTTTTTCATGAACAATGTACATATTTATACAAGCGTTATTGGGTAGTTTCCAAAGACTCGTGGGAGAGCTCTGCTCCGACGATCTTACACATACGAGAATTGCCATGAGCAGTTACTAAGCATATCCTTAATTGAAACTCCCTCCGTTCCAAATTATAAATTATTCTAATTTTCTTGGAGAGTCAAAGCATCTTAAGTTTGATTAAAATTATAGAAAAAATTACAAATATTATGACATCAAATAGATTTACTATGAAAATATAATTAATGGATAATCTCATTATATATATTTATTGCCATAAAAGTTATTGTTTTTATTATATAAATTTGGTCAAACTTGAGATGTTTTGACTCTTAAAAAAGTTAGAATGACTTATAATTAGGGACAGAGGGAGTAATTTATTACTATAGATATAATATTCTCAACATAAGGAAGTGGTTTACACATACGAGAATTGCCATTAGCGGTTGCTAAGCATATCCTTAATTGATACTCCATATGTTCCAAATTATAAGTCATTCTATCTTTCTTGGAGAGTCAAAGCATCTTAAGTTTGACTAAAATTATAGAAAAAATATAAATATTTATGACATCAAATAGATATACTATAAAAACATAATTAATGGTATATATATTTAGTGTCATAAAAGTTATTGTGTTATTATATAAATTTGGTCAAACTTGAGATATTTTGACTCACCAAAAAAAATTAAAATGACTTATAATTTGGGATAGAGGGAGTAATTTATTACTATAGATATAATATTCTCAACATAAGGAAGTGGTTTGTCTGCAATAACAGAGTTGTTATTTTTTTGTGAATAGAATTTTAATAACAAAAGGGTGTTATTTCTTGTATATTTATTTTAGATCGTCTAAATGTTGTCTTCAACCTCGATCTTCTTATAATCTTTTTATTATAGATAGACAACAATAATTTTTCCCATAATGCATCGCTTGGATACTCGGCAATCGGTTCTGGGACGGTGAGATTGCGCGCTAGGGTGGCCACGGCCCCGGGCATCAGCAGCGTGGGCCATGTCATTTTGAGGGCTGTTCATTCGGAAAAAAGTTACTCCTTTCGCCGCCCAAGGTCTGACACATTTTTATGGGCCGGTGGACAGAGCGACGGACACACATGCCGCCCAAGGAAGTGGAGAGACAACGCCGCGGCCCATAGGAGAAAGAGCGCTCTCCAATCCAACATCACCATCCTCTCGCCGCCGCGCGCCACTCTCTCTAACAGCTGGGTCCCAACTTCTCTTGTCCCACTTGGCATTGTCACCAAGCTGCCGCAGCCCGCCACCAGTGGGGAGCGCCAGAGCGGCCGCCGCGACCCTTTGTCTATCCGAATGGGGCTCATCGCCAACATCCAATCCAAGCGCAGGGGACAAGAGCCCGGTTGTAGTGGTAGTGGGCTAGTGGCGCAGGGGACAAGAGCCCGGTTGTAGTGGTAGTGGGCTAGTGGCGCTGGAGTCTCCTCCGCTCCCAGCTTCTGCCGACGCTTCCTTCAGCTGCTCCTTCTCCTTCATCAGGTGGCTAAGATGAAGCATTATGTTGTTCGTTTGTTGTTTGCTGTCTGTCGTTCCTGAAAAATATTCGGGAATGGCGGAGTTTCGCTGCAAGATTGCGCCTTGTTGCTTTGCATTTGCTGTCCAATAGTTGGGATGGAGCTAATTAGGCTGAGCCCTTAAGCTAAAGTTCGCCTTTTTATTCTGACACCTGTTGTAAGTTCGCCTAAAATGCGGAAAGCATGTCTACAGGAAAGTTACTGTTAGGTATAGCGCGAGCAGGAGAACTAAGATAACGAATCAAATGTTTATGCCAATCTAGCTGACTTTAATGAGAAAGGAAATCTTGCCCCTTTTGCAGATTTCTTTAGTGTTTTTTTAATCGAAGGCTTTAGCCCAGCTTTAAGCGTGCTGCTGAAACCCTGACCCAGCATTGGGGTTGCCAGTTTACAAGAGTGCAACAAGAAAACACTCTAGTTAACCCCTGCTCACAGATTTCTTTAGTTCTCACTGAAGTAAACACTCTATAACTAAACAAGCTGTTGACATGGAGCGTTTATCTCTCGATATTGATGCTAGGCAATGAATCAATGTACTGTGCATTATGTTGTTATAAGTCATAACTTTGCGAAAGCACCATTGGTGCAGTTGTAAAATGTGGAAGTATAGCTCCACCCACCAGGGCTCAAATCCTAGTGTGCACATATATTAAAGAGAGATAAGTGGCTGTGTGCACCTCTGGTTGGTGCAGAAGGTGGACATTACGCCTCCATTATTTTTTTTTAAAAACGTTTTTAATACCTTTTGCTTGGTTCTTAATGCAGGTGCAATTTGCATTATCCCTGGATCTCTGATTAATCACATGTGAGGTGAACTTGCTTTTTTGTGGACAGTTTGGAACTTCAGTACAAGTTTCAGATAGGATTCAGGGAGAAATGATCTCTTTTAACAATTTATTTGGGAGCTCTCTGCAGCCTTCTCTCAAGTTTTACAGAAAATGCCTGACAAATAACCCATATTTTGCACTGACCAAGCATTCCATTACAAATCCCCTGGGTACAGCTATGACGGTGAAGAGGGCACGTTTGAAGCCACATGCCACAGACATCAAGAGGAACCCCCAGGTACATGAGCTTTACAAATTGGTTTATAGACTTCCGGAGAACCTTAGCTGGCTGTTGGCACCACCAGAAGTTCCTAAAAGACCTACCTCAAAGAAGAAAAAACAAAAGGATGAAATAGTGGCTGGTAACTGTTAGAAAACTTGAATCGTTCTAGGGTAGATCTAATGGGTACATCTTCTTTCATTGGGATAAATCGAGTATCATGGGGAACCAGAGAGAAAGAGACAGAGAGGCGAGAGATAAAGAGAGCCGTACCTTGGGGTTTGATGGAGGACATTGGCGTCGGTGAAGGAGAGGCGATGGTGGCGCGGACGTCGGGGTCGATGCAGAGGCGGTGGTGGACTTCCCGTCGCTGGCAGCGCCGCCCTCTAGATCGGCTAGGGTTCGGAGTGGGTGAGCTACTGTGGCGGTGAACCTCGTTCGTTGAGCCTCTGTCCCACCTCTCTCTTATAGTGCTGCGCGACGGGGGCCCACCAGCCAGTTCAACGGCTGGACACCCCCGATCAGGGTGGATCAAGGCCCTGACTTGGTCGTTGGACCGAGTCAGGAGGAGATCAACTAACAGTAACAGCTTTGGTGTGATCTTGGAGTGGGAGGGAGTTGTTATGGACGATGATGATCCAGACTTGGAGCCCCGGGTTTGGTATGTTCTATCACTTGAAGAGGGAAAGTCTTTCCCTCCAGATGCATTGCTGAAGAAAATTGAGGGAATGAGAACTGACCAGGCTATTTCAGAAGTCTTATGTTGGTCAGAAGATCCAGCAGAAATCCAAAGGTTGGCAGCACACAAGGAGGTAATATATCAAACACTCAGAGGCGGATACTACCAGCTGCGACCAGGTGTGCTTGATTTCTTGAACACCCTTGTGGGTTTTGACATTCCAATAGCAATTACAACTCCTCACTCAAGGAAGAGCCTTGAACAAGGGATTAAAACTGTTGGTCTGCAAGGCTACTTTGATGCTATAATTGCATTGGAGGACTTCTGCCTAGGTAAACCTGATGGTGAGATGTTTGAGGTCGCAGCGGAGCTACTTGGTCTGGAGCCAGATGTTTGTGTTGTGTTTGGTAACTCAAACTTGACGACAGAATCTGCACATAACGCTGGGATGAGATGTGTGGCAGTTGCCGGCCGACACCCTGCCTATGAGCTCCAAGCAGCAAACCATGTTGTGAGATGGCTTGACCAACTCTCTATTGTTGACTTGCAGAGGCTTGCTAATGGTGAGGTTATTGGTCTCAGGGGTAGAGAATCTGACATGGATATGGAGATTGTGATCGAGGAATGATGCTTCTGCAAACATGACGTACCAATATATTGTTGTACTTATAATCTGATGTAGCCTAAGTAATGCATTTACATTTTGTAAACAGGCCAAGCAGTGCAAGATCAGGACTAATGATAGTCCTGAGTTTGCATTACCTTCTTGGTTTGCTTGTGATGCATTGGAATTCCTTTATCCTAAAACTCTTAGTCATTAGAGTTGGAAGTGAAGAAATTCCCACCCATAACTTGTGTATGTACAGTATATATATGTATTATACCTATCTTTGACGGGATACCTGTTAGGCTTTTGGGATGCACCTACAATACAAGAGCTGTGTAGGCTGAAGAACTTGCAACCGTAGTTGTAGGTGAGGGATGCCATGATCTGTGTCTTTGATGAGCAATGAATGAACTTGTGTGACTATATTTGACAAAATTCAATATGAGAAAACGGACAATGTAATGCTTAGTTTTGATTTTATACATTCCGAATTTAGTTTGTAGCCTCCTAACACTGAAGATCACAATACTCATAATAAACGTATATTTTTCTTTTATATGGAAGAAATAAAAGAAACCGATGTCTAATTCAAGACAATCTAGCTCCGCTAGCTATTTGAATAGACCACCCTAGTTTGTACTTTGTAGTGATACAATCAAACCGGATATGGTTGGCGACTGAAAATCGAAACAAAGTACCCGCTGATCATCCAGGGCACGACGGCACCGGAGGTCCGGAGCATATATTTTGCAGAAATATATGCTTCGATTCATGAAACTTTCCAGATCGATATCCAGCTTTCGGCTGTCCCTTCATCGCTTCCCTATAGCTTTGAGAAGAGCCTCGCTGACCATCCAGGGCACGACGGCACCGGAGCCAGCAAACTGCAGGAATTGAACAGAAACAACAGCATCACTAAAACAAACTGCTGCTAATCAGAGCAGTATGTATTGCAATTGCCATGTCCTAATTAGATGGTGGTGATATACCCGAGCTCGTATCTTGAGGCCCATAAAACCATCTGGTGCCGAAGCCTGAACCGAGAGAACGTCCAAATGGAGGTCCTTGATGTCGTCGAACACTCGTGTCATCAGGAGCTCCCCCCACCGGCATTGCACCTCCAGGAGCACGTCCCTGTCCGAGACGGCGACGGTGACGTTGCTGGTGCCGTCCTTGGGGAGCACCCAGGGGTGCTCCTTCTCCACGTCACCGCCGAACTCTGCGCTCTTCCTCTTGGATCCCGCACAGAGTTTCTTCCTGGCATTCTCATTGCCACGGGGCCTTGTTGGCCTTCTTGTTGTTTCGGATGGGCGCGACAGAAGTTCCCTACTGGATTCCAGCTCTTGTACTCTTCGCTGAAGTTCCTTGAGGTAGGCTATCGTTTCGGCGAGGATCGACACTTTGTCCACCTGCCAAATTTTATTAAAAAAAATGTCCTCGAGTTTTGATATAAAACGAACAAACCTTCTCAAATCAACACGGAAGGATAAAAAAATTGATGGCATATATCTTCATTGCCTTGTGAATGGACGGAACCAACGACTTGAGAATGAGGAACATCTCGTTGAGCTTCTCTCGGCGCTTTCGCTCTGACATGACGTGATTCTTGATGCCACTTATTTCCTGTGCTGTCCCCGTCGTGCCCCCGCCACCACAGTTGGTCCAAGCTCCGCCGCCGGCCACCACTTTCTTCAGCAATTTCTGTGGGTTTTCGACGACCGGCACCGCCACCGCTTCATCGGAGCACGATAAATAAGCCATGAAACTGGTCGCCCGAGAGCCGTCAACTGGTGCGCTTGAGGTGTCGGCAGCGTTGTTAGTAGTAGCCCCCGGGGGCGGTGGCTGCGGGGACGACGGGACTTCGAAGTTAGACCCGTCCACCATGACCCAGCTATCCTCTAGTGGTAGTGGCCGCACGTCCATTTCCTCGCAGAGGCTGTAGAACTCATCGATCTCCTTCGTGATGTGCTCCAGGCTTGCATTGAACAGGCTGACGGGTTCATTTCCGGCGGCAGTCATCGTCTCCATGGCATTATGACCGAGGTCCTCGAACACAACATTGTCTGTGGCCTCGCCGGCTTCGTTTGCTGACGGGTTGGAGCTCGGCTCTTCCGAGTATGTCGGACATTGCGGCTCCCAGAAAGCTGCGGTTGCTCGGCTGATCAAGTCCGGGTCCTCCGGCACCTGGCAATATCATTTAGTTTGGTGATACTAATATCATTGTAAAATTTTTCATTTTCAGATAATGTAGTATCTATATTTCCAGGGAACAACTGAACATACCTTATCAGTTGTACCCAGCTCAAGCACGCCACCCATAAGCGGGATGCAGACGATTGACTGCGGAAATTAAATACGATCCAGGGTGCAGTTAGTTGTAGCAGTGAGAAATCTTCAGACTACACAGTCTGAAAGTGCCATGTCTTTGTGTTCCCGACGAGACGAAGAAAGCATGGAAAGCGCTTACCTTAATGGACGCGCTCTGCTTGACCGTACGTAGGCACCCAAGGCCACACATGCAGGAACCAAACACGTAGTTCACGATGTTCAACAAACAAATTAAGATTGCAACCGCGCGAAACATGCGTGAAAGACAAAATATATAGACAAGACACGGAGAATGCAGATCGAGCGGTCTTTCCCGTCAGAACAGAGAAACATGCATGCATACCTTGGCCAGGAGCGCGCGGGGGAAGGCTTTGCTGTCGGCGAGGTGCGCGTTGCACAGCCAGACATGCTCGTTGCTCGAGAAACTCCTGCCGGGCAACCTGTGGCGCGCAGCACGCAAAACGCATAGCATGCACCCCGAGTGACGACAGGGACCGAGACAGGCCACGAAAAAAAATAATGTTGTCATCAGGGCCATAACGAACAAAAAAAAAATCGATCGATTACATACCCTTGGCCGGGCCGGAAGGCGTAGGTCATGCAGATCACGTAGTACCACTCGGTGTCGCCAAGGTCCTCCGGCGACAGAGAGCCGACCGGCCGCGCCGCGCGGCGGTCGCACTCGCCGGAGAGGAGGGCCTCGTACTGCTCCCGGAGCTGCTCGCTCCTCTGCATCACGAGCTGGTCGGCTGTCAGCTCTACCGAGTTGGAGATCTTCCGCGTCTTCACCTCGCCGTTGTAGAACCCGTCCGTCCACGTCAGCACCCTGCGACCAAATTTTCTTCATTAACACCAAGACCAATAATAGAACCAAATACTTGGCCAGCGGGTATCCTAGGTATACCTTAGAATACTATTATTTTGGTACTAAAACCTTTTTTACTAAAACCTGTTTTAGACTTTTCCGTCTAATAAAAATTACGGCAAAACTTTTGACATCCTTTCAAAAAAAACTATTATTTTAGTTAAAGAGACAAATACGTATGCTAGGTTAACATATACGACTTGTATGGTGAAAGAAAGCTATGGAAACAAAGAAAACAAACTTCCGCATCAAATCCTCCTTGCTATGGAGTTATATGGTCCTATACATTATTGCATATTTTCATTTCACAACTTTGCTTATATGGAATACCCTGATGCATCATGTGGCTCCACCAACCTATCCCCCTCGCATACACTTGTTATCTAGGTCCGTCACTGTCTAGGCTCTCATGCTGAGCTTGTTTCTTGCATAAGAGTCAAGTTTTTTCCTCTCTTCTCTCTTTCATATCTGCAAAAATGCTGACTAGCTTGGCTATAAAATCCGTCTTTCGTTGTCCCTTTTAGTACAAATTTTGGGTGAAAAATGATAGTCTCATATGAGTTTTTTTAACGTTTCATTTCTCTACCTAGAACTTTTTGTTCCCGCATCATACTTTCTTCTTAGCACCTACTCTCTCCTTCTCATATTATATGTTGTTTTTAACTCTGAGCATGAGAATTAATAAGGAATGAACAATGTGTGATCCACAGTAAAACGAAGAGAAGAGAAAGATATATAGAGATATATTAGAAAAAAAGAAAATTATACATTGTAAAGTGAGAATGACAAATAATATAAGACAACCTTAAACGCCTAGAATTAGTCTTATATAATATAATGGGGCGGACAGAATAAAGATTTATATTTAGAATAAAATAATTTTGCCGAATCGCATGACAAGTGCATCTATCAGCTTTACAGCAGGAGTTTCTCTATGTTACTTTAATCTAAATATTAAATAGGGATATGTGAGTTATTAGATAAATGCATGTGTGTTGCACTAGGTTCATGTTTTTTGACCTCATTAATAGGACGTGGACGCTTGAGCATTAAGGACTTTATATCTGATGTGGACACGTGAATTCGATCTTCGTATTAGAACCAATAGGACGTAAACCTGTGAGCTCCGAGTGAAGGATGATTCATATTGGATGCGGACACGTGAACACGGATTGAGAGTTTTAAATTTGGTTGGAGATTACTTAATGATTTCTGGGCAAATAAACTTATTTATGACTTATTTAACCGTGCTTGAAAAATAACTTAAATGAATACAATATTATAAATGCTGAAAAATGATAAAGTTGAGACTTAAATTGGCCTCAAAACAAGAAAATAAAGAGTCCCTATTCTACCTTTCGGCCTGCCAAATGCCAGCACGGGCCTTAACTTCAGCTTCTTGGGCCCAGGCCGCTCATCCACGCTAGGCCGCGCGCAGCCCCGCCAGCCTGGTTAGGGATGTTTTGATCTGAACTGTCCATTTGATTTGACGGTCAAGGATGCGCCTGCTCGGAACAAAACCGCGGCGCAGCAGCCTGCTCCCCAAACCCTAACTTCATTTTCTCTTCTCTCTTCGCTTTCTCGCATCGGCATAGAGGAGAGAGGAGAGCCGACGAGCAGGAGGCGCCGACGTCGGGACGTTTGTAGCAGGGGTGAGGGCGTCGTTGGTAGTAGCGCGAACGGTCGGCTGACCTGCGCAGGTGTGTTTCTGTGCGGCAACTCATGGCCGGGAGCGACCCTGCATAGCCGGGTTCGATCCCATGCGCCGGCTGGACTCACCCGCAGGAGGCGTCACGACTCCCCACCCACTACTACAAGATTTGCACTTTAATTAACGGAGGTAATCACAAAATCTAACCGCCTCGGAAAATGCTAGGCGATCAAAGGAGGCAAACATTTTTATTTACGGAAGCGGTCACTTTTGCCCGTCTCCAAAAATGGATTTATGAAGGCGGGCGTCTTAAGACAACCACCTCTAAAAATAGACTATTTTCGGAGGCGGTCGTCTTAAGACACCCGTCTCCGTAAATTCATTTTCAGATGCGGTCACACTATACTGCACGCCTCCTAAATAGGCCGAGGCCCAGTAGACCCTGGCGAGGCTCGATAGCTCTTCGTACATATACATCACTTAGGGTTCGGCGGCTTCCTCCTTAGCCAGTCAGCTGAGCGGCGGCCTCCCTCACCTGTCGTCCCTCATGCTCCTAGATCCAGGCGGTGGCCTCCCTCCCTCACCCGTCTCCCTCCCTCTCACTCCCCCGTGCAGATCTCTCTTCCTCTCCCTCTCACTCCCTCCCTCTCTCTACTCAAATCCGGCATCCTCCCTCCCTCTCTCTGCTCAGATCCGGTGGCTTCCCTCCCTCTCCCTCGGAGGGCTCCCTCCCTCCCTCTTCGTCGGCGGCCAGGCTCCCCTCGACGTCGGGCTCGCCGCGCCTCCTCCGCTCAGATCCGCCTCAGGTACGGCTCCCTCCCTCCCTCTCCCTCGGCAGCACGCGGCTAGGAGCGTGCGGGTAGGCAGATCCGGTGGCTCTGTCCCTTGTTTTCTCCTCTCCATCTTGCTCACCCTCTCTTCATGGTAGCAGCGGTGCGTTCGCAGGTGGAGCGGCGGTGGCACGTTCGCAGGAGGAGCAGTGGCGGCAGCGCACAGGTGCTCGGCGTGGAGGAGCTTGGCATGGAAGAGGACCGACGGCTCGACTGCATGGCATGGATGCTAGCAGCCTAGATCTAGGCCCAGACCCACCGGGTCTGGGCTTTTTTGTTTTGATTAACCGAGGTGTGCAATATTCAACCGTCTTTGTAAATCTTGATTAACCGTGACCTTTAATTGGAAGCGGTTGAGATGCCCGCCTTAGGAAATTGTTTTTGTCCGTCTCCATTAACGCCTTGTTTAGTTCCTTCCCAAAACTTTACCCTCTAACGTATCGGATGTTTGACACATGTATGAAGTATTAAATGTAGACTAAAAAAATAACTAATTGCACAAATTACGTGTATTTTGCGAGACAAATTTTTTAAGCCTAATTAGTCCGTGATTAGATAATGTCGTGCTACAGTAAACATGTGCTAATGATAAATTAATTAATCTTAATGAATTTGTCTCATAGTTTACAGGCAAGTTCTGTAATTAGTTTTTTTACATCCCTGGAACTAAAAGTTTTCTGTAGTAGTGCCCGGCGGCGGTGAACAGGCGATCCTTATCTGGTTCTGACGTTCTGTGGTGATTTCCTTGGAGCGTGGGATTTGGTTCTGCGGGGAGACCGATCCTTTTTAGGAGGTTTTTCTTCTTCTTTTTTATTGGTGGACAGTCTCTTTTTACGTTTTTTTTTTCTGGAGTACGAGTCTGATCCTTTCTAGGAGCGTGGGATTTGGTTCCGCCGTGGTTCTGCGGTTGTGGACGAATGGGGAACAGAGGAAGGCGGTGTCGGCGGTTTCCTACGTTACCGTGAGGCCTATCAGACTCCACTCGGACTCAAGTTTTAGGTGTTGTGTTTGTGTAACAGATAACAGCCGATTCTGGCTTGGGAGTCAACGCGTTTGACAGGGCGCGCGCACCAAGTCCTGTTGGACGAAACCCTTCCGCGTTTTTAGATGGTATATACTAGATTATATGATACATCACGGATATTTTATTTTTTAGTTAGCATATTTTTGAAATATAAATATTTGATCAAATTGTAGTAGATTTCACAAGCTTATATGGACCTCAACATTTAAATTTTTGTCGTTGAATATTCAGTAGTTTCACTAGAGAAGAACAAAATCGTTGAGTGTGACTGAAGAATTTTCTTGATAGACAGAATCGTAAATGGCTTAACTAGTTCCGGTTGCTCCTACACTTCTTGTATTAGTCTAGTCTGTGATCTAAACTTAAGCTTTGCTGCGGAGCTCTAAAATAACCGTGAGTCATTTATTTAATTAGATCGAATAGTTGCGATTACATGTTAGGTAATATGTGAAATATATATATATATATATATATATATATATATATATATATATATATATATATATATATATATATATGAATTTATAAAATAGGTTGAATAAGAAAACTTTTAGATATATTAGAAATTCTATCTTTAGATCTAAACGTGACATATTTGAAGCTTGCTTGTAAGATGTATTCATTGACATGTTTGTATATTTTGACCACTTTATACGTATGTTAACATAATATATACGGAAATACTCTGGTGAATACATATGTCGGACGCCTCTCGTCCCGAACACTTCTTCCCAGGCCTGCGGCTGGCCCAACAGGGTTACAAGCCTGCTACAGTCTACCTACGTTCCTTTACTAATAAAAAATATAGAGCGATATTTTCCCATCTTGCATCGCACATCGGCTGTCTCAGTATTCCCCACCGTCGTGGGCGCCTCCACCGCACCGCCGGCCCGCTCCCTTGCTCTGCTTTGTTTCGCCGTCGACGGTCGCCCCACGCTGCTCCTGCTGCGTCGCTCCTACCGCTTGCTCCGCCGCTCGCCTCGCCTGACGGTGCAGGCACCGCCGCGCCCATGCTGTAGCCGCCAGCTGGCCACCGAGGTCATTGTGCGCGTGCTCGCGCCCGATGACACCGACAGGCGCCGCCAGCTCAAGGAGAAGCGCCGGGCCCTGGCGCGGAAGCCCTTCGGCCTCGCCTCCTGCTACGGTTGTGGTGCCCCGATGCAAATGTCGGAGGAGATACAATGCATGTTTTAAGTGTACATTTCAAATGTTTCGGATGTTTTAGAGATATGTTGCAAGTGTTTGATACGGTTGTTATAAAAATAGATCGGGATGTTGCATATGTTGCAATAGTTGTACATGTATGTTGCAAGAGTCTGTCCCCAATGTTTAATTTGTTTTCCAGACTTATGTTGCAAGTGTGTTTATCTGGATGCTACAAATATTTCACACATACATTGCAATTGCAAGTGTTTTATCTAGATGTTGCGTATGTTTGCAATGTTTTTCAAGTGTTTTTTAGGTATTTCAGTCGCATGTTTCAAATGTTTCATCTGTCTTTTTCGAATGTTGCAAGTGTTGCATAAGGATGTTTTAAAAGTATATCAGGTATTGCACATGAGATGCGTGTGGGAAGCAGGAGAGGGCGCGAGTGGTCCTTGCGCGGGCGTGCGGCGTGGGCGGCACGGGCTCTCGCGTGGGCGCGGGTGACACAGGTGCAGTCGAGCGACATCCGGGCGACACGGGCCCACACACATGGATGCGCGAAATCAGACTGCAACCGTGGGCGTCCGGGTATATATATATATATATATATATATATATATATATATATATATATATATATATATATATGTGTGTGTGTGTGTGTGTGTGTGTGTGTGTGATGTTAACATATGCACTTTCCACACCTGATAAGCGTTGTTTAATTTTATCCAAATCTCATGCATGTACGTGCTGCAGTACGTGATGAAGCTTCTAAAAGGCATGGTAGCGCTACTGGTCCAACTGTATACATGAACTCATAGTATGATATTGATGGAGGATATACCCGTACATGTGTACGCGTACATAAAACCATAATACGATATTGGCAGCCAAAGAACATACCTGCATGTACGAATGTGGCTAAACTTATGTTCACCGGAATATTTCTGAGATGGATGGAAATTCTTCAACGTGAGGACAACAGAAAAAAAAAAAGGAAAAGCCATGAAATAAAAATGGAATCCCGCTTCCGTGCTTCCTGTTCCTGCCTCCTGGTGTGCCCGAATAAAAGGATGGTTTGCTTCTGTTTCTCTAGGGAGTAGAGACTGTGGATTTGGAGGGATTTTTTTCTTTTCTTGAGTTACTTAATTATTGAACTAATTTATAAAATCTAAATAAATCAATGACTCATGTTTATTTGGGCTCCTGGTAGGTAACAGGAGTACCTAGTTTCAGCTCAAAACTGATGTGGTATTACAACTGGAAAGATGGGAGTTTCCCAGTTTAGTAATGATGGTGACACTGCATAGCTTAAAAAAGACACACTAAAAAAATAGATGTAAAACAAAGGAGATTGAAGACTAACAAAAAGTTTCATTATTCAGTATAACTAAATTGGATGTAAAACCGGGCGAACACCATTCTTTGCAAACTAAAAAGTTAACCATTTATTGTATTGTAAAAAAAAGTTAACCATTTGTTGTGCCAAAAAAAAAAGATAAGTAATAAATGACTACAATTGAATCACCAGATCCGAGTTTCTTTATTTGATATGCATGTATGTATGCGCTGGGATATAAAGCTGATAAAGCTCATGCAAATGATGTGACGATCATTATCGAAGTTCGTTGCAGAAAACTGCCGACGAAATAGCAACTGTATATTATTAACACTTTAATTAATTTATTTACCCTGGTTGAGTGCTTGAAATGGACCAGAAGAGGGCATAGGTCCAGTTGATGCTCCTCGCGGCTGCAGCGAGCTGGTTCCTCAACTGCCTCTCAGCAGGCTGCTGCAGTTCTTCCTGAACCTGGGAAGCTGATAGTGCCATCGCGTGCCTTACTATACCCCTTCACGGAGAAGCCAGATGTGTTACAATAAGCGACGACGAAGAAGCTAAGATCGAATATAACACCAGCTCGTGCAATTGACAAGTAAGGAAGTAACCATTTCCATTTCATACCTGATACTGTAGGAGTGTAGATAGGCTCTATGTGAAGGAACCACACAAAGAGAGCACAGCTTGATTCTAGCTCAAAGTAGCTGGAGAAGCAGCGGAACGATGCAAAAACTTTCATACAAACGGTGGACAAGAATCGGAGGATCGAGCTTCCTTCCGCGCCAAGTGGAACAACGCCTATGCTATCAAGACCCTCTGAAGATATATATGGGTGGAAGCAGGCATGCATCCGCGTACATATATGCCTGCAGATATGCCACGAACCTTGGAATCCAAGATGGGTTTGTGGAGCTCCAAGTGACCGAGCAAGACGGTGACCCGCACGTAGTACTATAGCACTAGGAGCCCCAGCCTCTAGCAGCGCATTTAGTAAGGAGTGTAACTTCTTTTATTGAACGATAATGTAAAGAAAGGAGTTGGAGTTCTGTACTTCTACTTGCCTTGGGAAACGAGGGATAGACGGATCGTATGCTAGGATCGACCTCGGAGCGGCGAAAGCGTACGTCTTTGAAGACTTCCTCCCTTGCTTGGACACTCATGTCATGTCCGCGTCAGTCATCGCACGGTTTGGTAAGGTCTCTCTTTCGCGTATAAGGTTTTGAGTAGCAAATGTACCCATACGTTGCGATAGAACCCAATACCGTATATGAATCAGACTAAGTATCATCAGTAAACCCAATACAAATGTGTTGTGAACTTAAGTATTTTTCTTTAAACATGATGCGAACTTGTTTGTGAACCATGTATTGATTTGCTTTTGCAGCTGATCCTGGATGAAGACCGTATAGATATGAGCTATATATGGATAGTACACTAGGACGACTGAACGTACTAGGGTTTAGATTGAGCGTAGTCGATGGATGACAGCTTAGCCTAAGCACCCGGCCTGACCGAGGAGCGGTCTACCACTTAGTGCATTACTTTCATGCATTACTTTCTTATTATCTTAGCTTAGCAATATTTTAAATAGTGGACTAAGACATTTAGTGCCAGCCGCCTTCAAAAGTTATAAAAAGCTATAGCGGAAGCTATTTCATTTAGTGGATTTATAGAAAAAACATAAAAATTCTTAATTAATTATGCATGAAAACATTTAATTTAACTAAGAAAAATTTTATGAACACAAATACTCAAATACATGCATGTACAAGATCTAAGAGAATATGTTCCCATTCCATTACTTGACATTCATCGTATGAATCAACATATTCATTATTGCGACGATTCATATTTAACAGTTTAATAATTATTAAGTGGTTTATTGCATTAGTAAAGAACATAAAGGAGAGACATATATTATAGTCCTTTAGACAAAAGAATGTATATCTTTCTCATTCAGGATTAGTGGTGCTCAAAATATATCGTGTCTAGACTAAATAGCGGTGTTTAGTGGAGTTAAAATATAATTAGCGGCATAATAGCAGAAGAATTGGCAATAGCATAGTGGTAGCCCTACCAAAATGTGTAGCGAAGCTATAGCCAGCTAATTAAAACCATGTAGCTTAGCGCTTTGCTTGTTGAGTGCAAGTTTGTTTATGTGATGATTAGGTTTACTTACTAAGTCCAACTAGTGATATGGTTTATTTTCCACGCCTAAGGTTTCTATTCTTAGTGTCAACTTGAGCTTGACTCTGGTAGATTTCACTTAGCATGCTTCTTTAGCTCTTTTGTTGTCGTTCCTTGAGAACGACATGATTAGTTTAATTTGTTGGTCTACAGATGTTTTCAGTGTGATCTTTTGGTCTCGTAGATGTCTCGATGCAAACGGGTGAAGCAGATAAGCTCACACTTGATCTAAATACATTTTCGTCTCTGATTTCATGATGGGCAAGTCCACATGGTGGATAGGTAAGAACTAAGTAGCTCCTAGTTTTGAGCCACCGTTGTTGCGATGTTAAGCTTGTGGCCAGTAAAAACCATAGGGATATGGACAAACATCAATTACTGTAATTATCAAAACTTTCAACTTTTTGGGTGGCCTACCTATAGGGATGCTATCTTCCTAGGCTACCTGCGAATCAACTTAATTTTATAGGTTACTGCTAGAAATCTATAAAATAAAACCTATATACATATTCTTAGGGTAGCCCACTTGTGTCACTAGATGCCAACGTTTTTTTCATTAGGAGGAAGAAAAATTACAATACGGTCTTAGTAAGTCTAGTCTTATAAAACTAGCACGATCCTTGAAAGACTAATCTAATAAGGACCACCAACACACTCATCAGATTACATATAGTGGACTACATAAATACAAGTTTTGATACGTTCTAGTTACTTTGTCAAATAATATATTAATTTAGAGTACAAACTCTTCTACTAAAATCATGTGGCTGTGTTCTCTTGCAACGGAACAGCGTTGAGATCCAAGAAAGTTTAGTTCCTATCACAACGAATGCTTGGATGCCAATAAGGAGGACTGAATATGAGGTAATTATAAAACTAATTACATAAGCCATGACTAATACGCTAGACGAATTTATCAAACCTAATTAATCCATAATTAGTATATGTTTACTGTAGCATCACATTCGCTAATCATAGACTAACTAAGCTTAATAGATTCGTCTCGCGAATTAGTTTTTATTTATGTAATTAGTTTTATAATTAATCTATATTTAATATTTCTAATTAGTATTAAACATCCTATGTGACGTAGACTCAAGTTTAGTCGCCCGTATTGAACACCCTGCCCTGCCCACTAGACGCTACTACTACCGGGGACCAGTCGTTTAGCGTAGTATACTAGTACTAATTTTCACCGATCTCTCTAGCTAACGCTACATGGTCACATCGAACACGTGGTACAACAACGTGCACAAGCTCAAGGCGGGAGGAAACGCTCACTCAACCCCACCGCCGGAGAGTCTCTCGGCGGCGGTCTCCCAAGGTACTAGTCCTGCCTCCGCGTGAAAGAATATAATTGTAACACAGTGCTAGTTTACCAATTATAGATAAAAAATATCAACACTTATAATATCAAATAAATATTATTAGATTAATTATAAAATATAGTTTTATAATAAATTAGTTTAGAGCTATAAATATGAATTTTATTCACTAGAATTTTGGTCAAACACGATCCACTTTACGTGGCACGTAACCAATAGTTGTATTCTTTTTAGAACAGATATAGTAATTTAGTAGCGTTTCAGTTTTACATTTTAGTTCTAGTTTCATCCGAATGGATGTTCTTCCTGCCCGAAGCCGTACCGAGGTTGTCGTTGCTCGCTTTGGTTTTGGTAGCCAGCGACCCAGCGTCACCACCGATGGTGCTCCTGCCGCCGGATTTGCAGCTCACGAAAACAGCGCAACACCCAGATACGGAATAAAATAAATCTCTTCTTCCTCTGGCCAGCTTCGCTTGCCCCGATTTCAAATCTGGCCATGTTCCTCTTGACAGAGGTGTGCCGCGAGGTGAAGGAAAGTCTCGTCGATGGTCTGGCATATGCCCCTCTGCAGCGGTGGTGCTCGACTTTGGCTTTTCGCGAGTCCCCTACCGCGCCTCTACATCGCTGCCGTCCTGCAGATGTGCTGATCCGTCAAGCTTTTCAAGCCCTGCTGCCCCTGCATCATCGTCGAGTTGTTCGTCGTCGTCACCTTTGCAGCTCGTCGCCGGCCACCACGGGTCGCCATTGAGCCTATTTTCTACACTCCGGCGTCAAGCTCCCTCCATGTCCTACCTCGTCGGAGATGTCCACACCATGGTAGGTTCATAGGCCCTCCTTGACCTACGCTATAAGCGAGGCCCTTCCATCCTGTCGTATCGCACGCCGATCATCTACAGTGACACGCTTCACGGTGGCGACGGCGACGTCCCCTCAGACCTGTGCTACGACACATTTTGCTTTATCCTTCGTGGCGACACGTATAAGAATAGATGATCACATGTTTAATGCACCTGTCCGATCTGGTGTTAGTTTGTTGCGTCTTTCACCTTCTTTAAAGGTGATGTAATGCTGCTTTTTTTTTAAAAAAAACACGTGGTACGAATAGCCTTCCATTACTTGAGGGAGCCGTTCATCAATCACGCCAACATGTAAAAAAATGCTGGTTACCTATGGACCGATTTTATGTGGTAAAATCTATCAGATTTTATAGTACATGTAGTGCTCTATGATGTATATTTTGTGATATCCGCATGGTATATAAGTAATGTTTTATGAAATCTGATAAGTTTAGTATAAAAAATCTTTCAACAGATGAAATAGCAAGTAATATACATGTAGTGTTTTATGATGTATTTTCTATGACAGTTACTTATTAAATTCGGGTATTGGCTCCTCCTGGAATGCCCGAGGATCAAATAGTACATGTGATATTCATATAATATATACACGATGTTTTATGATGTATTTTATGATGTTCACATGATATACAAGTAATGTTCTATGAAATCTGACAAATTTAGTACAAAAAATCTATCGATAGATAAATAGCAAAAGTAAAAAAGGAAAATGCAAATTGTGAAGCAGAGCCTTACTCCACATCCACCACGGCTACAAGAGAAAAAAAGAGGAAAATGCACACAGGTAGTCCTTCAACTTGGCAATAGGTGCCACCTAGGTCCCTCTATTTTTAAAATGTCAATTCTGAATCCATGAACTTGGCTTCAGGTCTCATTCAAGTCCAAATGAGTTAGGATGAAGACAAACTTTATATCAAAATTGTAGCCCTCGACAGGATCTACAACTTTATAGTTGAAAAGTTTTTAAATTAAAACTGTTTAGGGTCCCAAAATACTGTTGCAAGTTTACAGATTTTAAAATTTAAAATTTAAAATTATCAACAAATCTCGGATGTTGACATGATCTATATGAAAGTTATATTTATCAATACAATCTACAACTTCGTAGTTGAAAACTTTTTTTTTGAAGTGGTTTAGTATCTCAAATATGTGTTCTAAAGTTTCTTATTTCAAAATCTATAAACTTAAGAACACATATTTGGGACACTAAGCAACTTCAAATAAAAAATTTTTAACTATAAATTTTTAGATCGTATTAGTAACTATAACTTTCATATAGACCATGTCAACATCTGAGATTGTTGGATAATTTTAAATTTTAAATTTCAAAATTGACGCACTTACGATAGTATTTTGGGACCCTAAATAGTTTCAATTCAAAAACTTTTCAGCGACAAAGTTGTAGATCCTATCGAGGGCTATAATTTTGATATAAAGTTTGTTTTCATCCAAACTCGTTTGGATCTGGATGACACCCAAAGTCAAGTTTATGGACCCAAAATTAGCATTTTAAAAGTAGAGCGACCTAGATGACACCCTATGCCAAGTTGAAGGACCGTCTGTGCATTTTCCTCAAAAAAAAGTCTGGCAGCAGACAAGCTGTCGTCGGCACTAAAGATGGCAATGGGGAATGACTCCCCGTCCCCGTCCCCATCAATACTCGTCGGGAGATTTGTCTTCCCATCCCCGTCTCCCCGCGGGGGTTTTATCCCCGTAACAAGACTGTACTTGGTTAGAGCAGAAAGGGCATAAGTGAATCAAAATCAAATCTCATAGAATCCAAAGAAAATAATACATCACTCGTTCTCATCTGCGAAAATACAAACAACAAGAACTATTGCCAGTTCGTCCTCTCAAATCCAAAGAAAATACAGTAGAAAGAAAAAAAGCAACTACAAGGAATGGAATTGATCTAGTGCTTGGCACCTTGACTCAAACACTCTTGGTCCCTTTTGGATCTAGCAATTTAATGTGCCAACAACCAATCGATGGCAACGAGATTGCACTTGCGTGAGGGTAAGGCTGGACGAAAAACTCGAAGCTCGTTAGCTCGCTCGGCTCGTGGCTGGCTCGGCTCAGCTCGGCTCGGCTCGTTATGATAACGAGCCGAGCCGAGCCAGGATTTTAGCTCGTTAGCTATAACGAGCTAACTCGAGCTGGCTCGTGAGCCGCTCGCGAGCCAAATGAGCCGTAGTTTTAGAGAAAAAGTCATCATAACTTATATTAGTTTTGTATTACTTCATGTTTTGCACTTCACAAATAGATGATATGTTAGCTCATATGAATATTTTGTTCGATTTAAGGCTATTGAATATATTATTTTTATATTATTAATATTTTTATGCTTTAGATAAATACAAATATTATATTTTGTATATTTTTTTTACCTGGCTCGCGAGCCTAACGAGCCAGCTCGAGCTCGTAACGAGCCGAGCCGAGCTGGCTTTCTGGCTCGTTAAGATAACGAGCCGAGCCGTTATCCTAACGAGCCAGAACGAGCCGAGCCGAGCCGAGCTGGCTCGTTAGCCAGCCTTACGTGAGGGGTACCACGGCCTTCTAGCTTGCGAGTTCCGAATGCGGGAGCGCGCGGATGGCAGAATCTCCGAGGCCTACGGAGACGGACGATGGAGGGTTGGGGTGGACCGTCGATGCCTCGAGACTTGGAGTCCTGGACGGAGGGTGGAGCGAGCTGTTGGCGGCCACCTTGCGCTGCTGCGCACTCGCGCTCGCGCGGTCGCGTCGCCGCTCACACCGCCGCTAGATGGATAGGGGTGGACTGGTGGAGTAGCCGGGTGAGGGTGAAATTAGGGTTAGCGCGTAGGCCTTCTTACATGGGCCGACGCCCTAGCTACTTGTGGTGTTGCTGGTGCTTCATGGGGCAGGGAGGTGGGGATCAGGGTCAGGGACCAGGGAACCATCCCCGTCCCCGTCATCCCCGACGGGGACAGCATTCCTACCATTTTTCATCACTGTGGGGATCAATTCTCCTTCATCCCTATCCTCTAATGGAAGAATTTCCCGTAAGAATTCGGGGATCAGGTCCCGTTGCCATCTTTAGTCGGCACCACGCTCCCCGTTGCTCACGACTCCGATTTGCGAGATCACACGTCCCGATCGCCCAGCAGGAAGCAGGACAAACTGGGCCGTCCCCATAGCCACCCGCACCTCTGGGATGGGCTGTCATTCTTGCCGGTCGCTGCCGCGGGCACCGGCGACTGGCGAGTCCAGTTGCGCCGTCGATACAAGCACACGTTTCATGTGTAGTAGCTGCGATGGCCGGCTATGAGCGGTCGTACGGCGGCACGCCCGTGCTTGTTCTCTGCACAAGCACGGAAGGACCTCACCGGACTACGGGAGATGCTTCGTGCGCGCTTCACGTCCGGTCTGCTAGCTAATAAGTACTACTACTAGGTAGCTGCGTCGTCACTAGCAGCTCGCATTATTATTCCAGGAATGACTTGCCCCACAACTTCACCAATCAAAATGTGCTAATGCCCCCTAAAAAACTACAGTATTGTATTGTAGTATTTGTATTTTTTTAAGATAATGGATAGAAATATGCCCTCTATATCCACATGTGGATACACAGCCAAAATTTACGAGAGCCTTTAGACTCCAAGCTTTAAAACTGAGGTTTGTAAAAAGCAAAAAGTACAATAGACTAAGAGAACTAGAAAGACTAAACATCAAACTTCTTTGTCCATGCTTCAAACTTGCCTTGATCTTGTGCAGTAACAATTCTTCGCATCCCCGTCTACTTAGAAACTTTTGATGTCAGGCCTGAAAATTTGATCTTGTGTAGTAACTAGTAGTAATCCTTCGCATACTCATTTACTTAGAAACTCTTGATGTTAGGACGAAGCCACCAAAGTGGGAATCATGTGGACCTGCAAAGGCAACACCTTCAAGAAGGAACACGACGTAGGCCCGCCGCCGCTGCCCATCCAAAATAGACGGGGTTTTCACCTGCAAGATCCACGCGTAAGAAAAGAGGAGGGTGTCTCAACAAATGCCTCCAAGGAGAAATATGGCGCCCAAAGGTGTCATTGTTGATAGCCCAACAAGGCAAAGACTTTCGCTTAGGACCCAACCTATTTCCAACAACCATCAAGATCAACTGATTGTTGCACGTTGACCGCAACCACAATTGCACACGCCCTCATACCGACGATGCTACATGGAACACAGATTCATCCTCATCAGGAGTATATCTGAGCACCTAGAAAGCCTCCGCTGCTGCCAGCGCCCTACGTCACCGGCAATGCCACCATGCTCGGAGACGCTAAATCCATACTGTGGCTGCCGGCGTGGCACACGCAGCCTCCGTGTGCAGCAAAGCCAGGTGCGGCCAAGACCACCCAACGTCACCACCTATTTCCATGTTTCCAAGGTCTCACAGTAGCGAGACGGTGACACATGATGGTGCGGCAGCAAAACAATTCCATTTGAATAAAAAACTCTTTGGCAGGTCCTTTTTAGAGAAGACATTGATTTCAATATTGGGCCCACTCCAATGGTAGGAGGAGTAGCAAGAGTCGGTGTTGTAGTTGCAAGCTAGTGAATATGGCTATGTGTTCACGCACTTGGATTATTGCCTTTTATTTTCAATAATTAGATTATGAGTCAAATTTTATTATATAAACTCGTTTCAGTCATCAAGGAAGAATTTGCATCCAGGACAGAGAGGGCTCCAGTCTAGATCCAACCTAAAACAAAATGATAACTGTTTTTATTTTTCTCTCTCTCAACAACCTATGGAAACTCATCTAGTCTAGAAGATCCAGCCCCACCCGGCTAGACAACCTAGTGTCCAGCCCCTCTCTTACCTCATCTATGAATCTCCCACTGTCAGTCATTATGATGTGTGATTCTTGTAATAATATGATCTGATTCGTCTATATAGAGAATAAAGTCGGCTTAAATTATCTAAAAGAACATTGAATCCACTACGTGCGGAAAACCACGTGGGAAGCCACGAACCACCCTGAGCTGGACATCTACCGATCTACTCCCTCCAATATCCTAAATTATAAGTTATTATAACTTTTTGAGAGTCAAAGCATCTCAAATTTGACCAACTTTCTTCCCTAGCCCCAACTTTCTTCCCTAGCCTTCTTTTCTCACATCTTTTTTTTTATTTAAATGGAGCAGCATGCATAAGGTAGCTAGGGTTTACATTGTTTATGTAATATTTGAATCTTATATGTATGTGCTTGTCGATGCCGATATGAATTTATAACGATATATTCTTCGATGAGGAGCTACCGTTGTGTTGTTCGTTGGAGAAGACGACAGTGAATAACATACATGGGACGGGTCAATAGTGACAATATGACGGTAAAGAAAGACATACTCCCTCCTTCCTAAAATACTTGACACTCTCACTCTCCAATACACCTTTCTCTTCTCTCAATACATCTCTATCTCTCTTGTTCTTATTTTTTGTGCACAATACCTTTTCATCTTTTCTTAATTCCCGTGTCCAAACCTAAAATGTCATCTATTTTGGAACAGAGGGAATGCCCAATAACATGTGGGTCTGTTTGGTTCGTTAGAAAACTTGCCAAATACGGGTAAAGAGAGAATTATACCCAATAACATGTAGTACTAGTAACCAGTAGTAAGTGCTACATTGTAAGGTCCGAATGGCTAGAGGGGGGGGGTGAATAGCCTAATTAAAACTTCTACAAGAATTACTTAACCACAAGTTAGTATATAAAAGGTGGCGGAGCAAAATACACTAGCTCTAACTAATTAAGCAAGCCACCTACACAAGTCTAGTACAAGGCTATCCACTAAACACTACAACAACAACAAACTAGATACAAGATGTAAAACGAGAGAAGAGCTTCGAGTGATTATACCGTTGTGTAGAGATGAGAAGTACCAATCAATCAATCACACAAGAGAAATCCTCGGGAAGAGAATGACACAAGAATTTATCCCGAGGTTCACTTGCTTCCCGGCAAGCTACTCCTCGTTGTGGCGATGCACCCACTTGTCGGTTCGCGAGCTAATCAACTATCAAGAGTTGAGCCCTCGGCGGGTGCCGCACAACCGCACACAAGATGGGGATCCTCCAAGCCACGAGCTCCACTAGAGTATCCAATTTGCGAACTCCCGCGGGGAAGGATCAAGAACCCCTTACAACACTTGGTGAAGGCTCCAACAATCTCCAATTGCGAGCTCAATCACCTCCGCTGCTCCAAGCCGTCTACCGTGTCGGGAAACACGGAAGAGGAACGAGAAATCCGCAGCAATTCGAAGATCAAGTGCCTCTAGAATGCAACTCTCAAGCAATGCACTTGAATCTCACTCAATCTCACTCAAGATGTGCAATCAATCAAAGAGATGAGTGGAGGGGTTGTTCTCTAGCTCAAAGGATGTCTCTATATCTCAAAAAATGCAAAAGTTGCCCTCAAACCCCGGTCATCCTCTATTTATAACGAAGGGGTACGCAGCTAGCCGTTACGGACGACGCAGCGAAAATCGTGCTGACCGGACGCTCCGGTCAGGGTGACCGGACGTGTCCGGTCACTACACGACAACCGTGAACTGTGCGCGTCAGAACTAGCCGTTGCCCTGACCGGACGCGCTGAACCGAGTGACCGGACGCGACAGTCCCAGCGTCCGGTCGCGTTCCAGTAAGCTCCCGTTGAGACCGGACGCGTCAGATCACACGTGACCGGACGCGCTCAACGAGTGACCGGACGCGACAGTGCCAGCGTCCGGTCGCGTTCCAGTAAGCTCCAGCTATGACCGGACGCGTCCGATCGTACGTGACCGGACGCGCCGCGCGTCCGATCGTCACTCCGCTTCGCTCTGTGTTCCTGGACGCCTGACCGGACGCTCCGGTCCCGTGAAGGACCGGACGCGCCGGTCGCGCGCTTCTCTCTTACGCTCAGTTGTACTGACCGGACGCGCTGGTCAGGCCAGACCCGCGTCCGGTCACAAACCCTAGAGCTCGCGCCGCGTTGAACTGACCGGACGCGTCCGGTCAAACCGAGACCGCGTCCGGTGCAGCGTCCGATCGCCGTTTTTCAGTGAAAAATATTTCGGACTTTCGCCACCTTTTCTCGCCTCCGGCGCAATAGAAAATAGGCATTTCATTTTCTCGAAAACGCCTGAATCCCGCGCTCGCACGCTCGGCGGGAGGGAGAGCGAACCCCAAACCCCTTATTACCGCTCAAACACCACCGCCTTCGCAAATGTGCTAACACCACCAAGTGTACACCACAAAGTGCATGTGTGTTAGCATTTCACAAACATTTTCCAAGGCGTTATGTTAGCTCTCAACTAGATCCTAATGCATATGCTCAAGACATTGATCTAGTGGCACTTGATTCCCGAGCTAACCGTGATTGCCCCTCTTGATAGTCGACTATGTATCCTAAATCCGGTCAATCACTTCTCTACTCAACTTAGACCAGCAAAAGGAAAACCCTATGGTTATACCTTTGCCTTGCGCTCTTAGATCTTTCTCCTCCACTTGATCATCAAGTTCATCATATTATGTGCATCTCCACCATGATCGTCATTTCATGTCCATGCACCATTTCTTTGTGACCTTGTGGCCACCACTCCTTGCCACGTACACTTTCATCACATGCGTTGCTTATGCCTAACTCAAAACACTTAACACATGGCATTAGCAACTTGGTGTCATTAATTACCAAAACCAAACTTGGGCTTTCAATCTCCCCCTTTTTGGTAATTGATGACAACCATCACAAAGATATGAAATGAAATCAATTTTCAATTTCGATAGTATTAGCTCCCCCTACATATGTGCTTCCATGAGTTTGGTTCAATTGTGCACATATGTATGGATTTGAATTTTGGGAGAGTTACTACTTTCAAATTGATGCTAAGGTATATAGAATGGACCTTTGAAGCGTGATACCAATCGGAGTTGCCTTTATATACCATCCTTAGCATCGATGTAGCTAGACACCACTTGTAATACATCACTTGTAAAGATCACAAACACTAAAGTACCCCGTGAGATCAACATTATAAGCAAAGGTGTCTAGATACCACTTATAAAGCTACTTTCAACAAATCATCATTCAAGTTCTATTTCTAGCATACACCATACAATCATGAATTATGAATTTAAGCTTTGCAATGCAACAATTCATTATGTTAATGCACATACAAATGCAAACAAATAATTCATGAGCTTGCTCCCCCTACTTGTGTGCTCAATTTTAATTGATCCCTTTCTAATGTCATATCTTTTGCTTTCTCTCCCCCTTAGTAACTTAACTTTTTGACTTTTCTCTCCCCCTTTGTCAACAATCACCAAAAAGGTGCCAATTTTAGTGAGAGATAAGTCAATCAATATGAGGGAGTCCAAATTATGGTTCAATCTAGATCACTTGCCTAGAATATGTAATTCGGTTTGATCCAAGGACAATCTTCTTCACACCTCATAAAGTATAAGGGTTATCTTGACCATGTTGAAATACACATCATGAGCTCATTTTCTAGATTCAACACTAGGTTTGCAAGCCCACAAACATGTCATATGCTACCACTAGGTCAATCAAACATAGAAGCAATAGTGGTACCATATATACATTAAACTCATTTGATTTTCATGAATGAGCCTATTTGTCATGCAAATATGTCTATATGTTCTAAACATGTCCTTATCAAAGTATGGATGATATGCCAAACAACTTTACCTTGCTATGTTGGAGGAGAGGCATGTCATATAAGAATGTGGGGGTGCACTCATTTCAAGTTGGAGAAGTCAAGTATGTTCAATTCATTCTTTAACTTGTAAAATCTCTTCTCATCAAGTGGCTTTGTAAAGATATCGGCTAGTTGATCTTCGGTGCCAATGCTTTCAATGCTAATATCACCCTTTTGTTGATGGTCCCTTATGAAGTGATGCCTTATGTCAATGTGCTTCGTTCTTGAATGTTGAACCGGATTTTGTGTCATCTTGATTGCACTTTCATTGTCACAAAACAATGGCACATTCTTGAACTTAATTCCAAAATCATTCAAGGTGGCCTTCATCCAAAGTAATTGTGCACAACAACTACCGGCACTAATGTATTCGGCCTCGGCGGTAGATAGTGCAACACTATTTTGTTTCTTTGATGACCATGAAACAAGAGACCTTCCAAGCAATTGACAAGTGCCACTTGTGCTCATTCTATCAATCTTGCATCCACCATAGTCGGAGTCCGAATATCCAATCAACTCAAAGTTAGACCCCTTTGGAAACCATAATCCAACATCATGAGTGCCCTTAAGATATCTCAATATCCTCTTGGTTGCTTTCAAGTGACTTTCTCTAGGTGAAGCTTGATATCTTGCACACTTGCACACACTAAACATCACATCCGGCCTAGAAGCGGTGACATAGAGCAAACTTCCAATCATAGACCGGTATAGCTTTTGATCTACCATGTTGCCACTAGCATCAATACCCAATTGATCATTTGTGCCCATTGGAGTACTCATAGGTTTAGCATCTTGCAATCCAAACTTCTTGATCATGTCCTTGATGTACTTGCCTTGACTTACAAAAGTGCCATTCTTCATTTGTTTGATTTGAAGTCCAAGGAAGTAGCTAAGCTCTCCAATCATAGACATCTCAAACTCATTAGCCATCATATTTCCAAACTCTTCACAAAAGTCTTGATTGGTTGATCCAAAGATAACGTCATCCACATAGATTTGCAACACAAACAAGTCATTTCCAAGCTTTTTGGTGAAGAGAGTGGTGTCAACCCTTCCCATCTTGAACCCTTTAGAGAGAAGAAAGTCCCTCAATCTCTCATACCATGCTCTAGGTGCTTGCTTCAAACCATACAATGCTTTCTTGAGCTTGTAAACATGGTTGGGCTTCTTGTCATCTTCAAAACCGGGAGGTTGCTTAACATAAACTTCTTCATTGATGTAGCCATTGAGAAATGCACTTTTGACATCCATTTGATAGAGCTTAATGTTGTGTGCACAAGCATATGCTAATAAGATTTTAATAGCCTCCAATCTTGCAACCGGTGCATATGTCTCTCCAAAGTCAAGACCTTCAACTTGTGTGTAACCTTGTGCTACCAATCTTGCTTTGTTTCTTACAACTACACCATCTTGATCTTGCTTGTTTCTAAAGACCCACTTAGTACCAATCACATTATAGTTCTTTGGCCTTTCAACAAGTTTCCAAACTTGATTTCTAGTGAAGTTGTTTAGCTCTTCATGCATGGCATTTACCCAATCGGAATCTTTCAATGCATCTTCTATTTTCTTAGGTTCTTCAAGTGACACAAATGAGTAGTGCTCACAAAAGGATGCTAGCTTTGATCTAGTTTGAACACCACTTTGAATTCCACCAATGATTTGATCCAATGGATGATCTCTTGCAATATTAGTAGGTTGGAGTATTGGGAGTTGGTTACTTCCACTAGCTTGACCTTGATCTTGCACTTCATCATGAGAACCACTAGAGCTTGCTTGATTTGTATCAATGTGTACACTTTGGTTGATCATATGAGTATCATCATCATCAACTTGCCTTGGCCTTATGTCACCAATGTCCATGTTCTTCATTGCATTTGACAATTGATCTCCTCTCACATCATCAAGGTTTTGAGCTTCATTTTGAGACCCTTGGGTTTCATCAAACTCAACATCATGAACTTCTTCCAAGGTGCCATTTGTGAGATTCCAAACTCTATATGCTTTACTTGTGGTAGAATAACCAAGTAAGAACCCTTCATCACATTTCTTTTCAAACTTGCTCAATCTAGTGCCTTTCTTGAGAATATAGCATTTGCAACCAAACACTCTAAAGTATGCAATGTTAGGCTTTCTTCCATTCAATAGCTCATATGGTGTCTTCCCAAGCTTCCCATGGCAATAGAGACGGTTGCTACAATAGCAAGCCGTGTTGATAGCTTCACTCCAAAATGAATGACTCACATTGTATTCACTAAGCATTGATCTAGCCATGTCAATCAAAGTCCTATTTTTCCTTTCAACTACACCATTGGATTGAGGAGTGTAGGTTGGTGAGAATTGATGTCCAATACCAAGATCATCACATAAATCGTCAATTCTTGTGTTCTTGAACTCACTACCATTGTCACTTCTAATCTTCTTGATGGTAGTCTCAAACTCATTTTGCACTCTCTTGACAAAAGATTTGAATAGATCATGTACATCACTCTTGTCATAAAGAAAGAACACCCAAGTGTATCTAGTGTAGTCATCAACAATCACAAAGCCATACTTGTTGCCACCAATGCTAGAGTATGTTGTTGGCCCAAACAAGTCCATGTGCAATAGCTCAAATACCTTTGATGTGCTCATTTCACTCTTACTCGGATGTGTATTTCCAACTTGTTTGCCGGCTTGACAAGCACTACAAGGTTTATCCTTTTCAAAAGTCACATCTTTCAAGCCTCTAACTAGGTCATGCCTCAAAAGTTTGTTCAATTGCTTCATTCCAACATGACCAAGCCTTCTATGCCACAACCATCCCATACTAGATTTGCTAAGCAAGCATGATGTCAATTGTGTCTCACTATCATTGAAGTCAACCAAGTACAAGCTACCATGTCTAAATCCTTTGAATATCAAATTTGATCCATCAACACTTATGACTTCAACATCATCACTACCAAATATGCACTTGAAGCCAAGATCACAAAGTTGTGCCACCGATAAAAGATTGAAATCCAAGCTCTCAACTAGCAACACATTAGATATGCTCATGTCATTTGAGATAGCAATTTTACCAAGCCCCTTGACTTTGCCTTTCTTGTTATTTCCGAAAGTGATAGCATCAAAACCACCATTTTGACTTGTATCAATTGATTTGAACATACAAGAATCCCCGGTCATATGTTGAGTGCACCCACTATCAAGCACCCAATGCCTTCCTCCGGCTTTGTAATTGACCTACAAGACAAGATCAATTCTTTTTAGGTACCCAAACTTGTTTGGGTCCTCCAAAGTTAGTGACCAAGCTCTTTGGTACCCAAATGGCTTTCTTCTTTAAGTCCATCCATGGTGCACCAATGAACTTAGCATGAACATCATTTGTACCCTTGGTAAGTATATAGAAAGAATCAAACTTAATTGAGGATACTTTAGCATTGGATTTCTTGTTCATGCAATGTTGCTCTATGTGACCAACTTGCTTGCAACTTTTGCAATAGCTACCATTGTTCTTCACAAAACGAGTCTTGTGAGGAGCAAAAGCGACCTTGCCTTTCTTGGGGTTATAGCCCAATCCCTCTTTATAGAGAGAAGCCCTTTGGCTACCCAAGCACATAAGCAAGCGGTCCTCACCACCATAAGCCTTAGCTAAGGTGTGATTGAGCTCTTTTACCTCCTTCTTGAGAATTTCATTCTCAACTATTAGTGTGGAGTCACAAGTGAAACCGTCACTACTAGATGATGATGATGTAGATGAGCTACATGGAGGGTTAGTGGAAACAACAATAGGCTTATGTAAAGATTCATCAATTATATCACATGATATGCCTATGTTGCAAGTTTTAGCTTTTTCAACATTAGTTGGCATGTTCTCACATTTTTCAGCTAGAGAGGAATGAGCTTCTTCAAGCTTAGTGTGAGACTTTTGAAGCTTCTTATGGTCTACCTTTAGACTCTCATAAGATGCCCTAAGCTCATCAAGTTCTTGCATAAGGTTTTTCTTTTCCTTAAGTAAGCCCTTGCACTCCTTTCTAGATTCTTTAAAGTGTTGAGTGCAATCTTCTAGCATAGTGATTAGTTCATCTTTAGTGAATTCTTCTTCATCACTATCACTATCACTAGCATTATCATGATCACTCTCATCATCGGATGATACCTTAGCGGCCTTAGCCATGAAGCACGATGGAGTGTCGAAGAGGGAGACCTTCTCTTGGATGGCAATGCTAGCATGTCCCTTCTTCTTGCTCTTGTAGTCATCCTCATCATCACTTGAGGAATCATCACTATCCCACGTAGCAACATGAGAATCATTCTTCTTTTTATGAGAGCTCTCCTTCTTTTCTTGCTTCTTCTTTTGCTTCTTCCTCTCCTTCTTGATAGCATCTTCATCATCACTATCATAAGGACACTTTGCAATGAGATGATCTTTGCTATGGCATCTAAAGCATCTCATGGTATGCTCATTCTTCTTAGATGAGTTCTTTCTCCTTCTTGCACGATAGCCCTTCTTCTTCATGAATTTGCCAAATTGCTTGACAAAGAGAGTCATCTTCTCATCAATGTCATCACTATCACAAGAGCTTGAGTCTTCTTCACTTGATGATTCAATCTTGGATTTGCCCTTGAATGTGGTGACTTTGAATGCCACACTCTTCTTCTTCTCATCATCCTTCTTCTCATTTTCCTTCTTCTTCTTCTTGACCAACTCATCCTTCTCATCATCTTCTCTATATGAATCATCGGTCATTACCTCTTGAAATATTTGTTGAGGAGTTGAATCCTTCAATGTAGTCCTCACTAGCACGGTGATCAATGTATCAAATCTCTTGGGCAAGCTTCTCAAGAACTTCATAGAGAATTGGTTGTCCTTGACCTCCTCACCAAGTGCCTTGAGCTCATTCACAATGACTTGCAATCTATGAAACATTTCCGGTACACTCTCATCTTCTTGCATCTTGAAGCTTGAAAATTTTTCTTGCAAGATATATGCTTTAGCGGTCTTTGTGCCTTCGGTGCCCTCAAATGTTTCTTCTAGCTTGGCCCAAGCATCATGAGCGATCTCAATGTTCTTCACTTGCTCAAAGGTCTTGTCATCTAGTGCCTCATGAAGAGCACTAATGGCAATGTCATTGCATTAGAGTTTCTTCTCTTCCACCGGTGTAGGTACTTCCGGATTAGCAACCTCAAATTTTGTTTCGGTGACCCTCCACACTTCTCTATTTATTGACTTGAGGTGTGCGGTCATCTTAACCTTCCAATATGCATAATTTGTGCCATCAAAGTGAGGTGCCTTCTTGGTGTTGTTGATGTGCAAGCTTAATTGAGCCATTTCTTTTTCACCGTAGGTTGTTAAGCCTCAAATAAACGATGCCTCGGCTCCGATACCACTTGTAAGGTCCGAATGGCTAGAGGGGGGGTGAATAGCCTAATTAAAACTTCTACAAGAATTACTTAACCACAAGTTAGTATATAAAAGGTGGCGGAGCAAAATGCACTAGCTCTAACTAATTAAGCAAGCCACCTACACAAGTCTAGTACAAGGCTATCCACTAAACACTACAACAACAACAAACTAGATACAAGATGTAAAACGAGAGAAGAGCTTCGAGTGATTATACCGTTGTGTAGAGATGAGAAGTACCAATCAATCAATCACACAAGAGAAATCCTCGGGAAGAGAATGACACAAGAATTTATCCCGAGGTTCACTTGCTTCCCGGCAAGCTACTCCTCGTTGTGGCGATGCACCCACTTGTCGGTTCGCGAGCTAATCAACTATCAAGAGTTGAGCCCTCGGCGGGCGCCGCACAACCGCACACAAGATGGGGATCCTCCAAGCCACGAGCTCCACTAGAGTATCCAATTTGCGAACTCCCGCGGGGAAGGATCAAGAACCCCTTACAACACTTGGTGAAGGCTCCAACAATCTCCAATTGCGAGCTCAATCACCTCCGCTGCTCCAAGCCGTCTACCGTGTCGGGAAACACGGAAGAGGAACGAGAAATCCGTAGCAATTCGAAGATCAAGTGCCTCTAGAATGCAACTCTCAAGCAATGCACTTGAATCTCACTCAATCTCACTCAAGATGTGCAATCAATCAAAGAGATGAGTGGAGGGGTTGTTCTCTAGCTCAAAGGATGTCTCTATATCTCAAAAAATGCAAGAGTTGCCCTCAAACCCCGGACATCCTCTATTTATAACGAAGGGGTACGCAGCTAGCCGTTACGGACGACGCAGCGAAAATCGTGCTGACCGGACGCTCCGGTCAGGGTGACCAGACGTGTCCGGTCACTACACGACAACCGTGAACTGTGCGCGTCAGAACTAGCCGTTGCCCTGACCGGACGCGCTGAACCGAGTGACCGGACGCGACAGTCCCAGCGTCCGGTCGCGTTCCAGTAAGCTCCCGTTGAGACCGGACGCGTCAGATCACACGTGACCGGACGCGCTCAACGAGTGACCGGACGCGACAGTGCCAGCGTCCGGTCGCGTTCCAGTAAGCTCCAGCTATGACCGGACGCGTCCGATCGTACGTGACCGGACGCGCCGCGCGTCCGATCGTCACTCCGCTTCGCTCTGTGTTCCTGGACGCCTGACCGGACGCTCCGGTCCCGTGAAGGACCGGACGCGCCGGTCGCGCGCTTCTCTCTTACGCTCAGTTGTACTGACCGGACGCGCTGGTCAGGCCAGACCCGCGTCCGGTCACAAACCCTAGAGCTCGCGCCGCGTTGAACTGACCGGACGCGTCCGGTCAAACCGAGACCGCGTCCGGTGCAGCGTCCGATCGCCGTTTTTCAGTGAAAAATATTTCGGACTTTCGCCACCTTTTCTCGCCTCCGGCGCAATAGAAAATAGGCATTTCATTTTCTCGAAAACGCCTGAATCCCGCGCTCGCACGCTCGGCGGGAGGGAGAGCGAACCCCAAACCCCTTATTACCGCTCAAACACCACCGCCTTCGCAAATGTGCTAACACCACCAAGTGTACACCACAAAGTGCATGTGTGTTAGCATTTCACAAACATTTTCCAAGGCGTTATGTTAGCTCTCAACTAGATCCTAATGCATATGCTCAAGACATTGATCTAGTGGCACTTGATTCCCGAGCTAACCGTGATTGCCCCTCTTGATAGTCGACTATGTATCCTAAATCCGGTCAATCACTTCTCTACTCAACTTAGACCAGCAAAAGGAAAACCCTATGGTTATACCTTTGCCTTGCGCTCTTAGATCTTTCTCCTCCACTTGATCATCAAGTTCATCATATTATGTGCATCTCCACCATGATCGTCATTTCATGTCCATGCACCATTTCTTTGTGACCTTGTGGCCACCACTCCTTGCCACGTACACTTTCATCACATGCGTTGCTTATGCCTAACTCAAAACACTTAACACATGGCATTAGCAACTTGGTGTCATTAATTACCAAAACCAAACTTGGGCTTTCATACATACATAAGACAAATGACACTTGGGACTTGCTCGAATGTGTTGGGTGATATTATATAAACCGGTATTTTACTTGGCCCCTAAGTGACAGGTGCCAAGTAAAGTACCGGTCACTTAGGGGCCAAGTCGTAACTAGAAATTACAAACTAGAAATTAGGGATGAATTAGTCAGGCCTGTAATTTCTAGTTTGTCATCAATGACGCACACGGGCTGACAAGACACCGTCACTCTGACATTTTTTCATGTAGTGACAAGCCGAAAAATTGCTTGTATGCCATAAAAGAATTGTTGATGAAAATGTTTTTACTGATGAATCTATGGGCACAAATAATATGATGTTCATTCATATAAACATTTGTGTGCTATAAATATATAGGTTAGGTTAAAACACTCTTAAAAATAATCTGACCAATGATTGGAACTTGGCCAGGAGTATCATCATTTAGGATACTCTGCAGGGGTTCATGCCTGGTCTACTAGATATGGAAACTCTACTATGCAACAGGCCGGGTCGCACGACCTATCATCCTCCTCGTGCTCGCCTCCTCCCCATGTCCTTCTCCTCCCCCGAGCCCCTCCTTCCCCTACTCCTCCTCCGGCGGTGGCGGCGGCACTGGCGAGGTAGGCCTCCTCCTCCTCCTCCTCCTCCACGCGACCACACCCACGCCCCAACCTTCTTCCCCAACTTCGGCTAGGGTTCCGACGGCTGCGCTCCACCCTTCTTCTCCAAATTTGGCGGGCTTAGAAGGAGCCGGCCAGGGGAAGGTACGCCGGCCAGGCAGTGGGGAAGGAGGCTGGGCGGCTTAGGGGCCCTGGCGGCGGCGGTGGCAGTTGAGCTAGGGAGAGGCGGGGACGCCATGGCCGGAGGAGGAGGGAAAGAAGGCGGCCGCCACCAGCGTTAGGGTTTGCCGGAGCTTCGGCGAACCATAGTGCCCGCGCGCGGGGCGGTGGTCGGTGGTGGGGGTGAGGACGACGAGGAGGGCAGGGTCGGGAGGTGGGCGGCGTAGCCGCTGGCTAGGAATGGCGGGTGAGGAAGGAAGAGATGGAGGTAGAAGATGAACAGGGGTTGCGGGTCACATGATCCGCGAGTGCGCGACGGGTCGCGCTTTAACCTCCCCCTACTAGATACTACTCCCACCCTAACAAATTATAATTTATGTTATTTTAACCTTTTTAGGTATATAAAAAATTATATACACAAGTAGAAAATGGACCTTCGGCTTTTGACTTTAGTCCCGGTTTTGTTGGGACTCAAACTTTAGTCAAACTTGAGATGTTTTGACTTTCCAACAAAATTAGAATGACTTATAATTTAGAATGGAGAGAGTATAGAATTATTAATTACTTGCACGGGCTCATAGCAGCAGGACGAAGACGCATAGGGCATGACGGCAGCAAAACAATTGCATTGAACTTGAAGACACTACATGCGGGAAAATGATGTGTGAAGCTACAAACCACCAATCCACCACGAGATACATCCACCCATCCACATCGCGTTGTCGCAACTCGCAATATATAGAAAGACTTCCCATATAGAAACAGTCCGATGCACCCACGTCCCTCTTTGTTTGATAATGCTCTTTCTATCTTGCAATACGTGGGTGACACCATATTGTTTTTGGCTCGTGACACACTCCAAGCCAAAGATCTCAAGCTTGTGCTTAGTACCTTTGAGCAATTATCAGGATTAAAAAATTAATTTTCACAAAAGTGAGCTCTTATGTTATATATGGAGCAGCCAAATACTGTGAACAAGAATATGTAAGGCTGTTTGGGTGCAGGCTAGGGGGTTTCCCTTTCAGGTATCTAGGCATACCTATGACTCATAAAAAAACTTTCCGATAAGTATTGGGCCTGCATTGAGGAGAAGTTTTAGGGGAAACTCAGTAGTCGAAAAGGAAAATTACTTTAAGTCGGTGGGAGACTTGTACTGATTAATTCAGTGCTAACTAGCTTAGCCATATCAATGCTATCTTTTTTTGAAGTCCCTAGAGGAGTCTTGTAAAAATTAGATTACTATCGTTCTCATTTTTTCTTGCAATGCAATGAGCACATAAATAAATACTGTCTAGCTAAGTGGAATGTTCTATGTACGCTGAAAGATTTTGGAGGATTAGGAATTCATAACCTAGAAATTCAAAACAAATGTCTCCTGAGCAAGTGGTTGTTTAAGTTGATTAATGAGGATGGGGTATGGCAAAATCTTCAAAGAAGGAAATATTTGTCTAATTAATCTCTAACGCTAGTGCAACACAGACCAGGGGACTCTCATTTCTGGGCCGGCCTTAGGAAGGCAAAGGAGGATTTTCTTGCCTACGGTACTTTTAAGGTGCAAAGCGGGGAGCAAATTAGATTTTGGGAAGACATTTGGTTAGGAGACCAACCTTCTAGAAAGGTATATCCTAATTTATATAAAATTGTGAGGAGGAAAGACAACATGGTGGCTAATATGCTAAGGACTATACCACTTAACGTGTCATTCAGAAGAGGGTTGGTTAATGAAAATCGGATCTCTTGGTTTGACTCAGTGTGTCAAAATTTCTTCCAGTTCACCTCACAAACGGGAAAGATGTTTTCCGGTGGAACCGCAACAAGAATGGCAGGTTCACGGTTTGGATCCATGTATGGAACTATAATCCGGCAAGGAGTTATTCTCGTTAAAAGTCCAATATGGGAATGGATACAGCTAAAAATTAAGATTTTCCTGTGGTACTTATTTAAGGGTGTCACTTTCACCAAAGATAACTTAGCAAAAAGAAATTGGCAAGGAAGTGTCAAGTGTTATCTCTGTAGTTCTGTTGAAACTATCCAATACTTGTTGTTTGACTGTCACTTTGCGAGATATGTTTGGAATATTATGCATATCACTTTTGGAATTCAACCTCCTACTAGCATTGCTAATAGTTTGGTTTTTGGCTATTGGGATTAAATCTTAAGCTCAAAAACCAAATCTTGCTAGGTGCCGCTGCACTTTGTTGGGCATTATGATTTAGAAACGATATGGTATTTAACAAAGCTAAGTCTAATACTTATATATAGGTAATTTTCAGGGCGACGTACCGGATCAGACAGTGATCCATGCCACATAAAGGAGGAGGAGCTACCACTGTTTAAGATGGGTTGTAGAAGCTAGGAAACTTTGATTATGGCCATCTTTATGAAGTTTGGGTGGAACTTCAGGAATCGTATTGAAGCCTAGTTCTTTTTGTTGTTAGCCCTGCTCCTAGTTGAGTTCGAACCGTGTGTTACTTTTTTTTATCTCTTTGGACGTGAGAGTGTGTGCCTTATGGCCTTGGTTTATATCTTGACTTTCAGCTGTATGTCATCCTCGGATGGTAGAGGCTGGAACTTTGTTCTGTTATATTAAAAAATGATTAGAGCAAATGACACAATTGTAGCAATCAAGATTCATATTTTTTTTTCTCTTCAAAATATCTATTGTGTCCCCGCGGTGCCATTCTCGCTAGGATTTACTAGGATAGGCACCAACCAGGCGTGTCTAGAGTACTTGGTCTCTAAGCGTTCTCATAACGCGGGGGGCTAACCTAGCCTCTGGCCCCTCAAATATCTATTGTGCTCATCCTTTCATTGAGTAGAATCCCAAAGAAAACTTTGTGTTTTTCAAAAGCTATCTATAACCCTCATGTACCTGAACATGACCAAGGAGGGTACTATGAGCTTTTGAGGAAGGTAGGTGCTAGAGGCCCGCCCACTCATAATCCCAAATGTTAATTTCATCAAAAGGGTAAGATCTTCAAACTCGGAGGAGAGAGTTTCCATTTTTGAAGCCACCGTTGCTCTGATGCTGAGCTCATGGGCAGTTAAAATCACAGGGATGGTACGAAGAGACGAAGATCAATCACCGTACCTGTCAAAACATTACCTGTTTATGCAAAGTATTTTTGAAGTATTGGAGAAATATAATATGGTTTTACAAGATACCTTGGTTTCTAAAGCTATTGGGTGTTTGGATGCAACAAATTTTGTAGTCTTCAAAACCCTGTTTTTTCAAAACTATATTCTTTTTTGGATATTTAGAAACTCCACTTTTGACTTTTTTTAACCACAGTTTTGTGTCTCTTTGGTTTATAAAACCAAAGTTTTATAGTTTTTGAAAACTGCATCACCCAAACAGACCCTAACTTTTCGGGTGAGCAACCGGCCGGCTCAGAACAGCCGACGTTATGCAAAGAGAAAATAAAAAAAAACTGACGTCCTTGCTGAGCACAACTACGTACAAGCTAGACCGCACACCAGTTGTTTAGCGCGCTATGTGTAGTTTTCAACAATCTCTCTCGAATGCGCAAAAGACTTGCGTGCCTTTGTAATCAAGCCAGAAAAAGTTGAATACAACTGCCTTGAAGGCGTCCTGGCGAGGGTCGCCAGAGTATGCTCTCTCTCTAACGCTGCACGGTCGCGTCAACACACCGTACGAGCTTAGCTTTCCATTACTTCATTACTTGACGGAGCCATCCAGCAACCACGCCAAGAATAGAGCCGACAGCCGCACGGCACCGCGCTCCCAGCCTCCCATTTGCATTGCTTATTTCCTCCTGATTACGATTCGCGAGATCACGTCCCGGTCGCCCAAAGGACAAATTGGGCCGTCGCCGTCGCCATCGCCATCCGCACTTCTGAGGTCTGGGCCGGGCTGTCATCACTCATCAGATCTGGCCGGTCGCTGCCGCGGCACCGGCACCGGTGACTGGCGAGTTTCCCGTTGCGCCGTCGATAGAAGCATACGTCTCATGCCCTAGTAGTAGTTGAGATCGCCGGCTATTAGATCGCACGGCGGCGCGGCGCGTGTCGATCGGCAGCCGATCGACGACGGCACGCCCTCTGGCTTGTTCCCAGCAGTCAGCAAGGAAGCACCTCACGGGAGACGCTTCGTGCGCGCTTCCTCCTGTCCGGTCTGCTAGCTAGGTACTCCCACGTAGCTGCGTCGTCACTCTAGCTAGCAGCATGTTATTCCCGGAATGATTTGCATGCCCCAAAACTTTAGCAATCAAAATGCATGTGCTCATGCCCCGACCAAACTACAGTAGTAATGTATTGGTATTGTAGTGTATTTCCATGTTTCCAAGGTCTAACAGCAGCGAGACGACGATGCATGGCGCGGCATTGATTTTGGGTCCGACTGCAATGGTCTAAGACTGTCTCCAACGAGGAAGACCTAAACGTGAGACGCATTCGGTAGATTGGGTCACGCACAGTAGAATGGATAGGCAGCCAAAATTTTCGTTTTCCAACCGAGGACGCAAAAGAGAAGCAGAACGGCGAGCTCGGCCCCGGCGCGGGCGCGCACCGCCCCGGCGAGCTCAGCCCCGGCGCGGGCGAGCTCCGCCCCGGCGAGCTCGGCCCCGGCGCACTCCGCCCCGGCGAGCTCGGCCCCGGCGCGCTCCGCCCCGGCGCGGGCGAGCTCGGCCCCGGCGCACTCCGCCCCGGCGCGCTCGGCCCCGACGAGCTCGGCCCCGGTGCGCTCCACCACCACTGGGAGGAGGATACCGGCGCCGGCCGCTCCACCCGGAGGAGGTTTGCGTCGTGTGGAGAGAGACGACGCTTTTTGCGTCTCGTTTCGGCCGGCACTAAAAATGGGTTTCATGTTTGCGTGATCCGTTGGAGAGCAATTTCAGATAGACAAAGCACTGTACAGGACTCATTTTGGATATGCGTCGCACGATTGGAGACAGTCTAAGCAGCAGCAAGCGCCGGTGTTGCCCGTATGACGTATGTCGCAACAGTGGCCCCCAAGTGTCATTTTCATCGAAAGGGCAAGATCTCCAAACTTGGAGGAGACAGTTTCCAAGCCACAGTTGTTGCAGTGTTGGACAGAGTTGATCAACTCGGGTGGCCAGCTAGAGCAGAACAGCTTACGTACGTTCCACAAAGAGAGAATTAAAAAACTGACATCCCGGCTGAGCACAACTACAATGATCGACACCGTACGTCCTAGACCGCGCACCAGTCGTTTAGCGCTCTCTGTGTACGTAGTTTTCACCAATTATTAATCTCTCTCTAACGCCGTACGAGCTTTCGATTTCTTGACGAAACCAGGCAGGCCAGCCATCACCCTCGATCGCCAGGAATAGAAAAAATGGCAAAACGTAAAGTCGAGCCGTAGTCCACGTACACGACGCGCGGCTACAATTAACAGTGTGATAGCAGACAAGCAGGCGTCGACAGCCCTACGCACGGCACCGCGCTCCCACCCGCCACTGGCTCCTTATTCCGATGGATTCGCGAGATCACGTCCCGGTCGCCCAACACGACAAACTGGGCCGTCGCCGTCGCCACCCGCACCTCCGGGGTCCGGGCCGAGCTGTCATCAATTCTGGCCGGTCGCTGCCGCGGCACCGGCTACTGGCGAGTCTCCCGTTGCGCCGTTTCATGGCCTAGCAGTCGTTGAGATCGCCGGCTATTAGCGATCGCACGGCGGCGCCGTGTGTCGATCGGCAGCCGGATCGACGACGACGCGGCACGCCCTGGCTCTGGCTTGTTCTCAGCACAAGGACCTCACGGAGACGCTTCGTGTCCGGTCTGCTGGCTAAGCACTCCTGCCTAGCTGCGTCGTCACTCTAGCACGCAGCTTGTTCAGCCGTTCTGCGCATTATCATCGCCGAAATGATTTGCCCCAAAACTTCAGCAATCAACTCATGCCCCGCCGAACTACAGTAGTCATGTATTGGTATCGTAGTATTTCCATGTTTCCAAGGTCTCACAGCAGCGAGGGCGCGGCAGCAAAACAGTTACATCGAATAAAATAAAACTCTTTTACAGGTCCTTTTGAGGAACGCATTGATTTTAGTTTTGAGCCTAAGTACAAATTGTCCAAAGTGGCAAATCTAAGCCAGAAGACCATCGGGATCTTCTTTGAAAATAGATTGGGTCATTAGAAACTATCAACACTGTATATAATATTTTTTTCATTGGAATTCACAAAAATCATCGGGGTCGGCTGACCCCAATGGTATACTGTAGCTCCGCCCCTGCAACGGGAAACACCCTAACATCTATGCAAAGATTGCTCTTATACCAGAGAAGTTTGGGAAATTATCCAACCATGTTTGTTTGAAAAAAAATCATCCTACCATGGTTTCACTACATCTGCAAAACTTAGACATATCAGGATCGATCTACAATTTTTGGAGAAAAGGGAGACGCACGATCCTAAAAGAAGAGCGAAAGGAATTCGATGGCATCTTGGTCTATTTTTGGTGTAATATCTTGAAGGAGCGGAATCGAAGAATTTTCCAACATGTATCTTTGCAACCTCTTCAATTAGCCTTTCTCATCAAGAAGGACATCAATCTGTTCAAGCTGGCGACCGGAAATAATGGTTCACAAATTAGGGAAGGAGTTTGTGAGGTGGTTCGAGTTATAATAATCTGGTCGTTCTCTTTTCGGTTATTTGGGTTTGGCGGGGAGTCTTAGTGTGCCCTTTCTCTTAGCTCTCTTTTCTCTTTTCTTGTTGCCCTTGTTTGACTTTTTCTTTGTTTGCTCTCTAATAATTTACTCAGCAATTCTCTTGGTGAGTTTTTTTAAAAGAAAGACAATGGTCCGTGGAGCAGCAAGAGCAGGTGTTGCATGCATGTATTACATCGAATCCACTACAGGCGGAGAACCGATAGATCTACTACGGGCCTGGTCTGCCTGATTGTTTCCCGGGGCAAACCCTTCATTTTCTTATTATGCCTCATGAACCGATTCGTGTAGAGAAATCTATTGTTTGCTCTCCTGTGTTTGATTCGATTTCTCTGGTCATCATGATTCGAACTGTCGATGCACTTGTCATCACCAGTGTGTCAGCATAGAACAATAGTAAGAGCATGCTCATTTGCTTGTCCATTAACTTAAAAATCAATAGGATAGGAGTGTGGTGTGCTTTGCGAATTGTGATGGCATAGGTTTCCCACTAATTCCACCAAATATACATTGCAGGATGACAGCTGATGCACCTTTGCAGCTCATATTCACTCTTGTATGCTTCATGTCTGTGTTCCGTAGTATTTCCAGTTAGGGATACAAGTTAGCTAGCCCGTGTAATTCTGTGGGTCAGAATTAAGCCTACATGCAGGCTTGCAGGCTAGCCCATTTAAGATAGTAATGGGTCCTTGATCTTCGATTTCTAGTAATGAATTTCTCTCTTAGAATACGGGGATGGATCCGAAGTGACCCCATGCGGATTTAAACGGGCCAAGACCATCCCCGCCGAGTTTGACGGTCCGGGTCTGACGGGACTGGGATGGGGAAGCGTTCCCTGTACCTAGAGATGGGATCGGATATAGACGGATATCACTGATATCGTATTTGTTTTCATATTGATGTCCGGATTCGGATTCGAATACGGATAGTATAAAAAATACCGGATATGATACGATTGGATATCGACATCATAAATATGTGATTTAAATATTCGGATACGAATACGGTATCGGATGTTAAATATCCGGACTCAGATACGGACGGATTAAAACTCCTCTAAACGGATTCGGTCTCGAATACGATCGGAAAATATCCGTACCGTTTTCATCCCAGCCTGTACCCATTCCCCGTGGAGCCCCGTTTAGTTAGCTCTCCCTGTAGCTAACTAGTAGTACTCTGTCCATCCGTCCATCCAAAATCTTATCCATCCACCCAGCCCTTCACCCGACCCTCACAAGGATGGCCTGCGGACCCGTTTCTCCGAACGCGGGGACGCATCTCTCCGCGCGACTCGAGGACGCGCCGCCCTCACTCGGCGTGCGACCGGCCCCCCCGTCCGCTCCCTACGTGGCTCCGCCTCCGCCGATTCGCCGTAGCCCGCAGCAAGTAAGGTAGTCGGCAGCGCCAGCCTCCGCGGGCCGCGGCTCCGTCCAACCGATGCCCCTGGTGCCCCTCCTCAGTCTCCTACCCAAGAAGACGCCGGAGCAGGAGCGCCGCCGCCGGTAGAAGCTCAGCAGATCTACATCGTGTCTCTACAGATCTGCTGGTGCGATTCATGGGTGATTTCTTTGTTTCTGGTTCGATTCATGGGTGATTTCTTTTGGCTGTGGATCGATTCATGGGAGAGAAACAGTATAGGCTGTGGATCGATTTATTTTGGCTGGGCACGCGCTGGCTTGCTCGGTGCCGGGGACCCCTTCGGGTATGGAATCCCCGTGCGGGGTCGGGGACGGGGAGCAAACCTCCCCCGCGAGGTTTGACGGGGACGGGGATTTCTCTGCCCCGCGGGGACGGGGGATGGGGAGGCGATCCCCGACGGGGAATTCCCCATTGCCATCTCTATCTCACTTCCATCCCAATTTCTAGTATATCTGGTGTAGTTTAAAGTCTCCTATAAGTATATCATTTGCATGCTTGGTGTTTTCAGTGAGCTAACAACATAACATTAACATAGACGCAGTGCCATTTCCTGCTTTAGCTAGTTTTTGTCAGTGACAATGCTCAGCCAAGCTACAGGAAAATTCTCCTTTTTTGCTGGGGTGCTTGTTTTGTTCCTATATATAGTTGTTACTGAATAATACATAATGACAGATAATGGTATATCCTATATACTATAAAGTTCCTGAATAACACATGGAAGTCAATATAGTTGTTACTTGTTAAGCCTCAAATCCCTTTCACTCTTTCCATTTCTTGAGCAATCTTTCCTTGAGATTGTAGCCAATATTTGCCCATGCTTGGATTTTAGTATATTTGAGATTGTAGCCAATATTTGCCCATGCTTGGATTTAGTATATTTGATTAATCGTGGATTTCTTGGCACTGATCTGGTGAGATTTCCATGCCTGGGATTCTAGACTGGATTACTTTCCTTGCATTAGAGATACATATATTCCTTGGCACAAGATATGGTAAAAAATGACTTCCATGTAGCTTTATTGTTCCTTTTAAGCCCCGTTTGACATGCATAGGCTTATGGCTACTGCCTAATTTTACTGGGTTACATACCTTCTGTTTCCTCCATGCATAGTTTTCTTTTGTGATACTTTGCATTTAGAACAAATTTTGGTTCAACTGGGAAGTGTTTGTTTAATGGATAAAGTGGTGAAAGTTGCTGCTTTTCGCATAATTTTTGTGGTTGCCCCTGTTTGAATTTCTTGTTAGTTGCATCATGTTATCATGTATGTGGCCATGTTCAATGTAGGTCCCCCCTACCAACCACACACACAAATTGTTGCTCATAGGAAGTTGGATAGGGATGCACCATGTGTCTTGGAGCATATGGACAAGGCTGAATATAGAACCGAATAAACCATAAAAAACATGTCTCATTGTCTCAACATCTAAAAACCTACAAGCCCTACAGTTTGCTCTGCCACATCCCATGTGGAGCTCCTGCCTTTTCAACCAAATTACTGATGAATTCTGTTTTCTTGAAGCTATATCTATTATCAAATAATCGTAGTGATTGTATGCTAAAAAAATTTAAGGAACACAAAGCTTTCAGATAGCCTAACTGAAGCTTATGCTGATCTTGCGTGGTCGATGTAGAAATGCTTGAGTACTGGGATAAAATTTTCCTCTACCCATTGTCAACATAGCTAGTTTACAAATAAGGCGTAGTAGAGTACTCCCTCTGTCCCATAATACTCGACCTTATAGCATTCTGAAGTTGTTCCAAATTAGTTGTCATTCTCACTTCCCAATGCACCTTTTTTTTTTCCAATACATCTCTATCTCTCCTTCTTGCATTTTTTGTGCACTACACATTTACAGCCCCCACCCCCCCCCCCCCCCCCCCCCCAAGTCCCGTGCCGGACCTTAAAGGTCATCTTACTATGGGAAGGAGGTAGTATGTTTTTCTTATGTAACCTCTTCATAATTATTTGTTCACAGTAGCACATATTTAGGGGAATAGCTCTATGATGCTTTGATCGTACAAATTTCTTTTTAGCCTCAGTTAAACACATTTTTGTTAAATTACTTAATTGTGTGTTTGATGTCCTGCTTTGAACTATTGCTTTACATAATTTATTTTTCATCCATATTTAGTTTGAATAGTAGCATTTAGATGGACACCTGATTATTAATGTTGAAAGTACAATCCCACTTTTGCTGCACAATATATCTAACTTCTTATGTTTGATTATGTGCAGGCTTCATAAGTATTGTTGCTTTATTGCTGCAATATTATCGTGCACAATGCCATCAACCTTACTTGATGGTCTCCCAAACGAAGTTGCTCTCCAGTGCCTTGCACGGGTGCCATTCTTGTTCCATCCGATGCTTCAGTTGGTTTGCCGCTCTTGGCGAGCATCAGTTTGCAGTGGCGAACTTCTCAAAATTCGGAATCAGATTGACGCGACAGAAGAGCTCTTGTGTGTGTTGGCGTTTGAACCAGAAAACATGTGGCAACTTTATGATCCCCTACGAGACAAGTGGATAACTCTCCCTGTCATGCCATCTCAGATTAGGAACATAGCCCGCTTTGGAGTGGCCTCAGTTGCTGGCAAGCTCTATGTAATTGGTGGTGGCAGTGATCGAGTTGATCCGCTTACTGGAGATCATGACAGGATCTTTGCAAGCAATGAGGTTTGGTCTTATGATCCGCTCCACCGAGTGTGGACCCAGAGGGCTCCTATGCTTGTGGCTCGAGCGATGTTTGCTTGTTGTGCATTGGATGGGAAAATAATCGTCGCAGGAGGCTTCACTAACTGCCGCAAATCGATATCAAAGGCTGAGATCTATGACCCTGAAGCTGGCCTATGGGAGCCTCTCCCTGACCTTCGTCTGGCTCACAGCTCTGCATGTACTGGACTTGTCATCAAGGGTAAGATGCATGTATTGCATAAAGGTCTTTCGACAGTGCAGATTCTGGAAGATGGTGGCAGTCATTGGGCTGTTGAGGATTTTTCTTGGCTGCAAGGCCCGATGGCGATGGTTGGTGGAGAGCTGTATGTGCTGAGTAACAGCTGTATTATGAAGCAACGTGGTGAGAATTTCCCTGATAAGATGGTGTCATGTGCATCTGAGTTCCAGAGCAGGATCGGTTTCGGGATGATTGGTGTGGGTGACAACATATATTTGGTTGGGGGAGTGATTGGACCTGGGCCGAGAAACCAATGCATCAAGCCGCTATCTGATGTTGATATCTTGAACGTCACAAGTGAGAGACCAACCTGGAGACCAGGGTCACCAATGACACATTGTCGAGGGAGCATCTGCGGCTGCGCTTTGTTGAGGATTTAGCCTTCCCAGTGTGATAATGTGGTATTCCACCATTGCTGAACTGATTGGAGACGTCCTAAGTTTTATTTTATTTTCAAAAGAGTTGTTAATTACGCTTCCCCTTTGGATCCCCTGTTGTAGCATTGAGGGCATGACTCAATGTCAGGATTGCCAATGAGATATATACTCTATATTGACATGATTGGTGTTCCAAAGCGCATTATATACTTCATCATTTTCATATGGAATTTACATGCTTAGGTGCTGTTTAAATGACACCTTGCTGATCTGAATCGCTTCTGCTGCGAGATTTTCCCATGTATTAGAGAATACGATGATAAGGTGCACAATAATTCTGCGCAACTTTAGCTTTACGCGTTCTGCTGCCCGATCCAGGATGGCAGGGCCAACAATAAAAATATGCATCTCCAACAATAACATCAGGCGCCATGGGACTATCTACTTATCCACTTATTTCTACTTACTCTTAAAGCTATATACCACCCCTCCTCTCACAAAATACCGTACATTAACAGTATCGGATCCAGTGAACAGTAAATACCCCGTTAAACAGCACAGTACCGGATTGATTAAACAAGAAGAACCCGTTACAAACAATACAGACCCGTTTATGAACAGTACAAACGTGAAACAGTACACACCCGTTATGAATAGAATAAACCCGTTACAAACAGTACATACCAGTTACGGAAAAAACCCTCGCCCGCGCTTCGCACGGGGCTCCGTGCTAGTTAACTATTATAAGCGAAGCTGTGGGACCGAGGTGGTTTTTAAATTATTCTTGTTGGCCATCAGTGTCATCCAAACACAAATTTGGATGTAAAACTAGGTGGGCATCATTGCAAACTCAAAGAACGAACCATTTTTTTGGGTAAAAGCGACAAGTAAATGACTAGCTACAATCGTATCACCGGATCCAATTTTCCTTATTTGATATGTATGTATATGTATCTATGTTTGATTAAATTCACTATAAGAAACGAACAATGTAATGCTTAGTTTTGATTATATACATTCCGAATTTAGTTTGTAGCCTCTTAATACTGAAGATCACAAACATATTATTTCTTATATGCTTTTAAAAGAAAAATAAAAGAAACCGAAGTCTTATTTAAGAGAATCTAGCTCCGCCTCCGCTACTTTTTTGCATAGACCACCCTAGTTTCTACTTTGGAGTGATAAAATCAAATTGGATATGGTTGGTGATTGAAAATCGAAACAAAAATACTCCCTCCATCACTTTTTAAGTCTTGCTTAGATTTTTGTGCAGGTCAAATTTTCTTAAATTCGACTAGATTTATAAAAAATATCAGTAACATTTATATCTTCAAATAAATTATTATAAAAATATATTCAATGATTAATCTAATTATACATATTGCACAACATATGTATATATTTGGACAAGGTTGGGTTCGTTTGACTCTTTGGTGTGCGAGAACAGAACTTAAAAAGAGGAGGAAGTACACCAGATTTTGCAGAAATATAATAGGCTTCCACAAGAAATACAACTTTGCTTCGATTCATGAAGCTCTCCGGAGCGATATCCAACTTTCAGCTGTCTCTTCATCGATTCCCTATAGCTTTACGAAGAGCCTCGCTGATCATCCCGGGCACGACAGCACCGGGGCCAGTAAACTGCAGAAATTGAACAGAAACAAAGCCTCAGTAAAACAAACTCTCGAACCAGCAACAAGTCAAGCGAGAGCTACACAACTGCTAATTAACCAGAGCAGTATTGCAATTGCCATGTTTTAATTAGTTAGCTGGTGGTGATACTGAGATGATACCTGAGCTCGTATCTTGAGCCCCATAAAGCCATCTGGTGCCGAAGCCTGAACCGAGAGAACGTCCAAGTGGAGGCTCTTGATGGCGTCGAACACCCGTGTCATCAGGAGCTCCTCCCATCGGCATTGCACCTCCAGGAGCACGTCCTTGTTCGCGACGGTGACGGTGACGTTGCTGGTGCCATCCTTGGGGAGGTCCCAGCTGGGATGGCCGTGCTCCTTCTCCACGTCACCGCCGAACTCTGGGCTCTTCCTCTTGGAGCCCGCAGAGAGTTTCTTCCTGACACTTTCATTGCCGATGCCACGGGACCTTGTTGGCCTTGTCATTTCGGATGGGCGCGACAGAAGTTCCCTACTGGATTCCAGCTTTTGTACCCTTCGCTGAAGCTCCTTGAGGTAGGCTATCGTTTCGGCGAGGATCGACACTTTATCCACCTAGTTTTGATACAAACGAACAAACGTTCTCAAATCAACACGGAAGGATTAAAAAAATTGATGGCATATATCTTCATTGCCTTTTGAATGGACGGAACCAACGACTTGAGAATGAGGAACATCTCGTTGAGCTTCTCCCGGCGCTTTCGCTCTGACATGACGTGATTCTTGATGCCACTTATTTCCTGCGCTGTTCCCGTCGTGCCCCCGCAGCCACCACAGTTGGTCCTAGTAGCTCCGCCGCCGGCCACCACTTTCTTCAGCAATTTCTGCGGCTCTTCGATGACCGGCACCGCTACCGCTTCATCGGAGCACGACTGCGAAGACCTCGTCCAAGCCTTGAAACTGGTCGCGCGAGAGCCGTCAACTAGTGTGCTTGAGGTGTCGGCAGCGTTGTTACTAGTAGCCCCCGGGGGCGGTGGCTGCGGGGACGACGGGACTTCGAATCGAACTTCGAAATTAGACCCGTCCATTATGATGAAGCTATCCACTAGTGGTAGTGGCCGCACGTCCATTTCCTCGCAGAGGCTGTAGAAGTCGTCGATCTCCTTCGTGATGTGCTCCAGGCTTGCATTGAACAGGCTGACGGGTTCATTTCCGGCGGCAGTTATCGTCTCCATGGCATTGTGACCGAGGTCCTCGAACACAACAATGTCTGCGGCCTCGCCGGCTTCGTTTGCTGACGGGTTGGAGCTTGGCTCTTGCAAGTATATCGGACATTGCGGCTCCAAGAAAGCTGCGGTTGCTTGGCTGACCGTGTCCGGGTCCTCCGGCACCTGGCAATATCATTTAGTTTAGTGATACTAATATCATTGTAAAATTTCTCATTTTCAGATAATGTAGTATCTATATTGCCAGTGAACAACTGAACATACCGTATCAGTTGTACCCAGCTCAAGCACGCCACCCATAAGCGGGATGCAGACGATTGACTGCGGAAATTAAGTACGATCCAGGGCAGCGACGAAGCCAGGGCTGGCTTCCTCTTCTTCTTCCTCCAGCCCCTCCTTGCCTTCTTCTTCCTCCTCATGGCGGTAGCCCGGGCTAAGGGTGGGCAAAATACCCGATACCCAATTCCCGTACCCGAATTACCCGAACCCAGACCCGAAGTACCCAAACCCAAAATACCCGATCACAATTTCGGATAGTGATCGTAAAAACCCGAAATTAGTTCGGGTAATTCAGGTAATGTTTCCCGGTACCCGAACTACCCAAATTACCCGAAATATCTCAAATATTTGCTCTTCTATTCCTAATATGAAGACATGAAGTATTTCAATGTCATATAAATATATTATTTGGTATGAATTAATGTAGATTTATGCTAACTTGATAATTTATTTGTTGGTAATTGATATGAAGACATGATGTGATTTTATATGACTATTGTTTATTGCTTTAAAATGGTACTTGAATTTTTCCAAAATGGTTGGTTTTGTTAATTTCGGGTATATCGGGTAAAACCCGAACCCGAACCCGAATTATCGGGTACCCAAAATTTCGGGTAATACTTTTTCGGGGCAAAAATCGGGTAACAATTTTTAATACCCGAATTTTCAACTACCCGAATTTTTCGGGTAACCCGAATGCCCACCCTTAGCCCGGGCTAAGCCCGGGCTCCATGTAAATCATGGCCGTAGGGGGGCTGGAGCACGGGTAGCCCCCCCGCTGGCTTCGTCGCTGATCCAGGGTGCAGTTAGTTGTAGCAGTGAGAAATCTTCAGACTACACAAGTACACAGTTTGAAAGTGCCCTGTGTAATGTTTCTGACGAGACGAAGCATGGAAAGCGCTTACCTGAATGGACGCGCTCTGCTTGACCGTACGTAGGCACCCAAGGCCACACATGCAGGAACCAAATACGTAGTTCACGATGATTCAACAAACAAATATTACAACCGCGCGACTAGTGAAAAACATGCATGAAAGGCAAAAATATCTGGGAGTTGCTAAAAATTTATGTGCCTGAATTTGTCTTCTTTTCAGACGACGGTTATTGCACATATTTTAGGTTGAAATTGTAGCTTTAGTGTGTTGTAATTTGTGTATACATAATCTGCAATTTTCAGATTCGAGAATAAAAAATCCGATAGACAAAACTACAAACCTAATAAAATCTAATAAATGTTGACACAAAGACAATTAATAATTTATAATCTTTTTCTATAGTTAGACAAGGACAAAAGGTTAATATTGTAACACAAGGACAATTAACAAATTATAAACAAATTGCAAGAGAACAAATACAGTGTGACTGTGCCACACAGCCAGCATGTCGCCTGATGTAACTCAAATTTTCAGGCACATGACGTTTAGAAAAGATGAATATATATAGATGAGACACGGAGAATATAATGCAGATCAAGCGGTCTTTCCCGTCAGAGGTGGAACCAGGGGGCCAGCAGGGGCAGTGCCCCCCACCGTCCGCCCCACAAGTGAAACTTTGTTAAATATACCTATAAAGTTTATTAATTTGCAACGCAAAAAACGCGACAATTCATCTATTTTTAATCATAATATTGTGAAAATGCAACAATTAACCTATTTTTCATTAGGTATACTAACTACACATGTAAAAGCACTAAAAAAGTTGTTGAAATATACATTTATGTGTGTCATCATATTTGTCCGGCCCCCTTAATCGAAGTTGCTGGTTCCACCTCTGTTTCCCGTCACAACAATTGAGAAATGTGCATGCATACCTTGGCCAGGAGCGCGCGGGGGAAGGCTTTCCTGCCGGTGAGGTGCGCGTTGCACAGCTAGACATGCTCGTTGCTCTCAAAGCTCCTGCCGGGCAACCTGTGGCAGCACAAAAAGCATAGGTCATGCACATCACGAGCATGTCTGGCTCGGCGAGGTGCTCTCTAGGTGCCCGTTGCATAGCTATATTATATGCTTGTTGTATCGAGCAGTAATCGATACCCTTGCCCAGGCCGGAAGGCGTAGGTCATGCAGATCACGTAGTACCACTCGGTATCGCCGAGGTCCCCCGGCGACAGCGAGCCGACCGGCCGTGCCGCGCGGCGGTCACACTCGCCGGACAGGAGGGCCTCGTACAGCTCCCGGAGCTGCTCGCTCCTTTGCATCACGAGCTGGTCGGCTGTCAGCTCAACGGAGTTGGAGATCTTTCTCGTCTTCACCTCGCCGTTGTAGAACCCGTCCGTCCACATCAGCATCCTCCAACGACATTTTCTTTCGTGAGAGTGAGATCAACGATAGAGCCAAATGCTTGACTATAAGTTAAAATATAAAATTTAAGTTATATTTTTTTAATCGGGAAATATAGCCCGTTTTTTATTAAGCAGAGTGAATTACACGACACAGCTACCAGAGAGTTCTCGTAGCACAGATCACAAACCACAAAGGTATTGGTTAGTGACCTGGAATAAACATAAGGATAAGAAAAAGAAAAATATAGAGCAACAGCCTCCACCACCAAGACGTACCAACTGAGCCTGCAGGAAAAAGAATACAACAACGCAATAGTTGCCTACACACTAGACCAATGGCGGATCTAGGAAATAAGTTAGGAGGGGTTTATCTCGTAATCTTTTATCCCTAGCCTCTCCTTCTAAGCTTGAATATGTACAAATTTGTAGCGGGGGCTTAGAAGGGGCTCCATGGTCCGAGCGGCGGTAGCGGGGCTCGAGCCCACCCCGCCCCAGTGCTGGATCCGCCCCTGCACCAGACAAAGTCGTGGCGGCAAATCATCCACCCAAAGAACGAGCATCCAGCAGCAACGGCGGCAAAGCATCCGCCAACGAAGACCGAGCAACCATGGCGGCAAAGCATCGGCCAAGAAGTGGGCCAACACACTCTCGGCAGCAAAGCATCTAATATCAGAGAGGGGTCAACGAGCCAATGGCGGCAAAGCATCCGCCATGGATCCACAGATAACCAAGCATCTGTCAGGGAAGAAGACACCCATACGGCAAAGCATCCGCAGAGGGGAGCGGCCATGACACTCTCAGCAGCAAAGCATCTGCGAAAGAGGAGGTCATCGACAAAGACGGCAAAGCATCCGTCAAAGGAGAAAGCGATAGCGGCAAAGCATCCGCTACAACGACATCGGCGAGATCAAAGTGTTGTAGGACAAACCATTGCGGTAAGTTATATAATAGTCATCTTCTATTTATCTACGAAAAAATTCCTTTATTATTATTGGGTACCATGTCTCACACCGTCTTTCATGGGTGGTGCCAGCGGGTTTTCTAGGTATTCCTTATAATACCATTGTTTTGGTTAAAGAAAGAAATATATATTTTTAGTGTCAACGGGAAAGACTCCCCACCTGGTTTGTTCATTTCATTGATGTAAGCCCGAAGGCCCATCAGAGTTTGAAAGCTTACAACATCATTTACAGTTAGAAACAAATATTTATATTAGGTGTTAGCATATATGCCTTGTATTGTGAAAGAAAGCTACGAAAACAAACTTCTGCATCCACAACAAATCCTCCTTGCTATGGATGTATATGGACAATTTTGTTTATATGGAATCATCGTGGCTCCACCAACCCATTCCCCCTCACACACACACACACACACACACTTGTTGTCTAGGTCCACAACTGTGTAGACCCCTGTGCCTAACTTGAGAGCTAAGTTTTTCCCTCTCTTCTCTCCTCTATATAGTAAAAATAGTGACTAGCTTGCTTGACTATAAAACCATGACGGTACTTGTTATAAATATTTACTGCACCATGCCAATTAGTTTAAGCTAGTATATGGCCTGTTCGGTCATCATAAATAGCTATCATACAGACTTCTCTCGAAAAAAAAAAGAAGCTACGTACAGACCCTGCTAAAAAAAGAAAAGTTGTTTCTAATCTAAATAAAACTCAAAAAGAAAAGCTACATACAGAGATGAGGTAGGGAGCAGGCGCCGCTTAGGACCTGGTGATTATTTTAGTTTTAAACTTAAAACTATTTTGGTTGTCTAATTTTGCTTCTATATTATATAATTATGTGTCCCATTTTACATAGCTTTGTTAGAGCACTAACAATACTAAAAACCATAGATAATTTCTATGTCTATTAATTTAGTAGGCAGTATAAATATAAATTACTCCCTCCGTCTTACAAAGATTATCATTTTTACTTCCCGAGAAGTTAAACTTTTTAACTTTGACAATTATATATAAAAGAATATTAATATTTATAATACATAATTGGTATCATTAGATAAATCTCGGAATATATTTTCATAATACATTTATTTAGTAATACAAATATTGCTAATATTTTCTCTCACTCATCTACTTATCACAACTCTTCATGTCTTAGTTCCGTGTAAACATAGTTTCTTATTCAGAAATAATTTCATTCTCTCTTTTAATTGCAGTGTCACATCATCTTTTTACTTAGTTGATATCCTAATTAATGAACATAGAAACTATGTGGTTTCTGTGTCGGGGTGACCTTACTACTAACATGGCGTTTTGTCTTGCCCTGACTCCATAAAATTCCTGGCTCCACCACTCGTCATATGTGCTGAAAGCTTAGACCGATTTTCTGTCAATGACTCCACTGATTCAGTTTCTTCCGACGCATCTACTATAGTTAATACTGTATGACACTGTAGCAAGCTTTTTTCTTTCTTTCTATTCAACCCAAAGCGAACTAGCAAGTCACTCTGGGCACAAAACCCGAACCCCGAACCCGAAATACCTGGACCCGGATCCGAAGTACCCGAACCCGCACTACCCGATCTCTTGTTCGGATAGTAAATCTTATTACCCGAATTTATATCGGGTAATTCGGGTAGTTACACCCGGTGCCCGAAAAACCCGAATAGGAATACGTATCAGGCTGCCAGCGATTAAGTGTAGTAGCAAACTAGTCAAATTTCCCGTGGCCTTCCTCGGCTTTGCTTCCCAATTAACTCATCTCTTTACTTCTGTCTTCGTCTCCTTGACTCTCCGAGACTCCGAGTTCCCATGTGAAGCACAAGCACTGTTGTGATGGCAGGCAGCAGGCTTGAACTTTGCTCCTGTATCTTGTCAGTAGTAATAAAGTAGTCAGTACCTCAGTACCTGTGTCGTGGTTTGCACCTGCGGTTAAAATTGTGAATGCGTCGTTTATCTGTTATGTTAATGAGTTATCATCTATTATGTGCAAAATTCTATGATGTTATCACTTTTGCTATGATTTTATATATTTCGGGTATATTGGGTATACCCGAACCCGAACCCGAATTTGTGGGTACCCGAACATGCGGGTAGTGGTTTTTTGGGGCTGTTATCAGGTAACAATTCTCATTACCCGAACTTTTAAAAACCCAAACTACCCGACCCGAACTTTGCGGGTTACCCGAACGCCGAGAGTGACTAGCAAGTAGGAGAAACCGGTGTAGCCAGGTCTGACGTGTTTCATTGGTTTTGCTACAGTAGTACTATAGCACGCTACAGTGACACGCTGAAGCCCCTACAAGCTCACCAAGAAAGACCCTAAAATATATCAGTTTTTTCTCCATTAGATTGAAAGTCCAAGAGTCAGATGCATCCGTCTTTCGTTGTACCCTTTAGTACAAAATTTGGGTGAAAAATGATGATCTCATATGAGTTCTTAAACGTTTCTTTTCTCTGCCTAGAAATTTTTGTTTCCTGCAACATAATTTCTTCTTAGCACCTACTCTCTCCTTCCCATATTATATGTCGTTTTAACTCTGAGCATTAGAATTATTAATTAAGGAATGAAAAATGTGTGTTCCACAGTAAAACGAAAAGAAGAGAAACATGTATAGAGATGTATTAGGAAAAAGAAAATGATACATTGTGAAGTGAGAATGACAGATAATATAAGACAACATTAAAAGCCTAGAATTACTCTTATCATGGGACGGACAGAATAGAGATTTATATTTAGAATAAAATAATTATGCCGACAGATAAATACTGTTCCTCTTGATAAGACAGAGATCTTTAATGTGAGATGTGCATCTATCAGCTTTACAACAGGAATTTCTCTATGTTACTTTAACCTAAATATTAAATACAGATCTGAGTTATTATGATATACATCACAAATATTTTATTTTTTTAGTTAGCATACTTTTGAAATATAAATATTTGATCAAATTGTCTTAAATCTTCACAAACTTATATGACCTCAACATTTAATTTTGTTGTCGTTGAATATTCAGTAGTTTCACTAAAGAAGAACAGAATCATTTTGTTATTTGCTAGAAAGTCTGACCGAAGAATTTTCTTGATAGACAGAATCGTAAATCTCCTGCAACTAAAAAGAACAAAACTAAGACCACCGTTTCGTGTGACATTCGATCGGGTCGCCTTTCTGCCTACAACATGCGATACCGCGACTCTTCTTCTTTCGAAGCGCAGGTAGGTGGCACCGCGTCCCCACGATCGACATCCTGCTTGCCCTCGCCCTGCTGCCCGCGATCATTCCCAGTAGGAAACCGCAACATCAACTGTGCTCCTCCGTGTGCGACGCCCTCGCGAGACCGCACGCCGCGGCCTCCTCCTCGCGACGCCGTCGCCTTGGCCTTGTGCAACGCCATCGTGAGACCTCGCAACACCGTGGCCTCCTCGCGACCTCGGCTCCGTCCTCCTCAATCCCGATCCATCGATCGGCCTGACGCCACCGGATGCCGGAGTTGCGCCGCTGACCCGACGCCACCGGATGCCGCCGCTGCCCCGACGCGACGCAGTAGGATCGCCAGGTGTGCCAATCCCTTCTCATCCCTTCCTGTTGTGCGAAAGTGCCAAACCGAGCACCGAAACCTAATCCTTCGACGCCGCCGAACGAGGCTGCCTCTAGGATCGCCTGCTGGCGCGTTCCTGCTGTGGGAAAGTGTGAAACCGAGCACTGAACCCTAACTTAAGCTAATTGGCTATTTTTATTCCGGACTGATCTAATTACATGTGTCCACATGTATTATGCCTGCTAACTTCGATCCCTTCCAAAGATTATCATGCGTACATGTGCACACCCAAGTCCTTTATTGGATCTGCGCCTGCAGTCTTTGATCCCTTTCAAAGGTTATCATGCGTACACGTTCACACCCATGTCCTTTACTGGATCTGCGCCTGCAGAATGCAGATCTGTGTGCTTTGCACTGAATGTTCCTAGCCCTTCTGCTCTTCATCATCCCCATCTTGGTGGCATTTGTATAGATAGCGCAAATGGGATCAGGATATGTGGTTTTCTGGCTTGGGTGCAAGTACTGATGTTGAAATTTAGATGGACATTCTCAGATACATTTTTTCTCAACATGGATTCAATGTGTACCTATGTTCCTGTATCTTTAGCCTCAGTTAAAGCTCACGAAGCTATGGAGCCTAATGATTTTTTTAACTTCAACTTCACTTAGACTCATGAAGCTATGGAGCATGATGATCTTTTAATTTGCTGCTAACAGTTTACGCTCATGTAGCGATGGAGCATAACGTCTGACTAGGTATGGAACATTCTAAATCAATCTTGACTATTATGAAATATTTCATTAGAAGTAATTTTTTTTGAAGGAACATATAGAAGTAATTTTTTCATTAGAAGTAATTTATTCATGTGTGTTATGTATGGAACTTGAATAGGAGCAACATGATTTGGTAAAGGTAGACCAATTAATTGACGTATCATGTATCAAGTCTATTTGCATATCTGTTAGCTCACGCACAAATATCCTCTTTGCGGGTATCTTGACCTTTTCTTTGTCTTGCAGCACAAAATATGTTGATATGATCCATCTGGTCAACAAGTTAGTAACATCAAGTTATTCGTCTGCTACATTATTGCCCATCATACCTGTCAAACTGACATTGAGAACCTATTCAGTAAATTTGGGAGGTGAGTAAATTAGTTTTGAACTTTTTTTTGAAGGCAACAAATCAATTCTGAACTTACAACTTAGCCTTTTGTATTCCTGTTGGCAGTGGCTCCTGAATGAATTTGGGCTGGTTGGTTAAACTTCTTTTCTGAATTTTTTTTTGGTTACAAGTGTTCCCCACTAACTGTAATTGGTTCTCTAAATGTTTGCTAAAAGTGAGCCATGTTACTAGAAATATGGATCTACTGCAAACTATTAAGACATTTAGTATAACCAATAGTATAAATTCCTATTGACATGCTCTATTTAGCTCACTAACCAAAAAAAAGATGTTTCCTGTAGCTACATTAGTGCTCCATAATTTGATCATTTCTGGCCTTCCACACACATTCTCATATATTTTTTCTCATATGGATTATAATGTTGGGTTCTTGGCTGTTTGCACTCTGAATGGATTTTTTTGGTGCATGTCATGAAAGGTACACAAATTATCCTTGTGGCCTACTTCTCACATTTTTTTTAACTCATGCAACAATGTGGAGTTAACCAAGATATCTCAGATCTTGAATGTTTTCATGACCTCGCTTCTAGAGCGACCTCAAGCCATTCTCAGATGGCACCCAGATAATGCTTGATAATTTTTGTCTGAGTAATTACAGCATGCATATTTATTAACGAAAAAATTGGATTGTGGCATCCATTATGTTTCTTTTTTGGCACAGATACTGCACATTTGTGAATCCCGCTAAACAAATAGTTTGGCAGGTTTTTTTCCTTAATGGCATGGGATTCATAGTTTTTATTATAATTGCAGGGAAAGTGCATTCAGTCATCATTGGTGATTGTCACTGATGTTAGCAGTTAGCGCTCTCTGTGTGGTTTTCTTATTTGAGTTAGCTCGTTTATTCATCATGCACTGGAATCGCTTTACTATGCCATCACACGGTAATATTTAAATTTTTGAGAGAAAAAATGATGGTGATACGATTTTATGCTCATTCTGCAATGTTGGCTCTGCCACTGTAATATTAGATTTTATTGAGCTGGATTTACAGCCTAGCATCTGGACCATCCTGGCCAAGAGCGGCCGTGCGGAAGGAAGAGCTGGGGAGGGCGTGTGTATAGAAAATACCGTCTTTTGGTTTTTACCGTAGCGTTAGCACGAGCATGCTACTATTTTTTGGTTATTTTACTAGATAGATGTGCTTGCCTCTGAACTTGAATATATCTATTACTATTTTTGGTTATTGTACATGATTGGAGGAAGTCTTGGCTTCCTTTATCTTGCATGGGAAGCCATACTAATTTTACCCCGCAGTTTTACTTTGATACAAGTACTTTTACAAGGAGGCAAAAAAGATATGCTAACTGATCTGTCTCTATGCATACTGACACTGTATCTGTATTTTCTTTGTCTGCCAACAACTAGCTAAACCTGTACAACTTTAGAACAAGGAAATGAATCTGGGTTCTGTTTTTTGTTCATTTCAATTATAAGGAATCCGTTAAACCTCTGAACTCTTGTTCGTATTAGGCCTTGTTCACTTCCCCATCTCAACCCAAAATATTTCCTCTTCCACCCATCACATCAAATCTTTCGACGTATGCATGGAGCATTAAATGTAGGTAAAAAAGATAACTAATTGCATAGTTTGTCTGTAAATGTCGGGACGAATCTTTTGAGCCTAGTTAGTCCATAATTGGACAAATTTTGCCAAATAACAACGAAAGATGATACAGTAACTTTTCAGCTACTTTTCGCGAAGTGAACACACCCTTACAGGTGATGCCTTGCAGCACAGTCTGCAAATAAAAAACTTCACAATCAAACTTTGAGGCGGCACTGCACTATAGGGTTGGTTTATTGGCTTCCATGCTGATCTAGCTTATTTTGTCTTGCAATTTACAATAACTGATTTTTAAACTGTATCATAGTCTATTTCGGACCCAACAGTGATATCTTTTCCTATTGTCAGTGATGCCGATAATGCATGTCTTGTCTACAACATAATGAGTAGTGCTATTTTGTATTTTTTGTTGCAGGGGAGGGGAGGGGCTGGGCTGATTTTGACCAGCAAGCACAGGTTTGAGCAAGGTACATAACAGTTAAGCTGGATATTGCAGCGAGGAGCAGTTGTTTCATTTCCACCTATTTCAGCATTGAACAATTCTGATTTCGGAAATAACATAGGTGCACATCAGTTTGTTTTATTTCCACCCAGCAACTGACCAATGTGGTATGTTCTTCCCATCCTTGCTTGATTTCTTAGATATTAAATTTTGTTCTTGTTGGTCCTGAGCAAATGATAAGAGTTGGGATGAGAAATAATAGCTCATATATTCACTGATAGGAACCAGAAGAAATATTGCCATTGATGGGTTAAGTTGCAGATGGTATATCGGTCATCTCATGCTTGCTAGCTGCAGAGAAGATTTTGGTAGAATCTTAAACATACCACATCTACACTTTGTTACCGATGCATATATTTTCTTTTGAATGTTTGATTTGTACTATCGAAGGTTGTTGTTGCATTAGCATGAGTGTTTAATTTCACAGTATTGTTATCTTATCGAGCGATCCGTGTTTTTAGCACAAAAGTTTTATTGTCCTGTAGCAACGCACGGGCACGCTACCTAGTGGCTTAACTAGTTTCCGGTTGCTCCTACACTTCTCGTATTAGTCTAGTCTATGATCTAAATTTGAGCTTTGCTACGGTACTGTCAAATAATTGTGAGGCGTTTATTTAGTTAGATCGGATGGTTCCGATTACATGTCCTCCCAGGAGGTAATATGTGAAATATATTTATTTATTTTATAAAATAGGTTAAATAAGGAAACTTTTATATTAGAAAATCTTTCTTGAGATCTAATTGATACATACTCCATCCGTTCTAAAATTAGTGTTATTCTCGTTTTCCAAGAAATCAAATATTCTGTTTAACTTTGACAAAATATATACAAGAAAATATTAATATTATAGTATATATTTAGTATCATTGGATAAATGGTTGAATATATTTTCATAATAAACTTATTTGGAGATGCAAATAATGTTAATATTTTCTACAAATCTAATCAAATTTAAGAAAATTTGACTGACACGAATACCATAATGACACTTATTTTGGGACAGGTGAAGTACATGAATTGTTATAATGTTAGGTATGGCAAACCTTTTTATTTGGAAACTTTAATTTAGGAGAAATTTTACAATGGTTGGAAAAAATATGAGCCGTCCATTGGGCGCGATCGGACGGTGGAAAAATAGGAAGAACCCAAGTGAAAGTACCTGGAAGTACCAAATAGGTGGGGAAAGTACCAGATTAAGTGGGGCCGGTACCAAAATATATGGGGTCATATCTATTTTTATTTTCCATTTTATTTTTGAATAAGGGTAAATCAGTCATTTTAGTATAGTCATTCAAGGGCAGAAATGAGATTCTTTATGTCTTTTTTTGTAGGAAGGGTAAAATCCTATTGTTGGGCTGCCTCTCCAGAGTCCCGATGGGCCTGGGGTTGCCTCTCGCCGGCCATAAGGTGTTATGCAGATCAAATGCCACAGCCCGCAGATATCCAGTTCAAAAAAAATGCTTTCCGGCGGAGAGAGCACCGGCAGCAATTGGGATTTGGGAGTTTGAGGGCACAACAAACCAACCACAGATACACACACGTACATCAGCAACAACAGAGTAGTACACACACGAGTAAATCTTACATGATCTAGGGAATACGTAGTGGATGCCAACATAAATCAAATCGGGAATCTAGCAGTACCTTTGCTTCAGCAGGGATAGGGAGGAGATGCTGGTTGCAGGACGCCGGGAGATGTGCCGCACAGAAGGAGACAGCCGGAGACGGACAGGGGGCCACCGTGCCAGGCGCCTCCGGCCAAGCTCGGGCGCGGCAGCGGCAGGGGTCGCCCGTGTGTGGCTGGGCAGTAGGCGCTAGCGGCCAGGGGGCCGGGCCGGCGGCGAGTGCTGGCAGCCGATGGAGCGGAATCACGTCAGGCGCCGGCGGCTGGGCGGGCGGACCGGCAGCGGCGGCGTCTGTGCGGCCTTCCCCTGCGCTCGTGCTCACGGTCATGAGGATGTCGTGACTCTTGGTCAGACAGAAGGAAGGGTGAGGGTTTGGTCTATTGGGCTGGGCTAGGCCCATGACGTCTAATTCCAGAAGGGCACACCCTCCATTACTAAAATACCCATTGCAATATATTTCACATTTAATTAGGAAAAGATGAAAGTACCAGGAAGTACCACAGTATTTTCCCCACCATTGTAAAACATCTCTTAATTTAGACGTGACATATTTGAGGCTTGCTTGTAACATGTATTCATGCACCCTAATGTGATTAACGTGACATGTTTGTATATTTTGATGACCACTTTGCACCTACGTTAACATATGCACTGATCGCTTCGACACCTAATAAGCGTTGTTTAATTTTATCCAAATCTCATGCATGTACGGGCTGCAGTACATGATGAAGCTTCTAAAAGGCATGGCAGCGCTACTGGTCCTCCTGTATACATGCATGCATGAACTCATAGTATGATATTGATGGAGGATATACCTCTACATGTGTACGCGTACATAAAACCATAATACGATATTGGCAGGCAAAGAACATATTTGCATGTACTAATGTGGCTAAACTTATGTTCAACAGAATATTTCTGAGATGGATGCAAATTCTTCAACGTGAGGACAAAAAAAAAGGAAAAGCGATGAAATAAAGATGGAATCCCGCTTCATGCCTCCTCGTGTGTGCTCGAATAAAGGATGACGTTTTCCCAAAAGTCTTAATAGACCTCTTTTCGATGAATTTTTTTTGTGTAATTCTGAATGTGAAGCAAGTCTCTGTATCTTATTGGTGGAACTAAATACTTGAAAATTCAACAAAATCCCTGTTTTCTTGTTTTCTTCTTTAGCCATAAATCAACAATTTTTTCTAAATCCTTTCTTTTTCATGTATTTTTTATTAGAAAAATAAAAATTTTGCCGAATAAAGGATGGTTTGCTTCTGTTTCTCAAGGGACTATGGATTTGGGGGGATTTTTTTCTTTTCTTGAATTACTTAATTATTTAACTAACTCATAGATCTAAATAAATCAATGGCTCAGATTTATTTGGGCTATCATACCTCCTAATAGGTAACAGGAGTACCTAGAGTTTCAGCTCAAAACTGATGTGGTATTACAACGGGAAAGATGGGAGTTTCCCAGCTTAGAGAAGACACACTAAAAAAAGTCGGATGTATAAAACAAAGGAGATCGAAGAGTAACAAGGTTTCATTATTCAGTATAACTAAACTGGATGTAAAACCTGGCGAACACTATTCTCGTAAACTAAAAAAGTTAACCATTTTTTGTGCCAAAAGAAAAACATAAGTAAATGACTGCAATCGCATCACCGGATCCGCGTTTCTTTATTTGATATGTATGTATGCGCTGGGATATAAAGCTGATAAAGCTCATGCAAATGATGTGACGATCATTATCAAGGGCCGGTTTAGATCCGAATTTTTTTGGCAAAATGGCACTGTAGCGCTTTTCGTTGTTATTTGGCAAATATTGTCCAATCATAGTCTAATTAAGCTTAAAAGATTCGTCTCGTCCATTTCATCTAAACTGTGTAATTAGTTTTATTTTTTATCTATATTTAATGCTTCATGCATGTGTCCAAAGATTCGATGTGACGGGGAATCTGAAAAATTTTGTAAAATTTTCTGGGAACTAAACAGGGCCCAAAGTTCGTTGCAGAAAACTGCCAACGAAATATCAACTGTATATTATTAACACTTCAGTTAAACCTTGTTTGATCCATTTGTCATGGCAAAAGTTTAGCCTCTAAATTTTTGGTGCTAAACTTTAGTCCTTGCTTGGGTATTTGGATCCATGGTAAAAAAAAATGAGCTAAAAGTGCAAAATAAGGTGTCATTCACACTCTCAAACCTTTTAGCTTAGTTTTCCACCTCTTTGAGGTGCAATTGGACTAAACTTTAACCTTCTTTTTGCTCACTTTTAGTCTACCTGTTTGGATCTATTCGCAAAAAAAAAGACTAAAAGTGCAGTGCAAAAGTTTTGCCATGGAAAACAAACAAGGGCCTTAATTTACCCTGGTTGAGTGCTTGAAGTGGACCAGAAGAGGGCATAGGTCCAGTTGATGCTCCTCGAAGCTGCAGCGCTGGTTCCTCAACTGCCTCTCAGCAGGCTGCTGCAGTTCTTCCTGAACCTGGGAAGCTGATAGTACCATCGCGCGCCTTACTACTACCCCTTCACGCAGAAGCCAGATGTGTTACAATAAGCGATGACGAAGAAGCTAAGATCGAATATATATAACACCAGCTCGTGCAATTGGCAAGTAACTAAGTTACCATTTCCATTTCGTACCTGATACTGTAGGCTATATAGATGTGAAGGAACCACACACAAAGAGAGCACAGCTTGATTCTAGCTGGAGAAGCAGCGGAAAGATGCAAAAGCTTTCATGCAACGGTGGACAAGAATCGGAGGAGCTCCTTTCCGCCCCAAGGGGAACAATGCCTATGCTATCAAGACCTTTTCAAGATACATAATGGGTGGAAGCAGGCATATATAGGCATGCATCCGCGTACATATATGCCTGCAGATATGCCGCAAACCTCAAGATGGTGACGCGCACGTAGTACTGTACTCCCTTCGATCCGTCCAGGAATATGAAAGTATTTTCAACGATGTATCAAATAATACTAATTATGTATTATAAATATTAATATTCTTTGAGCTTTTATTACAGTGCTGGAGAGGAACCCCTTAAAAATTATTCGGAGGCCAAAAAGTAATTGAGGATAGTTAAGTATTTTTACTGCTAGCTCCTGAGGCAGCCAAACAGCCCCTCCCTGTGTCCTGCGCAGTCCCACCGTCGACGCCCGCAGCCAGCATCCTGTCCGGCCGCCCTCGCGCCCTTGGCCTCCGCCGTTGCGCTCTCGGCCTCCGCCCCACTCGCCCCGTCCTGCCATCTGCCCGTCGCTCTGGCCCCGCGTGGCTGTGCGCCCGTGCCAGCGCGCCCGAGGCTGCTGCTGCGCCAGCTGCAGTGCCCCTTCTCCTTGTCGCGACGCTTGGAGGAGGGAGGGGTGCTCCGTGCTCCTACAAGTGCTCGTGTCCTACGCTGAGAACTGAGAAGCTCGACGCTTCTTCAGGGTACATATGTATTTATGTTGTATTTGGACATATATTTTCTAAAAGAAAATGGGCGTATATTGCGTAGGCATGACGACACGGTGACATAAAAAATGCTAGCAACCGACAGAGCAAAACAGAGCACGCACGCAGCATGCCACACGGCTGGCCGGCTGCTTGCACCGATGCCGCGCAGTGCTCTGCGTGTGCACGTGCGTGCGGGAGGACGTGCTTCGCGCTTGGCTCGGCCATGCCCGGACCTCGTGTTCGCCGGAGCTGGCGGCAGCGGCGCGAATTGCGGCGTATGGTCGGATTTCTAGAAGATGGGGAGGTTGCAGGGGCGCGGAGAGTGCTCATGGAGGCTTTCCAAGGGCAGAGGTGCCAGAGCAAGCTCCGCACGGCAAGGGCAGCTAGGCGCAGTCAGCCGGCTCCGAGGAAGAAAGAGTGGAGGTGGGGACAGTGGCTGGGTGCGAAGGGGCCGAGGACTCTGCTGCTGTCTCTGAGGGAGAACACACGGATAAGAGATGAGAAGCAGCTCGTAAAAATATTGTTATGCCCTTCAAATTTGATTACAAACTAGTTTCGGGTCCACGTATTTTTTTTATTCCGGTCTACCATTTAAGTTCCTTCCACTTGATTTCTTCTAATTTTTAAACCATCAGATCTAACGAGATGGAGTGCTCCCATTATTTCCGAGCACCGTAAAATTTCTCATATTCTTTTATATATAATTAATCAAAGGCTGTGTTTAGTTCACCGAATTTGGAGTGTCAAAATTACTGTAGTGATACTGTAATATTTCGTTTGTATTTGGTAATAATTGTCCAACCGTTGACTAATTAGGCTCAAAACGTTCGTCTCGCAAAGTACAACCAAACTATGTAATTAATTTTAAATTTTATCTACATTTAGTACTCCACGTATGTATCGTAAGTTTGATGTGACGAAGATTTTTTTTTTGCATAATGCACTTTTTGATGAACTAAACACAGCTAAAGTTAAAAAAAATATTGACTTCTCGGGAAGCGAGAACGTCTTCTATTTTGGGCTCTAGCCGTGCATTCAGTAAGGAGTGTAACTTCTTTTATAATCACCATGTTCGCTGGATAATGGTCGGTGCTAATGTTGATACTAATGCTGATTTATTATGAGAGAAAAATACTGCTAAATGACTGGGTGATTCTGACGAATAAGTTGAAGCCAATAGGTGATTGAACGATGGATAGACCGGATCGTATGCTAAGGCGGCGAAAGCGTCTTCCCCCTGTCATGTCCGCGTCAGTCGTCAGTCGTCACACGGTTTGGTAAGGTCTCTCTTTCTTGTACTCCTATAATAAGATTTTTTAATTAGCAAAAGTATCCGTCAATACGTATATGAATCAGATCAGACTTCGTATCATCAAGAAACCCAATACAAATGTGTTGTAAACTTAAGTATTTTTCTTTAAACGTGGTGTGAACTTGTTTGTGAACGTATTGATTTGCTTTTGCAACAGATCCTGGATGAGTGAAGACCGTATAGATATGAGCTATATGGATAGTGCACTAGGACAACTGAACGTGTTAGGCTTTAGATTGAGCGCGGTCGATGGATGACAGCTTAGCCTAAGCATGCGGCCTGACCGAGGAGCAGTCGTAACACTTAGTGCATTACTTTCCTGTATTACTTTCATGCATTACTTTCTTGTCGTAGCTCAGCAATGTTTCAAACAGTGGACTAAGACATTTAGGCCCCGTTCGGCTGTGCTAATAAGCCGGCTGAAAAATATTGTTGACTGATTTGTTGTGAGAGAAAAATACTGTTCCGGCTGAAAAAAAAACAAGCTGAAAAAGACGGATTATAAGCCGGATGAATAGACTCTTAGTGTCAGCCTCCATCGGCCCTGTTTGGCTGATAGTTGCTGTGGCTGCTACTGATGCTGATGCTGATTTGTTGTGAGAGAAAAACACTGCTGAATAGCTAGCTGATTCTGGCTGATAAGCTCAAGCGAACAATACGAAAAGCTATAAAAAGCTTTCGCGGAAGATATTTCATTTAGCGAATTTATAGAAAAAAACATAAAAAATCTTAATTAATTATGCATGAAAACATTTAATTTAACTTAGCAAAATTTTATAAACACAAATACTCAAATATATACATGTACAAGATCTAAGAGAATACGTTCCCATTCCACTACTTGACATTCATCATATCAATCAACATATTCATTGCTGTGACGATCAATATTCAACAGTTTAATAATTATTCAGTGGTTTATTACATAAGTGAAGAACATAAAGGAGAGATATAGATTATAGTCCTTTAGACTAAATAATGAATATCTCCCTCGGTCAGAATTAGTGGTGCTAAAAATATATCGCGTCTAAACTAAATAACGGTATTTAGTGGAGTTAAAATATAATTAGCGGCATAATAGTAGAAGAATTGGCAAAACCATGTAGCTTAGTGTTTTGCTTGTTGAGTGCAAGTTTGTTTATGTGATGATTAGGTTTACTTACTAAGTGCGACTAGTGATATGATTTATTTTCCACACCTAAGGTTTCTATTCTTAATGTGAATATGAGCTGACTCTTGTAGCTTAACTCGTAGATCGTATCAATTGTTGCGTGAAACTCTTGTACATTTACTTAGCATGCTTCTTTAGCTCTTTTTGTTGTTGTGCTTTGCGAACGACATAATTAGTTTAATTTGTTGGTCTAAAGATGTTTTCAATGTGATATTTTGGTCTTGTAGAAGTCTCGGTGCAAACGGGTGAAGCAGATAAGCTCACACTTGATCTAAATACATTTTCGTCTCTAATTTCATGATGGGCAAGCTAAGACCACATGGTGGATAGCTAAGAACTGAGCAGCTCCTAGTTTTGAAGCCACCGTTGTTGCGATGTTGAGCTCAAGGGCAGTTAACATTATTGGGATATGGACAAACATTAATTATCATAACTGTCAAAACTTTCCATTTTTCAGGTGGCCTGTCCATAGGGATGCTGTCTTGCTAGGCTACCCCAAATCAACTTAATTTTATAGTTTATTGCTAGAAATCCATAAAATTAAATCTACGTACATATTCTTAGACTAGCTCACTTGTATCACTAGATGCACATCAGAGTCATATCGGCGGGTCTAGAAACCGGCAGTGATAGGATAACCCCATCATTGCTAGTTGCCTCTGTCGAATCTGATTTGAACCGTGATGTTAGGTCCTTGGACATGAGGTAGTGACAATTCCATATTCTACACACATTTTCAGTATTATATGAGGAAATAGTCCATCCGTCTAAAACAGAATGTCATTATAACACACTTCGCGAGGAGTTAACGCAATCTGTTTCCCCAATGTACGTGGATTAAAAACAACAGGATCCACGTGCTTGATTGGGAACAGGGGGGTCTTATGATTGATGCGTCCGACAAGGGCAAGGAGGGCAAGGATGGTCTGTTTCACACAAAGGCCTTGTTTAGTTCACCAATTCGGTGAACAAAACACTGTGCTGAATCACTGTTCCTTTTTTGTTTTTATTTGGTAATAATTGTCCAAACATTGATTAATTAGGATCAAAATGTTCATCTCGCAAAGTACAACAAAACTGTACAATTAGTTTTTGATTTTATCTATATTTAGTACCGACATTTTGATGTGATGTGAAATCTTTTTTTTTGCATAGTAGAATTTAGGGTGAATTTGGGGAACTAAACAAGGCCAAAGTGCAAGATGCTGACTGACACGCAAACAACCGTGGGCGGCAGTGCACACAAAGTGGATCCATTATTCCACAGAAGCGACACTGTAGCAGCAGTTCTCTGCGGTTGCCCTCAAGTTGACTCACCGGCGGTAGGTGACAGGTCCCCGTTCCACTTTTTGATCGGATCATGACTCAAGATGGCAACGGGTACATACCCGACGGGTAGTGTCCATCCGTACCCGTACCCGCACCCGCAAAATTTTACCCGTCGGGTTACCCGTACCCGCATGCGGGTAAAAAAATAGTTCCATACCCGTACCCGCCGGGTAATTCTCACCCGACGGGTAACCCGTACCCGATAGCATACCCGAAAATTATCTAAAAATATCAAATAGTCACATACAAAAATAAATCATTCTAAGCTTCCAACAAGTTACAAACATGCTAACAAATATTATTAGCATCATTACAACAAAGACAATCTACTAGAAATATAGTGGATGTCTCAATGGGCCAAATTCATGACTTATATGCGCTAAAATAACTGAGGTTGACTAGTTATTTTTGCGGGTATGTCTTACCCGCGGGTATGCGGGTATGGGTAGTATACACCCGCACCCGTACCCGCATACCCGATGGGTATAGGATTTTGTCCAATAACGTACCCACGGGTAGAAAATTCATTCCATACCCGCCTCTTTATCGGGTAATACCCGTCGGGTACTCGGGTTTCGGGTACCCGTTGCCATCTCTAATCATGACCACAGATGCTCGATCATATCCTGGCAAATAAAATGTAGGGGTTTGAAAAAGTTTAGGTGTCACATCTTATATTTTATAAGATGTCAGAAGAGATGTTCGGATACTAATAAAAAAACTAAGAAAAAAGTCTAATTAACCCCCCAACTATTAGGGGTGGTCTAGTTTACCCCCTCAACTATGAAACGGTTTAATTTACCTCATGAACTTTGCAAAACCGGCCAAATCACCCCTCAAGCGGTTTTGGACGGTGGTTTTACTACAGTAACAACGGGTTTACTACAGTGACGGTGGTTTTGTCCTTTTCTTTTTTATTTATTTTGTCTGAATCTTTAAAAAATCATAGTAAATCACAAAAAATCATAAAATGGAAAATCTAATTTTGTTGGACTCCACATGAGTATATCTACACAGTAAATATATAATATAGTATGCTTTATTGCAAAGTTTTTGTTGTATGAATTATTCAAATTAATTACAGAAAAAATAGATCAAAATTTACAGTAAAAACTTTGTACTAAAGCATACTATATTATATGTTCACTGTGTAGATCTACTCATGTGGAGTCCAACAAAATTGAATTTTTCATTTTGTGATTTTTTGTGATTTACTATGATTTTTCGAAGATTTAGACGAAATAAACAAAAAATAAAAAGACAAAACCACTGTTACTGTAGCAAAACCGTTGTTGCTGTAGCAAAACCACCGTCCAAAACTGCTCGAGGGGTGATTTGTCCGGTTTTGCAAAGTTCAGGGGGGTAAATTAGACCGTTTCATAGTTGAGGGGGTAAACTAGACCACTCCCAATAGTTGGGGGGGTCAATTAGACTTTTTCCAAAAAAAACTAATTACATAACTCGCTTGGAAACCGCGAGACAAATTTATTAAGCCTAATTAATCTATCATTAGCACATGTTAATGTAGCACGACATTGTCAAATCATAAATTAATTAGACTTAAACAATTCATATCGTAAATTTTATCGTAATATGTGTAATTAGTTAGTTTTTCGTCTACATTTAATATTCCATGCATGTGGCCAAACATCCGATGTGATGGGGTGAAAAATTTTAGGGAGAAACTAAACAAGGAGAGAACAGAGCTCCCAGTCCATGAACTAATGCCTTGTTTAGATGCCTTCAAAATTTCAAATTTTTACTTTTCGTCCCATCACATCGAATCTTTGAACACATACATGGAGGGACTCGCCCAGGTGGACCCCAAAGAGGCTCCTCCAGTGGCGCATACTCCACACCACCAATACTACCCTCTCAGCACACCACACGACTAGTTTGCTACATACCTACATGCATCACCCACGTCATGATTAAACATGCATTAGCCTTTATTTTTATTTTAGCTTCCATGTTATTATGTTATACTTCAACGCATTACTACAACGATTTAATTAGCATTTGCCCAAACAAGTGTTGTTGTTTCCTCTAATTGCATGCAAATACATAACCATATTTCACTTATTTTATTACTTTAGTACGTCAATTGGCATTGGCTGTCTTCTTCTACTTAAAACTTCATTCAAGCACAACGGTGCACGCCTATGCCACACATAAAGCGACAATTAGCGGGAGTTTATCTTACAGCCTCATACTCATCAGATTATTTTTTTCGTGATCGTGCCGAGGCACATTTTTCATTAGGAGAAAAGAAAAATTACAACACGGTCTTAGTAAGTCTAGGCTTACTAGCACACAATCCTTGAAACGGAAGGTACCGCACATGCAAGAAAGGAAGGGCATGCGGGCTTCTTTTTCTTGAATAGAGGATTTGGCAATATTTTTGTTTTTATTGTCTAACTTAATTAATCAACTAATTACTTCAAAAAATATAAACAATTAAAGGGTTTAGATTTGGTTGAGATATTATCTCCTAACAAGTAAAGGGTGTACCATAGCATTGCCCAATCTAATAAGGATCACCAACACACTCATCGGATTACATATATAGTGGACTGCACAAAATACAAGTTTTCATATGTTCTAGTTACTTTGTCAAATGATATATTAATTTAGATTACAAACTCTTCTACTAAAATCATGTGGCCGTGTTCAGTGATTCTATAATCACGCTCCGCTACTGAAGAGCGCAAAGAGAAAACTAAACACTGACGTTCCTGCCCACCAGACGCTACTCCAGAGTCCAGACCGGGGGCCAGTCGTTTTACCCATCTCTCTAATGATGACTAAAAATAGCTAGCGTAGTATGACTAAAAATAGTTTGATGACTAAAAATAGCTAGCGTAGTATGACTAAAAATAGTTAGCGTAGTACTAGTAGTACTCCAGACCGGCACCAGTCGTTTTACACATCTCTCTCTTCTCTCTGCCAGTTTCAGTGAGAGTTTTATGTGAGTTTTATTTGTATTAAATAGGTTGCTACATACATATTTTTGGATGACATGACAATATATTTAAGAGTAGAGAGAAGAAATGATAAAACTCTCTTGATATGATTATTAACTCTCTATGAGTCTTCAAATTAAATACCTATGAAACTATGGAATAAAACTCTCCATTAAAAATGAGTGTTTTATCCCAGTTTTATTTCATTTCACATGACATGGTAGTCTTGAAAAAGACGTAATGAAACTCCCCGTTAAAACCGGCCTAACGACTAAAAATAGTTAGTGTAGTACTAGTAGTACTTTTCACCCATCTCTTTCTATCGACTAATGCTACATGGTTAGAGCAAGTTCAATAAGCTTGTCTTATAGCTAAGTCACGTCATTTCGAGACTAACTTAAAAGATTACTCATACAATAGCTAGTCTACACAGCTTTCACAAAACATATTGTTTATTTATATATGTAGGACCCGCCACTAACCCAACCTTAGACCATCTGCACTGGAAGCCTTTAAAAGCTACGCCATCCATTTACAGGACGTCCAGCTCGGATGACCATCTGCACTGGGAGCCTCTAAAAACAATACGCTACCTGCCTGGGCACGCCAAATATAACGAGAGAACTGGCCTGTGGCGTACGTACGGTGCCGGCCGGTTGCGTGCTCCATGAGAGCAAGGCAGAGCGTGCGTGGGAGGGAGAGAGGAGAGAGGTTACAACATGCAGCAGCGGGATCCATTTGTTCAACTAACTTAAAAATGTTATACATGGTTATATTTAGATAAAGTGACAAGTGAGCCCCACAGTAGATAGAGAATGATATAGAGGATGAATGAGTGCGAGAGAAATAAGTATAGAGGAGAGAATCTTGATGACTAAGATGTATAAAGAATAAAAATAGAGGATTATAAGTGTGGATAACCTTATCTTCTCGTTCACCATCCTCATCCGCCGGCCGAAGTCTTAAGCTTGGTGGCCAGGAGCTTTGCTGCATGACCCGCACGAGCACACCCTATCCAAGAGCCTCGCTGCATGCCCCACATTTGCCGCGCCCTGCGGCCATGAAGCTCGTTGTTTGCCGTCCGTCGAGCTCACGGCAGATCTAGGTGCCCAAAGACGCAATCAGGCAAAGAAGCTGGCCACATGCTGAGATTTCCGAAGCTCGCTGCTGCTACATGTCTCCATCCATGTCCGTTTCTCGTCGTTTTTTATTTCCATCACCGCCGTCCAGCAGCATGCGCATAACCTCCATGGCCATGCCTGCGACCTCGTTTTTTTTTATTTTTAATACTTTTCAAAAACTATTTTTAATTTTAACACCGAATTTTTTTTATACTTAACACTTTTGGCCGCTCCCCACGCGAGGGAACGTCATTTCAACTTTGCTGCTCCCCGCGTGGAGGAGCGGCAATGCATCTGACGTGGCAGTGACGACACGCAGGCACGGGGCTATCGCTCCCCATAGAGGAGCGGCAAGTCTACCGCTCTCCAGATCAAGGAGCCGCAATGGGCGTACTAATTGATGGCCGCACATAAATGACTTATACCGGCTAGGCTATATACACACAGTACACAGTGTGTTCATGAGAAAATGTTCGTCTGCATGCACTCATGGCTTCCTTAATTGCCGCGTGATTTATTTCCTTTTACTATGAGAAAAAATCGTCTGCACAGTAACGGTAAGAAAGAAACTCTACCTCTGCATTTCAAACATACCGAGGGATCCCTGATAACTCGCCTGCATGCATGGCAGTTTTAGATTTTCTTTTTTTTAATGCATGGAGTTTTTTTTCCTCTCGAATGCATGTAGCAAAGAGAAAGGACACACGATGAGTTTGCGTTAAACATGAACTCTTTGATTTAATATAATCAGTTTGATCATCGTAAAATTCAACAGCAAAGGTTATTTTTTATTATAATTAATGTGAGAATTTCTAGACTTTCTCTATGAACATGAAGACTCATTTTAACACTGTTGTAAATAAATAAATTTTACTCGTACATTTAGCAATATCTTAATTTTTATGTTAGCACAAAATGTCTTACCATTGGATAGCTTTTAGACTTCCCGGTAGAGTGTACATAATGGATACCATATCTTATCTTATTTTATACTCTTATAAAACAAAATCTCATTGGCTATTTATCTAGACATGCAAGTTGTCTAACTAGGCAATGCACTATCACATAGAATTAAAATCCACTAAATAAAACCCCACTAGTCATTTATCTCAACATGTAAACTGTCTAACTAGATAATGCACTATCACATACAATTAAAATCCACTAGCAAATATAACTGCAATGTCTACGTCAGCAAGACAAATAAGTATTTTGTTGTCCACTTATCACACCACGCAATCCACTAATCCGCAATTCCTCCGGCAATGCATATAGATTTGCTAAACGGCAACCGCATGTTTTGGAGCTTCAAAACATGTGGATTCTTGGGCGTTGGATGCTGGATGGACAGCTGACATAGCAGTGGCAAGGGCGGGGCATTCGACGCGCTTCTGGAGGAGCTACAAGACTTCAGCGCCCCTGTGGAGGACCAGCTGCCTCACTGTGATCACATGGCCCAAAAGGTCCACAACGAAGATTTTGTGAAGATTTTTTTTTGAAATTTGCGAAGAATTTGACATATATTTATTTGTTATCTGGAATCCATAACAAATAATTTATTTTTTTTGAAAAAAGGCATATATTTGTGTTATTTCTAAATTAAATCACTCTGTCCAATAAATTACACTGAAGGAATCACTGTAAATAGTATAAGGCGGTATAAATATAACTATAAGATAATGTAAGTGTATGGAAAAATTTTGATTGTTGAAAGGAGCTAGAATAGTATTATACACCAAGCTGTTATACTGAATAAAATTCAGTACTCACTACTGGAAACTCAAAATTTCTGGTCGGTGAAATTCGTACCGACAAAAAAATTCCTATTATCCTGTTGGGTGGGAGAAAACGACAGGAAAATTATGCAACCGACAGAATAAATATATTTTTTTTCTGTCGGTTTACCTGATACTGACATAAAAATATAAGTTTTTCTGTGTGTTTCGGTGATACCGACAGAAAAAATCGTTTTCACAAGCGCCGGAGAACGAAACCCGCAGCTAACCTGGGCCTGGGCTGTGTTGGCCTTTCAGCCGGCCCAACAATGGGCGGGTTATTGCCGCAGACCTATAAAACCGGCACTCCAAACACTAGCTCCACACTCTGCCTCTTCGTCTGCCACCCGCTCGCCGCCTCTTCCACTTCGCGAGAGGCCGAGACCGCGACGGGCCGACGGCGCCGGTCCTCGGCTCGCTCACCCCGCGACGGCGCGACCCCCAAGCGGTGGGGTCTCCTCCGGTCACCAAGCTGCGGCGCCTCCTCCTGTCACCAAGCAGCGACGCCCTCCCCGCTGGCCCCCCAAGTGGTGGCACGCAAGGCTAGGGCGGCGACGGCGGCCGATCTGGCTCCCTTGCCCCGCGGCCCCAAGCAGCGGCGTCCCCGGTACGAGCGGCGTCCCTGGTACGGCGTCGACGATCTAGCGGCCTGAAGCAGCAGCAGCACCCCCCCCCCCCAGATCTGACTCCGACGACGGCGGATCGGGCACCCTCACCTCGTCTCCACCTCGTTTCGGGCTATGGCGGCGGATCCGGCTACCTCGCGTGCTCTCCATGTTCTTGGTCGAGCCACCACCACCTCCACGCTCAAGGAATGCTGTGGTGCCGTGCTTCCAGCAGCTCCTCTCCGGCTGTCCGGCGCTGTCTTTTCAGGCTGCAGGTTCTAAATCTCGTCTCTCCCAATCTCATATCTCCAATTTTTTTGTAGTAGTACGATAATGAAATATGTATGCATATAGCCACACAAACCAACCGAAAACCTCCCGATTTTTGTAGTATTATAAAACATATATTTGTATATCTCCACACAGAAACCAGCCGAAAACAAGATCCTTCTCCACTCTGAACTGAAAATCAATCTAGCTGATAGATTAATGCAATGCAAACACGGTTGTAGCATGAATGTATGTGTTGTCATTTATTCTCATAATTTATTGGCCTGATGAGTTACTGAGTCCTGATTATCTATTCAACATAATACTATGTGTGGCTATCAAAGTCGTTTTTCTTTCTCCAGCCTATGCATAAATTTGTGTTCTGTAGGGAGAAGTAAGGAACTGAAAAACTTGAATTATACTGAGTGGTGTAAAGGTACATATAACTTGATAATACCGTAAGCAGCATATGATTCATCCAATGGGTGTTTTAGATTTTGGTAAATTAGCATTGGTGTTTTCTATTTGGTCAGTATGAAGGAATTGGAAAGGCCAACCTTTGACATGCTATCTTTGACATACCATACATTTGCATTACAGGTAAGAGACGACCAAAATGAGCTTTCTGAGTGATTGTCTTGCATAGAGAAAACTGGAATAACGGTAGCTGCAGAACTGGAATAACATTAGCTTCTTCTATTAACAGATAAATTGCCTGTTGTAACATTTTCACTTTCAGGACAGGAATGCATTTGCTTGTGAGCACAAACAGATGTTCGGACCTGCAAGCCTTGTTGGTGGGGGCCTATCCAGTGAAAGGGAAAGAATGGCAGCACAGGTTTTTCAGCCTGTTTACAGGTCTGAAGTTATATGCCACCTTCCTGTACACTAAGAAGCTTTCTATTTTCTGTATTATGCATCTCTGCTAAAGTGCTATAATGATTGTGATGTAAAGCTGTGTTATCATGAAACCAATGCTCAAAAATTCCATACTGATAGTTGGTTGAAGTGTTGATCTTATATTGATTATGGGAATATACTATAAACTGATCATTCAATGAAGTTTATGTCCTTCCATGTGTGTCAGTTTCGATTTGTTTATGAATATTCTCATCATATCAGTTGCATAACTAGGCGCTGGCATTATTGTTTTGTTCTTATATGACTTATGATTACTACGTCTAATCGTCTACTGCCTTGTACCAACCTATTATGCTTTAATTTCTCTTTGTCATATATAGGCCAGGCCTTCTCATGCTGCCTCCGAATCGACTAATGAAGACAATGCCGCAGATGGTCACAATGAAGAGAATCACGATCGCGCAATCAGAGTTGCATTGGAAACACTGAACTGCCATAGTGGAAACCATGCATATGGCTTATGCATATTCCCTTTTTGAAATTTGCAATCTGCATTACCTTTGTCATTGGACCTGCCATATCTCCTCTTTGCTATGATTATTTCCATAGTTAATTGATTTTATTTGCTATGATTTTCCATAGTTAATTCATTCCTATATGTGCTGGCATGATTGTTTTGTTCTTACATGACATGATTACTACGTCTACTTGCCTTGTACCAACCTAATAACTACTTTAATTTCTGTCATATATAGGCCAGCCACTGGTTCTTCTCATGTTGCCTCTGATTCGACTAATGAAGACATTGCCGCAGATGGTCACAATGAAGAGAACCGCAATGGCGTGCTCAGAGTTGCATTGGAAACACTGAACTGCCATAGTGGAAACCATGCATGAAGGTTCCAGTCGACACTTTGGGTTTTAAGGGGAAATTGTTGGTAGTAGACACTTATTAGTTTTCTAACCTTTAGATAGTAAAGGTGCAACCAAGAAGATGATGCTAGTTTTTGGGAAAGGCATATCATCTATGTACTAGTGGAGCTGAGTTATGTTGCTGTGTTAATGCCAGACCTATATGGACATCTAAATTTATGTGGCTGTTGATGCCAACTGTACTGTGGGCATCGGATCTACGTATGTATGGCATGTGGATGATGAAATTAATGATATATATGTCTGTGTTCTAGTTGAAAGCATTATAGAATCAGATATGATGTTTGTGTAGGTACTATTATCATGAATGAATTATTGTTTGAAATTGCAAATAAATGAGGCCTTTTCTATGTACAATTTTATGTTGGTATGCATAAATTTTCTGTCGGAATCTAGTTGACAAAAAGAAATCATTTTTCTGTCGAGTGGATGAGGTACTCTTGGCGGTTTACACCAACAGGAAAATATATTTTATGTCGGTACACTATGTTTTCCTGTCGGTCTAGAACGACAGAGATAGTATAGTAGATTTGATGGAGGAAAATTCCCCTGTCAGCATCATACCGACAGGAAAATCCACTTACGGACAGAACAATTGACTGACCGACAGAAAAGTTCTATTTCACTGTCGCTCTACTTCTGTCGGTGTTTTCCTGTTGGTGAACCAACAGTAAAATTAAAACCTAATTTTTCTGTCGGTATTTTGCATTTCCCTGTCGGTTTCGTACCGACAGGGAATTTTCAGTTTCCAGTAGTGACTATTCAATAGTCGTGTTTCAGTATTATTTAGTATTTTCGAGGTACTGGATGTAATACTAACGAATACTGAATGTGGTTTAGTAGTACTCAGTATTTTTTCAAGTCAGTTTTGGCTTATGGTGTAGAATAATATTCTACACATAGGGTGTAAAATAGCGCTGCCGTATAGTCTCTTTAATGCTCTTTAATTTTTAATTTTTCTATATCTTAATATATTATGACTACAAAACATAATAGCGTAGCGTCAGATTGCTTTCGAAACTTCCTGGCACTACTGCAGTTGGGCACAGTAAGGGCGGCTCACAGGGCACTGTAAGGGCGGCTAGCCCATCCGCTCTTCCGGACTGGCTTTTACAGTGCTCGGCATTGTAAGCGCGGCTGGGCAAATCGCCCTTACAGTGGGTCTCTGTAAGGGCGGCTGGTGGTGCAGTCGCCCTTACAGTGGGTCACTCTAAGGGTGGTTGGTGATGCAGCCGCCCTTACAGTGGGTCACTGTAAGGACGGTTCAATCTAACTGCTCCTACCGTGGATTTTCTAGAAAAAAAATTCAAATTCGAATTTAAATCTGACCACATCATGTAATATAATTCAAATTCCATAGCTAGCTACAAAATAAGTAATTTTGTAGCCAGACCCAACATGGCCATCGCGACCTGACCGGAGGCACCGGATCCACCCGACACATGCACTCCAGCTCCCGTAATTACATCCCATATTTATAGCCGAAGTCAATTGATAGACTCGGCCGAGCAAACATCGGTTACTTCCTTTTTCGTGCAGAAGAAACATCGCCCGGACCCGGCCTCCTCATTCTGTTGCCGACACGGGCATGCCTCGATTCATGCTACGCAGACGGCTACCCATGCTGTGCGGCCGCCATGGCGATCATGCGAGCCGAACCTCACCTCCTCTGTGGTGGGATACCGCACCTCCCTGCCCGCGGATGGCGTACCTGGGCGACGGCGTCCCAGCCCGCGCGTATGTCTCCTCCAATGGCGGCAGCGCTTCCTTCCTCAGCGGATAGCGCACCTCTGTGGCACCACGACCCGACCTACACGGAGCGCGTCGTCCCTGGCCGGCTCCCCGGACTGCCTTGGCCACCGGAAGCGTTGCGGCGTCGGCGCTGACTCCATCTCGGTCCAGTGGTGGCAGGCTCAAGTAGTCAGCTGGACGTCCCAATCTTCGACGACGGCGCCTGGTTTCCATCTCCCGGTAAGCAACGGCGTCGCCGCTGCCGGAGGTCGTCCTGGTTCCATCCGCCGGTGAAGCAGCAGGTCTGTGTGTCACCCGATCATCTCTACAAGCTAGCGGAAGTAGGCCAACTCTCCTGTTGAGCAGCTGCAAAGTATCCTCCTACCCGTTCAACTTGGATGCGGTTCCGTGGATTAGGAGTCGCGAGATGCCATTGGAATATTATATTTGTTTCACTGTACATATATATATTTTTAGCATGGTCCTATTTATATTTTACTATAGCACTCAGCCTGAAGAAATCCTCGTCCTGATCCTTAACCGTGATTCATGTACATCTCGTTGTGATTCATGGTGTTGCCGCCACCCAGCTACTGTGCGACGCTCCGTGCCGTTGCTGCCACCGAGCTGCCATGTGACGCTCCATGCTGTTGCTGTTGTGCGACGCCTCAGCGCGCCACAGGTCGCCCCTGGCCACCACCGAGCTCTCCACATCGTTCGTCCTGCTGTCATACATCACCGATGGGTTCATGCTCCCCTGCGCCCCCAGCGAACCTCTCCCGGAGGAGCCGAGGGAGTCATCGCGGCCGCCGGTGGCCCTGTCCTTGCTGACCGCGACCGGCGCTCTGGCCGCCGATCTCCCACCATTCTTCTTCCTGACGTTGCGCTGGCATCGGAGTAAAATGTGTCGTCGATGCGGATTATCGTAAATTATTCTCCGTGTAGTAAACCGAATGTACCATTATGGTAACTTGCCTATGGTAAATGATAACATGGATTATCGTAAATCATTATTGTCCGGTTACGATTTTTGTTAGTTCATTTGCATATTAATGTTGCTCGCTTTTTGGTAAATCCTCACACTATCATCACTTCTAATCTGAGGAGGCATATTCTAGTAAATCATTTAAAAATAACAAGATTATGGTATTGTGAATCATACAAATTATCGTAACTAATCATAGTTACTACAATGATCCTTTCCAGTTCTATCGAATATTCCATGGTAAAATTAATCTCATATAGTTTTAGTAAACGTTTCGCTGAAATAGTGTGACACCAAATTATGGTAACTCACCAATATTATCATTGTGGTAAATAATGCATGATTACTATAGTCGCATGCTTGTACGTACAACTTCGGTTTCATCATGCTCTATTCCCGTAACTGTTAGGTTTGTATTCTCCTAATATAATTGCATGCATGACACCAGCTGCACTAGTACAGCAGCTTTATGTATATTCTCGTAACACATCTGTACACGCTTGCATGCATGGCAGTAACACATTTTTTATTCTCGTAGTCAGCAAAGTGCATATTCTAGTGCTGATTTGCCGAAACTAGGAAACATGCATCTTGCATATTGGTCGTGATTACCGGACCTTGATTAATTAAATAGCCATAATGCCAAAACGTAAATACGTCCCACAGCTCATAAAGTGGCAAAGCTGGGGACCGCGCCTGATTGCTGGGGAGGCACAACTGGCGCACTGTGTCTGGCCTGGCTACAAAATAAGCTATTTCGTAGCCAGCTATAGAGTATACTCTCCATATATATATATATATATATATATATATATATATATATATATATATATATATATATATATATATATATATATATATATATATATATATATATAAACACCAGTATAATATAAATTATCATTATAATCCATGATTCAAAAGTTTCATAAGTCTAATTTACAAAGTCCATCATTACATAGCCAGAATTTACAAGTTCAAATAGTTTCACAAGTCCAAACCATTCAATGGCCTAGAGCGAGCCTGTGAGTCTCATGAAGGTGTTGGTACATTGGATTTCTACCTAAGTCGGAACTTGGATCATAGTAAGCGCCTCTGGAAGAAATAATCTCATCAATAATGAAGCCGCAAAGGTCGCCGACGAGCCCCAAGAGTTCATCATCCTTGTATACATCCCTTGTCCTATCTCTCTCTTCCTTCCACTACAAGAGACCAAGTTTAGGTCTAGGATTTCATAAGATAAGCTAAGCTTTCATACTACGAGCGGAAAAAGTGTCAAACTAACCAGATTGGGGTGTCTCCTGTAGGCACTAGTGTTACTCATCATACAACATACGCAATATCCATAGTGTAGACCTCAGGCCTCTGCTTGAGACACTGTGTGTTTCGCATATGAAAATATTAAGTAATGCTATTGAAAAACCACGTACTGGAGTGTACCGATATAAGTTACACGTACCGGACATAGAGTTTTGATAGCCAAATTCTCTTTCCTTTCTGGATGATGCCTTCCTTTATGATATTGGACATAGTGTCTGAATGCCCTGTTCGAATGGTTTTAGCAAATGCAACTTGTTAGTATCCAAAAGTGAAGTTTACAAGTATATATATAAACATATATAACCTAATGAGGATTATACGTCTTGACAATCGCTATGAAATCCATGTATGTCTCCGGCGCATAATCTGCTGAGTCATAGACAACTGCCATGCTCAGCCCAACATTGACCCCTACAAGAATCCAGTGTTTCCTGCATGAATTTAATCATTAAAGAAACAAACAAGCTCTTTTACATCGAACTAAATATATCGAACAATGCTTTATTTCAGTATAGAATCGAACTTACCCGAAGTGGTATGGTAACCATATCATTTCGTTATCCTGGAGATTCTTAAGAAATTTGGCAATCCGTGCCGCAACCTTAAGGCCTTCTTTGTACATCTTATCTTTCCGGATGGCCTCTTTCTCCTCAACGGTCTTTCCGGCAGCTAGTTCTTCGCAATCCATTTTCCAGTCCTTGGGGTACTGGAATATTGATCCACATATCAACCAAGGGTCTATGTACCCGGCTCTTAGAGTTGGCACCTTCTTCACAATATGTGTTTGTATTATACAAAACATGATGTGGTTAGTTACAATAAAATCCAATATTTCATTCACATCATATCGAGAGGGCAAGTACTTACAGGCACCACACGCGAACTAGATTTATTTCCATCATTCCGAGGTGAAAGCATTCCTGCATGTCCTCAAAGTCAAACATTAGATGGCCAGCTGAAGGGTCAAGATGGCGGACTAGAGAGGGGAGAATAGTCCTTTCTAAAAATAATCGCTCGGCAAACCAAAACAAATGTGGAATTAAAATTATCGGTCTAGCCAAGACTACACCCCTCTATCTAAGTTCACAAGCACCTCACAAAGATCCTAATTATGTAACTAAGGTGATTTCCCTAGCAAGAGCTCTCCTAAACAATTCTAGAGCAAGATCACACAAACCTATGCACTAGTACTTTAGCAAAGCCGGGGAGCTCTTACACAATTTTAGTAAGCAAAAGCACGAAGCCACCTATGCTCACTAGCAATGCTCAATAGCAAGGCAACTAATGCCAAACTAGAGAGCACAAATTACTTAGCTACACAAACTAAGCAATATGACTAACAAGGTTACACAAACCAAATTAGCCATGCAACGGGAGCTACTTCTATGCTACACAAGCAAGAAGGTAACTAGCTAACTATACAAGCAAACTAGTTACCAGAGCAACTACACAAGCATAAGTATATGAATGTAAATACAAGCTTGTGAATCAAAAGCAAACCACCGAGAAGATGTACACAATGTTGATACGACGGTTTTTCACCGAGGTTCACTTGGTTGCCACTAAGCTAGTCCCCGTTGTGGCGATACACCCACTTGATGGATCATGAGCTAATTGACTATCAAGAGTCAAACCCTCAGCGGGTGCCACACATCTACTCTTAAGATGGGGATCCTATAAGTCATAAGCTTTACTAGAGTTGCTCTTCGCGATCCCCGCGGGGTGAGCACAATCCCCCTCATAAATCCTCCTTCGAAGCCACGCACAATCTCTATGCGTGCTTCAACGGAGTCGCAAGCCACCAAGCCGTCTAGGAGGTGGCAACCTCCAAGAGTAACAAGCACCACCGGCTTGCAACTCGATCATCTAGTGTCACTTGATGCAATCCTCACGATGCAACGTACTAGAATCACTCTCTCACTTGATCGGATGATCACTATCAAGCTCAAGTGAGTTAGAGGGCTCTCAAGCACACCAACACAAGCCACCAAGGCCTAAGGGTGCTCAGCTGCCGGCCATGGCCGGCCACAAACATCTATTTATAGCTCCACAACGAAATAGAGTCGTTAGTCCCCTCACTAGGCAAGTTTCGGGTCGACCGGACGCGCCGGTCGAACTGACCGGACGCGCAAGTCAGTAGCGTGCTCCAACAGCTAGTTTTCGCGCGTATAAACTTGTATTGACCGGACGCGCAGGTCACTAACGGGACCAGACGCGTAGGTCGCAGCGAAACAGCGAACAGAGAGGTTCCAGTAAGCTCCCGAAGTGACTGGACGTGTCCGGTCATCACTGACCGGACTCGCTGCAGCGTCCGGTCACTTTCACCCGCGAAAAACACTGACCGGACGCGCAGGTGCTGACCGGACGCGTCCGGTCACGAGTCCGGTCACATACCACTCTTCGATAAAACGACGATAACTCTTAGCTCTAAACTCCGATTTTGATGATCTTGGATATTTTGGAAAGCTTACTCAGAGGGCTACACAACCCACTAAAGCACTTGATCCAATTCACAATGGATCAAAGCAGTATTCCACTGTAAGAGCCATCCTAGTATCCGGAGAACACTGAAAAACCTTTCTCTCTTCTCCAAGTTGATCAACACCAACTCCAACACCTTCTCCTTTGCAAATGTGCCAACACCACCATGTGTAAAACACCATGTGCATGTGTGTTAGCATTTTCACAATCATTTTCTCGAAGAAGTTAGGTACTCAACTTGTCTCGCCACTCGATCCTAACACGTATGCAAAGTTAGATCGCTCAAGTAGCACTAGATGACCAATATGCAAACAAGTTTGCCCCTCTTAATAGTATGACCATCTATCCTAAACCCAGTCATCAACTTCTCTACACACCTATGACCGGTGAAATGGAAATGCCCTAGGTTATATCATTGCCTTGCGCATTCCACTCCATCTCCTCCGACGTTGATGCGACACATGCACCAACCATATCACAAATGATATGATCCACTTCATATCATCACGTGACCGTATTGGTTCATCGATCTTGACCTCATGTGCTCTTCACCGTTGCGTCGTTCCATCGGCGCCAAGTCTTGCTCAAGCTTCACCGCCTCACGGTCCATCGCTCCAAAGCCTTTGACTTGCCCTTCACACTTACAACCGGTCCGTCGAGCCAATCCTCATCTTGATCTTTGCCACCTTGGTCACATGACTCCATGTCATGTCTCATATGCAATGAGCTCCTTCATGACACCATTACCTGTGGACTAATCTCTATGTATCTCACATTAAACACAATTAGTCCACCTAAGGTTGTCACTCAATTACCAAAACCAAACAAGGACCTTTCAATCTTCCCCTTTTTGGTAATTGATGATAACTCTACAAAGATATGGAAATTAAGTTCTTTTGGACTTTGTGCCACTTATCCAACATTTTAAGCTCTATGTTAGGATTTGGATAAGCACCATAAAATCTAACTTGGTAGTGATAACTCCCCCTACATATGTGCTCAAATGGTTTGGTTTCAAGCTTGCACATATGCATAAATATGAAATTTGTGGGAGGGTTATCACTACTAAGTGATGCTATGGTGTATAGAATAAACCTTTGTAGTTCGATACCATTTGATAGCTCGATACCATTTGAAAATCACAAGTTTGCCACTATCCTTAGCATCATGAGTAGCTAGACATCAAAAATACTAGAAACCCCGTGAGATCAATATTATAAGCAAGGTTCTAGTACCACGTGTAGAAATACAAGTCTAGCTATCATCCTATGCATGCTAGTTATCATATCATTATTCAAGTTCTATAACTAGCATACAACATACAAGCATGCATATTAAATATAAAACTTATGCAATGCAAGCAAGCACATGAATATGCACATATCAAATGCAACCAAACAATGTTCATGAGCTTGCTCCCCCTACTTGTGTGCTTCTTTTGTCCAAGAATTTTGATCATTCTCATTTCTTCAATGTTGCTCCCTCTTTGTCTATGTCCATCTTTTATCTTCTATCTCTCCCCCATACTTTTTATCTTCTATCTCTCCCCTATACTCATATCTTTGTACAATCTCTCCCCATTTGTCATTAATTTCTATAAAAGGTGTTCTTCTCAATTGATACAAAGGCTTGCATTAGGGTAGATGGTTGAGACTTGAATATTGCATTTTTATGGACATCACCACACATGTTGGATTGACATTACTTGTATGTTGCTCTTGAGATGCCACTTAGGATCTTTGACCTTGATACCATTAGGTGAGGCTCCTCCCCCTATGTCATAACATGGGTCATTCACTTGATAATCTTGAGCTCTTGTGTGTGAGGGAACTTTCTTTATTTGATGATCACTTAAAGTTGAGGATCACTTGTGGAACCACCGTCTTGTATAAATGTTATCATGTGTAGAAATACCACGAATAAGGGTGTGATACCAATTTGAAGAATCCTCTATCATGGAACCACTTGTAGGATTTGTCAATATGATCTTTTCTTGAACATTTGCTATCTTTATGAGTACCACTTGTAGGATATCACTTGTAGATCATGATCTAGACACCACTTGTAAATACCACTTGAAGAAATACTTTGAGTCTAGATACCATTTAAAACACCCTAGATATCCATTTGTATTGTTGTCTTGTGCTTGTACCCATATCATTGTTATGAGCTTCTAGTATGACTTGAACTAAGTTGATTTGCCTAAGATTCTAAGTCCGGTTTGATCCAATGACAAGCTTCTTCACTCCTCATACTAAGGGTTATCCTGCCAATATTGTACTTGTCACTTGTTAGCAATCCAAACTAGATCAAGTACTTAGGTTCACTAGCTCATAAATAAATTCATACACATACCACTAGATCATTTAAACAATTCAAGCAATAGTGGTAGGCTATGAATTTAATCATTTCATTTGTTATGCATGATCCTAGTAAGCATGTACTATATGCACTAATCACATACTAGTAAGGGATGAAATGATCATGCACATTGCAATGATACCTTTGTTATGTTGGAGTAGAGGATAGTCACATAGATTCCAATTTATTACTCCAATAGCAATGTGAAGTCCAATTTATAAGTTTGGTGAAGACCAATCATTATAGATAAATCCATTCTTCACCCATATGATATGAGAACCACTAATAATCAAGTGCATTATCTCTTGTTGTGGTTGGCTTGTTTTGTCTCTTTGATCAATACTTGCATGAGAGAAGTACTTATGATACCAATTTTATAACCATGACTAGCTCTCTTTTGGGTGTTGCTTATTTTTCTTGATCATCCCTATTGATTGCTTCAATTAAACATCTCAAATGTCCCTTGAATTCATCACTTCCATGTTAGCCTTCTAAGCCGGTGCACGGTTTACCCACCCATGGGCGGCAAGCCCCCTCAGCAGGGAGAAGTGACCTCTCTCCAAAGAACCATCCTTGACACTTACTTGAATTGTCTTTGATTGATTGATCTATAGACTTAACTTGATGAGTAACCTTGAATTATTCTTTAAGTCCTTTTCTTTCTACTTCTTTAAGTCCTTTTCTTTCTACCAAATGATCTCCAATCATTACTAGAACTTGAACATCATCTTCATCTTGAGTTTGATCTTCATTTTCAAATTTGAGTACCAAATTTGTATACTAAGTACATTCCACAATCAATGCCCTTGTACTCATTTCTTGTTATGCTTCTATATCAATTCAAAACCAAACTTAGTTGCCTCAAACACGAATAAATATATTTCCAACTTGAGGACCTTTCACTTAAAGTGACTCTAGATCAATCCAATAATTGTCACTTTTCTGACAGATTCTGTACCCTTCAAAGAATAATTCATATCTCTCAATGTACAGGTCTAAATGCAATGAAATTTGGTGGCGATATGAATTACTAAGTCATCTAGCAATTGTAAAAATTTTAGCTTCATTTGACTTCTAGATTGCTACTAGATTTCAAATCTTCCACCACTACTATATGCTGAAAACTGCTGCACTATAGCTGACAAGATGTGCTCTAAAACCATAGCATTTCTCATACAATTATCATGAAATTTATACAGAATCTCATATCATAAGTCTAGAGCATGCATAACAAATTTCAAGCCAATCCAATATAATTTGGTCACTCAAACTCAGACTTGATCTCAGCTAGCTCAGATTTTCAATAATAGACAGATTTCAATACATTGAGCTATACTTCACCAAATTGAATCAAACTTAAAACTAACTTGTTTGAACACTTTCATAAGACATATATCCAGTCAATCCACTTATTAAATGTCATCTCATGAATTTATTCAACACAAATCAATCCAAATTTGATTGCTAGGTATTTAATCCATTCAATCATCTCATAGCTAGCAACATTGCATATATATATCCAATTCAATCAACTCATATGCACCCAAATAAAATGATCAACTAGAGATATACCTTGGTTATCACATGATCATCCTCTTAGCAAGCTCCAACTCAAATATTTGCAAGCCATCAAATATATCCAATAAATCACCACAATCTTAGTGTTGCACTTGTATGTTGTAGCATTTGGACTCCACTTATTTTGACTTGGCATTGGGATAGAATATGCACTAAGATTTAAAACTTGATTCAACATATGATGACCAATATGAATCCAAATGAATTAAGCCTCCAATGTCGATGGTACCTACAAACAATCATCTACTTTTTGATGGTACCCAAACAAGTTTGGGTCCTCTCAAGTTAGGAGCAACATACTTAGGCAAAGCCTTAGTATGGGTAGCGGGATGTTTTGCAATTCCAACCAATGAGGTACCATTGTCACCCTTTCTAAGCATGTTAGTATTATTAATTGAACTCGACTTAGAATTATTACCTAGGGGACATGAATGAGCCATGTGTCCCTTTTTCTGGCATGAATAGCATCTTCTCTTTGGTTGAGTCTTTTCTTCCTTGCTCATGTGATGCTCTTCATTGCCTTGCCTCTCATGAGTTGCTTGAGCCTTCTTCTCAAACTTGGTAGGACACCCCGAGGCAAAGTGTCCCATATCTTCACACTTGAAGCACTTGATGTGAGCCAAATCTTTCTTCTTATCTTGAATCTTGCTCATTATCTTGGCATCTTAGATTTGCATTGGATGCCTTCCTCTCCCACCTCTTCTTGTTTTATTCTTCTTCTTCATTAAGTCACCATCATCATCCTTGTGGTTGATCTTGACTTGAGATTGGGGTGTCTTCTTTTCATCTTGTGGCCTCATCTTTGGCTTCTTGGTTGGACAAGACTTGGCAAGGTAATCCATCTCATGACATTTAAATCACAGGAAATGAGATAGCTTCTTTTGTTCTTGCTTCTTTATTTTCTTGCCCTTGTTCTTGTTGAATCCAATGCCACTCTTGTCACCATAACTTCTTTGAGTCTTTATCATGTGCTCAAAGGTGACTTTTGAGTTGTAGCACCTCTCTAACTTGTTGCTCAATTTCTTCACTTCACTTTTGAGCTCATTGTTCTCCTTCAAAATGTTAGTCTCACAAGACATAGAAATAGAACAAGCATATATATGTGAAGAACATGGCATATCTAATAAGTCATCACGAGAGGTGGATACATGCTTCTTGCCTACATCACAAGGGTTAGTAATATGTGATTGATCATTTGACCCAAATGATGAGCTCTCACTAGTTTTGGTTTCTTCATTAGAAAATTTCTTAGTGAGTAAAGCATGTTCTTGTGCCAAATTATCATGAGCAACACTAAGTTCCTCATGAGCCAATTTTAGCTCCTCATGTGAACAAGTAGTAACATAAAGTAGATGATTTTGTTGTTCACATGTGGTTTTTAGAAATAAGTTTTTATTTTCCAATTTCATGGTTTTAGCTTTCTCATTTTCTAAAGACATGGCCATGCTAGGAAGTCTACTAACAAGCTCATCATATGAATCAACATGATCAATCATATTGTTATTTGATACCTTTGTGTCACCTAGTGACATGAAGCAATGTGATGTAGTGGATGGGCTTGTAGTAGCATCATTATCAAGGCCCGAGCATGAACTTTCATCACCATCAAGTGTGCTTGGGGTAGAAACGTCACTTGCAACACTTGATGCATCATCACCATCCTTGTCAAGTGAACTTGTGGTAAATCGATCATTATCATCACTTGACCATGAGGTGGAGCAATCCTCCACAACCACCATGTTGTGGTCATACTCAACATCCTCATATGCCTCCTCCTTAGGCTCATCATCCTCATCATAATCATCGGAGACCGTCCAATATTTCTCATTGAGATAACTCCAAATCTCATGGGCGGTTTTTATGTTTATGATCTCTCCGAAGACACTATCATCAAAAGATCTAAAAATGATATCAATAGCTTAGGCGTCGAGATCTAGGCATTTCTCTTGTGCTTGAGTTAAATTCTCTTCATCCAACACATGAGAAAAGCCTACATCTACCATCCACCACAATTGAGGAGAAATAAAATTAAAATTGCAAGTCATCCAATTTCTCTATCGTGCAAAGTGTGTGCCGTTAAAAATATGTGGACACTCAACATCTAGCCCATATTCCACCATCCTCTCGGGTCGGTGAAGACCACAAAAGAGAGACCCGGCTCCGATACCAATTGAAGAGTCGAGATGGCGGACTAGAGGGGGGGGGGGTAAATAGTCCTTTCTAAAAATAATCGCGTCGGCAAACCAAAAAAATACGAAATTAAAACTATCGGTCTAGCCAAGATTACACCCCTCTATATAAGTTCACAAGCACCTCACAAAGATTCTAATTATGTAACTAAGGTGCTTTCCTTAGCAAGAGATCTCCTAAACAATTCTAGAGCAAGGTCACACAAACCTATGCACTAGTACTTTAGCAAAGCCGGAGAGCTCCTACACAATTTTAGTAAGCAAAAGCATGAAGCCACCTATGCTCACTAACAATGCTCAATAGCAAGGCAACTAATGCCAAACTAGAGAGCGCAAATTACTTAGCTACATAAACTAAGCAATATGACTAACAAGGTTATACAAACCACATTAGCCAAGCAACGGGAGCTACTTTTATGCTACACAAGCAAGAAGGTAACTAGCTAACTACACAAGCAAACTAGTTGCAAGAGCAACTACACAAACACAAGTATATGAATGTAAATACAAGCTTGTGAATCAAAAGCAAATCACCGAGAAGATGTACACAATGTTGACACGGCGGTTTTTCACCGAGGTTCACTTGGTTGCCACCAAGCTAGTCCCCGTTGTGGCGATACACCCACTTGATGGATCACGAGCTAATTAACTATCAAGAGTCAAAACCCTCAGCGGGTGCTGCACATCCACTCTCAAGATGGGGATCCTCCAAGCCATGAGCTTTACTAGACTTGCTCTTCGTGATCCCCGCGGGGGTGAGCATAATCCCCCTCACAAATCCTCCTCTGGAGCCACGCACAATCTCTACGCATGCTTCAACAGAGTCACAAGCCACCAAGCCATCTAGGAGGTGGCAACCTCCAAGAGTAACAAGCACCACTGGCTTGCAACTCGATCACCTAGTGCCACTCGATGCAATCCTCATGATGCAACGCACTAGAATCGCTCTCTCACTCGATCAGATGATCACTATCAAAGCTCAAGTGAGTAAGAGGGCTCCCAAGCACACCAACACAAGCCACCAAGGCCTAAGGGTGCTCAACTGCCGGCCATAGCCGGCCACAACATTTATTTATAGCTCCACAACGAAATAGAGCCATTAGTCCCCTCACTAGGCAAGTTTCGGATCGATCGGACGCGCCGGTCGAACTGACCGGACGCGCAGGTCAGTAGCGTGCTCCAATGGCTAGTTTTTACGCGTATAAACTTATATTGGCCGGACGCACAGGTCACTAACGGGACCGGACGCGCAGGTCGCAGTAAAACAGCGAACAGAGAGGTTCCAGTAAGCTCCCGAAGCGACTAGACGTGTCCGGTCATCACTGACCGGACTCGCTGCAGCGTCCGGTCACTTTCGCCCGCGAAAAACACTAACCGGACGCGCTGACCGGACGCGCAGGTGCTGACCGGATGCATTCGGTCACGAGTCCGGTCACAGACCACTCTTCGGTAAAACGGCGATAACTCTTAGCTCCGAACTCCGATTTCGATGATCTTAGACATTTTGGAAAGCTTACTCAGAGGGCTACACAACCCACTAAAGCACTTGATCCAATTCACAATGGATCAAAGCAGTATTCCACTCCCAAGAGCCATCCTAGTGTCCGGAGAACACCGAAAAACCTTTCTCTCTTCTCCAAGTTGATCAACACCAACTCCAACATCTTCTCCTTTGCAAATGTGCCAACACCACCATGTGTAAAAACACCATGTGCATATGTGTTAGCATTTTCACAATCATTTTCTCGAAGAAGTTAGGCACTCAACTTGCCTCGCCACTTCGATTCGTAACACGTATGCAAAGTTAGGTCGCTCAAGTAGCACTAGATGACCAATATGCAAACAAGTTTACCCCTCTTAATAGTACGGCCATCTTTCCTAAACCCAGTCATCAACTTCTCTACACATCTATGATCGGTGAAATGGAAATGGCCTAGGTTATACCTTTGCCTTACGCATTCCACTCCATCTCCTCCGATGTTGATGCAACACATGCACCAACCATATCACAAATGATATGATCCACTTCATATCATCACGTGACCGTATTGGTTCATCGATCTTGACCCTTACTTGCTCTTCACCATTGTGTCGATCCATTGGCGCTAAGTCTTGCTCAAGCTTCACCGCCTCACGGTCCATCGCTCTAAAGCCTCCGACTTGCCCTTCACACTTACAACCGGTCCGTCGAGCCAATCCTCATCTTGATCTTTGCCACCTTGGTCACATGACTCCTTGTCATGTCTCATATGCAATGAGCTCCTTCATGACACCATTTCCTATGGACTAATCTCTGTATATCTCATATTAAACACAATTAGTCCACCAAAGGTTGTCACTTAATTACCAAAACCAAACAAGGACCTTTCACCAGCTGCGTCGCCAAATGTGCCTTCCGGGAAGACGACTTTTATCTCGTTTAGTCTCGTCGAATGAGCACGCAAGTACCAATCATGGAACTTTCTCATTCCAATTGGCACACGCTGCATGATTCGGTTTGGTAGGAAGTTCTTGCCTCTTTCATATTTTTTGGGACATCCTTTGTCTAGTTGATCCCGTCAACATTTGGATACTTCTTTACCTCTTAGTGGAGTTCGCTAGTGTCAGGCGGCTCAGAAGCATGTGCGTAGATGTGTTTCACTTGGTTCTCAGGCTTGAATTGGTCATGAGCAAACCACTTGGAAATCATCGAGATGTCTTTGATCAGAGTAAACATTGGCCTTGTATGGTAGGGAATCTTCATTCGGGCCTCCGATTCATGCGCCCCCTCATCTCCTTTTTTAGAAGGCAGTCCTTGTTTGTGTATCAGCCGCGTCTATTGAGAAGGCTCAGGTGGGGTCATTAGGCCTTTGCTCGGTTGGACAAGGATGTGGCATCTCATCATGCCCTTGCTCGATACGATGAGCTGGAGAACATTGTGGCACCTCGTCATGCCCTTGCTCGATAAGACGAGTTGGAGAAGTCTATGGCTTATCAGTCACGTGCTCGCTAGGAGTCGGGGAAGAATGTGGCATGTTAGGCATGTGGTCATCATGAGCTGATGAATATGCCTCCCCGTCCTCAACAACTTGCTCCAGATGTACATCACTCAGAGTTGGCAAACAAACATTCAATATAATGTCCTTTTTGTGCCAGATGATGAACTGCTTCATGACTTCTTCGAGATGACCAAGCCCCTCGGGAGTTGCATATTCTATCTCCCATGTCATGAAGTTGGGCTTCACGGTATGCACCTCGACCCTAGTGTAGTCCTGCGGGATTGGGTGACTGTGCCATTCGCCTCCCGAAGGATGTGCCACACCCGTTGTCACCTCAACCATTACCATCTTGTTTCCCCTACCCATGGGAACCAATAGGGTGCAACTAGTTGGCACCCGTATGCGATCGACGTTGGTTATGGTTGCAGTGGAACCTTGGCTAATGGGAACTTCCTGAGGGCTGCAAACAATAGCCAGTTCTCCTATTGGCTCCATGAACGTCTGTGTCTCCGTATTCACACCTTGCTCCGAAAGTGCCTTCGCAACTAGAGCCTTCATAGTGAGCTCGAGATTGGCCTCTAGGTCTCTGCTATATTTCTTGTATAGGTTGTTGTCCTCTGTGAATCCTTTCTTCTAGGTTACCAGCTTCCCTAGCCCCCTGGTGCGACCTGTGTGCTCAGGGTTGCCCAAGACAACGCTCAACTCGTCCCTCTCTCTGGAAGGAGTGAATGTGCCCTTCTCTGTGTCTTTAGCCAATTTCAGTATCCTTGATACTGCCTCTTCTGTCTCCGTCTCAGCAAACTTGAGGTCGGAGGAATCCACACTCCTTGCATATATCCATTGCTTCAAACGTCGCTTCAAATTCTTCACTTTCTGTAACTTTGGATCCCCAGAAACTTTGGCGCTTCGTCTAGCTTCCTAAACACGCCTTACTTGGCGTGGTAGCCATCGGGGCCTAAGCGTGGGGGATGTTTGTTCTTCTTCGCCTGCTCCCTATTACGAGCACTAAGGGTCAATGCTTCGAGTGAAGTCTTCTCAGCCACGAGCTGTGCCCATTGATTATGAGTTATGTTGCCAAACTCGTGGAAGAGAGTTATCCCCCGCTAGATAAACCTCTTGTTCAGATCCGCCCTCCAACGTTGGAAGGCGTTTCCCATTATCTTGTAAGCATATCGCTTTACCAGTTCATGGGTCCCCGTCGGTAGCCTGAAAGTGTTCATCAGCCACTCATCCCATAGCTCTTGCTTTTTTGCCTCAGGTACGCCATGTTTGCCACTCCAAAAATGGATTGCTAGGTTCAACTGATCTCTTACTAATGCCCCGATCGCTTTACGGAATTTGCTGATGTACTCCGATGGCTCAAGGATCTACCCTTCTTCTCCGACATGTGTTATCACGAAAGTTACCCCCTTCTTTGGATATTGGTTCGTCTTTCTTATCCCTCGCATCCTCTTTGGTTCGGTAGCGGAGTCCGTGTAACAGAACCGACCAATTATACGAGATTAAGTAAGAAAATCATCCACCGAGCAGACGATTTAGCAAACTTAAGCCCGTATAACCCGGTAGTCCGTGAAATCATGACAGATTTCAAACCAACTTACATACCAGCCAAGATCGTAATAAGTTCAGCGGTCACCATCACAAGTTACATAAAAGTTTGCATCATAAATACATCAGAGTTTAAACATAGTTATTACAAACCAGTTTCAAATAAAAGTAGCGGAAGCATTTAGTTCAAATCACACACTCACACATAGTTCAAAATAAAGTGCTAGCTCAGGATCATCTCCAACAAAAGCATTACATGAGATGTAGTGAATGACTATTGCCCATGGTTCTAAGCTTCTCCCATCGCAGGATAAATACAGTTGATACAATAGCCGTAATACATCTACCCATCTGCAACAAGTGGGAACAAAGCCCTGAGTACGAGAAGGTACCCAGCTAGACTTATCCGACAGAACCGAAAATAAGAGACACCAAGGATCATGACAGGCTTTAAGGTGGGGTAGCTGACTCATTTGCAAAAAGACATTTTTAGCATTTAAAGAATCTTTTCCATAAGCTTTGCATCAAGTTAAAATTTATTAACCTGTCAACTACATTTGTACCTGTACTAGAGTAACATATAATTAAACAGGTAGGGATAACCAATGATCATTCATCAACTTCTATCATGTCATATACCACATAACTGTCCAAGTGTTCTATTAGAATTACTACGATGAAGTAACTCGAGTCAAGTGCTCACTATCCAGTGAACGATGGCGATTCGAATCGATTATTAACCAGCTAGTAATTTATTCCTCACACAAACCTCACTCACCCGCTAAAGTGAGGTATTGGTCACCGAGTCAACCATTTAGGTAAAGTCGCGAGCTTGCTAGGAACCACATATACCCAGGGCCGCCTGACTGCTCTTTGGCCTTATCATCGCGCTCCCGTATCCTGCCACTACTGCTCCGGTACAGTGCGTTGCAGGCAATCCACTCAGCCCCAATAATCTCCTAGCTTCATGGTCGAAAGGTACATTATTCGGCCAGCTAAATATAATGCATGCGTTTAACATGACTCGAGGCCCAACAACGGTCGGTCCTTAATCGACACAGATGGAAAGCACAACAGTCCGAAACCCTGCAAGTTTCTGTCCAGTCTCAATTCCACATTAACACTTAGTTATTCTCAGATAACATATTTTTCAAGAAGATCCAGGTAACCACCTATAGCTCACAGGTGACAGGAAATCACCCGACTTCTACCGGTCTAAGCAAGCTAAGCATTTCTAGACTGCGAATACCAAGGTAACAAGGATATGGTAGAACAAGATAAATAATGTATAATGCAGCAACGGTTGCAAACAACTCCTAAATGTAATGCATCAGTTAAGTAAAGTATTAATAAATTATTTACAAACCAGGGGAGAAAAATGCTCTGGAGCTTGCCTCTCTTGAAAGAGCTCGGACGGTGGTCTGGACACTCTGGAAGATCCTCACCGACCTCCTCGTCGGCCTCGGGCACCTCCTGCTCCTACACCTCGGGCTGCTCTTCCGGCTCCTCGGAAACTGCTACCGGAGTTACTTCCTGCGATCCTGTATGATGCAAACGTATAAGTGCTCATGCCTAGGTGCATTGCAGAAATGACATATAATGATCATGATGAATGAGATGTAGATGTCCAGGTTTTCTTTATTGCATAAAGTAGGAATACAAATCTTCTACAAGGTAGTCAACATCATCCAAGAACATATACTCGTATACTACTACCAACATTCTCTACCATGTCAAGTCATCACAGAAATCTAAGATGCTTCAAAGATACACCAAAGCAAATCCTATTAACTAGTCATGCATTAACAAGGTTAATTAAACCTTAATTGCAACTAGGTTTGAACAGCAACATCTTTTTTGGTAGCACAGAAAAATGTGAGAAAATTACAGCAGCCTACTATCATCTAATATAGCATTCCACAAAAATTTCATTGCATTTGGATTACTAGAACTGCCTACACAAAAATAACAAGCTAGGGCCTAAAAATGAGCATAAAAATACTTTATACTATGAAAAGTATCAAACAACAGATTTAGTATTTTTCCTATATTCTACACAATAAACAATCACAATAAAAAATTATTACATGCATGTTTTATTCATTTTTTCTCTCTAGCAAAAATAACAATTATTAACAATATTCTTTTCTAAATCGCGCTGGCGCGGCGAGCGCGCGCGAGCAGGGAAGGCGCGGGCGAGCGGGGCCGGGCTGGCTTCGGCTCGCGGTCCAAAAAGGTGGCCGCGACCCGTTAAGGTAAGAAATCATTTTTCTTTTCTAAATCAAATTCTAGATTTTATAATTTGATTCAAATTCAATTTTGAAGATGAAAAAGGCATTTTCACAAGTTGCCCCCAAATCAAAAGTTGTTCAAAATTTAATTCTCTACAACTTTCATTTAGGGCACTTTTCAAAATTCTAAACAGATTTTGAATTAGTGATTTAAAGTCCAAATTTTAAATAAAAACTCATTTTTCTGGAATATTTTTAAAAGCAAAATTTGGGGAGATTTTGAATACAAAAATTGCTCCAAAAATCATGCTAATTAAATCTAAGTCATTTAGAGTTATAGCCCAACAAATTTTACCACCCTTAGCTAGCAATTGCAATACTTTAGGGTTCAATCATATGTTTTCCACAATTTAATTAATTCCAACTTAAATTGCCATATGGTGATGAACATGCATGCAATGGTAATGATCATGATTTGGGATGTGAATGCATGCTTAAAACCCAGGGGTGTTACAGTCCGTGGTTGTGCCTTGAGGCTATGGAGCAGAGGCCTCAATGTCAGTCTCTATGGATGTTGCCTCTACCCTCCTTTCCTCTACTACGTCTTGTTCGACATAACGTGTCGGACGCTAACGCCGTCTTTTCGGAAGTCTAGCAGGGACCTACATATACGACGGGTCACAAGCATTAGTAGAGATAATATAGCCAAAGCTAAAGCAAATTTTATAGGCTACAAAGGCTCCATCCCTACCTCCTCATTCGGGTCAAAATCCAGATCCAACTCGTCCTCCGTTGGCCTCATTTTGGGTGGCTGTGGGTGAGGATCCTCAGGACTTTCATATCCCGAGGATGAGCTCTCGTCATCATCTTCTTCTCCTTCACCTTCATTAGCCTTTCCTGCTCCCCCCTCTGCTCCCCCTTCTGCTCCCCCTTCTACTCCCGCTTCCGCTCCACCTTCCCCTTGAGAAAGCAACACTGCTAGATCAATTTCTACCTCATCATCAAACTGCTCCTGCGTAAGCTGTTCTGGTAGTTCTTGACCTCCATGGTTAGGCTGCTCATTATTTTTGTGGGATCGGGTTGCACTGTCTGTTGTCCGCGTCATTTCGTGCTTTGTTCTAATAGATGCAAGGAATAAAGTGTGAATTAGATACAGGAAAAAGTAGTAGCAGTAGAAGTAGTAGTAGCAGTAGTAGTAATACTAGTAGTACAAGTAGAGGTAGTAGTACAAGTAGTAGAGGCCTCAGAAACATGTCGATCATCATGTGACCATGAACTTGGAGCATAAAGATATCATAACAAAGAAGAAAGGAGAAAGTAATGTAAGGGCGGCTGGTAATGATACCAAGTTCCTCACAAGTTCATGATCATCAGCTCATATTCCATATAATGAATGGATTTAGACAATTTCATCATCGACAAAACAAAGGAGAGCAGAGGATTGGCAAAAAAACATAGAATTAGTAGTAGAGGATAGGAGAGAAGTAGAGTATTAGGAGAGTAGTAGAGTACTAGTAGAGTAGTAGAGTAGAGAGAGTGGAGAGAAGAGAGGCGCAGTAGAGAGAAAAGAGTAGAGTAGTGAGAGTAGTAGAGTAGAGAGACACAGGAAAAAGTAGTAGTAGTAGAAGTAGTAGTAGTACTACCAGTAGTAGTAGTACTACTAGTAGTAGCAGTAGTAGTAGCACTAGTAGTAGTAGTACAAGTAGTAGTAGTACGTGTTAGCACTGGAAAAAGTAGTAGTAGTAGTAGAAGTAGTAGTAGTAGTACAAGTAGTAGTAGTAGAGAGATACGGGAAAAAGTAGTAGCAGTAGAAGTAGTAGTAGTACAAGTAGTAGTAGTAGATAGGAGGAGAGTGTTAGGAGAGTAGTAGAGTACTAGTAGAGTAGTAGAGTAGTAGAGAGAGTAGAGAGAAGAGAGGTGCAGTAGAGAGAAGAGAGTAGAGTAGTGAGAGTAGTAGAGTAGAGAGATACGAGAAAAAGTAGTAGCAGTAGAAGTAGTAGTAGTACAAGTAGTAGTAGTAGTAGATATGAGGAGAGTGTTAGGAGAGTAGTAGAGTACTAGTGGAGAGAAGAGAGGTGCAGTAGAGAGAAGAGAGTAGAGTAGTGAGAGTAGTAGAGTAGAGAGATACGGGAACACCAAAATAGAGTGGAAAATGAACTTTTGGTTATAGTGTGGTCAAACCCACCGAAGATTTTTCCCCCACTAGGACAACTAAAGAGATTGGGAATCCGAATGGGTGGCCATGTGATCGTATCTAGTTCCAGCTGGCTATTAGACATACTAAGACAGAATTTTGCTCACCATTTCATTAGTGCAAACTAAAGCTTCAGATCCCATGATAAGTGCTAGACATGGGCATAAAAAGCATTAAACATCTCCACTCCAAAAAATAAATAGAAACAAAGTTTTCAGGTGCAGCAGAGGTTGTGTAATGTACATGCATGTGACCATATTTAACTTTGTCAACTTGACCAGTTGACTTCATAAGTATAATGATGAAAATAAAATATTGAGCATTAGCTGTCATAGATCTCTTTTCCTTTGAAGAACTAATTATCTTAACTCCTAAGTACTGGAAGTTCATTTATTATTAGTTGATAAAAAGAGTATGAATTCAACAATTTATTGTTAATTGAGATGTGTCAGTGAACAAACGACACATGAGTGACAGATGGCTGAGAATCCCCATCCCTTTCCCAGCAATTAACAGATGGTAGAGTAGAGAGAGTAGAGAGGAAGAAGGAGAGGAGAAGAAAAGAATACAAAAAAGGACTAAGAAATATGTCAATCATCATTTGATCACAAACTTGGAGCATAAAGGCATCATTACAGAGAATAGGGGCAGTTGGTAACAATGCCAAGTTCCTAATAAGTTCTTGATCATCAGCTCATATTCCATATAATGTATGGATTGAGACAATTTCATCATCGGCAAAACAAAGAAGAGGAGAGGGGAGGGGATATTTGGCAAAAAAAACAGCAACTGTTTACCAAAACATAGAGAAGAGAAGATGTAAAAAAACAGCTGCTACAAACCTGCAGTAGTTATCAGTAGACATTCAGTAAGACATTCAGCCAAGAGTTTACAAGAATAATTCCTCGTGAGTCAAATATGTAACTGAGTATATTGTTAGTAAGGTTTATTGAGTGAAGAAGCTTCCTAAAATTTGGAAAAATTTAGAAATACTAGTACAATCTGTCAAGGGTGCACCACACATTTATTTAAGAACATAACCTTCAATTCAAGTAAGCTAGTGAACAACTAGAATAGGTTACTAAGTTGCATGTAAAAGAGAAATGACTGCTTTCAATACCAGTAGAGATAAGATAAAATTGCAATGTCACTCCACTGAAACCATTACATATATACTAAGTACTAACTACACTAGATATGAAAACCAACTTTTGCTCCTAGTAGCAGTTCACCTTTGTCATTTTTGCTCCACTGCATTCTTTTCTTTATAAAAGAACTAGGCAAACGGTAGCAAATGCAATGGTATACTTAGAAAAATATATTCAATTCTGTGCATTAACAAATTGCAAGGCAGAATCATCATACCCCATACTGAACCAATAACAACCACTGAGCATGTTCGATAATTAATTTCTATTGACAAATAATGGTGGTTCATGTACCAAGAACTGTCTCGAGAAATTCTAAGTGTTGTTAGTATAAGAAACTACTTGTGAAGCATTGTTCTATCAATTTCAAGGTACATATGAACAAATGAACATATTGAACTATTTACTACTATGTAAGAAGCACCTGTTAAACAGCAGGGTGTGCAGGCCCGTTGGGTAACACATCCCAGCCTGCAAGAACCAAGCACTCGATTGAAATAAACAACGCAAACGTTGAAATTTTAATGGGGGCCGCTAGCGCCCGGACGTCTGGCTCTAGGCGGCGTCCGGACGCACCGCCTCTCCCCCCACTCGCCAGCTCCCGCCCCGCGCTGCCTGCACAGAAGAAGCGAAAAAGGAAAAGAGAAAAAGGAACCCGCCTGCCCTTCCTCCACTCGCCACAGAAGGAAGACGGGGGCGCTCGCAAGCGCACGGGATCCGCCCACTGTCAACTTACCACCACAGCCTGCTCCCTACCCCTAGCTCGTCCCCCCACATGCCTGATGCAACATAAGGGTGAAAAAGACACTGAAACACCATAAACGTACTATTGCAACAATGCCCAACGAACTGCTTCACGAATAGATTCAAGCAGTTGAAACATATAAATTGCAACAACAAAAAAGGCAAAAAGATCTAACACTGGAACAATGGAGTTAAAACACCTTGAACATGTTATTGAAACAAATAAGAAAAATAGCTAAAACATTTTGCTGAAGCTACTGAAACACAATGAAACATATTACTACAACACCACATGAACACCTACTGCAACATCGACTCAAAACTACTACAACATCCGAGAACCGTTGAAACAACGGCGAGATCTAAACCCGCTCGCCAAAACCCTAGCCACCACCAAACCATTAGATCCAGAGGAGGGGGAGAAGAAGGAGGAGGAGGAGGGGTAGGAAGAGGAGAGACCAGATCGAGATCCAGAGGGAGGAAGAAGGGGAAGGGAGGCCTCAGATCGAGATCCCTCTCCACCTACCTCGTCGGAACCGCACCGTCGTCCTCATCTTTGGAAACATGGAGGTAAGAGAGCGAGAGCGAGAGAGAGAGAGAGAGAGAGAGCAGGGAGGGAGGGGACGCGCATGGCTCGCGGCTCACCGGAAGCTGCCGCCATCGCCCACGGCTCCGGCGACATAGAGGAGCTAGAGGTCGTAGCGGGGGAGGAAGGGAGAGGGGGGAGGGAGGAAGGAAGGGAGGGGCAGCTCGCCGGCATGGGGGAGGAGGCGTGCGGGTGCGGCGCGCGTTGGAGCGGCGGAGCGGTTGAGCGGCTCGTAGGAGGAGGCATGCGAGCGTGAGCGAGAGGATAAGATGGAGGAGGAGACGAGCGAGTGGATGCGGGCGAGCAAGTGGATACAGAGCATCCGGCGTGAGTCGGACGTCCTCTGTATATCATTACCGAATCCCAAAGCATCTTCCAAACATGCAAACAGCGAGAGGGAGGCAAACTACCATCAATGTATTCAAAGTGCACATATGAAAAATAAATATTGATTTCAAACTGCATTCACGATTATCCTTGCATGATAGCATATTCACATTTTCACAGTACAAGTCATGTATAAATTCAGAAAATGTGGAATGGCACATTGCTAAGAAAATCATATTATCAGTCTATGCATCCACCAATTTATTTAAAATACATGTTAACTCATCATCACGTAATCAAAAAGGTAAAATAGAGCCACGATTCATCCTACAAGTTTGTAGGCATATGTCGCATTGTGTAAACACAACATGCCTTGCTAGCAGTGCAAATGCAAAAAACTCTCCATTACTGGAGCAATCAAGCAGGCCTACTAATTAGTGTGTCTGGCCAGTCTACTAATCAAAATTAATCAAAGTACATGATAACAAATATTGGATTATCTGATTGCTTTTGCTCTGCTCTAATCAGAGAAAGAGGGACAGTGAGAGGAAGGTGGGGGCAGTACCTTGGGGGAGGCCGGCCACCGTCACCGGTGAGCGGAGCGCCAGCCACGGGGGGCTAGATGTCAGAGTCGCGGGCTCGGGATGGCTAGCCATAGAGCGCAGACTGTCGGGATGGACAGCAGTGGGCCGCAGGCGCGAGGCACCGAGGCCACCGGCCACGTGGGGTGCCAGCCGCGGCACGAGGATGTAGGCATGGGATCCATCAGCCATGGGCGCAAGCCGCGAGCATGGATTTGGGGCCGCCGCAGGTGCAGTGCCGGCTGTCGCCGGATTTGGGCCGCCGCGGGCACAGAGCCGTTGGCCTCAGGGCGCGACGCGTCAGCGAGCCTGGTGCAAATGCTAAATCGGGCAGCCGTGGCATGAGGATGTAGGCACGGTCGGCAACCGGAGGAGGAGCTCGGGCACCGGTGGCCTGTGGTGGCGGCAAACCCTAGCTGGGGCGGTACTCGGGCGGCCTGACGGCGCCAATAACGAATTTTGCCCAAAGGCTAAATCAGGCAGCAGACACGTCACCCTTTTATTTAGGGCAAGGCACTGTAAGGGCGGTTGAGGTTATCAACCGCCCTTGTAGTGGTTTTTTTGTGAAAATGTAAAATCAAATCTTATTTAAAAAACAGATTTTATATATACTTAAATGGAAAAATGACCTATATAACAATTGTGGATCTTGATGAGTTCTAACACCTTTGTATTCAAAAAATTTTCATCTGAGGTCATTTAGTGTCTCATTTGACCAAGTTTGACCAAGACAAAATTTGAATTTTAAAAAAATAACACTTTGACACCATTTTTTAAAGCTCTAAATGGTTTCAACTTGAAAAGTCATGAATACCAAGTTTGTCAAACTCATCAAGATCTACATTTATTGTTTTGGTCAACTTTTCATTTGACAAAGTTTGAACGATTCAAATTTTGGAATTTAAATTTTGAGAGCTCCAAACCAGTTTTTGAGACCCTAGATGATCTCAATTAGAAAATTCATGAATACCAAGTTTGATCAACTCATCGAGATCTACAATTGTTATATAGGCCATTTTTGCATTTAAAAAAGTGTCAGGATAGTTTAGTTCTAAATTGACAAGTCTCTCTAGTTTCATAAACCGTATGTAAGATTCATGATTTTGCGACTCGTGTTTACTAACGCTTTCTTAAATGGAAAAAATGTCATATGTAACAATTGTAGATCTTGATGAGTTCTAACACCTTTGTATTCAAAAAATTTTCATCTGAGGTTATTTAGTGTCTCATTTGACCAAGTTTGACCAAGGTAAATTTTGAATTTTTAAAAAATGACACATTGACGCTAGTTTTTGAAGCTCTAAATGGTTTCAACTTGAAAAGTCATGAATACCAAGTTTGTCAAACTCATCAAGATCTACATTTCTTGTTTTGGTCAACTTTTCATTTGACAAATTTTGAACGGTTCAAATTTTAGATTTTTAAATTTTGAGAGCTCCAAACCAGTTTTCGGGACCCTAGATGGTCTCAACTAGAAAAGTCATGAATACCAAGTTTGACCAACTCATAGAGATCTACAATTGTTATATAGGCCATTTTTGCATTTGAGAAAGTGTTAGGAAAGTTTAGTTCTAAATTGACAAGTCTCTCATGTAGTTTCATAAACCGTATGTGAGATTCATGATTTTGCGACTCGTGTTTACTAACGCTTTCTTAAATGGAAAAATGGCCTATGTAACAATTGTAGATCTTGATGAGTTCTAACACCTTTGTATTCAAAAAAATTTTATCTGAGGTCATTTAGTGTCTCATTTGACCAAGTTTGACCAAGTCAAATTTTGAATTTTAAAAAAATGACACAGTGACGCCAATTTTTGAAGCTCTAAATGGTTTCAACTTGAAAAGTCATGAATACCAAGTTTGTCAAACTCATCAAGATCTACATTTCTTGTTTTGGTCAACTTTTCATTTGACAATTTTTGAATGGTTCAAATTTTGGATTTTTAAATTTTGAGAGCTCCAAACCAGTTTTCGGGACCCTAGATGGTCTCAACTAGAAAAGTCATGAATACCAAGTTTGACCAACTCATCGAGATCTACAATTGTTATATAGGCCATTTTTGCATTTTAGAAAGTGTTAGGAAAGTTTAATTCTAAATTGACAAGTCTCTCATGTAGTTTCATAAACCGTATGTGAGATTCATGATTTTGTGACTCGTGTTTACTAACGCTTTCTTAAATGGAAAAATGGCCTATATAACCATTGTATATCTTGATGAGTTCTAACACCTTTATATTAAAAAATTTTCATCTAAGGTCATTTAGTGTCTCCTTTGACTAAGGTAAATTTTGAATTTAAAAAAAAATGACACATACATAAACATAGTCTCATACACATACATAAACATATTCTCACACACATACATAAATGTAGTCTCACACACATGCATAAATGTAGTCTCACACACATACATAAATGTAGTCTCGCAAACACACTTACACAAACTAGCTTGGCCCCGCTGAAACAACTTTCCCCTTGCCACGTTTTCGTTCCCATGACAGTATGTCTTTGGATAGGTTCCTTTCCACTGCACTGATCTTGTTACTGAAGTCTGTGAATAGCGACATCTCAGCGTAGTCATTGTAAGCTCCAATATCGTCCACGCCATCAACTCCAATAATGTGTTGTTTCCCGGAGGCAACCACATGCATAGTCTTGTTCTTCAGAGGGAGGTTACTTAGCGGGTCGGGCATATAGAAAACTTGTGCAACACGTGAAGCGAGCATCCAAGGGTCATCTTGGTAGCCTATATTTTGGAGGTCTACGACTCTCAACCTGATCTCATTGACTTAATGTTTCTTCATCCAGCGGCATCGAAACACAACCACCTTTAGATTCCTTCCATAGTCAAGCTCCCATATATCTTCAATTATGCCAAAGAATGGGACCTTTTGCCCGTGTCCGTCAACTGCATCTACTCGAACACCGCTGTTTTGGTTCACACTTTTACTATCCTTTGTGTAGGTATAGTATGTGTACCCATTGATGTCATAAGCATTCCAAGACGTCACTTGTCTCGATGGTCCCCTCACCAATATACTGATGGTAGTAGAATCTTCACTTTCTCTAGGAGGTATGTCTTGGTCCTTCAACTAGGAAGTTAGGCGATGCCTGTGCTGTTTCATAACCCAATCATCTGAACGATCGTTCCTCTCCTTCATAATGAGAGCCATGTGTTCGTCAACGTACGGTTGCATCAGTTTTGTGCTCTACAAGACACAACAATGTGCCTGACTGACTTCTTCATATTTATAATCGATGAATATTTTTCTACCACTGGTGCATTTCCCAGCCAGCCTACCCTTGTGATGAGAAGCAGGATTGCCAATCCCTCTCTGCACCTTTAGGTATTCTTGACAACACTCGATGACTTCTTCAGTACTGTAACCCTCTATCATGGAGCCCTCTGAGTATGCTCGATTATGCACGTACCGACTTAGGACTGACATGAACTACTCGTAGGCCCACATTTCATGCAAGTAGCTTGGGCTCAACACCTCTATCTGATGAATCAGGTGAATCATAAGATGTACCATTATAAAAAAAAAGCAGGAGGTAAACACATCTCAAGTTGGTTCTGGGTCTCCACCATGAAATCATGTAGGTCACTTAGCTCTTGCCTGTGAAATGACTTCTGTGAGATCTTTGAAAAGAAGTAGCACATGCGGGTGATGGCCATCTTCCGGAACTCTGGCTTGATAGCCCTGATTGCAATTGGTAGGTACATTGTCAGCATCATATGACAATCGTGAGCCTTGCAGTAGTGAAATGACAGATCCTTCATCGACACTAGCTTCTTTGGGTTCGCCGAAAACCTAGTGGGGACTTTGAGGTTCTTCACGAATGTGCATAAACCTCTCCTTTCTTCTAATTCTAGGTTGTAGCAAGTTGCAGGCAGATTATATTTTCTATTTTCCTAAAGTACTGGGTGAAGCTCTGGCATCACATTTAGCTGCTCCATGTCCTTCCACGCTTTCAGACCATCCTTTGACTTGGCTGTGTCCATCAAGGTACCAATGAGACTCTCGAAGACATTCTTCTGCACGTGCATAGCATCAATGGCATGGGGGACCGCCAATTCTGGCCAATAAGGCAGATATCGAAAGAAGATCGATTGTTTCTTAAAAGGTACGCCTTAGATAGGAGGTGTGCTTCTATCTCTGATCGTTCCATCCAGATTCTTTTTTCCATAGATGATTTTTATGGTTTTCACCATTTTAAACACATGTTGTCCATTATGACGTCTCTCCGGAGGGGGGTCATCCTCCGAGATGTTGCCATAGAACCTTAAGTACAATTTGCCACGGTACTTGTGACCCTTCTTTAAGAAGCGACGGTTCCTTATGTAAACAACCTTCTTGGATCCATCTAGCCACACCCATTTAGTATCATCCAAACAGACTAAGCATCATGTCTTGCCTTTGATCTGTCCAGACAAGGCAAACAGCGTGGGGTGATCGTTGATAGTCACAAAAAGTATTGCTCTTAATGTGAAGTCCTCCTGTCGGAACGCATCGTACATCGGCTCCCCAAACTTCCATAGTCTCTCGAATTCTTGCATCACAGGCTCAAGGAACACGTCTATATCAATGCTCGGTTGTCGAGGGCCAGATATAAGAACAGTGAGAAAAAGATACTTTCTCTTCTAACACAACCACGTCAGGATGTTGTACATGGTCAGGATCACTGGCCAAGTGTTATGGTCGCTCATCCTCTCATTGAAGGGATTCATTCCATCGGTGCTCAAGGCGAACAGTACATTTCTTGGGTCTGAGCTGAATAGTTTGATGTTGTCATCGAAGTCTTTCCATTGACTACCATCGGTCGAGTGTGCAATCACATCATCATCTACCTTGCGGTCGTCGTCCCACCATGTCATGAGCATGACTTCCTTAGGGTTCAGGAAGATACGCCTCAAGCGGTCGGTCACTGGCAGGTACCACATTACCAAGGCCAGAACTCTTCTCTTCCTTGCATCATTGCCTAATGGAGTATCCTCTGGGGGTTGAGATTCTTGTACCTCCTTTTTTGTACCCTTCTTAGTCCTCTTGTTCCCTGTGGAGGCTTCTTCTCCACTGTAAAGGTCATTGTCCTTGTATCGGCTGGCCCCACAGCGAGGACATTTGTCTAGATCTTTGAATGTATCACCACGAAAAAGGATACAATGGTTGGGGCATGCATGGATTTTTTCAACACCCATTGTCAATGGATTTATAACCTTCTTCGCATGGTATGTGTTGGCGGGAACCAAGTTTGGCAGTGGCAGCACCCATGATAGGAGACTCAACAGATCATCCAAACTGTAGTCGGACCAACCGTACTGAGCCTTCAGCATGAGTAGCTCAAGCACAAAGCGGAGTAGTGTCCAGTGTGCCGGACAACCCTTATCAACACCATACACAGTCTCCTTTGACGCTATTTTCACCCTCTCTAGATTTTGTAGACCTCTCTTTTGTAGTAATATCTCTGGTCCAATGGCCCGAAGCATGTCCTACAAATGGTCACCGTCATCTTTATTCCTCTCACGTGCTCCGGCATCAGCGCCGGCACCACTAGCATCATCAGCACATTGTTGATTGCCAAAGCCAGCACCTTGTTCATTGCTAGGGTCATAGCCCATGTCTTCATCAAACTCATTTGTGTATTGGTATAGAAGCACGTCTTCTTCTTATTGATTGTTATCGTCATCAACAACCACTGTTTCACCATGATGAATCCACACCGTGTAGTCCGGAACAAATTCTCGCATAACCAGGTGTGATTTGATGGTATCAACATCTGCAAATGCAATACGGTTCTTGCAATCTTTGCAGGGACAAATAATTATATCCTTATTATATCTTAACGTTGATGCATGCTTCTTTGTGGATTTAATAAATTTGTCCACCTCTTCGTAGAAACCTTCATCGATTCTTGACCAACCATACATCCAAGACTTTCTGTACTCCATCTTTTAAAAAACAACAAAAGAAAACACATGAAAGGAATCAAATTGATAAATAACTACTTGAGAATTAATTACAAAATGAAAAAATCATAGATGTAGAAATTGATCTACATGAAACACACATGAAAAACTAGGGTGTAATCTCCACTATAATCAAGCAAGAGTGACTAAATATAAAGGTTGTGAGCTCATTTCTCTAACTAATCTACACTAATAGCACCATGGAAGAGAGAGAAAGTAAAGCTCTAATTTACTTACTAATAAACCATTAACACTTCAATTAAAAGCTTGAAATAGAGCTAATTAATAATTAATAACTTAAGAACAATTATAAAAATCCATGGTATAGGATAATTAATTAATTGCCAATTAATACATATATAAATATTTATAAAGACGATATATATATATATCTAATGGTAAAAATATTTCAAAGAGAACAATTACCACCAATTATTATTTTACCCACTACCTTTCATACAAACCCCATTTCAATTTCATGAAACAAAAATTAAAAAAATCCTATATCTAGAAATAGATCTACATGAAACATACATGAAACTAGGGTTTAATCTCCACTAAAATCAAGCAAGAGCCACTAAATAAAGGTTGTGAGCTCGTTTCTCTAGCTAATTCACACTAATAGCTTCAAAACTAAGGTCTATTACCTCCATACAAAGCTCAAGCACCATGGAAGAGAGAAAACAAAACTCTAATTTACTCACTAACTGACCATTGGAACTTAAATTTGGGGTTTGAAATAGCATTTTCTTACCTTCAACAAGCTCTTCACCAAAGGAATTGAGATCAAAATATTCCCCCTTAGTAGAGCAATTTTTTGGGAGGAGCTTAAGGCCTCCCAACCTTTTTTGCAAGATAGAGTGAGTGGCTCGAGGAGGAAAAAGGTAAGATGCAACCACTTATACAGCCGTCCACTGTAAGGGCGGCTAGATCACTAGCCGCCCTTACAGTGACCACAGTAAGAGCGGCTGGATCACCCGCCGTCCTTATAGTGACCACAGTAAGGGTGGCTGGATCACCAGCCGCTCTTACAGTATCCTTACAGTAAGGGCACTGTAAGAGCGGCTGGTGATCCAACCGCCCTTACTGTGATCACTATAAAGGCGGCTGGTGATCCGGTGCATGGCCAACCCACTGTAAGGGCGGCTCAATCACCAGCCGCCCTTACAGTAAAATGGTCCTGGCTCTTACTGTGTCCTTTTGAGGTAGTGTGGCACGAAACATATCCGATAGCATATATGTAGGGCCTGTTTCGCACTTACTGGACATTGATGCTGAACATATCTTAAACCCTAAACATTAATTAGCTTGTCAACACAACACAAACTCATCGTGTGTCCTTTCTTTTTGCTACATGCATTCGAGAGGAAAAAACCTCCATGCATTAAAAAAAAGAAAATCTAAAACTGCCATGCATGCAGGCGAGTTATCAGGGATCCCTCGGTATGTTTGAAATGCAGAGGTAGAGTGTCTTTTCTTACCGTTACTGTGCAGGCGATTTTTTCTCATGGCAAAAGGAAATAAATCACGCGGTAATTAAGGAAGCCATGAATGCATGCAGACGAACGTTTTCTCGTGAACAAACTGCGTAGCCGGTACAAGCCATTTCTGTGCGGCCATCAATTAGTACGCCCCTGCCGCTCCTTAATCCGGGGAATGGCAGCCTTGCCGCTCCTCCGGAGAAAGCGACAGCTCTGTGTCCGTGTGGCGCCACTGTCACATCAGATGCATTGCCGCTCCTCCACGTGGGGAGTGGTAAAGTTAAAATGCCGCTCTCTCGCGTGGTAAGCGGCCAAAAGTGTTAGGTATAAAAAAATTTTGATACTAAAATTAAAAATAATTTTTAAAAAGTGTTAAAAATAAAAAAAATCGCGACCTCGGACGATCGTCATCTTGTATTGTTCAGGCCACCGGAGTCATCTTGTTGTGCGGGTCCCACAAACCACGCGCACAGGCACCTAGCCCGGCTGCAAGCAGTCGCATAATTGGCGCTTGGTGTCTCGGGCCGTGTGTTGCGACCGACGACGCAGAAGTCGACCAACTCTCTCTCTCCTCTTCTCTTTCTGAGCCGTCCCCATAGTCACCCGCACGTACTACCTCTGTCCGAAATAAATCAAACTACGGTACACGTGCCAGTTAAAAGTGTTTTATGTTTCATCCGGGAATAAATGACGTGTCAGTTAATTTGTTTCACGTATGATTATGTTTTTAATAAATAGTATTCACATTTATAATTCTAAATTAATTTATTATAAAAATACATTTCGTAATTAATCTAATAATATTTATTTAATATTATAAATATTTATATTTTTTATTTATAATGGATCAAACTTGATACACTGAAATATGATACTGTTTCAGAATTTTATTCTTTTTTTTTTGGTACGGAGGGAGTATCTCCGGGAGACTGAGACGGGCTGTCATTCTTGCCGATCGCTGGCGCGGGCACTGGCAACTGGCGAGTTCCATTGCGCCGTCGATGGAAGCACACGTTTCGATGGCTGGCTATTAGGGGGTGTTTAGTTGCTCCTAAAAGTTTTTCGTCCCGTCATATCGGATGTTTAGACACATGTATAGATTATTAAGTGTAGACGAAAAATAATTAATTACACATATTACGACAAATTTGTGAGACGAATTGTTTAAGCCTAATTAACCCAAGATTTGACAATGTTGTGCTACAGTAAATATATGCTACGGATTAATTAGGCTTAATAAATTCATCTCGTAGTTTCCAGACGAGTTATGTAATTAGTTTTTTATTAGTATCAAACACTCCTTCTAACATTTTATAAAATATCTGATATGACATATAAAAATTTTTCACCCGGAAACTAAACACCTTAGGAAAAAAAATCATACGGCGACACCGCGTGTCGATCGGCAGCCGATCGACGGAAAAGGACCTCACTGGATATGGGAGACGCTTGGTGCGCGCTTCATGTCCGGTCTGCTACTGGTACTAAGGTAGATGCGCCGTCACTAGCAGCTTGTTCAGCCATCCAGCGCATTACTATTCCCAGAATGACTTGCCCCGCAACTTCAAACTTGCTTTGATCTTGTACAATATCAATCCTTCACGTCCTCGTTTACTCAGAAACTTTTGGTGTCCGGCCTCAAAATTTGATCGTATGCAGTAGCAATCCTTCGCATCCTCGTTTACTTAGAAATTGTTGATGTTAGGACGAAGCCACCAAAATAAAAATCATGCGAACCTACGAAGACAACGTCTTCAAGAAGGAACACGACATAGGTTAGCTACCGCTGTCCATCCAAGTGGACGGGGTTTCCACCCACAAGATCCATGGCGAGAAAAGAGGAGGGAGCCTCAACAGATGCCTCCAAAGAGGAATATGGCGCCCAAAGGCGTCGTCATCATCAGCCTAACAACAAGGCAAAGGCTTTCGCTTAGGCCTTGTTTAGATTGAGGTGAAAAGTTGAAATTTTTTCACTCTCTCCATCACATCAATCTTTACACGTATGCATGAAGCATTAAATATATATAAAAAAAATAATTAATTGCACAGATTAGTTATAAATCACGAGACGAATTTTTTAAATCTAGTTAGTCTATGATTGAACACTAATTATCAAATACAAACGAAAGTGCTGCCATTAAAATTTTTTTAACTTTTCACGATGTAAACGAGGCCTTAGAACCCATCTCCAATGACCATCATGATCCAACATTGATCGCTGCATGTTGACCACAACCACTATCGCCATCCTCTCATACGGACGATGCCACATGGAACACATATCCATCCGTATCGATCTGGCGATGAGTCCGGTCAACTCTGACGTACGGTGACGTCGGGTTCACAGGCGTGCGAAGAGAAGAAGAGAGGCGACCGGATGCATGGGCGCGTCAAGTCGTCTTTGACATGACACGTCATGTCACTGTTTTCACGCCAACGAACGTCTTGAAACGTTTGGACATTGATGGCGCGGTGTCAGGTCAGTTTATTCAATGAGTTCGGTTGTGAATTGAGTGCTCAGGCGATCGGCTAATGACCGTTAACGATCAACGAGCGACATTCAAACTGAGGACACGTGACGCTGGATTCCACGACTGGATGTTGGCTTAAGCTCATCTGGTCATGTCGACCAGCGCGTCCGGTCAGTACGTAGGGCACACTGTCACGGAACCGCCCAAATTATAAGAACAAAAGTACAAAAACAATCGCCGGAGCAATTAAATTCCCGTACTTAAGCTCCTATAACTCCGGTAGTCCAATAAAATCACGAGGGATTTCAAACCAACCAACCTACAAGCCAAGATCGTAGTGGTCCAACATAACAGGTCATATGTTACATCCATTTCATAAGTAATTCAACATATATCGGAGTTCGGTAGAGTTAGTATAACTCAAGTTCAAAAGTAGCGGAAGCAAAGTAGTTTGAAACTAATATCACCTTAATTCAAATACATGCCAGTACCAAGGTCAAATTCCCAAAAAAGCAAGAGAGACAAGATAGCTCAGACGGATCATGCCCATGATCACACTCCGCCACTACAGCCGGAGTCTTCCAATTCTTGTAGTAGCTATGTTATATCACAACCTGCAACAAGTGGGAATAAACCCTGAGTACGAGAAGGTACTCAGCTAGACTTACCCATCATAAACCAGAAATAATGACACCAAGGAGTATGCAAGGCTTTCTTTCAGTGGTCTAGCTTGACTCATTTGCAAAAAGCATAAGTTATCATGAATAAACTAATTTAAGTATTTTTGCATCATCTTTATCATAACCTATTCAATCTAGGTAAGCACCTATGCTAAAGCAATCACTTGATTAACCATTAACATCAAAGGTTACCATTTCAGGTTTTAGCATTTCCAACATCATCCACATAACTATCCATGTTCCATAATCATTACTACGATGCAGTAGCTCGAGTCAAGTGTTCACTATCCAGTGAACGATGGCGATTCGAATCGATTATTAACCAGCTGGTAAGTTATTCCTCACACAAACCTCACTCACCCGCTAAAGTGAGGTGTTGGTCACCGAGTCAACCATTCAGGTAAAGTCGCGAGCTTGCCAGGAACCACTTGTACCCGGGGGCCGTCCGACTGCTCTTTGGCCTTATCATCGCGCCCCCGTTTCCTGCCACTACTGCTTTGGTACAGTGCGTTGCGGGCAATCCACTCGGCCCGAATAATCTCCCAGCTTCGCGGTCGAAAGGTACCTTATTCGGCCAGCTAAATGTGAGGCATGCGTTCAACATGACCCGAGGGACAACAACGGACGGTCCTTAATCGACACAGGTGGAAACTACAAGCTCCCAAGAACCCTGTCTGGTTGCCCAATACTTATTCCGCCCGGCCTCCAGTTATCCATCAACACTTGGTTATTTCCTGGATATCATCTATTCCACAGCTAAAGTTTTCCAGTAACCACCTATAGTTGCCGGTGACAGGAAATCACCGATCGCTACCGGTCTAAGCAGGGCTAAGCATTTATTTGACCCTAAACCTAGCAGGATAAGAATGTAATAAGGTAGGTAAGGATAGTAATAAATGCATCAACGGTTTCACTCAACTCCTACAACTTAATGCAACAATACATATATAACATATATATACTCAATTGCTTTTGTAAAGTAGGAGGCTTAGAATGCTCCGGGGCTTGCCTGGGATCCGACACAAGTCAGTAGTTGTCAGATGACACTCGCTGAGTACTTCCATCTTCGGGATAGTTCCACCAAACACCGTCTTCAGGTTTGGCTTCAACAACTCATCCTTCACGTGGTGCATCTAGCGAACCTAAATGAGATGCAAGATGCATGCGTATGAATATGATGAATGGTAACACAAGATGCATCACATAATCATTCAAGTAAACACACTCTTAAGACATAGACACTAAAAGCTAATTAACTAACATCACACAACCAAATTAAAGAGGGCAAGCACATTAATCATAACACAAGTTTAACAAGATCACAAGTATCTTAACTTGACTATCATCAAGGGTATAAGCCACACTTAGCAACACATGGAGTAAACAACCATGACTAGCATCTGACAATTTCTGGACTGCAAACAACATCTACATGTTTGGAGCATAACTGGAGTTATACAAATCCAATAGACATGCAACAAGACATTCTGGAAAGCTTATGAAATTTTCTATAATTCATCTTTAATCATCTTAGCATGATTCTCAAGTTAACCAAGTCAAACATGCATAATTACAGAATCTGGTCCAGAGATTCCAGAGAACAACTATTTCTAGAACCCAACTTGAAATAGTCATTACTCACAAACTATAAGGCCAAATGCCACCAAAATTTAACACAAGCTAGATTAATGAGTTATCTACAACTTTGTTATAAGCATGTTTCTCAGCAAACATCATTTTCATGGTGCAATTACCAAAGTCCCAGAAACTGTCCAGGAGAGCATCAATTGCAAGAATAAATATTAACTTATATTCCAAACATACATTTGGTCACAACCAATGTAACCATCATAAAGTGCATGTTAAATGATCACCAAAAAGCATAGTGCTCATCATTAAATAATTTCTTTTAATGCATTTCTTAATTTATTTAAATAGCAAGGTGAAATAATAAACATATACCCAAAAGTCCATAATAAAATCTATAAAAATTACAGTAGATCTTACATACACCCAATAGTCTACTGTACAAATTTCAAGTCATTTGGACATGTATATCAACATCTATGAAAAAGACAAATTGCTATTGCAAGAATTCACGTGAGAGAAAGATACACTAATAAATCACTCATATGGCAACCAAAATTCATGAAATAATTACCACACATTAAAAATCATATGAATAGCACGCCACAAAAATTTCACTTCATTTGGAGCCATAGATCTACAGTTATGAAAATGACAAATACAACTAGCATTAAAAACCTAGCTGCACAATTCCATTTTTACAGAGAAAACTTTAAACTAAAACATGCTATATTATAGATCTAATGCATAGAGAATTTCACAAAGATTCCAAAAAGTACTCATTTGCCATTTTACGATTTTTCCACGATTTACTATGATTTTCCAAAGTTCCTGCAAAATCATTACAAATCAGTCCCGGGAGCACTATTCATTTGAGTCTATGACAGTGCAGATAGGCCCCTGGATTTAGTCGAATTCCCCCTGCGAGTCCCTAGTCGCGAATGAACAGAGGGGGGTCGCCGGGAGCTCGCCGGTGGCGGCCGGAGAAGGGCCGGCGGCGGCGGGGGAAAGGTGGGAAAGCATCACGGGGTTCGTGCGCACCCAACGGTGGCCGTGGCTTGCCCCGTGGTGGCCTACAGCGTGCTGGCCACGCACGCAGGCGGACGGCAGTACGGCGACGGCGACGGTAGCGCGCTCCGGCGACCGAGGTAACCGGCGAGGGGATGCATGAGGTGCAGCGCGACGTGGGGAAGACGAAGGCATTACCGTCTTGAGGAGAGGAGGAATGGAGGCAAGGAACGACAGCGACGGCGGTTGCTCTGCTCGCCGGCAATGGCGAACGCGCTCTGTGCTGCGCGTGCGCGCGCTGTGGGCGAAGCGAGGAGCGAGCGCCAGTGCGTGGGAGAGGATGGCGGAGTCGGTGGTGCACGTAGCTGTGGCCGCGGTGGCTTGGAGCGTCAGGAGCGGCAGCAGCGGCGGCCGGAGCTTCGCCACGGCATCCATGGCGGCTCTGTTTTCCGTGGCTCAGAGCGAGGGCGAGGCGAGGGAGTGGCGGAGGAAGTGAGGGCGAGTGAGCTGGGGCTCGCTGCCCACTCCAGGAGAACATAGGGACGCGGCACAGAGGTAGGCACACGCGTCGGCCATGGTGGGGTGTGAACTCGCGCATGAACGCCACGTCCAGGACGCGTGTCCCCACGGCGGCATTACGTCGGACACCTGGCGTGCGTTGCTGTGGCCATCTTGAGGCACCGTTTTGGGCTATCTACGGGTTGAACTGGGCCATGGGCCTTAAACCAAAGTTGGAGCCCACACGAAGCTCTACGTTTTTCATTAAGGAGCCAAGGTCATTAGAGCAACGGATTAGCGGTTAACTAGTTGCCAAAATAGCAGTGTCAACACCTTGACGGCAGTCACGGAAACTTGCATTCGATGGTCAAAACTTCGTCCAACTGAACTCAACTTTTTGTATGCTCTTCATCAAGATGTAAACTCCAACTTTCACTTTTGGGTCAACTTGAGATGCTTAACAAATTTTAGAGAACGCGAGACACCAATGCCGATGTCGATGAATTTACAGACTTAGAAATATTCTAAGTGCTGAAAACTGCAGCAAATTCAATCTTTGTGCACCGATTAGACTCGTTTCCAAGCTGATCTAGCTCTTGGTCCAAAAACAAAGTTTCTTCTACATAAAGTGAACTACAACTCTCATTTAAGGTTCAACCTCAAAACTGGTATAGAAACTGCTGTTATACTTTGACCAAAGTAGGATCACGATGAAGCTTAAATCATCCTTTTTGATCCATTGGAGCATTTTCTGGGCATTTGCTCAACACGAACCTTTCTTGACTTTTGTGGTAGAGTCCATCTAGAGTCATTCGGGCAAGGTTACAAGGTTTGGTTGATGACCTATATTTCCCTCCACTTAATAATGCAATTCCAGCACTTAGTAAAGTCATTCCAACAAGCATATAACTTATCATTTCATGTGACTTTTTGATTCCAAATGTCATGAAACTTTTCCAGTGACCAATATCAATAGGTACTAAGGTGAGACACATGAAGATATTGCAATAACACCACCCAAGCATATATCTTGAAAATGGCCTATATGCAAAGCAATGGTGCAACATCCAAGTTTTAGGTTGGGGCTCTGGTCCATAGGTTGACCTTGACATCATCATCTCCACTTAATCTATCATGTTTGAGCTTAAACCCACTACTTAACTGGTGGCAAACACCTGGGGTGTTATAGCCCTCCCCCCTTAAAAGAATCGCGTCCCGAGATTCGGTGCGACGGACTTTTCAAGGGAAGAGAAGTTTGTTATCCAATTCCAACATCTGCAAGCGCATCAGGCTACTTAGCTTCAAGCATCAACGAGGTTAACTAGTAAGACAACTTTCTGATACTCGCTCTAAGTAGAAACTTTGGTCTGGATAATTTCCTTCACTGACTTCCATGAAGCATTGTTACTTTGGGAGGAATCCAAGACAATACAGTACTTTGTTCATGGTGCACGGAGAGTACTGCGAGCATGGACTAATTTACTCACTCAGACGCCAACTGATGGAAAACTACATATTGTTACACGTGTGCAGTTCTCTTTCTCTGATGCCAACACTGTATTATCTGAGTCTGCTGAGGGAACAGTGAGTGTGATAGCTGACTCTGTCGGTTCTGGATTTCTGCCAACTGTTATCTAAGAAGATTCTCTTATACAAAGGCAACAGTTATCTGGGTTGAATTAGATGCAACCTCTTGGGTAAAAACACATATAAAGTACTGGAGGCACGTCAGCACTAGAGAACCATTACCGCAAAAGGATGTTAGTTAGGTCTCAAAGACAACAAAAGTTGCAAGTATCCACCAAAATAGCTCTGTTCTAAAATGGCAGCAAACCAAGCTGATAAGACATCTCTCAAATCCTATGTTTTACTTAACCAATACTCATATCAACTTAAGACATTGAAGGGTCCTAAGCAAGGAATGAGGTTACCAAGTTTGGGTCAATCCAACTTCGTTTGAGTCACTAACCATTAGTTTGAAGATAACCGGTGTAGTGTCACAAAATTCTAGACATATTTTGTGTTCTTCCTTTTCTTTTGCTTCGCAGGTTGAGGTGTGTGTTTTGCACTCTCTGATCTTTCTCATAGTAGTAGAAACCTTTCTCTAGTTCTTCACATGGCTAATACAACATCTTGCACTATATACATGATCGTCCAAGATGGAATTGACTTGATAGCACATTTGGAGAAGAAGTAGCACTTGCATTGCTGACCGGCTTCATGGCTTCTTTGCTTACTATTGTTCGTCGGGACATAACCATCATAGTTATCGAGGAATCATTACTTGACTGGAGATTAACCTTCTTACTGGTAATTAATTAGTTGTCTCTCAATTCTCAAAGTTCCAACCTTTACTCTTGACCACCACAATAATTGCAGTTGAGGCACAAATGGATGGTCATCATCGAAGTTTGCAAATAAGGAGTCACACCAGAGATGGTTGATTTTGACTGTATGACCATCATACACACAAGGATCAAGACTTTGATAACTAGGTCAAATGCACAATGTGACGATAAATTCTTATCCCACAGATAACTTGTCCAATCATTTAGTGTTAGGTGCCCATTCGATTCAACAGGGATGGCATACATTACTCAATCGATGACCTGACGTCGTACAAGGGCACATAGGGAGAGTCACTTGTCTACCACCTCTTGCAGTCTGTTAATGCTTATGCCGGTGACTGTTCTTCAAAGGTCATCTTCTTAGCAACTTCAAGGGATATCTACTACATAAGGTCTAAGATATGAATCTTTAGATAAGATATAGGGAGATAACCAAGGAAAATAGTAACGAGAAACAACACATCGGTTGTCGTTTCATAATGGATCATGAATAGCAACCCTGATACCAGCGCGTGCCGAGCAGCACAACCTTGTGTGCGCGCCCACAGGAGGCTCTCGGTTTCGTCGCGACACCATAGAATGCTAATCGTAACACCATTATTAAACGCACAAACAAAGTGGAATTTCAAGTGGCACCGATTGGGTGATAAGAACAAGCACCAGACAAGGGAGGAGTAGCAAGCAAGGGTAGTTACAAGGTTTAGAGTCAACACGGAGGCGATTCGAAGATTTAAACACAGCGCAAGAGAACATAGCTTAATTGCCGAAGACAACTGAGCAAGGGTTCTCGGTTATGTTGAACAACAACATGAGATCAAGATTAATAATGTTGAGAGATGTCAGAAGTTGAGATGGACTTAACAAACTTTCAAACAAAATGATACACCGATCGGAGATTGGGTCGATAAGATAGCCACCTGATTTCGCAAGCAAAGATTTCTAGATCAGACAACGAGAGATTAGCGTTGCTCGGATCATCTGTAGGAGAGACAATCGGGAGGTTCAACATGGAATTGGGTATGGTCTCCAAAACTTGGCAAGCAACAACTGTGGTTAAGATCGACGTTCGTTAGGACTTAACTTGGTTGGTCAATCGACAAGGGCATTCTCCAAAAGGTAGCGGATGTCCAAGGCCTAAGCAAACATATAAGGGGACTACGCTAGGGCCTATGGTTCAAGCAAGGCACGGATACACAAACATTTAAGGGCTAGCAACCACGTCTACAGGCTCTGGCTCCTACGAGAGAATCTAATTAGAGACAACGACCATGCGATTACGTAACGTGAGCGTTGTTCTAGGATAAAGCATCTTCAACACTCACATGCTTACCGAGGACAAAAGAGAGGTCAACTATGACTCTACCGAGATAACAAGCATCTACATAGCATCACAGTTTTAAGCGGACACTTGAGATTATTAGTCAGATTAGCTTAAGCATCCAATACTAAGCAGAAGGCTCACACCTAACAAGAATTTATCCAACAAGAACTAGCTACAAGTTTAGATAAAACAAAAGCATGCTAAAGTAATCAACTTAGTTCATGCACATCAAACACAAGTTACTTATTTATTAGGACAAAGGTGGGAGGAGCATAGTTATATGCACAAAGCAACAATCATGATGATGCATGCTTCATCCTATTCGTCCTCACAAGATTGCCAGCCTAAGGTGGCAATCACGTTCTATGTCGGTGGCATAACACGCATTCTCTCAATATAGAGCTAGTCGTCAGCTACATTCAACTTACGCATTCGTGGTTAGCGTACCTGTAGAAAATTTCATTGCAGCCCAACAATTCCCAATATAGCACACAATGAAAGCAGTAAACTAAATACTCTCCATACATACATCCCCTGATGCATATACTTCGGTATCATAACTACCCAACAAATGTACCCACAATTAAGTACTTTCATAAATACATGGTTAAACATGTAATTATGTCAGTAACCATAGCTAACTCTCCCCTGGACCGATGGTTGAATGATCATGCTCTCCTAGCTCACACTTACCTTGGCGTAGGTGCGACGTTGCAAGAATGTAACTCTAGCAACATATATGGCTATTTCATATATGAAGGTTACCACTACCATTCGACCACAGGGTAACGGTGCGGTCAAGTTATCACTCATACATACCTTGGCTTGGGCGTAGATGCAAAAATTTAAAACCCCCAAGTTAGTACTTAATTAAGCCACCTAAGGGTCCTTAATTGGGCATAAAGAAACTGACCACTGGCATACTTAGATTTAAAATTCAGATTTGAACAAACCTATATATGTAGTAGCTATAAGTTGTCAAAAACTGATTTTTGCAAACAAAACCTTTGTTTTTCAATACACATATGACATGTTTAGTGTTGAACCTTGCTCCGATGCTAGCTGTCACGGAACCGCCCAAATTATAAGAACAAAAGTACAAAAACAATCGCCGGAGCAATTAAATTCTCGTACTTAAGCTCCTATAACTCCGGTAGTCCAATAAAATCATGAGGGATTTCAAACCAACCAACCTACAAGCCAAGATCGTAGTGGTCCAACATAACAGGTCATATGTTACATCCATTTCATAAGTAATTCAACATATATCGGAGTTCGGTAGAGTTAGTACAACTCAAGTTCAAAAGTAGCGGAAGCAAAGTAGTTTGAAACTAATATCACCTTAATTCAAATACATGCCAGTACCAAGGTCAAATTCCCATAAAAGCAAGAGAGACGAGATAGCTCAGACGGATCATGCCCATGATCACACTCCGCCACTACAGCCGGAGTCTTCCAATTCTTGCAGTAGCTATGTTATATCACAACCTGCAACAAGTGGGAATAAACCCTGAGTACGAGAAGGTACTCAGCTAGACTTACCCGTCATAAACCAGAAATAATGACACCAAGGAGTATGCAAGGCTTTCTTTCAGTGGGCTAGCTTGACTCATTTGCAAAAATCATAAGTTATCATGAATAAACTAATTTAAGTATTTTTGCATCATCTTTATCATAACCTATTCAATCTAGGTAAGCACCTATGCTAAAGCAATCACTTGATTAACCATTAACATCAAAGGTTACCATTTCAGGTTTTAGCATTTCCAACATCATCCACATAACCATCCATGTTCCATAATCATTACTACGATGCAGTAGCTCGAGTCAAGTGTTCACTATCCAGTAAACGATGGCGATTCGAATCGATTATTAACCAGCTGGTAAGTTATTCCTCACATACACCTCACTCACCCGCTAAAGTGAGGTGTTGGTCACCGAGTCAACCATTCAGGTAAAGTCGCGAGCTTGCCAGGAACCACTTGTACCCAGGGGTCGTCCGACTGCTCTTTGGCCTTATCATCGCGCCCCCGTTTCCTGCCACTACTGCTTCGGTACAGTGCGTTGCGGGCAATCCACTCGGCCCGAATAATCTCCCAGCTTCGCGGTCGAAAGGTACCTTATTCGGCCAGCTAAATGTGAGGCATGCATTCAACATGACCCGAGGGACAACAACGGACGGTCCTTAATCGACACAGGCGGAAACTACAAGCTCCCAAGAACCCTGTCTGGTTGCCCAATACTTATTCCGCTCGGCCTCCAGTTATCCATCAACACTTGGTTATTTCTAGGATATCATCCATTCCATAGCTAAAGTTTTCCAGTAACCACCTATAGTTGCCGGTGATAGGAAATCACCGATCGCTACCGGTCTAAGCAGGGCTAAGCATTTATTTGACCCTAAACCTAGCAGGATAAGAATGTAATAAGGTAGGCAAGGATAGTAATAAATGCATCAACGGTTTCACTCAACTCCTACAACTTAATGCAACAATACATATATAACATATATATATATACTCAATTGCTTTTGTAAAGTAGGAGGCTTAGAATACTCCGGGGCTTGCCTGGGATCCGACACAAGTCAGTAGTTGTCAGATGACACTCGCTGAGTACTTCCATCTTCGGGATAGTTCCACCAAACACCGTCTTCAGGTTTGGCTTCAACAACTCATCCTTCACGTGGTGCATCTAGCGAACCTAAATGAGATGCAAGATGCATGCGTATGAATATGATGAATGGTAACACAAGATGCATCACATAATCATTCAAGTAAACACACGATTAAGACATAGACACCAAAAGCTAATTAACTAACATCACACAACCAAATTAAAGAGGGAAAGCACATTAAGCATAACACAAGTTTAACAAGATCACAAGTATCTTAACTTGACTATCATCAAGGGTATAAGCCACACTTAGCAACACATGGAGTAAACAACCATGACTAGCATCTGACAATTTCTGGACTGCAAACAACATCTACATGTTTAGAGCATAACTGGAGTTATACAAATCAATAGACATGAAACAAGACATTCTCGAAAGCTTATGAAATTTTCTATAATTCATCTTTAATCATCTTAGCATGATTCTCAAGTTAACCAAGTCAAACATGCATAATTACAGAATCTGGTCCAGAGATTCCAGAGAACAACTATTTCTGGAACCCAACTTGAAATAGTCATTACTCACAAACTATAAGGCCAAATGCTACCAAAATTTAACACAAGCTAGATTAATGAGTTATCTACAACTTTGTTATAAGCATGTTTCTCAGCAAACATCATTTTCATGGTGCAATTACCAAAGTCCCAGAAACTGTCCAGGAGAGCATCAATTGCAAGAATAAATATTAACTTATATTCCAAACATACATTTGGTCACAACCAATGTAACCATCATAAAGTGCATGTTAAATGATCACCAAAAAGCATAGTGCTCATCATTAAATAATTTCTTTTAATGCATTTCTTAATTTATTTAAATAGCAAGGTGAAATAATAAACATATACCCAAAAGTCCATAATAAAATCTATAAAAATTACAGTAGATCTTACATACACCCAATAGTCTACTGTACAAATTTCAAGTCATTTGGACATGTATATCAACATCTATGAAAAAGACAAATTGCTATTGCAAGAATTCACGTGAGAGAAAGATACACTAATAAATCACTCATATGGCAACCAAAATTCATGAAATAATTACCACACATTAAAAATGATATGAATAGCACGCCACAAAAATTTCACTTCATTTGGAGCCCTAGATCTACAGTTATGAAAATGACAAATACAACTAGCATTAAAAACCTAGCTGCACAATTCCATTTTTACAGAGAAAACTTTAAACTAAAACATGCTATATTATAGATCTAATGCATAGAGAATTTCACAAGGATTCCAAAAAGTACTCATTTGCTATTTTACGATTTTTCCACGATTTACTATGATTTTCCAAAATTCCTGCAAAATCATTACAAATCAGTCCCGAGAGCACTATTCATTTGAGTCTATGACAGTGCAGATAGGCCCCTGGATTTAGTCGAATTCCCCCCGCGAGGTCCCTGGTCGCGAATGAACAGAGGGGGGTCGCCGGGAGCTCGCCGGTGGCGGCCGGAGAAGGGCCGGCGGCAGCGGGGGAAAGGTGGGAAAACATCACGGGGTTCGTGCGCACCCAACGGTGGCCGTGGCTTGCCCCGTGGTGGCCTACAGCGTGCTGGCCACGCACGCAGGCGGACGGCAGTACGGCGACGGCGACGGTAGCGCGCTCCGGCGACCGAGGTAACCGGCGAGGGGATGCATGAGGTGCAGCGCGACGTGGGGAAGACGAAGGCATTACCGTCTTGAGCAGAGGAGGAACAGAGGCAAGGAACGACAGCGACGGCGGCTGCTCTGCTCGCCGGCAATGGCGAACGCGCTCTGTGCTACGCGTGCGCGCGCTGTGGGCGAAGCGAGGAGCGAGCGCCAGTGCGTGGGAGAGGATGGCGGAGTCGGTGGTGCACGTAGCTGTGGCCGCGGTGGCTTGGAGCGTCGGGAGCGGCAGCGGCGGCTGGAGCTTCGCCACGGCGTCCATGGCGGCTCTGTTTTCCGTGGCTCAGAGCGAGGGCGAGGCGAGGGAGTGGCGGAGGAAGTGAGGGCGAGTGAGCTGGGGCTCGCTGCCCACTCCAGGAGAACATAGGGACGCGGCACGGAGGTAGGCGCACGCGTCGGCCATGGTGGGGTGTGAACTCGCGCATGAACGCCACGTCCAGGACGCGTGTCCCCACGGCGGCATTACGTCGGACACCTGGCGTGCGTTGTTGTGGCCATCTTGAGGCGCCGTTTTGGGCTATCTACGGGTTGAACTGGGCCATGGGCCTTAAACCAAAGTTGGAGCCCACACGAAGCTCTACGTTTTTCATTAAGGAGCCAAGGTCATTAGAGCAACGGATTAGCGGTTAACTAGTTGCCAAAATAGCAGTGTCAATACCTTGACGGCAGTCACGGAAACTTGCATTCGATGGTCAAAACTTCGTCCAACTGAACTCAACTTTTTGTATGCTCTTCATCAAGATGTAAACTCCAACTTTCACTTTTGGGTCAACTTGAGATGCTTAACAAATTTTAGAGAACGCGAGACGCCAATGCCGATGTCGATGAATTTCCAGACTTAGAAATATTCTAAGTGCTGAAAACTGCAGCAAATTCAATCTTTGTGCACCGATTAGACTTGTTTCCAAGCTGATCTAGCTCTTGGTCCAAAAACAAAGTTTCTTCTACATAAAGTGAACTACAACTCTCATTTAAGGTTCAACCTCAAAACTGGTATAGAAACTGCTGTTATACTTTGACCAAAGTAGGATCACGATGAAGCTTAAATCATCCTTTTTGATCCATTGGAGCATTTTCTGGGCATTTGCTCAACACGAACCTTTCTTGACTTTTGTGGTAGAGTCCATCTAGAGTCATTCGGGCAAGGTTACAAGGTTTGGTTGATGACCTATATTTCCCTCCACTTAATAATGCAATTTCAGCACTTAGTAAAGTCATTCCAACAAGCATATAACTTATCATTTCATGTGACTTTTTTTATTCCAAACGTCATGAAACTTTTCCAGTGACCAATATCAATAGGTACTAAGGTGAGACACATGAAGATATTGCAATAACACCACCCAAGCATATATCTTGAAAATGGCCTATATGCAAAGCAATGGTGCAACATCCAAGTTTTAGGTTAGGGCTCTGGTCCATAGGTTGACCTTGACATCATCATCTCCACTTAATCTATCATGTTTGAGCTCAAACCCACTGCTTAACTGGTGGCAAACACCTGGGGTGTTACACACACCCCCTTGACTCTAATGGCTCTATTCATTTGGGAACGTCTATAAATAGTATTTGGTCGGCTCCAAGGCATCCCTCTTGACACTTTGACATACTTGATATCCTTGTGAGCCTAAGCAAACACCTTCCACTCATCTTCATCCTTGATTCATCATCAACGTGAGATTGAGAGTGATTCCAAGTGCATTTGCTTGACTCATTGCATCTAGTGGCACATGGGGATCATTGTGGCTGTGGAGTTCTTGTTACTCTTGGTGGTTGCCACCATCTAGATGGCTTGGAGCAGCGGTGGGGGTTCGACACGTGTTAGTGATTGTTCATAGCCAACTTCGTTGATTGTGAGGGGTCTTGTACCTTCTCCGGCGGAGAGCCGAAAGGTAATTGTAGTGGATTGCTCGTGTCATTGAGTTACCTCACTTGTGGGTTGGTGTCCAACATGTGGACGAGGTTCATGCAACACCTCTTAGCCGTAAAACCACCAAGTGTTGGTCGATACAACGGGGACTAGCGTGCCGGCAAGCACGTGAACCTCATGAGAAAAATTATGTGTCCCATTGTGATTGATTCATTGGATTTCTCCCGGTGATTGGTCTTCTTTTTATTGTGATTGATTCATTCCTCGACGCGGTGGTATAAAGATCACATTCCTCTTATTTACATTCCTGCAAACTAGTTATAATATGCTCTTTAGTGTAATTAGTTTTGAGAGTTTGTCTTATCTTTGCTAGTGTAGCTTCTCACCTAGTTGAGCTCTTTAGTGTAGCTAGCTTTTGAGAGCTCGTAGTGACTTAGTCATTAATTGACTTAGAGATTATAGCAACTAGAATTGATGAGATAGGTGGCTTGCAACAGTTGTTAGAGCTACTGCAAAAAGCTTTATAGCCAATTAGTTGTCTAACAAGTTTGCCAAGTGTTTTGTAGATTTTAAATTAGGCTATTCACCTCCCTCTAGCCAATTAGGACCTTTTAGCAGCATCCGTCCATATGGAGCTCCCTCGCTTGCGCCGGATGCACATAGCTCCCTCATCCCGCGCCCATCGCCCATCCCTCATTCGTATGGATGCCCTGTCGGCTCCGGGAGAGACGATGCAACAAATGGTGGGAGGAGGAGAGATACAATACCCAGTCTACTTTTGAAACATCCAAATATAATGGTTGCAACATACGTTTGAAGACAGTTGAAACACTTGAAACATACTTATAAAACACTTGAAAAATACACATGAAACACACTTGAAAACCACTACAACCATACGCAACATCCGAATAAAATACATGCAACATATGTGTGATACATATGCAACATCTAAATAAACACAATTGTAACATGCATTCAAAAAAACATAAATGAAACATACCACTGAAACATCTGAAACACTCAAAAATATTCTTGCAACATGCCTCTAAAACAATTACAACATGTGCAACATCCCTGATCTATTTTTGCAACATCCATATAAAACAATGTTGATACGGGACCCATAGGATTCCTCATGAGAACAATTACTGGCAATGGGCCCTGGCCTGGCCCACCGCTAGACAGAAGAGGCCTGATGACAAACGACGCCGATTCCGAGTAGAATAGGCCAAACTAGCTGGACTCCTAATAGAAAGTACCTTCTATAATTAGAACATAATACCTTCTTTGGATCCAACTAGGACTGTAACTGCACCATAGCCGTCTCTACCTATATAAAGAGAGGCTATGGGCACCCCCTGTAAGAGATGATCATAACAATCAATCAAATGTAAAGGTTAACGATGAATGGACGTAAAGGCTATTACTCGATCACGAGGGCCCGAACCAGAATAAATCGTCTGTCTCTTACGTTAACCGTCGAGTTCTGCATATGTCGAAGCCTGAACAACTATCCCGGGTACCCCCGTGGTAGGCTATCGGTGGTAAAACATCGACAGTTAGTGCGCCAGGTAGGGCCTTTCGGTGGATTTGCATCCGAGAGCTTGACGGACCTCAACAACATGATCTTCCCGACATAAACAACCTTCATCTTTGGATCCTATATTTGCAAGGCGAATGGTGACGGCAACCTCCATAGCCACCTCTACATAGATTCAGGACTTCATAAAGGCCTCGCAGACTCGACAACAGTGGTGAACCAACTCGCCGAGGAATTCTCATAGCTTGTGACATCTGAATCGACTTAGATTTCGTGGGTAATTGACTCCAACTCGGACTCTGCCTCGGCATCCGACTCAAAGTCCAACCAGAGTTCTTTCCATGACAAACCGAGTTCTTTTCTAATGGGGCTCCGAAACGCAGCATCAACCTATCAAGAATTTAACTCGGGATTCCTTTAGGGTTCCTTCAAGAAGTCAGATCCTTTCCTACTTGGACTTAACAATATGGCTATCATCTTACCAAGCACTACTTTATGGATCAACCAGTCCAATACTAGGGGTACTGCTCACAGGAGCTCAATAAGGCGTCGTACTTAACTATGACATCTCAAGACTACATCATCCAATGGTCGGGTTCTATTCCTGAAGATGACATCACCAGGCTAATTGGCACGATGGCGATTCTACCTTACCAAGAAGGAGATTCAATTTGCGATGCTAAAGCCTTCACTGAAATGCTAAATAGTTCTAAAAATATAGAAACTAGAGTGAACAATGAAGCAGTTTGCGCTCGAGAACTATTCATGATTCGTCATCCTTGATCATCATTAATCCCTCTAAAAGCACTTGATGTCAGATCATCAGATGAATCAGAATCTAATATATCACCCTTTGCTTAGGGACATGAAAGTGAAACTGGGAGCCAGATGCAAGCCATAGAGAGAAGGAACAGGCAAAAACATGGACACCGACACCGTGCCAAGCAGTGCAAAGAAGCCTAGGCCAGATATGAATCTGACCTGGTCGAGTACAATAAAAGAAAATCAGAACAAGAAATAGAAGAAAGGCATGCAGTCGGGAGGACACACAACTCTCCATACACTAAGATTCGAGAATTGGCTAAAGAACTCGAAGTTATCTCTCATCCCAATGAAGAACAAGAGCGCCTTAGATAAATTCTCCAATCAACAGGCATACGGATACAAGGTGAAAAGGCTCATTCAAAACAACCCGCCAAGTCAAATTCATAGAGGCAGGATAACCAAAGTCAATGGAGATCTGCTTTCGACAGGCTAGGTCCAAATAGAAGCAGCAACAAAGGAAGCAGGGAAGACCAGAACCAAAGTAATTGAGTTGAACGAACAAGGGATAATAGGAGTAGACCACCAATTCCTTTAGCTTCACGAAACTACTCGCACCGAATCAACAGCTGGCAAGAAGGTGGAGCTAAGTCTGAATATAGGGAAGTGTGTACCCGACAGATTCCCTTGCTTTGCAAATCGGCTTCTTTCAGTACGATTACCTCATAAATTCAAGCCGTCCAACCACTCCAAGTATGATGGCAAGACCAAACCTAAGCAGTGGCTTAGGATATATTCTTAATCAATCGAGCTAGCTGGTGGTGGTGATGACATTAAAGCACTCTTCTTCCCTATGGCACTAGAGGCTATGTCGCTCTAATGGTTTGACAAGCTGAATCCAGGATCAATCAGGGGTTGGGAGGACTTGCAGAGAGCTTTCTATGATAATTTCGCAGGCATCATCATTGTAACACCCTGGTGTTATGCATGCATTAGCAGCTGCAAAACATGAGCATAAGCATTGTTATGCATCCCTTATCATCGCATGAAATAATGAGTGAAACATTTCTATGAAACGTGAATGTTGCATACACTTGTTTAGTTTATTTTTGCCCTAATTATGCTAGCTAGATCAATGGAACATCTTAGGTTTTAAATGCAAATCACTTAGAAATAATTATCATGCAATTTAGAGCAAAGTTTGTATTCAAACTTTTGGCAAAATATGCTTTTGAAATTATTATTTAAAATGGTCAAAAAACCTCCATATTTAGCTTTTGCATCCCAATTCAAAATCTAGGCAGAATTTTTAGTTGGTCCTTAAAGCATAGTTGTAGAGTATTAAATTCTAAGCAACTTTTATTTTTGAGCCATTTTCAAAAGAAGTCATTTTCTTGCTCAAAATGGGATTTGAAAACTGATATTTGAAATTTATTTGAAAATGGAATTAGGAAACAAATCAGTTTTTCACTTAATGGGCCACCGCCTCCCTTTTGGCCCGCTGGCCAAAGCCGGCCCAACTCTTTCTCCCGTTCCCGCTCCTCCCCTTCGGCCTAGCCTGGCCTCCGTGGCCCAGGCCCATGCCCGCGAGTCGTCTCCTCCCCCGGCGCGCGGACGCGTCCGACTGCGTCAGGCAAGCCGCGCCGCGTGGCGTGTGCATGCCGGTGATGCCGGTGGGGTGGCGTCCGATGGCCCCCGCGCCCGCCTACTCCTTCCGCACCGTGTCCGCGTCTCGGCTCACTCCTCACTCTCTCCTTTCACTTCTCCATAGCCGCAGCACAGCCAAACGCTTCTCCTCCGCCACCATCGCGCAGCCGCTCGCCGGAGACGCCCGTTCCGGCCGCCCCAGCTCACCGCAAGCCTCTCTGTCTTGCTTCGAGCTTCGCCTCCTTCTTGCGCATCCCACGCTTGCCTCCACTGCCCGTGGTAAGTTTCCCCTACACGGGAATTGCTCGCCGGAGTCCCCGGCCGAGCTCACCGGAGAACATCGCTCCAAGGACGCTGACCTTCCGCTCACCCTTTTCCTCCCTTCGTGCGCGCATTCTGTTCATCTTATTTCCCTGGTGCTCATGCGCCTCTCACCGTGTTGCCTCCTGGTCGGAGGTGCTTGGACGCCGTTGAGCCGCGCCGCCGTTCCGCCATTAGCGACGGCGAGCTCGCTCCCTTGCCTCCTTGACCGATCTAGGGTGTCCGCTAGGTTCGCCTCGAGGAGTAGAGTGCTACGGTGAAGACCTCACCGCCGATGACCTCACCAACGGTGAGATACCAGCCAGTCAACTCCCCCCGGGGTGTGCGACTGTCGGGTGGGTCCGGTTGACCCACAGACCCCTAGCTGCCAGCGACAGCGGGTCACCCTGGGCACAAATAACTGAGAACCGAGAACCGAACCGAAATAACCGGAACCGAAACCGAAGTAACCGAAACCGAAAAAATCGGTTCCTAATTCGGTTCCTGGTTTGTACTAACCGAAATAACCTGGGTCAATTCGGTTCTTGAGCTTGGTTAACCGAAGAACCGAAGAAACTCCAGCCCAATAGATAGGAGGCCCATGAATGAACAGCCAACCCAATTACCATCATATATAAGATCACCCTCCAACCCTAGAGACAATTCGTTCACAAAATCCAACTCCTGTCATCCCCTGCACAGCCGCAGGCACACCTGCTCCCCATCCAACTTCCCCATGCAAGATGCGACCATGGCTCCCTTTCCTGTTCTCCTCCATCCAACTCTCCTGCACGCGGCGCGCGAGAGCCACTACAGCCTGTAGCAGCGAGCAAGGTGAGGCACGGCGGCGGTAGACCTCCTGCAGACACGCCCGGTGGTGCTCAGGTGGAGGTCCGGCGGACCCTTCGGCGCGCAGGGTGCAGGTCCAGCGGCCCCCTACAGCGCGCAGGGAGGAGGTCCGCAGGCGGTAGTCCTCTCCACTTCTGTAGCGACGGCAGCGCCTGCCTTTGTGCACGACGGAGCTGAATGGATCTACATCTTCTGTTTGTTTTTTTTCTGTTGAATTTGGTCATCGATTTATGTATGTTTTTGGATGTTCTATTTAGAATCGGTTAGTTAGGTGATAACCAAAACCGAACCGAAAAGAACCGAAACCGAATTGCTCGGTTCTCACTTTTCAGAAGAACCGATCGGTTAGCAGTTTATACGGAACCGAATATGCTACGAAACTGAAGAACCGAACCGATCGGTTTCGGTTAACCGAACGCCCAGGCTGAACAGCGGGTGCACTCAGCATTTTCTGCTGCTGATTTTTAAAAAGAAATTGGAAAATGATTTTCAGAATTTATGTAAATGTTTTGGAAAATCATAACTTGCTCATTTTGGCTTTAAAAATTATGAAACAAATTTTGGTAGACTTCTTAGGAGTAGATCTATGGTTTAAAAATATTGAATGTTGAATTTGTGACACTTTCTATGGAGTTTTATTTAATCATTGAAATTGTTGTTTTCTTGAGAAATGCATAATAAGTCATAGAAAGCTCAGAAAAATATGGTAACAATTTTGTTAGTCTTCTTGTGTAATGTAATTTCTAGAAAAAATATATGTCATGCTTGTTCTATAGAAAAATTATGATGTGTAGTTTAAGTGCCTTTAATTGCCGATTTTTGTTATTTTTGCTAGAGAGCAAAATTTGTATAAAACATGTACGTGATAATTTTTATACACCGATTATTTACTATGTAGAACCTAGAAAAAATACTAAATCTATTGTTTGATAGTTTTCATAATACAAAGTATTTTTATGCTCATATTTATACCCTAGTTTATTATTTTTGTGTAGGCTATTCGACTTATCCAAATGCCATGAAATTTTTATGGTAGTCTACTTAGAGTACTACTGTGCTATGGTAATTTTATAAGATTTTTCTATGCTATAAAAATAGATGTTGCTATTCAAACCTAGTGCTAATTAGGGTTAATGAAATCTTGCTTTATGAATGATTAAGGAATTAGTGAAGATTTGGTATATCTTTGAAGCATTTCAATGAGATGTGTTGACTTAGCATGTGAGTAGTGAAAGAGAATGTAGTAGATGACATGCACTTGTAGTACATGTTCTTGGATGATGTGGACTACCTTGTATGAGAATTGTCTATACTCTACCCATTAAAGCAAATCATGCTCATCTACCTTGCATGCAAGCATATTCATTATGTGCATTTTATCCAATGCACCTTTTGTATAAGCACTTATGCACCTGTATCATACAGGATCGCAAACCAAGAGTCCAGTCGTCGTACCCGAGGAGCAGCTCGAGGTGCAGCCTCAGGAGGTGCCCAAAGCAGACAAGGAGGACGTTGAGAAACTTTCAGAATGCCCCGGTCACCGCCCGAGCTCCTTTAAGAGAGGCAAGCCCTGGAGCATTTTTATCCCTCGATTTGCAATTATTAATTAATGCTTTCCTTTAATTGATGCATTACGTTCAGGAGTTGTCTACAACCGTTGCTGCATTATACCTTGTTTACCCTTGCTATACTATATCCTTGTTACCCTGGTATCCACAGTCGAGTCAATGCTTAGCTGACTTAGACCGGTAGAAGTCGGGTGATTTCTTGTCACCTGCGAGCTATAGGTGGTTACCTGGATCTGCTCGGATAACTATGTCGTCATGGTATAACTAAGTGTTAATTTGAAGTTGAGACCGGATGGAGACTTACAGGGTTTCGGACTATAGTGTTTTCCATCTATGTCGATTAAGGACCGACCGTTGTCGGACCTCGGGTCATTGTAAGGTCCAAATGGCTAGAGGGGGGGTGAATAGCCTAATTAAAACTTCTACAAGAATTACTTAACCACACGTTAGTACGAAAGGTGGCGAAGCAAAAGCACTAGCTCTAACTAATTAAGCAAGCCACCTACACAAGTCTATAACAAAGCTATTCACTAAACACAATAACAACTACAAGCTAGAAACAAGAAGTAATACGAGAGAAGAGCTTCGAGTGATTATACCGCCGTGTAGAGATGAGAAGTACCAATCAATCAATCGGACAAGATAAATCCTTGGGAAGAGAATGACATAAGAATTTATCCCGAGGTTCACTTGCTTCCCGGCAATCTACTCCCCGTTGTGGCGATACACCCACTTGTCGGTTTGCGAGATAATCGACTATCAAGAGTCGAGCCCTCGGCGGGCGCCGCACAACCGCACACAAGATGGGGATCATCCAAGCCACGAGCTCCACTAGAGTATCCAATTTGCGAACTCCTACAGGGAAGGATCAAGAACCCCTTACAACACTTGGTGAAGGCTCCAACAATCTCCAATTGTGAGCTCAATCACCTCTGCTGCTCGAAGTCGTCTACCGTGTCGGGAAACACGGAAGAGTAACAAGAAATCCGCAGCAACTCGAAGATCAAGCGCCTCTAGAATGCAACTCTCAAGCAATGCACTTGAATCTCACTCAATCTCACTCTAGATGTGCAACTATGCAAAGAGATGAGTGGGGGGTTGTTTTCTAGCTCAAAGGATGTCTCTAGGTCTCAAAGTATGCAAGAGATGCCTAAAACCATGGCCAACTTCTATTTATAGACATGCCCCTTCGAATATAGCTGTTAGGAACTTAACCAGCCGAAATCGCGCTGACCGGACGCGCTGGTCAAACTGACCGGACGCGTCGGTCGCGCAACGGCTAAGTTGCGCAGCACCGACCGGACGCGCTGGTCACGCAGACCGGACGCGCTGCAGCGAATGACCGGACGCGCCGCTCATCTGACCGGATGCGCCGATCGCACAGTACTGCGAGCCCTCAAAGCAACGACCGGACGCGCTCTAGGCAACGACCGGACGCGACAGTGCCAGCGTCCGGTTAGAGTCTAGTAAGATCCCTCAATGATCGGACGCGTCCGATCGCACATGACCGGACGCGCCGCGCGTCCGATCATCACTTCGCTACGCTCTGCCCTTCTGGACGCATGACCGGACGCGCTGGTCCCGCGAGTGACCGGACGCGCCGGTCGCTTGCTCTTTTCTTCTGCGCACAGGAGAACTGATCGGACGCGCTGGTCAGGCCAGACCAGCGTCCGGTCACACACCCTCGTGCCTGACAACTGCGTTGAACTGACCGGACGCGTCCGGTCATACCATGACCGCGTCCGGTGCAGCGTCCGGTCACCTCTGTGACCTCCGTTCGCCTCCGTTTCTTTTCCAACTTCCGGCGCAGGAGAGAGGAACCCAAACCCCTCTCTACCGCTTAAACTCCACCGCCTTCGCAAATGTGCTAACACCACCAAGTGTACACCATCATGTGCATGTGTGTTAGCATTTCACAAAAATTTTTCAAGGCGTTATGTTAGCTCTCTACTAGATCCTAATGCATATGCTCAAGACATTGATCTAGTGGCACTTGATTTCCGAGCTAACCGTGATTACCCCTCTTGATAGTCGGCTATGTATCCTAAATCCGGTCAATCACTTCTCTACTCATCTTAGACCGGCAAAAGAAAAACCCTTATGGTTATACCTTTGCCTTGCGCTCTTAGATCCTTCTCTTCCACTTGATCATCATGTCCATCATATTATATGCATCTCCACCACTTGTGATCTTGTGGCCATCACTTCATGCCACATGCACCATCTCTTTGTGATCTTGTGGCCATCACTCCTTGCCACATACACCTTCATCACATGTGTTGCTTATGCCTAACTCAAAACACTTAACACATGGCATTAGCAACTTGGTGTCATTAATTACCAAAACCAAACTTGGGCTTTCAATCTCCCCCTTTTTGGTAATTGATGACAACCATCACAAAGATATAAAATGAAATCAATTTTCAATTTCGATAGTATTAGCTCCCTCTACATATGTGCTTCCATGAGTTTGGTTCAATTGTGCACATATGTATGGATTTGAATTTTGGAAGAGTTACTACTATCAAATTGATGCTAAGGTATATAGAATGGACCTTTGAAGCGTGATACCAATCGGAGTTGCCTTTATATACCATCCTTAGCATCGATATAGCTAGACACCACTTGTAATACATCACTTGTAAAGATCAAAAACACTAAATTACCCCGCGAGATCATCATTATAAGCAAAAGGTGTCTAGATACCACTTGTAAAGCTACTCTTAACAAATCATCATTCAAGTTCTATTTCTAGTAATCACCATTCAATCATGAATATGAATTTAAGATTTGCAATGCAACAATTCATCATGTTAATGCACATACAAATGCAACAAATAATTCATGAGCTTGCTCCCCCTACTTGTGTGCTCAATTTTAATTTCTCAATTTCTCTCCCCCTTACTATATCTTTCTCCCTCTTTGTGACTTTACTATCTTTGTGACTTTTCTCTCCCCCTTTGTAACTTAACTTAACATTTTATCTTTGTGACTTTTCTCTCCCCCTTTGTCAACAATCACCAAAAAGGTGCCAATTTTAATGAGAGTTAAGTCAATCAATATGAGGGAGTCCAAATTATGGTTCAATCTAGATCACTTGCCTAGAATATGTAATTCGGTTTGATCCAAGGACAAGCTTTTTCACACCTCATAAAGTATAAGGGTTATCTTGACCATGTTGAATTACACATCATGAGCTCATTTTCTAGATTCAACACTAGGTTTGCAAGCCCACAAATATGTCATATGCTACCACTAGATCAATCAAACATAGAAGCAATAGTGGTACCATATATACATCAAAATCATTTGATTTTCATGAATGAGCCTATTTGTCATGCAAATATGTCTATATGTTCTAAACATGTCCTTAGCAAAGTTTGGATGATATGTCAAACAACTTTACCTTGCATTGTCGGAGGAGAGGCATGTCATATAAGAATGTGGGGTTGCACTCATTTCAAGTTGGAGAAGTCAAGTATGTTCAATTCATTCTTCAACTTGTAAAATCTTTTCTCATCAAGTGGCTTTGTGAATATGTCAGCTAGTTGATCTTCGGTGCCAATGCTCTCAATGCTAATATCACCCTTTTGTTGATGGTCTCTAATGAAGTAGTGCCTTATGTCAATGTGCTTGATTCTTGAATGTTGAACCGGATTTTGTGTCATCTTGATAGCACTTTCATTGTCACAAAATAATGGCACATTCTTGAATTTGATTCCAAAGTCATTCAAGGTTGCTTTCATCCAAAGCAATTGTGCACAACAACTACCAGCACTAATGTATTCGGCCTCGGCGGTAGATAGTGCAACACTATTTTGTTTCTTTGATGACCATGAAACAAGAGACCTTCCAAGCAATTGACAAGTACCACTTGTGCTCATTCTATCAATCTTGCATCCACCATAGTCGGAATCCGAATATCCAATCAACTCAAAATTAGACCCCTTTGGAAACCATAATCCAACATCATGAGTGCCCTTAAGATATCTCAATATCCTCTTGGTTGCTTTCAAGTGACTTTCTCTAGGTGAAGCTTGATATCTTGCACACTTACACACACTAAACATCACATCCGGCCTAGAAGCGGTGACATATAGCAAACTTCCAATCATAGACCGGTATAGCTTTTGATCTACCATATTTTCACTAGCATCAATACCCATTTGATCATTTGTGCACATTGGTGTACTCATTTGCTTAGCATCTTGCAATCCAAACTTCTTAATCATGTTCTTAATGTACTTCACTTGACTTTTAAAAGTGACATTCTTCATTTGCTTGATTTGAAGTCCACACGGCACCACGCTCTCAGCCTCCCCACTTGCATTGCTCCTGATTCCGATTCGCGAGATCACATCCCGGTCGCCCAACAGGACAAACTGGGCCGTCGCCGTCGCCATCGCCACCCGCACTTCTGGGTCCGGGCCTTGCTGTCATTAGATCTGGCCGGTTGCTACCGCGGCACTGGCACCGGCGACTGGCGAGTCTCCCGTTGTGCCGTCAATAGAAGCACACGTTTCATGCCCTAGTAGTGGTTGAGATCGCTGGCTTTTAGCGATCGCACGGCGGCACCGAGTGTCGATCGGCAGCCGATCGATCGACGACGGCATGCCGCACGCCCTCTGACTTGTTCTCAGCAGTCAGCACCCATCACAAGTAAGGACCTCACGGGAGACGCTTCGTGCGCGTTTAGCTCCTGTCCAGTCTGCTAGCTAAGTACTCCTACGTAGCTGCGTCGTCAGTCGTCACTCTAGCTAGCGGCTTGTTCCATGTTTCCATGGTCTCACAGCAGCGAAACCATGATGCATGGCGTGGCAGCAAAATAGTTACATCCAATAAAAACTCTTTTACAGGTCCTTTTGAGGGAACATATGGATTTTAATTTTGAGCCTAGCTACAATATCATGGTCCGAGGAGCAGCAAGAGCATCAGGTGTTGCATGTATTACCTCGAATCCACTACAGGTGGAGAACCGATACTGAGGGCCTGGTCTCCCGAAATCTTCCGAACACGCCGAACGAGCGCGGGAAGGACGCGCCGGAATACGAGCGAGCGAATACGAGGGTGGGAACGGCGGGAATCACGGGAGCACAGGTACAATAGTTTCTTTTTTTTCTCTATTCCATATTCTTCTCTCATTTATTTTCTTTTTCTTTTCTTTTCTTTTTCTTTGTATTTTTTTCGTGCTTCATTTTCTATTTTTATTTTTTTTTGTTTTACATGATTTTTTATTATTATTTTAACTTTTTATATTTTATGTATCTTTTTCTTTTTTATTTTTTTTCTTTTCTTATTATATTTTTTATGTTCGCGTGTCGTGATGTCATATTTTTATCTGCTTTTTTCTTTTTCTTTTGATTTCTTTTTATATTTTTCTTTGTTTCTTTTCTAATTACATTTTCCTTAGATTCATGTTTTTTATTTTTTTTTCTTTTTTCTTTTCTTTTCTTTTTTATTTTTCTTTATTTCTTTTCGTGCGAGCGAAAGTGGTACTATTCATCAGGTTCAAAAAATTTGCACGATTGGACAATATTTGTCAAATAAGACGAGCGAGCGAATACGAGATGAATCTTTTGAGCCTAGTTGGTCCACGATTGGACAATATTTATCAAATAAGATGAAAGTGGTACTATTCATCAGGTTCAAAGAAAATTTGCAAACTAAAAAGGGCCTAGTACTTGATGAAGATGATGCCGGACGACTAACAGTGCTGCAAATAGAGCCACGACTGATTAGCTAGCTGTTTGCTGAAACCAGCAAGCAGGTGCGCGCATGGGGAATCTTCATGTGTGAGAAAGGACCTCGATCGAGTTTTTTTGTTTTTACCTGCCTTCTTCTCAATGCAATGACCAGGGCTGTCTTACCCCCACAGATAGTTTTTTAATAATAAAGATAAAGATTAGTCTAGGGCAAAACAGAGAAGTTAATGTACCTTCACACACACAAAAATACAATTATCAATTGGGAAATACTAGCGTCCGGACATCCGGATATAAACAATTGATCCAGATGCTTTCGCTCTACCTGTCCCACCCGGACGCTCCTTCCCTTTCAGATCGAAAGGCTTCAGTTGCGCTCCTTCTCTTTCGGATCCAGAGGCTTTCGCTCTACTCGTCCCACCTCGACGGCTCCCTCCTTTCTCCTTTGATGTAATAGTAAACCCCGGTAATGATGGTTGCCCTTACTATAGCGCCTACAGACACCACACCTTGCCGTACGTGAGGGAGAGAGCTGGAAAGAGAGACAAATAGATCAGATGTTAATCATTGCTTGCAACATTCAAGAACAAGGTGTGCAACGTACTGAAACCTCATATAACATAAAAAAAAACATGTTGGAACATCTTAAATCGCCAATTACAACATAAAAAAACATGTTGCAACATCTTAAATCGACTGTTACAACATAAAAAACATGTTGCAACATCTCAAATAGATTGTTGCAACATTTAAAATCGACTGTTGCAACATCACAAAATCCAATTTTATATTGAGTGCCATAAAACATGTTGACTGTTGCAACATATCACATATTACAACATAACCCATAGTAGAGTGCAAATCCGGTTGTGCTTGCCTGTGAAGGAGCTCGGCCACCGTGGAGGAGCTTCTCGCCAGCGAGGCCACACCTCCGGCGTGTAGTTCATCGCCGAGAGACACCCGACCATGGAGGATTTCATAGCCGAGAAACACCCCACCATAGAGGTGTCCACTTAGATCCACTTCGCTGACATGGAGACAAGGTAGGAAGGCGAACAGGTGCAGTGGCGAGGGAAGAACAAGGACGGGCATGGGGAGGGGGGCGTGAGGGAGGAAAGTAGGCACTGAGGGAGTAAGGCGGTCAACGGCATCGGGGAAACGCGCAACCGCATCAGGAGACGAGCAGCCGCATCATCGTTAAGGAGACGAGCAACCGCTTGCGTGAGGGAGATGAGAAGCGGCGTGCGAGATTGTAGGCCAGTTATAAAAGCGTCTGACACGAAGGAAACAGGCGGACGCCCGTGTACGAACATTTCCGTTATCAATTTTTAAGAAGTCAAACAGTTTGAGGTTTGATCAAAGTTCTAAAAAATATTAACATTTATGATACAAAATAAGTATTATTAAATTAATTATGTAATAAATTTTCTAGTAGGCCTACTTGGAGACATAAATGTTAGTCAATTTACTATAAAATTGTTCAAACTTAGCAAATTTAACTGCCACAAATCCTGTTGCATTTTTTTGGGGATGGGGGAGTATTTCATCGGAACGGCTAAACATCATCTAATTACGAATGTTTTTGAAAACCCTCTCAAGGGAAGCAGCCGACAAGAGCAGAGAAGAAATAGGCTTTGGTCAGGTGAAGTAGCTGACCGCTGACACTAGAGTAGTACCACACACCGAAAACACACAAGCACCTCGCTTGCACCCTGTATGTAACTAGAGGCAGGCACTACAGTAAGGGGTGTTTGGGGTTCACGTTGTACCACCGAAATCTAGTTACATTTAGTCACTTTGTTGCCAAATACTATGACTAAATGTGACTAAAATGAGTTTAGTCCTCTCTAGCAACTCTGGAGTTATTAAAAATGACTAAACCATTTAGGAGAGACTAAATTTAGGAGGTGTGAACCAAACACCCCCTAAGATACTATGTGGTTCGTCATCTCTAGTCGAGTTTTGATGAGTTTGTCTTCTTCATCTTCCTTCATCTCACATCTCTTTCCTCACCTTCCCTAGCCTTCTATTTTCACATCTTTCTCTTGATCTAAATGAAGTAGTATCCATATATATAGGGTGGGAAGGTTTTACGTTATTTATGTAATATTTGAATCTCATATATATGTGCTTGTCAATGCCGATGTGAATTATAATAATATATATATTCATCGATGAGGATGCTACATTGTGTTGCATTTATTGTTCGTCAAAGAAGACGTGAACCAAAGAAAAAACAGAATGAACATACGGGAGTTGGGTCAATACTGACCATTCGACGGATAAAGAGAGAATACCAAACAACATGTCTATCCGTTCTAAATTATAAGTCACTTTGACTTTTTTTTATAAGGAATTCGTTATGTATCTAGATATATGTTGTCTAGATGTATAGAAAAATTTGATGTACCAAAAAAAATCAAAATGACTTATAATTTAAAACAGAGGGAGTAAATGGTACGTTATGTGCTTTGCCGATGACAATGTATGTGCTTGTCACATCTTTCTCTTGATTTAAATGGAGCAGTATTCTCATATGTACGTGCTTGTTGATGCCGATGTGAATTGTAATAACATATATTCATTGATGAGGATGCTACATTGTGTTATATTTGTCGCTCGTTCGAGAAGACGGTAGCCAAGAAAACAGAATGAACATTACAGGGGCTGGCGGCCTAGGTCAATAGTGATGATCTGACAGGTAAAGAAAGACATAAGTAATTGTTCGCTTATGCTAATGCTTATATTAAAATATTATTAGAGAAAAATATTGTTTTACGATTGAAAAACAGTTCAAGCCAACAGGTGTGTCGACAATCTTGTTCGTAGACGCCGCCCCGAGATTCGAATCTCCAGGGGGGCCGCGACGCAGCCATTTCTCCGCGCTCCTATGCGTCGCTAGTGGCTGGGAGCCTGGGACGTGAGATTCCAAGATGCAGCACGTAGTAGGCTGATGATGCGACCCCATTGTCCGTGGCGACCTAGGTAGATGATGCCCCTGTCCTACTCTCAGTTCTAGAAAAAAAATGCAGTACAATTTTAGCTACTGCACTAAACAAATCATCTTTATTTTAACATTAAAAAATTATTATATTTATATATATCAAATAAGCGTAGTTTAATTTATCATAATGTAATTTTATAGTTATATCTATTTGAAGTCATAATTGTTGATGATATTTTTAATATTTTTTTAAAACATATTGGCTTTTTACCGGATCTTAACGTGGACAGTATACTTTTTTTAGACGGACGGATCTTATACAAGTTTTACCAGAAGCAGGATAAGCGATATGGTCCCTAGGGCCTGATGTGGTGGTTTTTGTTGATATTCTTCTTCGCTGCCAAGCGCTGGCGATATGGTGTGTTTTTGGGTAAAGGCTCAAAACAGATGGTTGATCCTGAATAAAGCCCGGCAGTGTCCAACGTCTTCGATACAGAAGAAAAGGACCGCTGACTGTAACATTGAAAGGGAATTAAGTCACTGTGTGAGCCACTGTGTGTGTTTGGAGTATGGCAATCCTGTGATTAGTACACCCACAAAGCATGTGATATTTTTGGAACAAATGACCATTTGAAGTCGTACTATAGGAGGTGTGCGGCTGATGGTCTTTGTCGGCTATCAAAATACCACAACGGATGGCAAAATACGGCACCCTGCACATCTGCTAAAGCCCCATCATAGGGGCCTCGGTAAAACCGACCCGTTAAAGGCGCTGATAGTATGTCAGTCGTTCGAAGCCGAGAGCCAACCTCCATCCCGCCCGAGCCTTGCGGAAAGGTCTCGGGTGAGATAGGCTCCTCGGGCAGTGGTTTCTGCCTTGCCCAAGCCATCACGACGTCATCAAAGCGCCCGATCCCGACAACGTAAGCACGGGAGCGCCCGACCCCGACAACGTAAGCACGGGAGCGCCCGACCCCCTCAGCGTACTTCTGCCTCGCCTGAGGGACACATGCAGCCCTCTGACAAGACGGGGAGCCACGGGGGCCCTCAACCATGACACTCACTCTCGCTGATAGGATGGACGTGATCATGCACAGTGAATAGGAGCATGGGAACCATGCTCTGACCCGACATGACCCGGGTTATTCCACCACGACGACATCCATACCTCTACAGCAATGGGGGTAACTGCAACTATACCAACTAACCCCCTCTCTATGCGAATCCGGGCGCCCATACCGTCCATCCCCGACGGCACAGAAGCACGCAGGACAAAGCATGGCCACAACATGTTGCACCAACGGATGAAGAGGCCAAAAGATCAACGCCTGTTGCATCTCTGCGCTGCAGAGAAACTATTCCCACCGGATAAGAAGGAAGACGGCCACACCTGAGGCCCACTTTTTTATTTTTCTCTTTTCTCTTTTCCTACTTCACGTTTTTACCCCAAGTGTAACCCGAGCCCTCCCCTTAAAAACTATAAAAGGGGAGGCAGGGGCCACATCAAAAGGACACGCCCGACGGAACGAACACACAACGAACACACACACCTCACACACAAATCCCCCAAAGAGACCGGGGACCCGCTCTCTCTCTCGAAATCTTGTAACCCCTACTACGAGCACTCCGGTGCAAGGCCACACGAGCAGCAATAGCACCCATTGGACGTAGGGCCGTTCTTGCCCAAACCAGTATACAGCCTTATGTCCGCTTTGCACACCATCCGGGTCTAGACGCGCAGATACAAATTCACTCATCACTCTGTCTAGACCCCCGGTTCTCTAGACACCAACAGTTTCTACAGCTGATGCTATTTTGGTGTGAAAGAAAAACACTGTACATGGCTGATAAGTTCAAGCGAACGGTGTACTCATTGTTATGATAACATATACTACATCACAAGCATTCAGGACTCCGGAGAGATGCTAGTGTATGCCCTAATTAGCTCATAATATTGGGAGCAACAAGTATACCTGAGCAGACGACTGGCATGATATATAGCTTTCTAAAGACGTACACAATCATATTGGCATGATGCTTATAATGTACACTACGGCAACTGTGACAAGGCATCGGTGCATGTCATTTTAAGACAGCATCGATATCATATGAGAGCGAGAGCAAGATGGAAATTTTTTTCATACATCTGTGCAGTGGAAATAGGATGGATAACCACGTCCCTGTCAAGACTATGGCCCCGTTTGGCTATGCTGATAAGCCGGCTGAAAAACACTATGACTAATTTGTTGTGAGAGAAAAACACTGTTCCGGCTATAAAAAAATAAGCTGAAAAGTACGGATTATAAGCCAGATAAACAGAGCCTAAGATGTTATAGACTTGTGGTAGTAAAGTTAAGATTAGACTAATGTGTTTTAATGCTTGTTTTTTCAATATATACTATGTTTTTTTTCTAGACAAAGTATAAAAAATAGATGTTCATACACGTATGTAAACTCATCATATCAACACATACACCCAACTATAAAAAAAAAGATTTCGTGAGACAATGGCCAAACATTAACAGAGGCGGTCAGGGCATCCGTCTCTGAAAAGCGCGATTAACGTAACGCAGCGACAATTACACACCCTAAGTATAATAGTAATTTTGTGTATCATTGAATAGATAATATATTATTTTTTCTGAATAAATCTACAAAAAAAACAAAGCCATGTACCACGTTTCTTCTACCTTGCATCGTATCTTCTCCTCTTATAATAAATCAACAAAAAAATACAAACATGTATACTATGTCTTCTACGACTTGAAACCTCGATGACTACGTTATACCATATATAAGAAACCTAACTGATTAAAATAGTTGCTGGTTTTCTAATACTCCTATATCGTACCCATCTTTTATGTTACCCTTCGCTATGTTCCTCAGGTCAGCTAATATAAGCGGAGGTGACTCCAGTGGCGGACGCAGGAATTGAAAATTTGGTGGACATACTACATATATGCACATACAGAATCAAACCATTATGACATGTGTAAAGCTAAATATCCATCAATTTAAAGCAAACAGTACTAGAGCAGAGTACATTAGTATAATTAATTAATACATACAATATTTGTGAAGTCTCAACTAATAAAGGAACATTACAAATTTATTCGACGAGACGGCTTTTGGAATCGAGAGATGATGTCTTCATCGGCAACACGGAGAAAAAAATTGCTTCTCAATGAACGTAACCGGACAATCATTCAAGTATTAATCCCCATGCTATTTCTTAGCTTGTTCTTTATAAAGTTCATCACTGAAAATGCTCTCTCCACACTTGCAGTTGCAACTGGTAGCAATAGGACTAATTTCAGAAGCTCATAGACATACGAGTGTAAGACATGCTTATTTATTGCAACAAGCAAAACTGAAAGCTCGGCAATACTTTTCATATTGCTAAATCTTTCATCGCCACGCATATCAACAATAAAGTTATCAAGTTGATAGGTTAGACGCCTCAAGTCAGTGCTTAGAAAGTCTTTGGGATAAAACTTTGTGAGTTTTACTAAGTTGTCCTTGTCAAGCTGTTTGAACTTTGCGAGTTTTACTAAGTTGTCCTTGTCAAGTTATCAAGCTGTTTGAACTGTTGCCGCTTGCTCCGGTGCGGCGACTACATATCTGCCCCCAAGCTGGTCGTAGCCTCCGCTTCAGGTTCAGGCGCATCCGCACCGTCCATGGGTTCTTCTAGGTGCATGTCGCCCTCAGAGCTCAGGTCCGCGCAACGATGACCGGCAACCGGCCAGCGTCTGGTGGTGCCATAGACGGCGGCGTAGCTCTCTTTCCCTAGGCGGCGGCGCAACGTAGGCGAGGAGGGGATTTTTTTGTTCGAGTCGAACTAGGAGGCGATGAACACTAGACGCAACCACGAACGGGCAGAGGGCGTCTCAGGCTCTGGTTCCCTCCGTGACTTCCCTTCTTAGGCTAGCAGGCCGACTCAGCTAGATGGTGGACGGGGAGAATAAGAAAACATGTCCTTTTAACTCTTACTCGGATCAAATATACAGAATTTGATCTACTTATATACATTATACATGTATATGCATAGTAGCTGTAAATTTTTTTTCTCAAAATTATTGGGTGTACATATGTACACCCATGTCCACGTACTGTGTCCGCCAGTGGGTGACTCAAAGGCACCACTACTACTATAAGATTGCTTAAACTTATCAGTCAACCATGGAACAATGTTTTCTCTCATAATAAATCAACATCAACCCAAAAATATAGTGGGGTGGGAGACAGTGTTTTTCTCTTATAATAAATCAACATCAACCCAAAAAAAAATAGTGGGGTGGGGGGCAGGGGGTTGGTCTGGCGTCGACGGCCCACACCGGGATGGTGGAGCCAAGCAGGATCTCGAATCCTTGGATGGCAGGATCGGAGCAGCCTATAGCACGACAGATCAGGGGACCCACCAGCCCACCTTTGGCTTCTCCTCGGCTACCGGCCGCTCCCCACAGGCGGCCAGCCGTATGGCCTCTGTTGCTCGCGCTGTACAGTGTGCACTAGTTCAGCGCAGCCGTCTGACGTACTTTCTTCATTCATAAAAACATGCGATTCTCGTTATTTTAGAAGTTACAGTTTCAATTTTAACTAAATTTATATAAAAATACTAATGTTTATGATACAAAATAAGTATCATTAGATTAGTTATAGAATATATTTTTTATAATAAATTTATTTAGAGACATAAATGTTAATACTATTTGCTATAAATTTGGTCAAACTTAAATCAATTTAACTGTCACGCATCCCATAATTGCATCTTTTCTCGGAGGAAGTACGTTTCAGTTCAAAGTACTCCTAAAGTCTCCTGCTAGGCCTTCTTTAGATACCTAAATTCATCCCTAAATTCTACTATGCAAAAAGGAAATTCTCCATCACATCAAAATGTCGACAAATGCATGGAGTACTAAATGTAGATGAAATCATAAACTAATTGCATAGTTTTGTTGTACTTTGCGAGACAAATATTTTGAGTCTAATTAATTAATTTTTAGACATTTTTTTGCACTAAAAAACAAAAATTACTATAGTGTTTCGACAGGAACACTGTAGCAACCGTGCCCGAATCAGGACGCCGAATCCGGCATCTAAATAAGGCCATGGGACTTGCATGCAGTAGCCTCGTTGACCGTTGTCTCGACAAAAGGGCTTGCAGTAGCTCCACGATGTGTCGGCCTGCCGATCGAGCTCTCAGGATTTCCGTAGGACGGTACTAGTACGTGTGTGTGGTTTTATTAGTTAGGTCTGGTTTAGTTTCTCATTTTAGGAATGGCTAAATTACTGTGTAATAATGTAGTATTTTTATTTTTATTTGATAATAATTGTTCAAACATTGATTGATTAGGCTCAAAATGTTCGTCTCGTAAAGTACAACAAAACTGTGCAATTAGTTTTTGATTTCATCTACATTTAGTACTTCATATATGTGCCGACATTTTAATATAACAGGGAATTTTCTTTTTGCATAATGCAATTTAGTTCTAAAGTTAGGGAACTAAACAACAAGCCCTTAAATGCAACCGCACCTACATGTGATTTGGCAAGCGTGCCTACATGTTGCCAGCAAAAAGAACAGCTGCAAATAAAGAGTCCGGAACATGCAGCTCAACAGCCTTGCATTCCACGGCTTCGCTAGCTTTGGTGTCGAACTGTTTATGGAGCGCTCACGACGGGATACATCGATAGGAGAGTGGAAGATCACATCAGTAATAAGGCTAGTCTTAATGGGTTTCATCATAATTTTATGGACATTAATTATACTGATGTGGTATCATATTAATGAAGAGAGATGATAAGAGTTTCATGGGAGTAGAGAGAGTTTTATGGGGATGAAACTCTTCTGCACTGTTTTTAAAATCTGGATGTGTTAGAAACAGTGACATAAAATCTCCGCTGAGACTGGCCTAAGACTGTGTTTAGTTTTCAAAAATTTTTACCTTTTACAGTAAAAGAGCATCTTTAGACACATGCATGGAGTACTAAATGTAGACGAAAAAAACTAATTACACAGTTCTTGAGGAAATCGCGAGACGAATCTTTTAAGGCTAATTAGTGCATGAAAAGCCTTAAGTGCTATAGTAACCCCACATATGCTAATGACAGATTAATTAGTATCATTAGATTCGTCTCGCAGTTTTTCTGACGGGTTCTGTAATTTATTTATTTTTTATTAATATCCGAAAATCCCTCCCGACATCCTTCCGACACATCCGATGTGACACCTAAAAATTTTCTTCTTCCCAGCTAAACACCCCCTAGCTCGTGCCGCTGTGCCTAACCTTCGATGTGATGAATGGCTGGCTATTTTAGGGAGCACTTAGCCCTACGCCCAGTAATACAGCTTGTCAATGCAAGTTTGGTTAGGACGACAGCAACTTTTGTCCCATAAGTAACTTCCCGTAAATAAACTTTACTTTTGCAGCTATTTTTGTGCGTTATACAGTATCCACAGAGGTTGGAATGGCTTATAATTTAGGAGGGATGGAGTAGTTGCTAAAAAAGGAATAGTTGATTCAAACAGCCCAACTTATAATACAACTCATAGCATATTTAAGTATACAAAAACTATTATTAGCTAGCTTCCTCCTGTTAATATTAGCTGGTAAAAAGTTTAGTTGGTCCAAACAGGGTCTTAATCTTCTCCAGTATTACATCTAGCATGATGCTCAATAATATGACCACTGGGTTGAGTAGTACACTAATACTAAGTACTAAACGAAGGGAGTAAATGCTACCTACGGAAGAAAAATGACACTTGAATTTCCTTGAAAGTGTTGGTGATATATTACAAACCGATACTCCATCTGTCCTAGAAAGAAAGTCGTTACGTGATATGTGCATGTCAAACCTTTTTAACTTTGACTAGCTTTGTAAAAAATATGTGTAACATTTATATCTTCAAATAAGTTTATTACGAAAGTATATTCAACGATCTATCTAACGATATTAATTATGTATTACAATTATTAATATTCTTTTAATATAACCGGTCAAAGTTAAAAAAAATTGACTTCTCAGAAAGTGAGAACGACTTCTATTTTGGAATAGATGGAGTACTTTACTTGGCCATAAGTGACAGGTGCTTATAGTGATGTGTCATATTGCCTGTTACTAAGTGATGAATTAGTCACGCTTGTATTTTTTTTAACTTGTCATCAATGACGCACGGGGTGACAAGACGCTGTCACTACTGACATTTCTTTTTCATGTAGTGACTGGCCGGGAAATTGCTTGTTGTACGCCATAAAAGATTATTAATATTTTTTTTAAAATGATGAATTTGTCAGGGTCCTGCCCGGGAGGTGTGAGGCTGCTACTTCTGGCATGGGCGGCGGCTAGGGCTAGGAGGCGCAGGGTGAGGAGGAGGCGCAGGGTGAGGACCGAGGCTAAAAAGGGGAATGGAGCTTTCACTATGTCTCTAATTAGATGAAAACAGTTACATCGCACCTATATTTATAATTCTCAGAGGACTGGTACCCTAACCAAATGAAGAGTCTCTGTAATTTGGACCCTCCTTCCCCAACGAACTAATCTAAACTGGACTCTTCCGGATAGACGTGCACTATAGTACCCATGGTACTGTTCATGCCAGGCCCTATTGACCAGTTTTGGGCCCAACAGGGCGCCTTGGCCAACCAGGGCCCTTTTCGGGCTTTGCTGGGCTCAGCCAGAGGCTCGTATTTAGGCCTGTGACAAAATCTATGGGCAGGAATAACACATGTTCACTCATATAGAAGTGTTTGTGTACTTTTTTTTTCGCGAGCGTGTCTTTGCGACACGTAATTCATTAAGCAGAAGCAGAGTTTGACTGGTTACAACATCCCCCAAGTAATCCATAGATTACCGTGGGAGAATGGAAGCCAACACGACCCGAAAAGGCTAACTTAAAAAGACATTACATGAAAGTTGAGCAACCAATTGGGTGGATGGCTATGAGACTAGCAAGCCCCCTCAAACCCTTCGAACTCAAACCCCGACACATCGAACTTCAAGAGCGCTCGAAGTGCTTCCCTTTTGGTGGAGTCGAGCGGGCACTGTAGTCTCTTCTTGAAATCTGTCACAACCTGGGTATCCGACCGCTGTGAGGCGGAAGGCTCCCACTTGGACACAAGCACCTTTTGCGCTTGAAGCGTTTGTGTACTACTAGTATTCATTTGCCCTAACCTTTCCAAAATGTTTTAAATGATCTAGACTAGAAGAGTAGTAGACTTGCTGCTTGCACGTTTCCAAGGTCTCAATGTCTCATAGCAGCAGGACGATTGGACGGAGACGCATAGCGCGTGACGGCAGCAAAACAATTGCATTTGAATGCGCTACAGGCGGAGAACCATGTGCGAAGGTGAAGCTACAGCTACGGCTACGAAGCCCCAGTCCACCACGAGCTGGACAACTACCCATCCACGACGCGCTGTCTCAACTCGCAGTATGCCAATATATAAAGTTATTCGTATAGAAATAACCGACACGCCCCTGGCTCCTCTCGGAGTAAATTTCGCAGGGTCCATTGGTCGCCATCTCCCAACACAGAATCGGACTATCTGAGTGATCGGGGCTTCGGGACTTCGGAGACCAATGCACAACCTATTAGCTGTCGGGCAATGATTTTTGCGTGTCAAAGCCTGCTCCAGGGAGGCAAATAAAAATTAGGTTTTGATCAGATGAATAAGCTGACGCCAGCAAAGCTTTCAGTTTGAGTACATGTTTCCGTCCAAACTTCATTTTTTGACAAAAACTGAAGTGCAGAACCCTGCAAATACACCTGACAAAAATGTGTGTTGCATATATAGCACGATTTGGGCCCTTCTCCGCAAGAAATACAACTTCCGCTTCGATTCATGAAGCTCTCCAGATCGATATCCAACTTTCAGCTGTCCCTTCATCGCTTCCCTATAGCTTTACGAAGAGCCTCGCTGATCATCCAGGGCACGACGGCACCGGAGCCAGCAAACTGCATAGAAAATTAGAAATTGAACAGAAACAACTGCATCAGTAAACCAAATTCTCCAACCAGCAAGAAGTCCAAATTCTCCAACCACCAAGAAGTCAAGGGTGAGCTACATGACTGCTAATTAACCAGAGCAGTATTGCAATTGGCATGTCTTAGTTAGCTGGTGATACCTGAGCTCGTATCTTAAGCCCCATGAAGCCATCTGGTGCCGAAGCCTGAACCGAGAGAACGTCCAAATGGAGGCCCTTGATGGCGTCGAACACTCGCGTCATCAGGAGCTCCTCCCACTGGCATTGCACCTCCAGGAGCACGTCCCTGTCCGAGACGGCGACGGTGACGTTGCTGGTGCCGTCCTTGGGGAGGACCCAGGGGTGCTCCTTCTCCACGTCACCGCCGAACTCTGGGCTCTTCCTCTTGGAGCCCGCACAGAGTTTCTTCTTGACACTCTCGTTGCCAATGCCACGGGGTCTTGTTATTGGCCTTGTCGTTTCGGATGGGCGCGATGTAAGTTCCTTACTGGACTCCAGCTCTTGTACCCTCCGCTGAAGCTCCTTGAGGTAGGCTATAGTTTCGGCGAGGATCGATGCTTTGTCAACCTGCCAATTTTTTTTTTTAAAAAAATGTCTTCGGGTTTTGAACTTTTGATAAACAAACAAACGTTCTCAAATCAACACAGAAGGATAAAAAATTGATGGTATATCTTCTTCAGCACCTTGTGAATGGACGGAACCAATGACTTGAGAATGAGGAACATCTCGTTGAGCTTCTCCCGGCGCTTTCGCTCTGACATGACGTGATTCTTGATGCCGCTTTCCTGGGCTGTTCCCGTCGTGCTCGTGCCCACACCACCACCACAGTTCGCCCAACCTCCGCCGCCGGCCACCACTTTCTTCAGCAATTTCTGCGGCTCTTTGATGACCGGCACTGCCGCCGCTTCATCGGAGCACGACTGCGAGGACCTCGTCCACGCCATGAAACTGACCGAGCGAGAGCCATAAGCTAGGTTCCCCGGGGGCGCTGGTTGCGGGGACGAGGGGACTTCGAAATTAGACCCGTCCATGATCCAGCCATCCTCTAGTGGTAGTGGCTGCACGTCCATTTCCTCGCAGAGGGTATTGAACTCGTCGATCTCCTTCGAGATGTGCTCCAGGCTTGCGTTTGACAGGCTCTCCGCTTCTCCTAGCTCCTGTCCACCAGCGACGGCAGTAATCGTCTCCATTTCCGTGGCATTGTGATCGAGGTCCTCGAACACAACCATGTCGTCTGCTGCGGCCTCGCCGGTTTCGTTTGCCGACGGGTTGGACTTGGAGCTCGGCTCCTTCTCTTCCGAGTATGTCGGACATTGCGGCTCCCAGAAAGCTGCAGTTGCTCGGCTCACCAAGTCCGGGTCCTCCAACACCTGGCAATATCATTTACAGTAGTGAGAATTAGGCACAATGAAAAATAAAAAAAAACTGTTATTTACTCTCAATTTCTGGTTCAGCTAGCTGTTATTTTCATATAATAATGTATACAGTAATGGCCAGTGAAGTGAACAACTGAACATACCGTATCAGTTGTACCCAGCTCAAGCACGCCACCCATGAGCGGGATGCAGACGATTGACTGCGCAAATTAAATACGATCCAGGATGGAGTTACATGTTGCAGACAGAAATCCACAGACTACACAGTCCGGAAGTGCCCCGTGTTTAGTGTTTGTGTTTCCGACGAGACGAAGCATGAAAATCGCTTACCTGAATGGACGCGCTCTGCTTGACCGTAGGTACGTACAGCAAGGTCGGTTACACGTGCAGGTACAACGCACGTAGTCCATGATGATTCAACAAAGATCGCAAACGACTAGTGAAAAACATGCATGAAAGGCAATGACAGAAGACACGGAGAATGCAGATGGAGCGGTCTTTGCCGTCAGAGCAACTGAGAAACGTGCATGCATACCTTGGCCAGGAGCGCGCGGGGGAAGGCTTTGCTACCGGCGAGGTGCGCGTTGCACAGCCAGACATGCTCGTTGCTCGCAAAACTCCTGCCGGGCAACCTGTGGCAGCACAAAAAAAATTGTTACCATCAGGAGCATCAGCTATATACGCTTGTTGTATCAAGCAGTAACCGATACCCTTGGCCAGGCCGGAAGGCGTAGGTCATGCAGATCACGTAGTACCACTCGGTGTCGCCGAGGTCCTCCGGCGACAGCGAGCCGACCGGCCGCGCCGGCGCCGCGCGGCGGTCGCACTCGCCGGACAGGAGGGCCTCATACAGCTCCCGTAGCTGCTCGCTCCTCTGCATCACGAGCTGGTCGGCTGTCAGCTCCACGGAGTTGGAGATCTTCCGCGTCTTCACCTCGCCGTTGTAGAACCCGTCCGTCCACGTTAGCACCCTGCAACCAGATTTTCTCATCCGACTTCTAATGGAAAACATTTTATACAGTAGTATATAGTAGTACTAGGTATCTATACTTCCTATCTGTATATGTGTGTCTTTTGAAAGCTTATGATCCTAAAATATATCACTTTTTGTACATTTGATTGAAGGTCCAATATTCAAAGGCGGGTGAGATGATAAAACCAAATTTAATTTCTTAACGTTTTTTTCTCTACGTAGATTTTTTTTGTTTCCTCTAACATCATTTCTTCTTTGCACCTTTTTTCTCTGTCGTTCTCACTTTATGAGAAATCAATCTACTCAACTTTGACCAAATGTATTAATATTTATAGTACATAATTAGTATCATTAGATAGGTCGTTGAATTTATTTTTATAACAAACTTAATTGGAGATAAAAGTGTTGTTAATATTTTCTACAAACCCAGTGACAGTTGAGAAAGTTTAACCAATACGTTTTCCATAGCGACAGATAAAAGGATAGAAAAGTAGAGCATTATATTGAGAATAAAATAAATATAGTGTTCCCTTTTATCAGATGAGACAGAAATCTTTATTGCGAGACGTGCATCTGTCAGCTATTACAACATGACTTTTTTATATTATTTTAATATAAGTATTGAATGCATGATCTATGAATTACTCCTTCCATTATCTAGACATAACTTATATACAAAAGTCATGAATCTAGAACAAATAAAACACCTTATATATAGTTTGGAACGGCGGGGTATTATTTATATTAGGATATTTTGAAATATAAATATAAATACTAGCAGGAATTTCTTTGGAAAACTAAAAGTGTGGTAGAGTTTCACAAGCTTATATATGGACCTCAACTTTTAGATTTTGTTGTCGTTGAATATTTAGTAGCTTCAGCAAAGAAGAACAGAATCGTTGTTAGTATTATTTGCTAAAAAGTGTGAAAGAAGAATTTTCTTGAGAGACGGAATAATAAATGGCTTTACTAGCTTCCAGTTGCTCATACGTACACTTCTATTAGTCTGTGATCTAAACTTGCATAGTTTCAGCTCAAAACTGTGGTATTACAAGAGGAAATTAAGATGGGAGTTGTCCAGTTTGGTAATGGTAACACTGCATAGCAACAACTGGAAAGACGTCTGACAAAAAACTGCAAGTGGAAAGATGGGAGTTCCCCAGGTAGAGAAGACGCATCACGTGACGACATGAGTTGAAAATCGATCCAGTACTCTCTTAAATCGAGGAGATTGAAGAGTAGGAGTAACAAAGTTTCATTCAGTAACTAAATTGGATGTAAAACCTGGCGACATCATTGCAAACAGAAAAAAAACTAACCATTTTCTACAAAAACGATAAGTAAATGGCTACAATCGCATCACCGGATCCGACTTTCTTTATTTGATATATATGTATGCGCTGGGAGCCTGGGATATAAAGCTCATGCAAACGATGTGACGACTGACGATCATTCATCAAAGTTGCAGAAAACTGCCAACCAAATACCAACTGTACATTATTAAGACTTCAATTTACCCTGGTTGAGTGCCTGAAATGGACCAGAAGAGGGCATAGCTCCAGTTGATGCTCCTCGCGGCTGCAGCGAGCTGCTTCCTCAACTGCCTCTCAGCAGGCTGCAGCAGCTCTTCTTCCTGAACCGGGGAAGCTGATAGCGCCATGGCGCGCCTTACTATCCCTTCACGCAGAAGCCAGAAACTGATGTTACTATAAAGAGACGGCGAAGAAGCTAGATAATTAGAAGAATATATATAATTCCAGCTCGTGCAACTTGCAAGTAATAACCATTTTCATTTCGTACCTGATCCTGTAGTCTGTAGGTTCTAGCTGCACAAAGTGACAAAGAGAGTACAACAACTTGATTCTAGATCAGTATTATATTGCTTATTATCTACTGATCATCAGACAATCCCTCATGAACGGGCGGGCGGGGGGCATGCTAGAAAGACGTAGAAGGAAGTAGTAGCTAGAGAAGCAATGAAACAATGCAAAAACTTTCATGCAAGGGTGGACAAGAATCTCGGAGGAGGAGCTCCCCTCCGCGCTAAGGGGATCAAACGCCGATATGCTAGCTATATATAATGGGTGCAAGCAGGCATATATAGGCATCCACGTACACTCTATGTTGCCAATGGCGAATTGGCGACCTTGGTAGCTGGTAAGGAACGGAGGACGAAGACGGAATACTATATGCCTGCAGATACGCCGCGAACCTTGGAATCCAAGATGGGTTTGTGGACGGAGCTCCATGACGCGAGAAGTATATAGCTCCGGCCTGTAGCAGCGCATTTATTAAGGAGTGTAACTTCTTGTATTGAATACAGTATGTATGATGATGAAACGGAAGGAGTTTTTTTTTAACAACAAAAACGGAAGGAGTTGCAGTTCCGTTAAGCTGGAAAGATGAGGGATAAACAGACGTATATAGTATACGTGTGTGTAGTTCTAGTATGCTAGAACCTGGAAGCGGCGAAAGCGTCTTTTGAGACTTCCCGTACACTCATGTGTAGTCATGTCCGCGTCACACTCACACGGTTTGGTAGATCTCTCTTTCTTGTATATTCATTCATTGAACAATGGACCGTGCAAGGGCGAGAGGTAACTTAATTATCTTCAAGTGTAAATGAACTATATATACTCCCTCCGTCTAAAAAATAGAGTCGTTATGAGAATAATGTTGGTCAAACTTTCTAAGCTTTGACTAGGTTTGTAGAAAATACGTGCAAAATTTATATATCTAAATAAGTTTATTATGGAAGCATATTCAATGATCTACCTACTGATACTAACTATGTACCACAAATATTAATATATTGTTAAATATATTTGGTCAAATAAAAGTTGCTGACTTTTTGAAAGCAAGAATGACTCTTTTTTTGGGACGGGGGAGTACGCGTGTAGGAGTATTATCATTTAAAATTCAGATTTACTCAAATGCTATTGCCAGCTATCCTATTTATCTGTCAGTCGACGCGCTATCACCCACGCCCACGCACCCGCGGCTAGGGTTCCGATGAAACCACACCGGCGTCGATCCGGCGAGACCTCGCTGGCGTCGGAGACGACGACCTTGTCGGTGTTAGGTAAGTTCAGCTCTCTCTCTCTGACTCTCCCTCTCTTCTTCCTCAACTCTGGCAGGCTTAGAAGGAGGTTCAAGGGAGGCAGGTCGGCTACACGATGGGGACGACGAAGGGCGGCGTTAGGCCCTGGCGGCAGTGGAGGTTGTCGGGCGAGGTCAGGGCAGGGGCGTCGAACTGAGCTCGCCGACGCCCTGCCATTGGGTTAGGGTGGGCCGAGGCGAGGGGCGGGAGTGGGACGTGGGTGACGCGGCGAGGCGGAGTAAGCCGCCGACCGCGGGTGGTGGGGCAGGGCGAGGACAAGGATAAGGATGATGACCTTGCTTGTCTTTAGGGGAGGGTGGTGTCGTCATTGGGCGGTGCGGCCGGCGGCGAGGACACCACTGGCCACCAGTGGGGGAGGGTGGGGGAGGGGCGGCAGGGAGGAAGAAGGTCGATGGGACCGGCGGAGTTGGAGGTGGAATTTGACCGATGGATTTGCAAAATCTCAAGCACCTGCTTAGAAGACATACCCTTTAAATTTACTGGGGATGTAGTAGTGGTGGTGCGAGTACGCAAATTACAAAAGTATATCATGAATCCTAGGAACTTCAAAAGTATTACGCTATCATTTACCTAGAAAACGATATACGTCTACAGATCTGGTTGTCCAATCATAGATTTTGTATTTCGAGAGAACAATATATTCAAATAATTTAAAGCTATTGACCGGTAAAACGATAATTACTCTCGTCAAATGGAAAAAAACACTACTAACTTAGCAGGATGTCCTATGGTGGAACAAATTTTGAAAGTCGTACCGGTCACTGTGACTGACGATGTCTAGATCTGTTTCTTCAGAGGAACGACTCGGGGGCAGATTCGCAGCATGCATGCCAGCAGCGGAGCAGGTAATTCTGTTTTTTTTTATTTGAAAAAGTCCATATTACTCCCTCCAAGTCTGGCTCCAAGTAACCCAAACTAGCATTTGATTCAATTTACTCTCTCTTACTATTTTTTTTGAGCAAAACCGGGGCTTCATTTATATATCATGAGAAGGATTACATTCTGCCTCCATAATACCCCGTAATCCTGGTGGTGGTTTAAGCCACTCCTCCACCAGATTATTTCGGGATACTAATTTAGCACATTCATGAGCTAGTCTATTACATTCTCTACTCGAATAAATGAAACTAAACTTAACAAAGCTCCGGCTAAGGTCCTGAATCTGCTGAAGAACGGGGCCGATTTCTGAATTCTGGCACAAACGTTTCTCCCACAGCCTCACCAGGACCTGTGAATCAGTTTCCAGCTGTAGCCGCTGCATTCCAAGTTCTCGCGCAAGCAGCACTCCGTCGCAGCAAGCCAAAGCTTCCGTGGCCAGGACATTCAGACAATTGTCATACCATTTGGCCCTGCCTGCAATGCATCTTCCATCATGATTGCGCAGCACCACGCCGGTGCCTCCCCGTCGATCTTCCGCATGGAAAGAAGCATCGACATTGCATTTGATCCATCCCGGCTGGGCCACTGCCAATGCTGCCAAACACGTTGCACCCCTTCTGACTTAGTTGGGTGTAGGAGCTGCCATAAGTCGTAAGCTGTATCCCTAGCCCATTCAATTGTTTTCCTCATCGGCACACCTGAATTACCATGTCGACGTTGGTTCCTTGCCATCCACAAGGACCACATACCACATAGGATGACTGCTGTATCCTTCTCTGAGCAACAGCTGGAATCAACAATGTCTCTTGCCCATGTCTGAGAGTGCAACTTTGGTAGCTTCACTCCAGTTAGCTCTCTAGTCATTTCCCAGAAACGTCTGGCAACCGTGCACTCCACAAGCACGTGCACTCCACAAGCACATGCCTGATGGACTCCTCATCTGTGCCACACACATCCCAGTTGGGCACTCTTTCAACGTGACGCTTGAATAAGACACCTTTTGCTGGCAAAAACTCATTCACGACGCGCCACCAAAAGACCCGGACCTTTGGTGGTACACACAACTTCCAAATGCGTGTCCAGGTTCGGTCTTCTGAAGTCGATGCCAAATTTGTGTCTCCCTGTTGCCATTGGTCATTGTATAACTGTATATAGGCTGATCGCACAGAATATATTCCGTGTTTCTCTAGCTCCCAAGCCCATCTGTCATCCCCAGTACCCCTGATCGGCGTGCTTAGGATGGCGTTTGCATCAACTCTGACAAAGACATGCTTGATCAAGGCTTCATTCCAGCCCCCGCTTGCTATGATCAGTTCTGACACCGAGGTGACCGACGGATTATCAGGCACTACCAGTGGCTTGCCATCAAAGTGGTTTGGTAGCCATCTATCGTGCCAAATGTTTGTCAGGTTTCCATCACCAATTCTCTTCACTAGGCCTTTCTCCAGCACCTCTCTCCCAGCTAAGATTGCACACCACGTCTGACTGACGTGTTTCCTACTGGACGCTGTTACAAAATCCGCATCATGATAATATCTCCCTTTTAAAACCTTTGCACATAGCGAGTCCGGGTTGTTAATGAGTCTCCAGCCCTGTTTTCCTAGCATTGCCAAATTGAACAGCCATAGATCCCCAAAACCCATTCCACCCGCTATCTTTGGTCGGGTGAGGAGCTCCCAACATTGCCAGTGCATGTGTCTATTATTTGCTCAACTCCCCCACCAATAATTCGAGATTACCATCTTCATCTTCCGGCAAGTGTCTTTTGGAATGAGAAAGCAGCTCATTGGATAGGTAGGGACTGCCTGCGTGACTGATTTCAGCAGTACCTCCCTCCCTGCGCAACTCGCCTCCTTCCCACTCCATCCCCTACCAACTTCTTCAATCTGGTGGGCATGTACTCAAACGCCTCCTTAGTTGAGCGTCCAAGGGCCGTGGGGAGGCCCAGATACTTCTCTACCAATGCCTCCTTATCTATCTGTATCACCTCCTTCACCTCATCCTTGGCTTCATTCAGGCAATTGGAGCTGCAAAAAATGGTAGATTTATCTTTGTTTACCAACTGTCCAGAGCCAGCACTATAGATTCTTAAAACTTCCTAGAGTCGATCAGCCCCTCTTCACGACGCTTCAGAAAAGACAATGCAGTCATCCGCGAACAGCAAGTGCGAAAACCAGGGGGCATGAATACCAACACGTACTCCCCTTGATAGATGCACTGGCCCAATCGACCTTAGGAGACAGGATAAACCTTCTGGACAAAGCAAAAATAAATAAGGCGAGATCGGGTTACCTTGTTGAATGCCCCTTGTTGGTTTAAAAGGGGTAGAAAGATGACCATTCACCCTCACTGAAATGAGACCGTGGTGACACATCTCATCACTGTTGTCACAAAATTCTCTAAGAAGCCAAGCTGAAGCATAATGCCTTGTAAATATGCCCATTCAACTCGGTCGTAAGCCTTCGCCATATCAAGCTTGACAGCACAAGCTCCCATCTTCCCCTTTTTCCTCTTCAAATAGTGAATACACTCGTAGGTAACAAGCACATTATCCGTTATCAAGCGTCCCAGAACAAACGCGCTCTGCTCCGCTGAGATAATCTCATCTAGAAAAACCCGAAGTCTGTTAGCAAGAATCTTGGAACAAAGTTTATAAATGACATTGCAAAGTGAGATATGCCTGAATTCCTTTAGTTCCTGTGGGTTCTTGATTTTTGGGATGAGTACGATTGTTGTTTGATTAACACCTTCAGACATCTATCCGCCATTAAGAAAATGCAGCACAACATTAGTAACACTGGACCCAATAGAAGCCCAATAAGTCTGAAATAAATCGGCCGTGAACCCGTCCGGTCCTGGGGCTTTATTCGCCCCCATCATAGCCAGAGCCATGTCCACCTCCTGGGCTGTATAAGGAGCATCCAGCATGTCATTCATGGGCACTGTTACCTTAACCAGAACATGGTCTAAGATCTCCTGAACCGACAGCTCCGGTTGAGCAGAAAATAACTCCTTATAAAAGTCATTCGCCAAATCCTCCAAATCCTTCTGGTTCGTGATCAAAGCATCCTCCGCGGATTTCAGAGCCTTAATATGATTGCTCTTTGTCAGCTTTTTCGATCTTGCCTGAAAGAGTTTTGTGTTTCGATCACCATCCTTAAGCCACGAAATACGCGATCTTTGCTTCTCCATGATTTCTTCTCTACTAAGTAGTTTGACAATGTGAGACATCAGTTGCTTCTCATGTCGAGAAGGCCCCGTATACAGTGATCGACTCCTCTCAATCTCCAGCTCCCGTCTCAGCTTTGCCAAGTCTTGCCAAACCGAACCAAACATTGTCCTCTCCCACTCCTAGAGCAAAGTCTGAACTCTCCCAAGCGTGGATTGCAGCTGGTTCATATCTTGAATTATTGTTGCTGGCCCCCAGGAGTCCTCCACACGTTTCATATAGGAGGGGTCCCGGTGCCACATATTTTCATATTTGAAACTCCTTCTTCTTCCTCTGGATCGCCTGCCACGTTCACACTCTATGATCAGGCAGCAGTGATCTGACTCAGTCGTTTGCACATGCCAGGCCTTAATGTCACAAAACATATCCATGAAAGCAACATCTGCCAAAGCACGATCTAGCCGAACCTTGATGTTGTGGTCGTTTTGCTGCCTATTGTCCCAGGTATAAGGTAACCCAATGAACCCAAGGTCCATAAAACCACAAGCGTTCACCGTGTTCCAAAACCCGTCCATTTGATGCTCAGGCCTTGTTACACCCCAAACTGATCCTGGGCATCCAGAATCTCATTGAAATCCCCGGCACAAAGCCATGGGACAGTACTCTGGGTACTTAGGAAATGCATCAACTCCCAACTCCGGTGCCTCCTCTGCCTCCTCGCTTCACCGTAGAAACCTGTGAAGCACCACAATTCCGAACCGGAGTTCTGATCAACAACAGCCACATCTTATATGAAGCTTGTCATAGCTTTGTAGCTTCAAACAGACTTCATTCGTCCAAAGGAGAGCAAGTCCCCCTCCCCGTCCATAGTTGCCAACACCTAGCCCATTAGCAAGGCCAAGTTCTCTTCTCAATCCATCCACCGAGTCACCAAACATGCGTGTCTCAAAAAGAAACACCAAAGTGGGGCTATGTAGCTGTATGAAGCTACAAACTTCTTGAACTGCCTCGGGCTGCCCTAGGCCCCGGCAGTTCAGGCTCATGATTTTCATTGTGCCCAGCGGGGGCTGCTGTCTGTAGCCGCCGCCGATCCTGTATGTGAATGATTTGAGAAACGCCTCTGCTTCTTGGCCAAATCCTTTGAAGCACGCCCACCCATTTCGTCCCCTTGCTTGGCCATCTAGTTAACACGGTCTGCAACCAGTCTAATAGGAACTAGGGCCATTGTATCCATAGCTGGTAAGTTGAGATCCGGCGTCTAGGAAGAGTCAGACCCTTTGGACTTTCTCTTTCTCACTTTTGGCTGCTCATCGCTCCTTTGAGCTTGGAAGAGTTGGCGATTTGCATTTGTTTCCACCTGATCCCTTCCTGCTCTTGCCTCTAGTACTCTAGTCTTGAGAGGCGAGATCACCTCCTCCTCCTCTTCCTGATCCGCACCTCGTTTAGAGTCTGCAGATTGTTTGTCATCCGACCTCGATGCCGAACTCCTCATCTGCTTAGAAGCAGCCAACGTACCACTCTCGTACGACTCCACTGCTGCCTCCGTGAAGCTTAGGATCTTCTTCTTCTTCTTTACCTCTGGGGCTCACAGCTTGAGATCATAGGGCAATTTCCCCCAATCATTGCAATCCAGCGGCTGAGCACACTCCAACTCTGAATGTCCCATGATGCTGCATGACAGGCAGTAGAAAGGGAATTGTTCATACTGTATGTTAAACCATTCGGGATTTCCATCTCTTTTTGTTTTCAGTAGCACCCCCCTACGAAGCGGCTTCGCCATCTCGATGGCAACGTGAGCCCGAAGAAAAGAGCCACTGGCTTTCCTGTCTCTGTCCACATCCATCTTTTTCACTGCACCGATCAGGCTCATTGCCCGCTCACCACGGTGTTGATTCATCCATCCTAACGGAAGGTTCATGATATGTACCCAAATATCCATATAGTCAAACCTAACTTCCGAAGGCCTCAGACATTCATCATAGTTTTGCAGAATTAGGGCATGCCTCCCAACCATCCATGGCGAACCCACCAGAGCCCACTCCATGTCCTTCTAGAAGTTGAATTCTGCTACAAAAAGATTCTCCTCCTTTTTCACAACCGTTCTAATCTTTAAGCCAAAGGGATTGCCCTATGCCGGCTTCATCGCCCGGTAGATGGTATTGGCGTGCACTGTGCCCAGCGACAAAAACTTGCCAACGATAGTCCACTCCACAACCGAGGCTTCATTGTCTTCCTCATCGTCACTAAACGCCGCTACGCCCCCTTCTTCTGCAGTCAGGCTCAGGTTGTGTAGCAGATCAGCGACGTTCTCATCCTAGTGACCTGGCTTTCCACACCCGCTCGTAGCCATGGATGCAATCATCGTGGAGACAAAGGTGTGCCACACTCAGATCAGATGCGCGAGCACAAACCAAATCTGACCCAGGATCCTAGCGGCGCTAAACCCTAGTGGAATCTGTGGTCGACGGCGCCTGAAACGGCTAACCGTCGATATGCGGTGGCCGCCGCCGGTTGGGCACCGGTAGGCGGGGCGTGGACGTCGGTGTTCAAAGGGAAACACCGGCGGAGCTGTTCCAGATCGTTGACGAGACGAGCTAGAACAGGGTCGGGGAAGGGATCGCCTTTAGAATCGTCGGTCTCGGGCTCCGGGAATTCCGGATCACAGACTCCATTCTCCTCACTACTACTCATGGGATGACTCTCTCTTAGTGGCGGACCTAGGATTTTATCTCAGGGTACGCCTCAAAAAAATTTCTTATGGAATTCGGTAAACCATTTACAATTCAGTAAAATCATACTCTAATTCGGTAAAACCACATACATTAAATAACATATTATGCCTTAAATTCAAAGATTAAGCTAGAAACGATGACAAATCTTGATATAAATTGTTCAAATGAAATACAAATAGTTCGAAATATAGCCATAGAAGAGACTTACAATATTACTTATTTATCCGCGGCTTTCTTAATGACATGAATGTCTCAATTATATTATCTTCATCAACTTCGAAGAAAATATCCCGCTCAATGAATGTGACTAGACAATCATCCAAAACTCTGTCGGCTAGCTTATTCCTTGACTTTGTTTTCACTATATCCAATGCAGAAAATACCCTTTCAACACTCGAAGTTGCCACCGGTAAAATCAATATCAATTTGAGAAGCAAGTAAACCATATCATACACCTTATGCCTCTGTGTTGCGACAAGCCACTCATGATTATACATACATGCTAAATTGAATCGACGAGGTTTGCCTCCAATGTATGTTGATGGAAAATCACGTGTATAAGGTTTGCAAGGACCTCTAGTAATATATGCTCTATGAATTGCATCTTGATCATTAATAGGATAATCTTTAATGGGCATCCTTTCACCTGGATCATGTGGAAGACAATTGATGTCATAAACCGATGGCTTCGATGCGGGCGATGGCGGTGCTGGGGGCGAAAGCACATGATCTTCAACCACCACTCTATCTTGCTCTTGATTCTGCTCTTCAACCGGAGGTGGGGCAATGTTTGAAGCCGCAGCTGCTACCTTCTTTGCTTCGTGTTTTCGAAAAGGAGACGCAATGTCTCCACTTCTCTTCATAATTGAACAATTCTGAAAAATTTATGTAATGTAAGTATGACAACTAGCTAGGCACTATAGCAAAACTCACATGCGATGATGGAATAATGGTACTGTTAAAAAACTCACATGCCGTCTTTAATGGATCGATGCTAGTGGTTGTCTGCTCTGCTGAACGAAATCACCAACACGAAGTCACGACTCACGAACTGAAATACAACAAATCACTCATAAATAAATAGATAAAATCTGAGCAGTGAGTACACAAGTTTTTAGCAAATAAGAAGATCGATACGAGAATACCAGAATACCTGCAAGTATGGGCGTACGGCCGCCGTCGCCCGTCGGAGTCTCTGGCTGTCTGGCCGGCGCCGCGCCAAAGACGCCCGACGTGATCGATCTGTGCGTCTTGCCTAGTCGCCGTCGGCCCGTCCCGCCCGCGTCGTAGCTCCGAGCTATGTCGATCGAAGCCGTAGTGCGTACTGCAAGTGCGTAGTTGAAGCCTAGTCATGGCCGCAGTCCGCAGAGGGCAGAGGCGCCGCCGGCCATCGTGCCGCCGTGGCCGGGCCACGGAGGCGCAAACGAACACGCACCAGTCTCCTGTATGATAGACGACTCGACTTCTCCAGTTCTCCTTCTATTGGACCACATGTAGATGTAGTTACTCCCTCGGTGATTCGAGATTGAGGCCGCCACTGTTATTCTGCGAGTCCGCGTCCGCGTGTGGAAGGCAAACCGAACGAAGATTGCTTCCTTTCTTTTTTTATGTAAAAAATTTCTATTATGTACAGATGACGGCTGGAGCTCAGGGTATGCCATGCCACAACCGGCATACCCTATAGGTTCGCCCCTGCTCTCTCTTACTATTTAAGTTGGTCCAACTAACACCTTTAAGAGATTTTTCTTTTTTTTGTTTCTCTATGTACAAATTATATTTTAATTTCAAATTTTATGAGGTGATAAAGGACATTGTATTTTATATTAGAAAAATGCACTATTAATTTTTCATCATTATATTTTATACGATATTGTACCTCCCGTGTTAATTTATTATTAAATTTCCCAAGCTATCAAAATAGTGGCAAAAAGTTAAGATATATTTTTTTAACATAACATAAAAGTTGATATTAAGACTCAACTAGTACGTGGAAAAAAATAACAAACCATGTTAAGGGGTAAACTAGACCAACTGAAGTAGTTGGAGGAAGTAAATTGAACCAAATGTAAGTTTAGGGATAATCTGGACATATGCCAAACTTGAGAGAAGTAATTTGGACATATGCCTTTTTTTTTTCTCTCCCTCGATTGCAGGCACGCGGTGTTTAGGTCTGTCAGGTGTAGATTAATCTCTAATAGGTGTGAATTAGGGTTCAGGTACTACAAGTTGTGCTCGAGTGGTCCTCTTAAAAAAAATTACGTGAATCTTAAAGTGGTCCAATAAATAATTATAATTAATTACGTTATGGGTCCGTCCAGATTGGGTCGTCTGACCATACCCATGTCCAAACGAAGCCCAGATTTAGCACACCACGACGAAATTTAATTAGTGGATCTTAATGGTGCTGCTCGCTTTTTTCCCTTTTTTTCATTCAATGGCAATATGGCATGCTGGTGCTGCTTTCATTGCGGACGAGGGACGAGGCGGCACATGCACGGGCGACAGTGCGCGGCTGTAGTACTTCAGCCCGAGGGCGAGGACCGTGCAGCACACTGCACACGGCAGTCACGGGCGACGCCCCCAGAGAAGAACGATGCATGTATGCATACTAACGAACGAAGCCTTCTCATTTTGATCGTCGCTAATAATCACCAGCGCTCCATTTTAGAAGAAAACGGATGTAACCTAAGGCTAGTCTCAATAGGAGTTTCGTAGAGTTTTATAGACATTAAATATGCTGACATGACACTAAATTGATGAAGAGAAAGATGATAAAAATTTCACAGGAGGGGAGAGAGTTTCATGAGGACGAAACTCTTCTGCACTGTTTTCAAAATATAAGCGTGTTAGAAACTGAACCATGAAACCCTATTGAGACTTGCCTAATTGTTAAGATTCACAAATACAAGCCTCGAGTTAGGATTGAGTTGAACATGGATAGGACCAGGCCCAAAGAAAACACGTTATGTAATTAATTATAATTTATTATAAGGTTGCTTTAAGATTGTTGTAAAATACTCTGGGAGGACCACCGAAGCAAATGTCTCAGGGTAAAAGTCTAATCAAATATTGGATTATTAGTTGGTTTGTCATAATCTAAACCTCCTATAAAGCTAAGACCCACTAAGTGATTCTATGCAATTTGATTCGTCCAATCCTGAAAAGTGATGTCATGTGACGTCATCAAATCAATTAGCCCTACTAAGCCTCATTTATCTCCCACTAGCTATTTCTTTTGAAATAGAAAAAAGTCGTAGCACCTAAACCAAGTATCGTAATTAAAATCCAATTACACCATGGTGTTCTTCCCAATAAATTCTTGAAAACAAGACCCCATATGGATATATTTCGATAACTTTTTTGCAAACATTTAAACGGCCGTTCCTAAGTAAAAACCTAGCAAAACTGTCATTTTTAAGCAAAATCCTAGCAAAACTGCATATCACATTAATTACATGTGGTCCTCCGAAACATGCATGATTTTGTGAAGGAAAACTCCTAAAACTTTTAGGAGGGGGATGACCCTAAGGTACAATAGGGGTGAGAGGTGAGGGTGGATGTGGTTAGCCTCCCGTACTAGCCGATCATATAGGTTAGTGACCGTATTTTCTTTGATAACCGTTTCTAAGTAAAAACCCGTTTCTAAGAAAAACCTAGCAAAACTGCATATCACATGGATTACATGTGGTCCTCCGAAACATGCATGATTTTGTGAAGAAAAACTCCTAGAACTTTTAGGAGGGGGGATGACCCTCAGATATAGTAGGGGTGATGGGTTCTGGTGGATGAGATTAGCCTCCTGTACTGGCCGATCCTATAGGTTAGTTACCGTATTTTCTTTGATAACTGTTTCTAAGCAAAAGCTCGTTTCTAAGTAAAAACCTAGCAAAACTACATATCACATGGATTATATGTGATCATCCGAAACATGTATGATTTTGTGAAGAAAAACTCCTAGAACTTTTGGGAGGGGGGATGACCCTCAGGTATAGTAGGGGTGAGGGTAGATGAGATTAGCCTCCCATACTGGTCGATCCTATAGGTTAGTGACCGTGTTTTCTTTGATATGGTTTTTGTTGTCTTTAGTTACACCTCTAGCAAAAAAAACTAAATATGTTCTCTTCTTATATCGCATATATACTTATGTATTATACACCAACGAAATTCCTTCTACATCATATTTCTCCTAACTCAATTCAAATTACTCTTATATTCCCGCAGCAACGCACGGGGAATTCACCTAGTTATTCATAAACTGCATACTCCTGCATGGACCCGCCGCCTGATATCCTTATCGAGGTTAAAAAAACCGGCATCCCAGCAGGAGATGAGTTGGGCCGATTGGCACAGCACCACTTCAAACTATAGAGGCACTTTATTATCCTCGAAGAATACTCACTCTGTCATGTAATATAATGTATTCTAAAAATTTTAAGATAAACTAAGAGAGAACATAAAAAATAAAAAATGGATGTGTCATCACTTTATTTTCCTAATCAAACACTATCATCAATATGATTAATAGTGATTGGTTGATAAATGCAAAATGTTTTTTATCCCATACCATCCCTTGTATTTGAGTATATTTTTTAAATGCTTATATGCGCGATATCGCAGGATGGAGCGAGTAGATATGTATAAAGACCCAGATTATTCAGTATTCTTTGTAATTCAACTAGGATCAAAACTCTTTATAACCGACTAGGAAATAGCCGCATAATCGATGGTCTGAACTCTATCTGTAAACATATCCCCGAACTATATAAAGACGCGTAGATTTCTAGTCAAAGGTAAAAGTAAAAATACCCACATTGCATGATATATTGATACTAGTTTTTTTAGGTAAAAAACGCAGACAGATAGTGCACCAAGTAGGAGAACATCACGCGTAGATCTGTCTTAATAGATCAGATTGGTTCCTTCCAACAACGGCATATTTGAACAACGGCAGAGGTACCAACATAGCATCGGTTACATATTTGAACAATGTAATCAATCGCCATACAAATCCAGTAACAAGACACTTCGATATATATATATATATATATATATATATATATATATATATATATATATATATATATATATATATATATATATATATATATATATATATATATATATATATAACAAGGTTCTCCGGTTGCAAAGCAGTCATCGTTGTCGAATCCACACAGACAGTCGTGATAGAACTCCGTCCTTGACCGGAATGGCTCCATCTTTTTTTGTTTTTTGGATGCACTATGCCAGAAAAGCTTATCAGTGACGCGTCTAGAGGCTTATCAGTGACGCGTAAAAGACGCGTCACTGTTCTTGCGTCTGTGATAAGGGCACATCAGTGACGCGTGAACACGCGTCACTGATAACCCTTGAACAGTGACGCGTGAATCCAAAACGCGTCACTGATAACCCTTGAACAGTGACGCGTGTATTCAATACGCGTCACTGATAACCATTAAACAGTGACGCGTGTATTCAATACGCGTCACTGATAATCATTGAACAGTGACGTGTTTATCCAATACGCGTCACTAATAATCCTTATCAGCGACATGTTCAGCCAAGACGCGTCACTGATAGCACTTATCAGCGACGCGTCCACCCAATACGCGTCACTGATAACTATTCCAGAAAACAAAAAAACGATGATCCTATATATATATATATATATATATATATATATATATATATATATATATATATATATATATATATATATATATATATATATAGGACACACAGATCAGACATGTTCCACCATTTTCATGATATTATTATGCAAGAATCAACTTCACAGAGTAGTAATGTACTCTGTATCTAACTAGCTGTTCAGGAAAAAGAAGCTCAACTGATAACTCAATGTTTATTACATGATATTATACAATTCATCACATAATATAGAGTCGTACAAGAATCGACTTCACAGAGTAGTAATGTACTTTGTATCTAACTAGCTGTTTAGGAAAAAGAAGATAGCACAACTGAAGCTCTCCTACTAAACTAAGTCTTATAGTTGAGATTCAATATCTCCCTCGCCATGCCGTATTAGCTGAATCTGTGCTAAATATGAAGGGACAGATATATCAATTTCAGGTAATATTAGTACTTAGTTAATTAATACTTAAAATTACATATATTCAGTTAGTACTTAGTACTGCCGGCCACCACTGTATCAGTAGTGTCAAGCATTAGCATATAAAAACTTTGACAGAATAGCATTGCACAGTCAAAAACAGAGGTTCCTTGGTTAGAGAGGTTTGGAAAACACAAGTAACAGTCTTCCTTTGGATATCTACATTATATGTCAAAGTAAACTGGGAAAAGAACGAAGGATTGGGGTCTATCAAATGCGCTGGAAACTCCTCAACAAACTTGGCTTTATTGGAAATAACTGGATAGCTACAAACAATACTATGAACCAGTTACCAGTACATGAGCCAGACCCAGGTCTAAACATGAGCAACCATGTGCCTCAAATCCACTAATCACCACCATTTCATTTCAATTAGTGCACAAATCACCCTTTGAAGTGCATAGACTACTGTGGAAACATATTACCTTTATTAGGCTTGCAAGAAGATTGAGCATACTCATCCTATTGTGTTCCCAAATGATAGGAAGCTGTAGCAAAATGATAGGATAAACAATAGAACAGAAAAATAATTATCAAATGGGCAGATATCAGGTACTACATCATCATGGGCAGAGATAAAGCACCATCCCAGAAGTTCGATCAAACAAGAGCTATAATAATAATGTAGTCAATCACAACAAGGCAACAATTAATACCCTTAAGATCCACTGCTTTCAACTAGAACTAACTCTAAATTAGCAGTTGTTTTTAAAATTGCAAGTGCAGATCCATCTCCTGAGAATAATATTTATTGCACAGTCAACAAGATGCATCAGCTAGCAATAAGAAAACAGGTAGCACGTGCTAATTTGAGCCAAGTATTTTAAGTACAACATTACTTTGAGCTAATATTATAGGAGCATACAGAAGTCACTTGGAGTTAATATCCTAGGAGCTGTATTTGCTGCATCTGCCAACTGAAACTAATGTTTCCAATTGATCACATATGAATAGGCAGTTCACAAAATAATCTGTGAATATTGGCATCCAACTAGCAGCAAAAGCTAACTCACCAAGCTATGTGAAGCAGTGACGAAGGGGAGGATATGGTGTCCAAAGGGTCAGCACTATCCTCCATGCACAGAAAATACACTAGAGTGAGCCCAGAATAGTGATGCTGTCAAACTGTACAGTATCTGTATTAGAAATTCATTGGACTATTGGGTCCTGCAAGAAAACAGGTAGCAATGTTCTCAGGATCAATATTAGGATGTAACATGTTCCCAGAGAACAACTATAAGTTGAACTCAAAACATAGCTAAAATTCAGCAATTGTGGAAGTATGTTCAGATAGAACAGCTATAGCATTTTACTGAGTGAAGAAGCAAGATAGCCAACATGGTAAGGGTACTATGAGTAACAGAGCAGAAGCAAAACAATAGCTAAAATTCAGCAGTTGTGGAAGTATGTCTAGATAGAAGAGCTATAGCATTTTACTGAGTGAAGAAGCAAGATAACCAACATTGTAAGGGTACTATGAGTAACAGAGCAGAGGCAACCATAATTCGCAGCCTAAGTGAATGAGCAGTTAGTGTGGAAAACTTTAATAGAGCACTAAACTGTAAGCATGAGCAACTTTAATCGATCATCCTGGGTGAGCAAGTGAGCACAAAACTGTAAGCATGAGCAACTTAATTTTAGTATCTCATGAGAGAAAATGGCAGTTAGTGTGGAAAACTTTAATAGAGCACTAAAGTTAGTATTGAAATGCAGGAAGCTTATTCAGAAAACTATGTTAGGTCCATGGCTTTACACCTCCAATTCACATGGTGATAAGAAAGATACGGAGCCTTTTGGCAATATTTTGTGAGGATAGCACTACCAAGTACCAATGATATGATTTAGAGAACACTTGATTACTTCATAATTTCACTAAGCCAATGACTAGATTGTAAGCATTGAGCATCAAGGGGCTAGGGTTTTGGATTAGCACATCCAAGGAGGGGACTATGTAGGTCCCAGTCAAATGAAAGTTTATTCCCCCAAATTCCTGAAACCCTAGTTCACGAATTTTTGCAAACGAACTCTAAATCTCCACTGAGCTTGGCGGCACAGATAATTTTACCTTGGCCGGCGTCGTCGTTGCCTTCAGGTGTGCTAGGCGGCCGAACTGCTGCTGCTGTTGCGGATCAGGCTCAGCAGCCACGCCGGTTCCACCACGCCACCACTTGGGGCCTGCTCGTGCGGCTGCGTCACGCCGCGTCCGCAGCCACCGGCGAGACTGGCCGCGTCGATGCGCCAATCTGGGGACGGCCCGGACCGGTGCGCCGTTGCCGTGGCTGTGGAGGGTGAGCGGCGGCGCCGTACGGGCGACCTAGGTAGGGATGGTGGCCTCGGAGCCGCCGTCGCTGTGGGTGAGAGGGAGGGGGCGCCCCTGTGGGTGAGAGAAAGAGGGAGAGGGAGAGGCGCCGATGTTGGTGCCGCGGTCGGGTTTGGGAGAGAGGAAAGAGAGGAGCCAGAGATTCCAAAAGCCTTGACGCTCGAGGCCGCCGGCGCACCGTCCTGCTCCCTTCCTTCTCTCCTTGCTCTCTGCTCTTCCCTGCCTCCCTCCATGTCCCTTCTCTCCTTCTCCTCTCCCTGCTGAAGACCGCCAGAAGCCCCACGCGCCGCCGCCGAAGCCGCTGAACAGCGTCGTCGCCCGGTGCCTTGCTCTGGCCGCTCATGCCCTCCATCCTCTCCCTTCCCCTCTCTCTCTCTCTTTTCCCTCTCTCTTTCTCTCCTTCTGACCGCATGGTGTGAATGGGAAAAGGATGAGGACGATGACATCCAGAGCGGAGTACTTGGCTACGTCGCCTTGGCCAATTGGAGCAGGCCACGCCTGGCCGCGGACCCCACCCATCATAGGCTCCACTCCCTCTTCTCCTTTTCTATGGACACTGTCCACGTGAAATAAAGAGAGGGAGGAGGCAAGTTCACAGATCGGTGTATAAGCCCACACGCGCAGAGCATCAGGCAGCGCCCACAGCCTGGGTTCACGCGTCAGCCAGCAGGGATAAAACGCTATGCGTACACGGGAAACATACACAGTATAGTAAATGTGACGCGTTTTGTCGAGAAGAGTCACTGATATTTCCTTGTATCAGTGACGCGTCCAGGAAAAACGCGTCACTTTCCTTTATCTGTGACGCGTCTTGTTCACCCGCGTCACCAATATGGCCATATATCTGTGACGCACCTGGGTAATACGCGTCACAAATTTTATCAGTGACGCGTTTTCTTTGCAAGAGTCACTGATATATTGTTATTAGTGACGCGTATTGTTCCTAGAGCATGGGCAACAACTAATCAGTGACGTGTATCATTTACCCGCGTCACTAATATTCTTATAGTGACGCGTTTCTTTTCTGAGTCACTAATCGAGACGTCACTGATAAGCTTTTCTGGTATAGTGATGAAAGAACTATAAGAACGGCTCCATCGTGGTTGGCCACATGCGTCGACTAGCTTCGAACCAACCACGACGTCTGTCAGACCGGCGTCGATGTGTCGGTGTACGTACATGTGACTGATTGTCTGATTATATTATACATATAGTAATCATTAATTGGAGATCGGTCGGCCATCTGCCATCGATCAGCTCCCGTGACCGACCGGCGTCTGGGCCGGGCCCCGGTGGTGGTGTAGCGTTGCCTACAGTACAGCTGTACAAGTAATCGGCGTGCTTGGCTTATGCACAAGGGAGGCTTCATCTCGTGTCCACCGCGCGCGTGAATTGAGTATGCGCACGCGCGCCCGGTTTGACGTGAGCTGAGGTGAAAGGTGCAGTTAATCGGGATCATGCAAACGTGTAATTAGCTGGCTAGCGGCGGGAGATCTGTCGCCTGTCGTCGTTACCATTACCAACCGGCCCGGTCCGATCACGGAGAGTAACGACGCAAGACTCTGTGTGACCAACAACGATATCACGTGGGCCCAGGTCTACCAACTCGGGTCCCACGACCACGAGTAGGCCCTGCGTATCAAGGTGACCTTTATGAGAGTTGGGTTTGAATTGAATGTCGGGTTAGCTTAGGATTTAGCGGAAGACTCTCCTTGACGTGTGCTTAGAGTGATACTACAATACCCAAATAAGAGAAAATATCGAGGAATCACTCTTCATGTTGTAGGAGGTGATGCTAACTTATATATAGTAATACAACCTTCAAGTTCAAGTACCAATACCCAAAACATCAAAAAAAACAAAACATTTGTTAGGCTCTTCAGGCTTCGTCTCCCTTAGCGTGTAAGGAACGTTAGAGCACAGACGAAGACAGGTACAATGGAGCGGAACGAGCCCAATCAGCCCGGATCTCGCTCACACTGCCATATGCAAAAGCTGACACGGGTTGTTTCCACGTTGTCAATGTAACATCCCGGTACAGGGCTTAACATGATTAATATGATACTCATACCAACAAGTTGTAACTTCTTTTCTGGAAACTCATCTCTAAAGAACTCTGAGGATAAGCGTGCTTGGCCTAGAGCAGTTTCAGGATGGGTGACCGACCGGGAAGTCCTTTCCGGGTGCGCACGAGTGAGCACAAAGTGCATAGAAAAGACTTGTATGGGTATGTGAGAGCAGTCTATGTCCTAGAAAAGTTACCAGATATAAGCGAGCCCCGCCTCATAGAGGCGGGACATTACAGTCAACCACGACCACACCTAAAGCAACGACATCCCCAGAGCTAGCTCTCCCTTGGAGAACAAGGAACCTAGGGAAACTCCAATCCTCCTTGCCCTCCGGAGCTATAAGGGCAGGCAAGGGCACCCTTTTTTTTTTTTCGAAAATAAGCAAGGGCACCCTTAGCTAGACAGGGATGACTCCCAGACACCGATCTCCCGTATCTTTGATGAGTATCAGAATCTCCAGAATACTGCAGTTTGATGGAAGGTTGATGTTTAGTAGGCTCCAGCAGGATCTTGGAAAAGGACAAATCAGAAATAGATGGTCTAAGTTTTCCTCCACATGGTAAGAGCAAAGGACACAATTATAGCAATCAAGATGCATATTTTTTTCTCTTCAAAATACTCCTTGTGCTTGAGTAGAATCTAAAAGAACAATTTGTGTTCGGGCTGATAGAAAATTTTCCAAGGCTATTTATAACCTCACCGTACCTAAACATGACAAAGGAGGGTCCTATAAGCTTGAGGAAGAATAGATGCTAGAGCCCCATTGGTAACCCCAAAGGGTAAGATCTCCGAACTTGGAGACAGTTTCCAAGCCACAGTTTGTTGCGATGTTGGACAGTTTAAATCACGGAGATACGTGGACGAGGATCAACTCGGGTGGCCAGCCGGCCTAGAACAGCTGACGTTCCGCAAGAGAAAATTTAAAAACAGACGTCCCTGCTGAGCACAACTAGAATAATCGAGACACTGTGCTAGACCGCGCACCAATCGTTTAGCGCGCGCTCTGTGCACGTAGTTTTCACCAATTAATCTCTCTCGAACGCCGTACGAGCTTTCCATTTCTTGACGAAGGCAGGCAGGCCAGCCATCAGCCACGCCAGGAATAGAAAAATGCAAAACATGAAGCCGAGACGTACTCCACGTCACGACGACTACAGTTAACAGTCTGACAGCAGACACAAGCAGGCGTCAGCAGCCGCACGGCGCCGCGCTGCCGGCCTCCCACTTGCTCCTGGCCTGGTTTAGATTGAAAATTTTTTCAACCTGATAAATAGTACTATTTTCGTCTTATTTGATAAATATTGTCCAACCGTAGACCAACTAGGCTCAAAAGATTTATCTCGTGATTTTGAACTAAACTGTATAATTAGATTTTTTTTACCTACATTTAGTACTCCATGCAAGCGGCTAAAAATTGATGTGATGGAGAGAGAGTAAAAAAACTTGGAATTTTGAGGTGATCTAAACATGGGCCTGATTCCGATTCATGAGATCAGATCACGTCCAGGTCGCCCAACACGACAAATTGGGCCGTCGCCGTCGCCACCCGCACCTCCCGGGTCCGGGCCGGGCTGTCATTAATTCTGGCCGGTCGCTGCCGCGGCACCGGCACCGGCGACTAGTCCTGCGCATAATTAAGCGATACAGAAGATCGAACCGAACTAACTAAGATCGAGACCGAAGTGACTGAGACCGAAAATTTCGATCACAAGTTCGGTCTTTAGTTTGAAATAACTGAACTAACCGGACTTAGTTCGGTCATTACCCTCGGGTAACCGAACTAACCGAATTAACCGAACATTTGAATTTTGTTGACATAATGTGTAATTTAGACTATTATTAGTGATATAATATTTATTCTAGTGGGTTTATATCAACCATCACTCTTATCACTATGTTTAATCTATATTTTGTATTGTATTTTTGCCTTGAAATAGAAAAAATATTGGTAAAATTTGCTACAAATTACAATATTTAGTAGTTGTTTTGTCTAGTTCGGTTATGACTGAGACCGAACCGAACTAAGTCCTGAGTTTTGAAACTAACTGATCAGTCTCTGTTTATAGATGATCTAACTTTCGAAATGACCGAAGAACCGATCGGTTCGGTTCGGTCAGACCGAACGCACAGGTTGACCGGCGACCGGCGAGTCTGCCGTTGCGCCGTCGATAGAAGCACACGTTTCATGGCCTAGTAGTAGTAGTAGTTGAGATCGCCGACTATTAGCGATCGCACGGTGGCGCCGCGTGTCGATCGGCAGCCGGATTGACGACGGCGCGGCACGCCCTGGCTCTGGCTTGCTCTCCGCACAAGGACGGACCTCACGGGAGACGCTTCGTGCGCGCTTCCTGTCCGGTCTGCTGGCTAAGGACGACTCCTACGTAGCTGCGTCGTCACTCTAGCATGCAGCTTGTTCGGCCGTTCTGCTGGCTGAAGAACGCTTCGTGTTATTTAGATTGCCTTTATTTAAGAATTGGATCGTGAGTCAAATTTTTAATGTAAACTTGTTAGTTATTATGACCATTCTTGTAATACAGGTATTGCTAGCGTCCGAACGTTTGAACGGATGTCCGCGTCCGGACACCCACGGCTGCTGGCCTATTTCGCTGCTGGCCTGTGCCGCTCCATAGGGACCACCCTCGCCCGCCTCGCTTCCCACACGCACGTGGGGACCGCCTCTGCCTGCGCTCGCATCCCATGTCTGCTCGCAACATGTGCAACATCGCATTCTACTTTTGCAACATCCAGATGAAATACATGCAATATACGTCATAAACAGTTGAAAACTTAAAAAAAACATTTGCAACATATGTGTAAAACATATACAACATTCAGATAAACAACTTACAACATACGTCTGAAAAAACAGATGAAACATTGGGAACAGACGCTTGCAACATTCGCGTGCAACCACCGCAACATATGCAACATTCCAATCTAGTTTTGCAACATCGTACATCTGAAACAACTGAAACACTTGAAACATATACTTGCAACACGTCTGATAAACGCCTAAAACACTTGAAAACACAACGTCGCTGCTGGCTATGACCTACTTGGTGGGGAACTGCGATGGCGTAGGCCTCCCCTTCGTGCCGACAGCGTGAGGTGGATGGATGGGGTGTAGGCGCAGGTGCAGTCATAGGCCTCCCAAGGCGTAGGCGCAGTCCTCCCCTGCCTCCCCTACCACGACAAGCGAGGTGGATGGATGCGCGGCGCGCGTGTGTGGAGCAGCGCGAGAAGGGGCCGAGTGCCTCGCGGGAAGGGACCAGCCACGCGGGAGAGACGTCAAAGCAAGCACTTCATGCTGGGCAGGGAGCGAGGAAGAGAGAGCATCTTGCTGCGACCTTGTGGCGGCAGGGTCGTCCGGAGGTGCAGTGCAGAGAGGCGCGGTGGCTGGAGCAGAAACAAGTGGACGAGAGGATTTTTTTTTGAGAAACTCCTAAGCAGATGGGAGGAGATAGTTGAGCCGGTGTCGCGACCCACCAAGGAGCGTCCGGGCGGGCAGACGCATGCACCGCAACATTACCGCTTGTAATAATATTGTGATTTGATTGCTCTATCTAGAGGATGAACCGAACATCTTCCCAATCGAACATCTTCCCACTATCTAAAAATTACTACTTCTGCTTCAAAATAAGTGTCACTATGTTATTCATGCCGGTCAAAAAAATTTAAGTTTGACTCGTACAAAATATTAGCAATATTTGTTTCTCCGAATAAGTTTTTTATGAAAATATATTGAACATCCAATGTTACTAACTATTTATGTTTGATCAAATCCAAAATCGTTTGACTACTTGAAAAATGAAAATGACGCTTGTTTTAAACCACATGGGAAGCCACGGACCACAACAAGCTGGACAGCTACCATCTCTCGTAGAGTCAGGAGGCCTGGTTTGCCTGTCCTTATTTATTTTCTTGTCTGAACATGAGCTTTCAGAAAAAATACCCACGTGAGTCGTAGGACCCACTCTCAGGAAAAAAATATTCCTCTTAAGAAAAAGGCAATCAGCAACTTCATTGTTTCCCGAAGCGATCCTTTCGGTTTTTTAACACCTCTGGTGTTATAGTGACTAAATAACTTACCATGTCATCATATTGCACCGCAAAGCATTCATGATTAGGTCAATTACGATGTGCATCAACTAAAACGAGTTTATATTCTTAGGTTGGATGTGCTTCTAAAATGTGTGACTCGAACCGAAAACCCTAATTTTGAATGTCACCGCAAATACTTAGTTTATGCCCTATATTATTTGAGGTGTATGACTGTGTTATACACTAGTGTCAAGTGTAGGGTATGAACTTAAGTTCAACATGTAAAATGAAGGTTCAAATTTGGGTTTGAATTGGGATCCCAAAACTTGTCGTGAGTTTTTCGATCCGAATTTGAATTCAAATTTGGGTAGTTATTAAAAGATTTTCAAAAGTCAACTTGGTCAACCAAGAGTGGCATTTGGTCAAACATGTGATGCTTGACTCAATGATGCTCTTGGATGATGGTTTGATCACTAAATACTCATCAATTAAAATAGCAACAAATTTCAATTTGAAATTCTTCCGGAAACCCTAAATCAAAAACCCTGATTTTACCCCTTTTTAAATAATTCAAAATCTAAGAACAATTTGGGAAAAAGTTTAAAACAAAGTTTGTAGATCTTTTCAAGGGCTACAAGTTTGGTGTTTTAAGTTTTTAAAGTTTTAGTGTAAAAGCTTGAGTAATTTTGAAAAGAAGCAAATTTCAAATTTGACCCCTTTTCATCCCCAAACTCAAATTTCAAAATAGAGGCAGAATTTGAAAATGGTTTGAATAGCAAAGTCGTAGGTCTGGGCTAGATGTACAAGTTTGGTATTTTGAGTTTTTAAAGTTTCAACATAAATTGAAAGTAATTTCTAAATTACTAAATTCTAGAAAAGTGTCACCTTTTGATTTCAAATTCAAATTCAAATTTCAAAATCCAGTTCGAATTTGAAAAGGTGTTCAATATAAAACTTGTAGAGCTTGAAATTCTAAAGATTTTATATCTTGAGAATTTTTTATGTTACTACATGATTTTAGGAGTAATTTGGCAAAAACAGTTTGAAATTGAATTTGGGGAGGGGGAGAGCTACAGTACCCGGCGAATCCCGGTCAGCCACCGCGCGGTATGGGCACCAGCGAGCCGCCGTGGCCTTCGGTCAGCTTCTAGGCACGCCCTCGACCGCCAGCTGCTGCTTCGCGATGGCCGAGCGGTCGCGCGTGTCGTCCTCGCGTTTCTTGGCCGCAGCTATAAAGCATGAACTGCCGCCACCGACGTTCTTCTTCTCCGGTTTCACCCGCCACCGTAAAGCTTTATTGGCCAAATTCGTCCTCCCTACTCCACCTTAGCCCTCTCCATCTCGCCATCAGCACCGCCATCGCCTCGTGAATCATTTGCGCTCCCTAGTGCAGTTGCTACCGCTAGGAATCGTGTGTGCGCCGTCATCTTCAACCTCGGTCCACCGGCGTCCGAAGTGAGCTCTGCCATCGTGGGCAGCCCTGTACAGTCCATGATAATGATTTTGATCTAGCGTTCCCGCATCGTGGTTGTTTCTGCTTCCTCATGCGCTCGCTATTTTCTCCAGCGCATGGGGAGACACGTCGGGACATCGAAGTTTCCACCCGAGCAAGCAGCCGCCATAGCCGTAGCCACCATGCCGCCTCACGTGGCCAGCCACTTCCACCACTTCTCTGTGTCTACCAGCTGCATAGCTACGCTCGAGGTGAGCCACTGATGCTTCCCAGGCTTTCAATTTGATCGTTACCGGCTCATATCACCGGAGCACCATGTGCCACGGCCACCGTGCCGCCATGGCTGGTGAGGTGCTATCTTCGGGGGGTTTGCGGTCAAGAGAGTGGTCTGATGAGGTTCACGAGATGGTGTAGGTCATGTTGGTCGAGTAACCGGTGTTGTGGTCGCCGGCCGGCCACCGTGCCGTCGTGGTCGGGTTGTGGCGGGAGAGCGAGAGCGAGAGCGGGAGGAAGGAGATGACGAGCGAGGTCGGCGTGTTAGTGAGAGCGAGCAGACGATAGGGGCATCTCGTTGGGCCACGCACGGTTAGGCCTAGCGAGCGCACGGGTGGGTCACGCATTTGCTGGGCCGAGCTGAGAGAGAAGAGGAGAAGCGGCCCGAGATGAAGTTTTTGTTTTTCTTTATCAAAAATATGAATAGTAATGGTTTTTGTTTGTTTCACTAGAATTTTTGTAGAGCTCCAAAAATAGTGAAAATTTTTTAGTAAGCTTCTCAAGGTATAAACTATCTAGGAAAAATATCAAATACCAATGTTGATTACTTCTTGCAAGTTATTTAATTAGCTCAATTAAATATTAAATGCAACTTCCATAAATTTTAGTAATTAAATTATTAATCCAAAAATCATGAAATTTATTTTGATACTGTTTTAGACTAGGGTCAATCAATAAAAAAGTTTGAGCTAAATTGGATGAAGTAATTAAATAAATGTTTAAGTGATAACTTTAAGTGTTGTGTGTTCTTTTTGATTGAGTGATGACCTTGGGTCATTAACCCTTAATGATCCTTGGCACCTTAATTACTTGGTTGAGCTCATGATTAACATGTTCTTTAAGAAGTAATATTATTTCTTATTGTAGTTATGGTTAGTTAGTGAGCTCTGTTGGTTTACAACTGTACCAAGAAGGAAAGTTGTACTCAAGTTATTAATCATATCATATCACCATCAAACATCATGTTTATCACTGTATCATGTTGAAACATGTCATACTCTCGTATAGTTCCCGCCTTCGAGAAGGTAGACTTTGTTGAGCAAGTTTCCGGAGAAGAGCTGTCGTCAGTGGGTTCTAGATCAGACGTCGGAGTTGTTGAGCCTGAACCAGTCGTCTCTCCTGAGCAAGGCAAGCCCTGGTGCATTTAAATCATTCCTTGAGTTTTACAAATCTTTATCACTGGTACTATGGTTTGTTGCATTAAGTAATTAGGAATTGAGTGATAACCTAATTATTGTATTATCATCCTTAATTATTGCAATATCACCCTTAGTACCTGTTTTATTGAAAATGCGTAGTTATGCTTCGCTATTGCTTATTAAATTAGTCTTTTAAAATGGGATGTTTTAAATAGCACTCTGGTAGCATAACTTGGTGGATACTGAAATATGAGAATGAACTTGAGATCAGGTGGGTGGTTTGGCCACTACTAACTTGCATTGGGAAAGAAGTCTTAATGTGTTTCCGCCTTATCAGTTAAGGACCGTCCGTTGTTGGCCCTCGTGTCAAGGAGTTTTTAATAGTACTAGCCATGTACCCATGTTGGATAAGTCTTACTCGGCTATTCCATCACGAGAATGTTTAACCTCACACTGGGAGTGGAGAGATGGTGAGAGTAGCGTGTACCCTCGGGGCTAGAATTGGGCCGGTGTCGAGGAGTACTATGCTCTTGGGTGGCGATGGACATGTTCTGGTTTTGGGCGACCCAAGTAAGAGTTGATATATGCAAGATTGGTTCTACATATGTCGTGTGGTTAGGAAGCCCCAGCTGGGTAAATTAAGCGGTTCGAATCATCGTTACTCCACGAGAAAGGAGTCTTAACCTTGCACCAACTTCGTAGTGAAAGAAATGGAATGTGTTGAAAGAATAAGAAAGAATTTCATGAGAATTACTTGGATCTAGATTAGAATCACTTAGAATTGGTTAATGAACCATCAATGATAAAAATAAAAGGTTGAAAGTAAGGACTTACGTTAGTAAGATTTTCCGCAAAAATCATTTTGATTCTTGAATACCCGTACCTTGGTCTCCTAAAACTAGCATGTCTTTGGAGTCTTTTTCTTAGTCGGGTAAGTCTTGTTGAGTACCCTCAGTACTTAGGGTTTGTTAAACCCTTGTTGCAGGTGCAGTTCATGAGCAAGCCTGCTTTGAGTCTTGCTACATGACTGTTGTCGTTGAAGAAAGTGACGACAAGTAGACTGTGTGGCCTCTGGGCAAGGCACCTGGTTTGAGTGTTGTAATAAAGTTACTACTGATACTTCACTACTACTGGTTTGTAATAATGCTACTTATGGTTTGAGGTTTGAAAACTGTGGTTTGTAAACTTAAGTTATGTAAGACTTCCGCTCTTTTACTCTGATGTTATATTGAATAAACTGTTGTAATATTGCAATACTCCTGTAATTGGATCTTGTTCGAAGGAAAGCAGGCCTTTTAGGTTATGAGGCACATAAGTATGGCTGTCAGAGGTCATAATGACAATGACAGGTACATGTGGGTCATCATAATTTAGGAGGTTCTGTGACAGCTGGTACTAGAGCATAATTACTGGAGTTATTGTAGTAATACTTTACAAAACTTCAAAATAATTGGGATTGAACAAATTTAAATTGATATTTTGGTCCAAATTGCTTTTGACTCATCCTAATATATTCACTGTAGTTTCTCTAGCTCATGTTTTAAAGCTTCGTAGTGAAGTATCATGTTATACTGTCCTATATTATGAAATGCAGTTGCATGTGTTACTTAAACTCTTATTTAGTTCGTAAGTACGTTGCATGCATCATGCTTAATTAACTTGCTTAAATTACCTTTCCTTTTAAAGTGGCTTGGGTTAAGTAAGATTCAATCCTATTGATGCTAACCTTCAGATCCCTCCCATATGTCCTCATCTTTCTAATTCTGTCTTGCTACAGGATGACCTATACTAAGACGACTCCTCGCAAGAGAGCTGGTCCACAAGGAGTGACTCATCATCAGACCCCAAGAGATGATGGAGCGAGTAGTAGTCACAATCCAAATCCAGATCCACAGGCAGAAGTCGCAAGGCTTACAACAGAAATAGAGCGACTGAAGTGCAATGCGTCCTATTGGAAGTAGTTTAAAACCGAGTCCTTGGAAAAAGAGATGAAAGCCAGGGCTCGTGTTCGAGACTTGGAGCTTTATGTGAAAAACCTAGAGCAGTGTAATGCAATCTTGCATGAGGAAGTTCATAGGCTGCATGACCTGATGAATCCTAATCATCAGCCTCAAGCTGTAGAAGATGATGTTGGTGTCGTGGTTGTTCCTGGTGGAGAGGAAGACCAGGAGGAGGATGATGAAGAGGAGGATCCTAAAGAAGTTGAACCCATGCTAGAAAGTGAGGAGGAGGCAAGTCATGTTACTGGTATGAGTGCCACAGAGAGTGAGGATGGAGTGATAGTGATCAGTGATGATGATGAGGAATGAAGTGCTAGAATAAAAGGTTATGTAATATATTAGTCTTTCCTGCTTTCTTAGAAACTTTAGAGGGTGTGGTTTGCTTTGTCTGTGGCAAGCTTGTAATAAAAATAATGTAATATAAGTAGTTGTGTGTACTGGTATTGTACTACCTACTCTTTAATTCAGTAAAGCGATGTAAATAAGTGTGGTTTATGTACAACAGATGGATGGTACTAGAACTTCTCAGGCTGGAGATAATGCTCCTAATCCCCCACCAATTCCACCTACCTTGGCAGAGGCCATTGCAGCATTGGTCAACGCTACTACTCTGTTGGCCCAGAATCAGAATACAAATCAGGGTCATCGGGGTTGAAACAACAAAGGAGAGACCATCTATGTGGATTTCACTGATACTCGTTCATAGGTGTTCTCAAAGGCTGATGAGCCATTAGAGGCAGATGACTGGCTCTAAACTATGGAGGAAAAGTTTGATCTTCTCCAATGCACGAACTATCAGAAACCTGTGTTTGCAGCACAACAGCTCAGGAGTGTTGCAGGGGCGTGGTGGGCAAATCTGGTCGCCGCACAACCTGCTAGCCATTGCATTAGTTGGCAAGAATTTCATTATGCTTTCAGAGCACACTACATACCAGATGGTGTCATGGCAATGAAGTTAGATGAATTTCTCACTTTAAAGCGGAGAGATCAGACGATTCTACAATATGTTGGCAAATTTAATCATTTGTCACAATATGCAACAGAATATGTGAATACTGATGCAAAGAAGAAAAGTTGTTTCATGAGGGGCTTAAATACGAAGATCCAGACAATGATGACCACATGTTATAATGCTACATATCATGAAGTAGTCAATGTTGCTATTGCTTTAGAAGAAAAGTTCCGTATTCATAAAGAGTCGAAGAAAAAGAAACAGGTGTCTTCTGGTTTATCTGGTAGCAATAAGAAGCGCCAAAAGTTTATCTACCATCCCCAGAACCATTTTCGCCCTCCATACCATCCACCCCAGTATCAAGCCCGCAGCAAATGTTTGTCCGTCCTACCATGACCCAGCAATATCCACAACAGCCGAATGCCCCTAGCGTTCGAAATCAGAACCCACCAACCCATAACTTTCCCTGCTGTAACTATGGAAAGCTAGGCCACTTCTCAAAGGACTATCCTGTAACACCCTTGGTGTTACGATCTTACTTAGCACCCGATTAGGATCAAAAGAAATTAAGTAAACAAGTTCTCGGGTTTAAAAATTTTACTTCACATAAATGATAAACAGATAATGTCACTTAATTGGTTCTACGTGAGGTCATGCTAATAAGATTTAAGTTGTTGGAATTAATGAACATAAAAACAATTTTTATAAATAAAAATAGGGTGACGTGCGTGTAGCGCTTGAGCAAAAATTGACGAGCAAGTTATGTAGATGGAAAATACAACTTTTGTTTTGAAAAACAAATATTGTTAAATAGTATGTTGCGAGCTCAAAAATCGAATTCAGAATTCATTCTGACCTTGACTCGGGACCTCGTCCAGGTTGGAACCGGCGTTAGACATAGCCGTTTTGGGCATTTGATTTCTAACCAAAATGTTTAAGCACTGACTTCTTGATTTTACGCGATTAGTTGCATCAAGGTGAGCGCTGGAGTAGGGTGTGGATCATAGTGGCATTGGGTGTCGAATTTCTCTCTTAAAAATTTCTCAAACTTTGTCAGAACGCAATAAAAACCACGTTCGGCGCTCTGATCGTGAACTGGTGGTCAACAAGATAGTCTCGTCTTGGCGTTTGCATAACTCCCTCTCTAGTTTGTCTTTGTCTGAGGTTGTTGCTCCGTTTGGTAGCCGTATATACCCTCTTGAGCTCTGTTGAGTGGGTTTAGTCCTGGCCAGGATAGATTAGGCCTTGGGCATGCTTTAAAAAGCGTGCTTGTCACCTTTTGGTCGCTTCACCCTCGTAGGTGTGGTCACCATGTGTGCGTGGCCGATGTTTGGGCACGGTTCTTGGCCGATCGCGGCCTCTCCCTGCGGGCCAGCACGTGGGCCGCTGCCGCGTGCCAAGCCGATGCCGTGGTGCATTTCTCGCCTCGTCTTGCTCGTTGCTGGACAAGCCACACCGAGCCATCGTGGTGCGCTTAGTAAAAAATCGAGGCAGCGGCTGGCTTCGTTCGGCCGTCGTGGCGCGCATCTCGTCACTCGTTTTGGCTACGGTGTGGAACTCCTCTGCATGCCCGTTTACTTGTCGTGGCGAGGCTAAGGACCCCGGCCACAGTTGGGACGGGGATCTCCCTCTGCCTTGGTGTTTCTGGATAGCCAGCACCGACACGACTGTGCCTCGTAGGTCCTTGCGTGCTGCCCTGCACCGCTTGCTCCACTTGCCGCCAGCAGTGGCACTACTTGGAATTGACCACTTCGACTCGAGAGCACGCACAACACGCCAAGCCCTCCCCTGTATCTCGTCCGCGAGCATACTCAAGTCGCCCGATTGATGGAACTGCTTTGTTTTATCCATGCAGCTCGCTCGTGTAACCTCCCTTCGTCCGTGCTATGCGCTGAGCTACTAGGCATCTCCCCTCTCACCATCAGCTCGCCCTCGTAGCAATTTTTCTCACCTTCGAGAGCTGTCGGGGTAGCGAGCCAGATGCTCCTTTCACAGCGAATCCTGACGTGGTTCTGCGGTGGTCAATTTTTAGTATACCGTCGATGTCGGTCGTCCGTCTGCCAGAGCAGAGTGGGATAGGGGTAAGCCCCTTTCATTTTAGTTCAATTAACCAGCTAGTTTGGCTCGCCTTGATTTCCTCCGGTTGGTGCTCGCCTCATGTTGGCTGGAATCCTCACCTGTGATCGGCTGGCGCGACCGTGCCATGCTTGGTGCACTGCCCCCCTTCACCACGCACATGGATAGGCTCGTCTGAGCTGCCTCTAGCTGAACCACCCCCTCGGTCGTATGCATGGTAAGCCTCTATTGCTCTGCTGCCCTTCCAGTTTGGCGATAGGTGCGCTAGCTCATCGGAATGGATGCGCCATTCGTGGCAGTTAGCCATCAGCGTGAGCAGAGCAATAGGAGCCACCGTGTAGTCTCCAATCACTGCTTAGGGTTCCGCTTGAGTTCCTAGATGCTCGTCGGCCCGCTCGGTGCACCGATTCAGCCCCTGGGTGGCCGGCGTGGCCGTGTAGCGCCGGCCGGAGCCGTGCCGCCGTGGGCGGAGGTGTCGGGGACCGGGTCTTGGCGAAGATGAGGATTTTTAGGGTGTTTATCGTGAAACGCTGCTCCTTTATAATAGTGCTCTCGGGCGTTGCATAGTAACCTGCTAGTTTAGGGGTTCCTTTGCAAAAGCATGAGCGAGCACGGGTTCCCTGCCTTGGGCCAGCTCCCTGGGCTGCTGTTAGGCTGGCCTGGTGGGTGCAGTCGTTCCACGTGGGCCGCTTAGGTTGCTGGGCCGCTTCGTTGGCCCCGGCCTTTTCTTTTTCTAAAGTGTTTTCTCAAATTAGTTTCTAGGGTAAATTTGTAAATTAAAAATAGAATTGTGTAGAAGTCCAAAAATGGTGAAACCAATTTTGTTAGGCTCCAAAAATCAGGATCTATCTGTTCATATGTTTTGACCATAGAGTTGCATAATATTTTTAGGAGTTCGCTAATTAATTCAAAATGCTTAATATGGTTAAAATATAAACTTGTGGAACATTTTGTGGGGAAATGGGAATAGTGTTGGCCCTGAAAATTGTATAGTAAATCCCCAATATTAGTAGCTGCTCACTGTAACTCTTGTGGCTCCATAGTAACTAATGTGTTAGGGTAGCTAATGAACCTGAATTAGAATATATGCGTTTCATCGATAAAATGATAAACCGACATCTCGGTCTGTATGACAAAGCAATGGTTGGAAAATAATGTCTCATTCGACGACGTGGGAACATGGCCTAGAGTGTAGAATTAGCTCGTTAGCTTGCGAAGCGTAACATGTCTCCTAGTTGCATTTATCATTGTCTATTTACATTTATGCGTTGCATTCCACGAATGTCATAATAGGAGCGATGGTGGATCGTGGAGTCACTTGGAGGTAGCAGAAAAGATGGTGCCTTGATGATCGTGTCATCGTGACGAAATGCTAACTTGGTTAAATCATACCCAGGCATGCCCCGGTGCATAACCCCTATTATTCTGCACTTTAAATTATGCATGTGCATTAAGTTATATATATATATATATATATCTTATCCTATGAGTCTTACTAGCATGATAGGGTCATGCAACATGCTATGCTATAGGATTCCGGTAGAAGCCGAGTGATTGTTTGTCGCTCACGAGAGATAGGAATTATAATATTATTACTATTATCATGTCACTATCACATGGAATATAAATGTATATGGATAATTGGAGACCGGGCGGAATGGGTTGGATGGACTTGGACCTGGTTGGGCAACAGAGCGGGCTCTGGTTGCATTTGCTTCGCCTGTGTCAATTAAGGACCGTTCGTTGCATGGACCCTAGTCAAGTCACAGATTTATTGTCCCGAGCATATACTTACTTATGGGAGTGGGAAGACTTGTTTCTCTCTTGTCATGGGTTCTGGCTCTTTTCGGACCGGCTTTTTAGGGTGGTTATATATATTGGGATGAGGAGGTCTAAGCACCATACTGAGGTCGGCCCTGTAGTGTTAGGGGTTTGGAGTCCGAGCTTGGATGGGGACCTGGACCCCTTGTCAGGAGTGGAATGTGTTGGTCTTGCTTGTGCCAGGGTACAAACAAGACGTGTGTTTTCGGGGCACCCAGCTAGGCATATTGATTCGTGAATCGCCATTTCTGCGTGATGGTACGGCTTAACTACGCTCTGGCATCGTAGTAAGAACTGTCATTTGAAAGATGAAGAAATGGTTCTATTTGCCCAACCCTGCTTGATTATAGACTAGGTGCTTACATAGAAGGTTGGATAAGAAAAAAAAATGCGGGTATTAAAAGTAAGGAATTAAGGACACACTCTTAGTGCTGCTTCTCGCAAACAAGAAACCCACAAGCCAAAAAGGCTTGCATAATCCTTAGAGTCTTTTTACTTCCTCCTCATGGGTAAGTCTTGCGGAGTACAATTGAGTACTCAGGGTTTGTTCTACCCTGTTGCAGGTGACAGGTGCTGATAAACTGACACTTGTGTGTGGAAACCTCCTGGTGGGCTCAGCGAGGATTTCCTTTTCGATGCGGAGTAGAGTTTATTTATTAAAACTCTTACTAAAAGTTTTACAAAGAAAATACTATTAATCTGTAATCATCACAGGAAATTAAACGTTCTTCGCGTTAATGTTTAACTTGTCATTTAAATGGTTTCATTTCCGCTGAACTCTGATAATATTTTTTGTTCGCTGTTATAACTACATAATGAATTACTCAGCTATTGTACTAAAAGTGATGTAAGAAATGGTAAGGATGTTGTAAGCTTTACTCTCTCATTTTTGATCCTGATGTAAAAATGTGGATCTTCGAGTTCTCCCTCGCGGTGTGCTCGACGGAATCGCGTAGTTTAGCGTTCTCCCTTCGGTACTTAGGGTCTAATGGAAGACGAGTACTCTTGGGAGGGCATTAGATTAGGCGATTCTGCCACAGGTGGTATCAGAGCATAAATGGGACAATAAAGCTTCGAAATCCTTCCTAAATTAAAATTTGACAACCAATTTTTTTTTTAAAAAAAGTTATGGCGTTTGCATGCGAAGTTATATAAGTATGCCCTATTACTATGGTTATGTATCCAGGATAGATGGCACTCTGCTGACTTAGTTAGGCTTAACCAGGTTTTCTGCAGGTACCCTAACCCTGTGCCTAGTTCGCTAGCGTCGACTAGCTACAGGGAGAGCGCGATGTGCCAAAAATCTTAGAGCGATTGCCCTATATGTTGGTAACAGCGTGAGAACGGATAGGACGTGTATTCATGCATACGCTGTTGTACAATAGTTGTTGAGGTCGACCAGTCTTTGTCCGTGTAGTCACGATGGTACTGTAGTCTCGTGTGTCGCGCACGCCTGTTGGTTCATGCATGTCTGACCCATACATTGTCGTACCCCTTCTGCGCTCTTATCGAACCTCTGCCTTACAGTCGTACTAACCCTTTATGACCTCGGTCACCGCTCGTTGTGCGCGTGTGGAGATCTTGTTGTTCACTTTTACTGGCCCTGTGCATGGCTCTAGGATGGACTGTGACAGGACCACTGGCCACTCTACCTTATTTGAGGGCAGGCCTAGTCGTTTGGAACCATCATTCGGTGCATCCCAACTCACTTAGCCCCTCTCCCTTGAGCCAACTTCTCTTCAAGCCTTCCTTGTAACCACCACCCCCCAAGGATGGCAGGAGTTTGGGTTAGCAGCTACTGCCTGAATACCGAGGGTTTTCCCAACATCCTGTATGCCACCCTGCAAAGACTCGGCATTTGGGAGCGTCCCAAGTATGAGGGTTGTGAGTACATGAAACATGGCACCGAACCATGCAAGGTCACCATCTACATTGGTAAGAGTGAGGAGTTTCCTAACATCACTGAAGCCTGGAATGTGACTACAACCGGGTTTTGCTTTGGTGACACCTACCAAGTTGCGGCCCGCAAAGCCTTGCGACATCTCTGCCAGATCTTTGAAGGGCCCATTGCTCGTACCCCCATGCGGTTCTTTCCCCCTTGGGACAAGAATCGGTCCGTATCCAAGGCAGTACAACCCTAATTACCCAAGATCCCCCGCATTGCAATAGCAGCAGAATCAGAATAAGAGCAATAATCTGAATGCCCAGAAGGGTAAGGGCGAGAAGAAGAAGATGGGACGTGTGTTCTACACCCAAGCAAGTGTAATTCCAGAGGGAGAACCTATTACGATGGGTATGTTCCCTGTTCCTAATCATCCAGCAGTACTATTATTTGATTCTGTTGCATCGCATACATTCATAAATCGCACCTTTGTTACAAAGCATGACATTCCAATTATGGGAACCTAAGAGAATTTCTTTATCCAGTCGCCCGGGGGACAACTATGTACTAAGGAAATGGTGCGTGAGATACCTATAGAGTTGGGTGGGCATAAATTTCCTACCTCAATGATAATATTACAGAATCAGGATATAGATGTAATCCTAGATATGAATTGGATGTACCAGCGAGGAGTTGTTATAGATGCACCGCACAGGACTATAAGGTTGAACTTGCCTGATAGTAAATCTCATCTTCTTATCCAACTTCTTATTCCTAAGAGAACAGTTGAAAGGATATGTGCAACCTTAGTGAAAGAAATCTATGATATTCCGATAGTCTGTGAATTTCCATATGCGTTTCTAGATGATCTACCTGGTTTGCCACCGGACAGAGAAGTGGAATTTGTAATTGAGCTAAAACCTGGTACTGCCCCAATATCCAGAAGAGCTTACAGAATGCCACCCAATGAATTGGCTGAACTCAAGGCTCAACTGCAAGAGTTGCTTGATAAAGGTTTCATCAGACCCAGTTCATCACCATGGGGATGTCTGGCTCTTTTTGTTAAGAAGGACCAGACTCTGAGGATGTGTGTGGACTACCGCCCATTGAATGAAGTAACCATTAAAAATAAGTACCCTTTGCCTCACATTGATATACTTTTTGATCAACTGGCAGGAGCAAAAGTGTTCTCAATGATCGATCTTCAATTTGGGTACCATCAAATCAAGATTCGACTGGAAGATATCCCAAAGACTGCATTTACTACCCGGTATGGTTTGTATGAGTATTTGGTTATGTCCTTTGGTCTCACCAATGCACCGACACATTTTATGTATTTGATGAACTCAGTCTTTATGCCGGAGCTTGACAAGTTTGTAGTAGTCTTTATTGATGATATTTTGGTATACTCCAAAAGTGAAGAAGAACATGCTGAGCACCTTAGAATTGTTCTTACTCGTCTAAGAGATCATCAACTGTATGTCAAGTTTAGTAAATGTGAGTTTTGGCTAAAGGAAGTACAATTCCTGGGACATGTGTTGTCAGCCGAAGGTATAGCTGTTGACCCTGACAAGGTGAAAGATATTCTGAATTGGAAACCACCAACTTCAGTTCATGAAATCCGAAGTTTTCTAGGAATGGCAGGTTACTACCGTTGATTCATACCAGACTTCTCCAAAGTAGCCAAGCCAATCACATAATTGTTGAAAACTCAAACTAAGTTTGTCTGGTCTTCAGAATGTGAGAGGGCTTTCAGAGTTCTAAAGAAATCACTGACAACTGCTTTAGTTTTAGCACAACCTAATATAGAAAAGCCATTTGATGTTTATTGCGATGCCTCAGGTATTGGCCTTGGTTGTGTGTTGAGGCAAGAAGGCAAAGTCATTGCTTATTGTAACAGAACCGACCAATTATACGGAATTAAGTAAGAAAATCACCCGCCAACGCAGGCAATTTATCAAACTTAAGCCCGTATAACCCGGTAGTTCATGAAATCACGATGGATTTCAAATCAACTCACATACCAGCCAAGATCGTAATAAGTTTAGCGGTCACCATCACATATTACGTAAAAGTTCACATCATAGATACATCAGAGTTTAAACATAGTTATTACAAACTGAGTTCAAATAAAAGTAGCGAAAGCCATTTGATTAAATCCACACACACACTCACATAGAGTTCGAGATAAAGTGCCAGCTGATGATCATCTTCCAACCAAAGCATTAGTTAAGACATAAGAAATTACCATTGCCCATGGTCCTAAGCATCACCCATCGTAGGATAGAGGCAGTTGATACAGTAGCCGTAATACATCTACCCATCTGCAATAAGTGGGAACAAACCCTGAGTATGAGAAGGTACTCAGCTAGACTTACCCGACATAATCGAAAATAAAGTGACACCAAGGATTATGAAAGGCTTTATGGTGGGGGTAGCTGACTCATTTGCAAAAAAGGCAATTTTAGTATTACAAGAACCTTTCCAAAAGCATTATTGTCAAGTTAATTATTATTAACCTATCGACTACATTTGCACCTATACTAGAGCAAGCATGTGATTAAGCAAATAGTGATAACCAATGATCATTAATACTTCCATAATGTCATATCCATTATAACTATCCAAGTGTTCCATCAACATTACAACAATAAAGTAACTCAAGTCAAGTGTTCACTATTTAGTGAACGATGGTGATTCGAATCGATTATTAACCAGCTGGTAATTTATTCCTCACACAAACCTCACTCGCCCGCTAAAGTGAGATATTGGTCACCGAGTCAACTATTCAGGTAAAGTCTCATGTTCGCCAGGAACCACATGTAACATCCCGACCCAAGGCTTAACAGGATTAATAGGATACTCATACCAACAAGTTGCAACTTCTTTTCCGGAAGCCCATCTCGAAAGAACTCCAAAGTTAAGCGTGCTTGGCCTGGAGCGATGGGTGACCGACCAGGAAGTTCTTTCCGGGTGCGCACGAGTGAGGACAAAGTGCGTAGAAAAGACTTGTGCTGGTCTGTGAGGGCAGTCTATGTCCTAGAAAGCGGCCAGATGTAAGCGGGCTCGGCCTCGGAGAGGCAGGACGTTACAGAATGGTATCAGAGCCGACTCTCGCGGTTTCACGGGCGCGTGTGTCGCAGTTGCGCAGGCATGGTGCGCATGGCTGGTGTGGATCCGTCGTGGTCACACAGCATGGCACATGCGCTGGCTCTGGACATACGGACGTGGCCAAGAGAGGACGCTCCTGGCTTGGGATTGATCGACGAGGACGTCGATCTCTTAAGGGGGTGAGGATGTAACATCCCGACCCAAGGCTTAACAGGATTAATAGGATACTCATACCAACAAGTTGCAACTTCTTTTCCGGAAGCCCATCTCGAAAGAACTCCAAAGTTAAGCGTGCTTGGCCTGGAGCGATGGGTGACCGACCGGGAAGTTCTTTCCGGGTGCGCACGAGTGAGGACAAAGTGCGTAGAAAAGACTTGTGCTGGTCTGTGAGGGCAGTCTATGTCCTAGAAAGCGACCAGATGTAAGCGGGCTCGGCCTCGGAGAGGTAGGACGTTACACCACATGTACCCGGGGATCGCCCGACTGCCTTTTAGTCTTATCATCGCGCCCCCGTGTCCCACCACACCTACTCTGGTATAGTGCGTTGCAGGCAATACACTCGGCCCGAATAATCTCCTAGTTTCGCGGTCGAAAGGTACGTTATTCGGCCAGCTAAATGTAAGGCATGCGTTCAACATGACTTGAGACCCAATAATGGTCGGTCCTTAATCGACACAGATGGAAATCACTACAGTCTGAAACCCTGTAAGTCTTCGTCCGGTCTCAACTTCATATTAACACTTAGTTATACCATTACGACATAGTAATACGAGCAGATCCAGGTAACCACCTATAACTTGCTGGTTACAGGAAATCACCCGACTTCTACCGGAATAAGCCAGCTAAGCATTGACTTGACTACAGATACCAGGATAATAAGGATATTGTAGAACAAAGGTAAATAAGGTATAATGCAGCAACGGTTGCAAACAACTCCTAAACGTAATGCATCAATTGAAGTAAAGCATTATTAAAATATTTGCAAACCAGGAGAGAAATGCTCCGGGGCTTGCCTCTCTCGAAAGAGCTCGGACGGTGATCGGGGCACTTCGGAAGTTCTTCAACATCCTCTTCATCTGCTTCGGTCACCTCTTGAGGTTGCACCTCGAGCTGCTCCTCGGGCTCCTCGGGTACGATGACCGGGCTCTCGGTTTGCGATCCTGTATGATGCAGATGCGTAAGTGCTTATGAAAATATTGCATCAGATGAAATGAGCACAATGAATATGTTTGCATGCGAGGTAGATGAGCATAATTTGCTTTAATGAGTGGAGTATCATACAAATCTCATACAAGGTAGTCCACATCATCCAAGAACATGTACTACTAGTGCATGTCATCTACTACATTCTCTTAGACCACTAACATGCTTAGTCCACCCGTCTCATGGATGCTTCAAAGATACATCAAAGCTTTACTAAGTTCTTAATCATGCAATAAAGAATTATTTGATTAAACTCTAATTGATGCTAGGTTTGAATAGCAACATCTATTTCTACAGCATAGAAAAATCTTAGAAAATTACCATAGCTCAGTACTACCCTAAGTAGACTACCACCAAAATCTCATAGCATTTGGATAAGTGGAATAGTCTACGAAAAAATAACAAGCTAGGGCCTAAATATGAGCATGAAAATACTTTGTATTATGAAAAGTATCAAACAACAAATTTAGTATTTTTCCTATGTTCTACATAGTAAATAATCACTATATAAAAATTATCATATGCATGTTTTATATAATTTTTGCTTTTTATCAAAAATAACAAAAACAATCAATTAAAAGCACTTGAACTATACATCATAATTTTTCTACAGAACATGCATGGCACATATTTTTCCTAAAAAACACATTACACAAGAAGATTAACAAAATTGGAACCATATTTTCTGAGCTTTCTATGATTTATTATGCATTTATCAAGAAAACAGCAATTTCAATGATTAAATAAAAACTCTACAGAAAAGTGTCACAAATTCAACATATAGTATTTTTACATCATAGATCTGGTCCTAAGAAGTCTACCAAAATTTGTTTCACAATTTTTGGATCCAAAATGAGCAAGTTATGAATTTCTAAAGCATTTACATAAATTCTGAAAAATCATTTTCCAAATCTTTTTCTAAAAATCAGCCGCAGAAAATGCAGAGTGCACCCGGTGCAATGCACCCAGATCCACACAGAGGAGCTGATAGGCGGGTCCTTGGGTCAGCGGGACCCCACATGTCAGTGAAGTAGGGACAGCAGGCGGTGCTGACTGGCCAGTCCTCGCCGTCGGTGAGTCCTCCGGCGAGAGGGTGACCACGGTCGTGACCTACAACTCGTGGCGAGTCCAAAGGTGTAGCTGGCGTGGCCTAGTGTGCTCAGGAAGGAGCTCGCCGTCGCACATGGCGGAGCGGCCAGCGGCCGAGCACCTCTGGCCATGAAACGGCACGGGGAGAGGCGCAAGAGCACCGGGGAAGCGAGGTGAACGGAATGCGCGCACGAAGGAAGGAAAAGGGGGAGCGGAAGGGTGGTGCCCACGGAGCAAGGTTCTCTGGTGAGCTCGGCCGGGACTTCGGCGAGCAATTTCCGCGGAGGGAAAGCTTACCAAGGGCAGCGGAGGCGAGCGCGGGCTGCGCAAGAAGGAGGCGGTGCATGGAGTAAGACGGAGAGGCTTGCGGTGAGCTGGGGTGGCCGGAACGGGTGTCTCCGGTGAGCAGCTACGCGACAGTGGCAGAGGGAAAGCGCTCGGCTGCGCTGCGGCTGTGGAGAAGCGAAAGGAGAGAGTGAGGAGTGAGCTGAGACACGGACGTGGTGCGGGAGGAGTAGACGAGCGTGTGGGGCGTGGGGGCCACTAGACGCCACCCGGCCGGCGTCACCGACATGCGCTCGCCACGCGGCGCGGTGAGCCTGACGCAGTCGGGTGCGTCCGCGCGCGTGGGAGGAAGACGGCGCGGCGCACGGGCCTGGGCCGCGGAGGGCGAGCTAGGCCGAAGCAGAGGCACGGACGCGGGGAGAAAGAGCTAGGCCGGCTTTGGCTAGCAGGCCGAAAGGGATGCGGCGGCCCATTAGGTGAGAAATTGATTTTTCCAATTTTCATTTTCAAACAAATTTCAAATAACAGTTTTCAAATCCCATTTTGAGCAAGAAAATGACCTTTTCTAAAAATGGCCCAAAAATTAAAGTTTCTTAGAATTTAATTCTCTACAACTTTTATTAAGGGACCAACTCAAAATTCCCAACAGATTTTGAATTAGAAAGTAAAAGCTAAATAGGGAGGATTTTTGACTAATTTCACTAATATTTTTAAAAGCAAATTTTGTCAAAAGTTTGAATACAACCTTTGCTCCAAAAATTGTGCTAACTAATTCTAGATGATTTACAATTATAGTCACACATGTTTTATTATCCTAGCAAGTATAATTAAGGCAAAACAATTCTAAACAAGTGTATGCAACATTCATGTTTCACGAGCATGTTTCATATGTTTCAAAGTGTTGTTTCAGTTATTACTTAACGTGATTAGGCAGGTATGATCATGATGCTTGATGGTGCATAATATGCATGATTTGCAGTGCATAAATGCTTGCATAACACCGGGGTGTTACAACCCTACCCCTTATAAAAATCTTGTCTTGAGATTTGGGTTATGAACCATTTATTATAAAAATCTTCATAAGCTTTTTTAGATATTCTCCCATTTCTCAAGTTGCATCTCCTTCATCATGATAACTCCACTATATCTTGTATGTTTTCACCACACTATTCTTAGTAGCACGTTCTTTAGTGTCTAAAACACGGACCGGTTGCTCACGATACACCAAATCCGATTTGAGTTTAATGCCTCGAGGTTCGATCCTTTCCTCCGAAACACGCAAACAGTTCTTGAGTTGTGATACATGGAAAACTAGGAAGACAGTACTCCATGTCTTAGGTAACACTAACTTATAAGCTACTGGACCTCTTCTTTCCAAGATCTTGTATGGTCCCACAAATCTGGCGGCAAGCTTTCTTCGAACTCCGAACCGTTTCTTCTTCATCGGCGTGACCTTCAGATAAATATAGTCACCAACTTCAAACACAAGTGGTCTCCTTCTTCTATCTGCATAACTTTTCTAATGTGATTGGGCTGCCTTCATATTTTGTTGAATAATATGAACTTTCTTCTCAGCCTCTTCTACAAAGTCAATACATAATACCTTCTTTCTCCTGGCTCAACCCAATTCAGGGGTATCCTACATTTTCTGCCATACAAAGCTTCGAATGGGGCCATCTTGATACTTTCTTGATAACTGTTATTGTAAGCAAACTTAGCCAAGGGTAACCATGACTCCCATGAACCCCTGGAAGACAACACATAGGCTCTTAACATATCCTCTAGAATGGCATTAACTCTCTCAGTCTAACCATATGTCTGAGGATGATAAGCAGTACTACGGATTAAACTAGTTCCCAATCCCTTATGCAAATGTTCCCAAAAGTGAGCAGTGAACTGTGACCCTCTATCAGACACTATAGTCTTCGGTATACCATGCAATCTCACAATTTCTACAATGTACTTCTCGGCATATTGAGGTGGTCGATAATCTGTCTTGACAGGTAAGAAATGAGCGGTCTTTGTAAGACGGTCCATAATTACCCAAATTGAATCATGCCCTTTTTGAGTAGTGGGTAAACCTGAGATAAAATCTATGCTTATATCATCCCACTTCCAACTAGGTACGGATAAGGGCTGCAACAAACCGGCACGTTTTATATGAATAGCTTTCACCCTACAACATGTGTCACATCTAGCCACATAAGCTGCAATTTCTTTCTTCATCTTTGTCCACCAATAACGAGGCCTCAGTTCTTGATACATCTTACTACTTCCGGGATGGATAGATAGCTTAGAAAGGCGAGCTTCATCCATGAGTTTATTCTTAAGCTCTCGATCCTTGGGAACCACAAGATGGTCGTCGAACCACAATATGCCATGTTCATCCACTTTAAAGTGCTTAGACGGCTCTTCTTTTATTTTCTCTTTGATGTGGAATATTCCCTTGTCTGTTTTTTGACCATCTATTATATTACTCTCCAAAGAGCAACTAATCTGAATACTATGTAGCATAGCGGGATGCATCAAATTGAATCTATCTTCAAGTGATGGTTGCATATTCAAGCAATGCGACTTTCTACTCAAAGCATCTGCCACTACATTGGCCTTTCCGGGATGATACTGTACATTCAAATTGTAATCTTTGATCAATTCTAACCATCTAAGTTGTCTCATGTTTAGCTCTGGTTGGGTAAAGATGTACTTGAGACTCTTGTAATCAGTGAAAATATTGCACACATTACCAAGTAGATAATGTCTCCAAATTTTTAGTGCATGCACCACTGTAGCAAGTTCAAGATCATGTGTCGGATAGTTGACCTCGTGCTTCTTCAATTGACGTGAGGCATAAGCAATGACTCTTCCTTCTTGCATAAGAACACAACCCAATCCAGTTTTTGATGCGTCACAAAACACATCAAAAGGTTTCTCAATGTCCGGTTGTGCTAGAACCGGAGTCATGGTTAACAGTTTCCGCAAAGTGTCGAAAGCTGCTTCACACTCCTCTGTCCACACAAACTTGTGATCTTTCTGTAGCAAACTTGTCATTGGCTTGGCAATCTTTGAGAATTATGGTATAAATCGATGATAGTAACTAGCTAATCCTAAGAAACTTCTAACCTCAAGAACTGTGGTCGGTGCCATCTAATCCATACCTCTTGCACCTTACTCGGATCAACTGAAACTCCATTTTCCGACAGATTGTGACCAAGGAACGGAACCTTCTTCAACCAAAATTCACACTTGCTAAACTTAGCATACAGCTTATGATCTTGAAGTCAGGTCAAGACAATTCTCAGATGCTCTTCATGATCCTTCTTGTTTCCTGAGTACATCAAAATGTCATCAATGAATACAACCACAAACTTATCCAATTCTGGCATAAAAACTGTATTCATCAAAAACATAAAGTATGCAGGAACATTTGTCAAGCCAAAGGACATGACAAGATACTCGTACAACCCGTATCTGGTGGAAAATGTGGTCTTCGGTATATTTTGGGGCCTAATCTTGATCTGATGATAACCGGATCTCAAATCTATCTTGGAGAACACCTTAGCCTTAGCTAATTGGTCAAACAGAACATCAATATGAGGCAAGGGATACTTATTCTTGATGGTTACAACATTAAGTGGCCTATAATCCACACACATTCTAAACGTGCCCTCTTTCTTCTTCTTCACAAACAAGGTAGGACATCCCCTTTTAGACTTACTTGGTCGGATAAACCCCTTTTTTGATAACTCTTCCAATTGCTTCTTTAGCTCAACTAATTCATCTAGAGGCATCCAATAGGGTCTCCTCAAAATCGGAGTTGTTCCGGGGATCAACTCAATTCCAAACTCAATATCCCGATCTGACAGAAAACCCGGTAACTCATCTGGAAACACATCCGGAAACTCACACACTACCAAAATCTAATGAATAGGAATAACTTCCATAGCACAGGTCACACTTATAAGGTTCATTCTATGAGGCAATGGTACTTGGAAAGTACCCTCACCCTAGGGATCCTTAAGGGTAAGCACTCGACTCCTTGTATCTATAACTGCTCCCCAATCCTTCATCTAATTTATTCCTATAATGACATCCAAAAGTAGTCCAGACATAACTATCAAGTTCACTCGAAAATTTCTGCTACCTAATTCAAGGGTTGCCCCTCAAACCATCTAATTGGTCAAAATATCAGCCTCTGCTAAACTTATATAGTAACCATACCCTAATTCTGTACACAGTTGTTCAAATTTCCGTACAAATGCTTGACTCATAAAAGAATGCGATGATCCAGAATCAAATAGAACAACTGCAGGGTGTTGATTAATAGGAAACTTACTAGCGGTTATGGCTCTCCTTCAGGAATCTCATCCATAGTTGTACTATGCACTCTAGCAGTATAGGTCTGTTCCTTCTTCTTGGGCGGATAAGGACAGAACCTTGAGAAGTGGCCTAGTCGATCACAATTGTAGCAGGGTCCTCTTATTGTACCCGTAGATCCCACTGTTCCCTTAGAACTGCTTTGTCCTGCAGTCATGGCTGCCTTGTTAGACTGTACTGCCATCTTGTAAGGCTTCTATGGTCCTCTAAAATTCTGACCTCTCTACTGTGGTGGTCTGAATCTAGCACCAGGTGCCGATGGATGATAGGGAGGACGACCTCCCGCAGGTGCTCTTGCTTGGGACGGACCACCCTCTAGTGCTCACTTACGGGTCTTGGCTATGGTACTAGCGTTGTTGTTCTTCTCCTACTTTAGACAATCAATGATGAAGTCGTTAAATCTAACGCGGTTGTTGGTACCCACATGCTTCATCATCTTTGGATTGAGCCCTCTCTTGAAACTGGCAATTCTTTTTGTATCGGTGTCCACCATGTTGGGGGCAAAATGACACAAGTTGTTGAAGGCATGCAAATATTGCGTCACAGTTTTGGTGCCCTGGTTTAATGCCAAGAATTCTCCCAACTTCATCTCGGTCAGCCTGGGTGGAATATAAACTCCATGGAAGGCCTCAGTGAACTCTCTCCACAAAATCTGAGCATTCAGAGGGAAGGTGGTGCAATGATGCTTCCACCACATTCCTGTTGGCCCTTGCAACTAGTGTGCAGTATACTTGGTCTTCAATTCCTCAGTCAGCCTCAACACATGAAATTTGTCTTCCATGGTGTTGATCCATTCTTCAGCATCAAGTGGTTCGGTGGCCTCCTTGAATATTGGTGGTCTAGTGTCCATAAAATCCTTGAAGCTGTTATACTGATTCACTCCACTGCCACCACCCTGATTGTTTTCGTGCTAAACATTGTGGGCAACGGTACGCAGAAAATCCTCCATGTTCTTCTGAGATTGCTCCGTGTTGTGCTGACTCCTGAGCAATTGTGCAAAGAACATCTCTGGAGTGAGCAGGGGAGGAGGCAGCAAATGTGGTTCACGGTGAGGCCCGTTGTGGTTGACATTGTTTCCACCGCTGCCACCTGCCCCAGCACATTGCCACCTGTCTCAGCAGCCTCATAAGTGGTACGACGAGTGTTTGTCATCTACATATTTCAGCAACAAGTAATGATTGGGTGAAGCTATAGTAATTGTGAGTGAATGAAAAATTATGTCGTACTAAATTCACTGGAGAGAATAAATTCATACAATAAAACAGAGGCACAATAACTGCATCCCAATTTAAACACATCACTAATTAATTTACTTCAAATACAAACATTGCATCCATGCAACCAAATTGCTAGTACACATACACTGGACTTTTATGCGTTTGGGTATCGCATCACTAACCATGTTCTGAACACATGCCATGTCTCATAAGATCAAAACAAGTTATATTAAGTTACATGCCAACAAAAGAAAGGTCATCATGATAGGACCTAAACTCTAGCGCAAGGCAACTAGTCTACTCCTTAAAGCCATCGTCAGGGTCAGAGACGTCACCATCGCCCCCAGGCGAAGCCACAGGCTCGTCCTCATCGTCGTTGTCGATGTCCATGCCAGCGGCGGCTGGAGGAGCATACGGGTCAACCCCATTGTAGAACACGTGAAACTCCTCATGCAGGTTGACATTGTACTCCTCTAGTTCATCGACTCTCTACAACAGGAGGTCCCTCGTTCTAGGCTTCATTCCTCTCCTGAACCAGCTGTCCAATCATGCGGTCTGCATTGTTATTGGCCTGAGTCAACGTATGCACCCGCTGCAGTGCATCATCACCTCTCTCTATAGCCTGGTCCTGTTGTAAGCTCATATCAGCCAGCTGCTCCTACAAACTAGCTATAACACGTGTCTGCTTCTTCTTCTTCTGCTGCTTTCTCGCCTTGAGCTTATCATCACCATGTAAGCCAGTCAATGTCCAGTAGGTGCACTCGAGACCCTAATATGCTCTGATAGCTGCATACATAGCACTCATAGCGTGGTTATCGCTAGCCTGTCCCTCATCTGGACCTCTGACCAAAGCACTCCCCTGAGGTTGAACCCAAATAGCATCATGAGGATCATCCCTAGGAAAAGTCCCAGCCAGAGCTGTTGCCAGCTCATTGGGAAATCTGCTCATGATGTCTCTAATGACACTAAAGGCTGCTCCCTCTGCACCCTCAACCGGAGTGCATCCCTCAAACTCCCAGTGCCAACCATCCCACTCTGGAGCATCACCAAGAGCAGGAACTGTGATCTCCACCACTGCAAGTCCATCCTCTGCTAACTAGCTCTCACTCCAAGAGTACATCGGCTCCTAACCCTCTAGGTACCCCACATCATGGAGCACTCTCCAAAGCAAGGTTGGCATGCCAAACTCGCTCAGAAAGGTGTCTGTGCTGCGGCGCTCCTGCGGGGCCAACTGGTGTCGAGGTGCTCTTTCGCCTGTGGACTTACGGGCAGTCTACTTCGTGCGGGCCATCTATAGCAAAGGTTTTTATTACCCCGTGAGAACATGTTTTAGGTGATACAAATTTTATCAAAATGAGATAATCAATTTATAAGGGGAGGAATGGATGATATGAATGAAATGCACAAGCAATATGATGTATTTATGTGTCGTACGTTCTCACAAACTTATGAAATAAATAATTTCTAGCGATGAATTCGGTGGCATAGAGATGATCTCTCATATACATAACTAATACGTTCTACATGAGAAATATTGTTATGTACCTGTAGAAGATTCATTTTAGCCCAAATCCCAATGAATGCATGGAAGCAGTAAATTTATCTACATGCTCTACACGAATCCCCAGATACGCGTACAACGATGGTAACTACCCGAACCATTGTCCTAATGACAACATTGCCTCCAGGGACGGAACACCCCACACATGAGATACCTTTGTAGAACATGCGTAAAACATGTATTTACTTCCAGCATCATATAAGCACTCTCCCTAGATCGGCGGTGTATCTGATCATGCTCTCATAGCCCACACTTACCGAGGCATAGAGACAAATGGTCCATACACTACCACTCAATTAAGTGGCACTCATACAATAGCATGCCGTATGAGCAACGAAAGAAAAATATGATGCAAGAACCCCAAGTCAGTACTAAAATAAGCCACCTAGAGTCCTTAACTGGGCATAAAGGATATGACCACTGGCACACTCTTTAGTTTGGAAATCACATTTTCAAACGCCTTTTTGTTTTAAATACACTTGTGAACAGTAAACACGCTAAAGCATGCTCTGATGCCAGCTGTAATAGAACCAACCAATTATACGGAATTAAGTAAGAAAAAGACCCACCAACGTAGGCAATTTAGCAAACTTAAGCCCGTATAACCCGGTAGTCCGTGAAACCACGACGGATTTCAAACCAACTCACATACCATCCAAGATCATAATAAGTTTAGTGGTCACCATCACATTACATAAAAGTTCACATCACAGATACATCAGAGTTTAAACATAGTTATTACAAACTGAGTTCAAATAAAAGTAGCGGAAGTCATTTGATTAAATCCACACACACACTCACACAGAGTTCGAGATAAAGTGCCAGCTGATGATCATCTTCCAACAAAAGCATTAGTTAAGACATAAGAAATGACCATTGCCCATGGTCCTATGCATCACCCATCGCAGAATAGAGGCAGTTGATACAGTAGCCGTAATACATCTGCCCATCTGCAACAAGTGGGAACAAACCCTGAGTACGAGAAGGTACTCAGCTAGACTTACCTGACATAATCGAAAATAAAGTGACACCAAGGATTATGAAAGGCTTTATGGTGGGGGTAGCTAACTCATTTGCAAAAAGGCATTTTTAGTATTACAAGAACCTTTCAAAAAGAATTATTGTCAAGTTAATTATTATTAACCTGTCAACTACATTTGCACCTATACTAGAGCAAGCATGTGATTAATCAAATAATGATAACCAATGATCATTAATACTTCCATAATGTCATATCCATTATAACTATCCAAGTGTTCCATCAATATTACTACAATGAAGTAACTCAAGTCAAGTGTTCACTATCCAGTGAACGATGGTGATTCGAATCGATTATTAACCAGCTGGCAATTTATTCCTCACACAAACCTCACTCACCCGCTAAAGTGAGATATTAGTCACCGAGTCAACTATTCAGGTAAAGTCTCGAGTTTGCCAGGAACCACATGTACCCGGGGACCGCTCGACTGCCTTTCGGTCTTATCATCACGCCCCCGTGTCCTACCACACCTACTCCGGTATAGTGCGTTATGAGCAATCCACTCAGCCCGAATAATCTCCTAGTTTCACGGTCAAAAGGTACGTTATTCGGCCAGCTAAATGTAAGACATGCGTTCAACATGACTCGAGACCCAACAACGGTCGTTCCTTAATTGACACAGACGGAAATCACTATAGTCTAAAACCCTGTAAGTCTCCATCCGGTCTCAACTTTATATTAACACTTAGTTATACCATTACGACAAAGTAATACGAGCAGATCTAGGTAACTAGCTATAGCTCGCAGGTGACAGGAAATCATCCGACTTCTATCGGTCTAGGCCAGCTAAGCATTGACTTGACTGCGGATACCAGGATAACAAGGATATTGTAGAACAAAGGTAAATAAGGTATAATGCAGCAACGGTTGCAAACAACTCCTAAACGTAATGCATCAATTGAAGTAAAGTATTATTAAAACATTTGCAAACCAGGAGAGAAATGCTCCGGGGCTTGCCTCTCTCGAAGGAGCTCAGATGGTGATCGGGGCACTCTGGAAGTTTTTCAACGTCATCTTCGTCTGCTTCGGTCACCTCTTGAGGTTGCACCTCGAGCTGCTCCTCGGGCTCCTCGGGTACGACGACCGGGCTCTCGGTTTGCAATCCTGTATGATGCAGATGCGTAAGTGCTTATGCAAATGGTGCATCAGATGAAATGAGCACAATGAATATGTTTGCATACGAGGTATATGAGCATAATTTGCTTTAATGAGTGGAGTATCATACAAATCTCATACAAGGTAGTCCACATCATCCAAGAACATGTACTACTAGTGCATGTCATTGACTGCATTCTCTTAGACCACTAACATGCTTAGTCCACCCGTCTCATGGATGCTTCAAAGATACATCAAAGCTTTACTAAGTTCTTAATCATGCAATAAAGAATTATTTGATTAAACTCTAATTGATGCTAGGTTTGAATAGCAACATCTATTTTTACAGCATATAAAAATCTTAGAAAATTACCATAGCTCAGTACTAACCCAAGTAGACTACCATCAAAATCTCATAGCATTTGGATAAGTGGAATAGCCTACACAAAAATAACAAGCTAGGGCCTAAATATGAGCATGAAAATACTTTGTATTATGAAAAGTATCAAACAATAGATTTAGTATTTTTTCTATATTCTATATAGTAAACACTCACTATATAAAAATTATCATATGCATGTTTTATACAATTTTTGCTTTTTATCAAAAATAACAAAAATCATCAATTAAAGGCACTTGAACTATACATCATAATTTTTCTATAGAACATGCATGGCACATATTTTTCCTAGAAAGTGCATTACACAAGAAGATTAACAAAATTGGAACCATATTTTTCTGAGCTTTCTATGATTTATTATGCATTTATCAAGAAAATAACAATTTTAATGATTAAATAAAAAACTCTATAGAAAAGTGTCACAAATTCAATATGCGGTATTTTTACATCATAGATCTGGTCCTAAGAAGTTTACCAAAATTTGTTTCTTAATTTTTGGAGCCAAAATGAGCAAGTTATGAATTTCTAAAGCATTTACATAAATTCTAAAAAATCATTTTCCAAATCTTTTTTCTAAAAATCAGCCGCAGAAAATGCTGAGTGCACCCAGATCCACACAGATGAGCTAACAGGTGGGTCCTTGGGTCAGCGGGACCCCACATGTCAGTGAAGCAGGGACAGCGGGCGGAGCTGACCAGCCAGTCCTCGCCGTCGGCGAGTCCTCCGGTGAGAGGGTGACCATAGCCATGACCTACAATGCGTGGCGAGTCCAAAGTTGTAGCTAGCGTGGCCTAGTGTGCTCGTGAAGGAGCTCACCGTTGCACATGGCGGAGCGGCGGCGTTGCTCAATGGCGGCCGAGCACATCCGGCCAAGAAACGACACGGGGAGAGGCACACGAGCACCGGGGAAGCGAGGTGAATGGAATGCACGCACGAAGGAAGGAAAAGGGGGAGCAGAAGGGTGGTGCCCATGGAGCAAGGTTCTCCGGTGAGCTCGGTCGGGACTCCGGCAAGCAATTTCCACGGAGGGGAAGCTTACCAAGGGCAGCGGAGGCGAGCGCGGGCTGCGCAAGAAGGAGGCGGTGCTTAGAGCAAGACGGAGAGGCTTGTGATGAGCTGGGGTGGCCAGAACGGGCGTCTCCGGTGAGCAGCTGCGCGACGGTGGTGGAGGGGAAGCGCTCGGCTGCGCTGTGGCTGTGGAGAAGAGAAAGGAGAGAGTGAGGAGTGAGCTGAGATGTGGACACAGTGTGGGAGGAGTAGACGAGCACATGGAGCGCGAGGGCCACCGGACGCCACCCGGCCGGCGTCGCTGGCATGCGCTCGCCACGCGGCGCGGTGAGCCTGACGCGGTCGGGTGCGTCCTTGCGCGTGGGAGGAAGACGGCGCAGCGCGCGGGCCTAGGCCGCGGAGGGTGAGCTGGGCCAAAGCAGAGGCGCGAGCGCGGGAAGAAAGAGTTGGGCCGGCTTTGGCTAGCGGGCCGAAAGGGAGGCGGCGGCCCGTTAGGTGAGAAATTGAATTTTCCAATTTCCATTTTCAAACAAATTTTAAATAACAGTTTTCAAATCCCATTTTGAGCAAGAAAATGACCTTTTTCTAAAAATGGCCAAAAAATGAAAGTTGCTTAGAATTTAATTCTCTACAACTTTTATTAAGGGACCAACTCAAAATTCCCAACAGATTTTGAATTAGAAAGTAAAAGCTAAATAGGGAGGATTTTTTACTAATTTCACTAATTTTTTTAAAAGCAAATTTTGTCAAAAGTTTGAATACAAACTTTGCTCCAAAAATTATGCTAACTAATTCTAGATGATTTACAATTATAGTCGCACATGTTTTATTTGCCTAGCAAGCATAATTATGGCAAAACAATTATAAACAAGTGTACGCAATATTCATGTTTCACGAGCATGTTTCATATGTTTCAAAGTGTTGTTTCAGTTATTACTTAACTTGATTAAGCAGGTATGATCATGATGCTTGATGATGCATAATATGCATGATATGTAGTGCATAAATGCTTGAGTAACACCGGGGTGTTACACTTATGTCTCGAGACAGTTGATGTGTCACGAAGAGCATTATCCAACACATGATCTTGAATTAGCAGCTGTGGTTCATGCATTGAAAATCTGGTGTCATTGCTTGTTGGGTAATACTTGCCACATTTATACAGATCAAAAAAGCTTGAAGTATATCTTTACTCAATCAGAACTGAACATGAGGCAAAGAAAGTGGCTAGAGTTAATAAAGGATTATGATCTAGAAGTGAACTATCATCCTAGAAAAGTAAATGTTGTTGCCGACGCACTGAGTAGAAAGAATCATTGCAATTGTCTAACTGTGAAGGCAATGAAATTTAGTCTATGTCATGAATTAGAAAAGTTGAATATTGAAATAGTACAATAAGGTCATTTAACCAATGTCACTATTGAGTCAATAATCAAAGATTAGATTATATATGCTCAGAGAAAGAATCCTGGTATAGCCTACATTATGGAAAAGGTTAGGTCTGGTAAGCAGACATATTTCAGTATTGATGATATGAATGTTTTGTGGTTCAAGAACCGATTGGTGGTTCCAAAGGTTCCTATGTTACGGCAACTTATCCATGATGAAGCACATGAAACAAGGTTTTCTATTCATCCAGGGAGTAATAAGATGTATCAGGACCTGAAGTAAAGATTCTGGTGGACCAAGATGAAAATTGAGATTGCCAAATATGTGGTCAGATGTGACACTTGCCGGAAAGTGAAAGTTGTACATTTGAAGTCGGCAGGAATGTTGCAACCATTGCCCATTCCATCTTGAAAGTGGGAAGATATCAGTATGGATTTCATTACTGGGTTACCCAAGATATCAAGAAGCTTTGATTCAATCTGGGTTATTATGGATCATTTAACTAAATCAGTCCATTTCATACCCTGTGAGTACTGACTATAGAGCATCTAAATATGCTGAAATTTATGTTGCACGAGTTATGAGTCTGCATGGAATCCCCAAAACAATTGTGACAGACAGGGGTACTCAATTTATCTCATAATTTTGGAAACAATTCCAAAAGTCACTGGGCACTAAACTTCTTTATAGCACAGCTTATCATCCGCAAACTAGGGGTCAGCCTAAAAGAGTGAATCAAATTCTTGAAAATATGTTGAGATCTTGTGCTCTCATTTATCAGGACTAATGGGATGAGTGTTTGCCATTAGCCAAATTCTCCTATAATAATAGTTATCAAGAAAGTATCAAAATAGCACCCTTCGAAGCGTTACATGGTCGTAGGTGCAGAACTCCTCTGAATTGGTTAGAACCAGGAGAAAGATGGTTTTATAGAGTTGATCTGGTGAAAGAAACCAAAGAAAAAGTCAGGTAGATTCAAAGGAATTTGAAAGTGGTTCAGTCCTAACAAAAGAGTTATGATGATAAAAGGCGTAGACCCTTGATATTCAAAGTGAGAGATTATGTTTAACTGAAAGTGTCCCCCATGAAAGGGGTTACCCGATTTGGAGTTAAGGGTAAGCTCGCGCCATGTTATATTGGGCCATTCCAAATCATTGAAAAATGTGAAAAGGTGGCATATAGATTAAAGTTGCCTGAACAATTGTCAGTCATGCATAATGTATTTCATGTGTCGCAACTGAAGAAATGTCTTCAAGTACCTGACCAAGTTATTGATATTGACTGATTCGACTTATTCCAAATATCCTGTCCGAGTTCTAGATCGGAAAGATCGTGTTACCCGAAGTAGAACAATCAAATGGTACAAGATACAATGGGATCGACATTCGGAAGAAGAAGCCACTTGGGAATCGGAGGACTACCTGATGGAGAACTTTCCCGATTTCTTTGCTTCTATCTAAGTTACAATTTCCTCTTTAAATTGTGACTTATCCGTTTCAAATTTTATAATGTAGAAAACCCCTATATGTTTTATGAACAAGTTTCATACGTGTTTGTTTGACACGTTTCCTTTTCCATTACTTACCTCAAGGCTTTAAATCTCGGGACGAGATTTCTTTAAGGGGAAAGGGCTGTAACACCTCTGGTGTTATAGTGACTAAATAACTTGCCATGTCATCATATTGCACCGCAAATCATTCATGATTCGGTCAATTACGATGTGCATCAAATAAAACAAGTTTACATTCTTAGGTTGGATGTGCTTTTGAAATGTGTGACTCGAACCGAAAACCCTAATTTCGAATGTCACCGCAAATACTTAGTTTATGCCCTATGTAATTTAAGGTGTATGACTGTGTTATACACTAGTGTCAAGTGTAGGGTATGAACTTAAGTTCAACATGTAAAATGAAGGTTCAAATTTGGGTTTGAATTGGGATCCCAAAACTTGTCGTGAGTTTTTCGATCCGAATTTGAATTCAAATTTGGGTAGATATTAAAAGATTTTCAAAAGTCAACTTAGTCAACCAAGAGTGGCATTTGGTCAAACATGTGATGCTTGACTCAATGATGCCCTTGGATGATGGTTTGATCACTAAATACTCACCAATTAAAATAGCAACAAATTTCAATTTAAAATTCTTTCGGAAACCCTAAATCAAAAACCTTGATTTTACCCATTTTTAAATAATTCAAAATCTAACCAAAATTTGGAAAAAGTTTAAAACAAAGTTTGTATATCTTTTCAAGGGCTACAAGTTTGGTGTTTTGAGTTTTCAAAGTTTTAGTGTAAAATCTTGAGTAATTTTGAAAAGAAGCAAATTTCAAATTTGACCCCTTTTCATCCCCAAATTCAAATTTCAAAATAGAGGCAGAATTTGAAAATGGTTTGAATAGAAAAGTTTTAGGTCTTGGCTAGATGTACAACTTTGGTATTTTGAGTTTTCGAAGTTTCAACATAAAATTGAAAGTAATTTCTAAATTACCAAATTCTAGAAAAGTGTCCCCTTTTGATTTCAAATTTAAATTTCAAAATCCAATTAAAATTTGAAAAATTGTTCAATATAAATAGTTCTGGCAATTCAAGCTTGAAATTCTAAAGATTTCATATCTTGGGAATTTTTCAAGTTACTACATGATTTTAGGAGTAATTTAGTAAAAACAGTTTGAAATTGAATTTGGGGGAGCTACAGTACCTAGCGAATCCCGGCTGGCCACCGCGTGGTTTGGGCATCGGCGTGCCGCCATGTCCATCGGCCGGCTTCTAGGCGTGCCCCCAGATGCCAGCTGCTGCTTCACGATGGCCGGGCGGTCGCGCGTGTCGTCCTCGCGTTGCTTGGTCGCGGCTATAAAGCATGAACTGCCGCCACCGACGTTCTTCTTCTCCGGTTTCACTCGCCACTGTAAAGCTTTGTCGGCCAAATTCATCCACCCTGCTCCATCTTAGCCCTCTCCATCTCGACATCAGCACCGCCATCGCCTCGCGAATCATTTGCGCTCCCTAGTGCAGTTGCTACCGCTCGGAATCGCGTGTGCGCCGTCGTCTTCAACCTCGGTCCACCATCGTCCGAAAGTGAGCTCCGCCATCGTGGGCAGCCCTATACGGTCCATGATAATGGTTTTGATCCAGTGTTCCTGCATCATGGTTGTTTTTGCTTGCTCATGCGCTTGCTATTTTCTCCAACGCATGGGGAGACACATCGGGACATCGAAGTTTCCATTGGTGCAAGCAGCCGCCATAGCCGTAGCCACTATGCCGCCTCACGTGGCCAGCCACCTCGACCACTTCTCCGCATCTACCAGCTGCACAGCTATGCTTGGGGTGAGCCACTAATGCTTCCCAGGCTTTTAATTTGATCGTTACCAGCTCATATCACCGGAGCACCGTGTGTCGCGGCCACCGTGCCGCCATGGCCGGTGAGGTGCTATCTCCGGGGGGGTTTGCGATCGAGAGAGTGGTCCGGTGAGGTTCGCTAGATGGTGTAGGCCGTGTTGGTTGAGTCACTGGTGTTGTGGTCGCTAGCCAGCCACCGTGCCATCGTGGTCGGGTCGCGACGGGAGAGCGAGAGCGAGAGCGGGAGGAAGGAGATGACGAGCGGGGCCGGCGTGTCAGTGAGAGCGAGCGGACGAGAGGGCCGTCTCGTTGGGCCGCGCATGGTTGGGACAAGCGAGCGTGAGGGAGAGCGCGAGCGCGTGGGTGGGCCACGTGTTTGCTGGACCGAGCTGAGAGAGAAGAGGAGAAGCGGCCCGAGATGAAGTTTTTGTTTTTCTTTTTTAAAAATATGAATAGTAATGGTTTTTGTTTATTTCACTAGAATTTTTGTAGAGCTCCAAAAATAATGAAAATTTTTTAGTAAGCTTCCCAAGGTGTAAACTATCTAGAAAAAATATCAAATGTCAATTTTGATTAATTCTTGTAAGTTATTTAATTAGCTAATTAAATATTAAATGCAACTTCCAGGAATTTTAGTAATTAAATTATTAGTCCAAAAATCATGAAATTTATTTTGATACTGTTTTAGACTAGCGTCAATCAATAGAAAAAGTTTGAGCTAAATTGGATGAAGTTTAATTTATTCTTAATTTCTACCTTAATTATTTAAGTAATTAAATAAATGTTTAAGTGATAACTTTAAGTGTTGTGTGTCCTTTTTGATTGAGTGATGACCTTGGGTCATTAACCCTTAATGATCCTTGGCACCTTAATTACTTGGTTGAGCTCATAATTAACATGTTCTTTAAGAAGTAATATTGTTGCTTATTGTAGTTATGGTTAGTTAGTGAGCTATGTTGGTTTACAACTGTACCGTGAAGAAAAGTTATACTCAAGTTATTAATCATATCATATCATCATCAAACATCATGTTTATCACCGCATCATGTTGAAACATGTCATACTCTCGTATAGTTCCCGCTTTCGAGAAGGTAGACTTTGTTGAGCAAGTGTTGACAGTAGATAACTCTTATTTTTAACCGTCAACGAAACATGAAAAAGGGCCTAAACATAACTACCACTTAGATATATGGGGTTTACTGATATAATTCCATGAGTTTTGGTGAATGTCTGTTTCTACAGGGTATCAGCTGAAAAGAATCAAAGAAGACCTACATGTCAGATTTACATAGAGACAAAAGGGGTACGAACAACTTTTCTGGAATCTAGAAGGTATGAGAAGACTCTAGAAACAAACGGGGGGCAAAACGGGCCCACAAGTGGGGCACCTGCCCCCCTCCTTAGGCACCCGCCCTAGTGGTAGAGCCAATCAGGCTTCACCTCCTAGATCATGCCTCCACCGCCTTTGAGGATTAATAAAAAGTCATTGATTAAGGTTGGTTTGATCCGACGGCTATGGTGCTTCCTAGAGGGCTATGTAAGCAAGGCTCCCCCTAGGGTTTGGTACCATATCGCTTCTACATATCAAAAGCTAGGGTTTCAATTCTTCATCCAAGTAGAAGAGGGTCCCTCTAGTTCATCTAGTTCTAGTTCTAGTTCATCTAGATATAGTTCTAGTTCATCTAGTTGTATCTAGAAAAGAGGGAGAGAGAGGAGGAGAGAGCTGAGGAGGAGCAAGATCTGTTAGATCTTCCTCAACATTGTACTTTTGCAGCATCCGGTTCGTCATTCAGCAATCTCCAGGTTCTTCAATTATTATTTCTAAGTTCTAAGTTCTCATTTAATATTTACTTTATTCTATTTACTTGAACTCCGCTTGATTTGAGTGCTCCAGTTATAATATTTGGCTAGAGTAGTAAACCCTAGTGTAGACGTGGTGTCTAGGCTATAGTTTACCTGAGTTTGCACCTAATCTCATGGTTAGTCGTGGTAGCCCTCAGAGGTGATAGCTCTGTCCGGCCATTGCAATCCACCCTGTTCGGGTTGGTGTTTCGTAGAGCTTTTGGCAGCCTTCCCCCGACTACTTTCTTCCCAGTCTCTTTTGAGAGTCGGAAAGGTACTGTTGCTCCATAGTAAGTAAAGTATAGTAAGCCTGATCTTGATCACCCAATCAACTTAGAAAACCCTAGAAAGTTCCTCTCTTCCCGCCAAAAATATATATCTCTTTCTTATCTTATCTTTATCTTTGAACGACCTTGATTCTCTAGTACACTTCATGTTCCCCGTGGAAATCGATACTCTAGAATACTCCCGGGTGAAAGCTACATCGATATCCGTGCGCTTGCAGATTTCTCTATGTGCGTTAAAAATACCCAACAAGCTTTCTGGTGCCGTTGCCGAGGAACGGTAGTTGTGCTAGTTTAGAACCAAGTTTGTTCGTGTATCCTTTTCCTTTTATCACCTTTTCACCACAACCACCTTACCATATGGATTTCACTCCTATTCATAAATTCTCTGCACCAAAGGGTGAGTTCTTAGAGCCACCACAATCATCAAAGCCAATTATAGCATCTAGCTATGAACTCAAACCTGGCTTTATAGCCATTGTGCAGGCGCAATCCTTCTCTGGGTTAAAAGATGAAAATCCTTATACCCACCTTCAGGAATTTGAGCACTTATGTTCTTGCCTCGTTATCGTTGGCATGACACAAGAGACCCTTAAATAGAAATTGTTTCCATTCTCCCTTTTAGGAATAGTGAAGCAATGGTATGCTCATACCATAGGAGGAGTAAATAGAAACTAGGATGAACTTCGAGTCAAATTTGGTCTCGCTTTCTTCCCTCTTTCTAAAGTTAATGCCCTTCGAATAGAAATTCTTAAATTTGAACAGAAGGAGAAGGAGACTCTAGGAGCAGCCTGGGCTAGGTTCACAAGCCTTAAAAACACTGGTCCAGACCTATCTTTGCCTGACCACATCCTTCTAAATCACTTCTACCATGGTCTTGGCAAAGAAGCTGCTCTGCACCTCGACATATCTTCTGGAGGCTCATTCACACACATGTCCTTTAGTGAGGGGGAAGGTATCCTTGATAAAATCCTTGAAAACACTCCCTATAGACCCAGCTTATACACCATCTAGGGAGCCCCAACGTAGGCTTAATAATGTGATGAGGGATGTTGTTAAGAAAGAGGTTTTGAAACTCCTACATGCAGGGATAATCTATCCTGTGCCACATAGTGAGTGGGTAAGCCCGGTGCAAGTTGTAACCAAGAAAGGGGGTATGACTGTGGTGAAAATGAGAGAAATGAATTGATTCCACAACAAACCATCACTGGATGGCGGATATGCATAGATTATCGAAAACTCAATAAGGCAACAAAGAAAGATCACTTCCCGTTACCCTTCATTGATGAGATGTTGGAACGGCTTGCAAATCACTCTTTCTTCTGTTTCCTTGATGGGTATTCTGGCTACCATCAAATCCCAATCCATCCTGATGACCAAAGCAAAAACCACTTTTACTTGTCCCTATGGAACCTATGCCTATCGTAGGATGTCTTTCGGTTTGTGCAATGCTCTGGCTTCGTTCCAAAGGTGCATGATGTCTATATTTTCTGATATGATAGAGAAAATTATAGAAGTTTTTATGAATGACTTTTCTATTTATGGAAAAAATTTTGATGATTGCTTAAAAAATTTAGACAAGGTTTTGTAAAGATGTGTGGAAAAGCATTTAATCCTTAATTGGGAAAAATGTCACGTCATGGTTAGAGAGGGCATAGTGCTTAGACACTTGGTTTCCGAACATGGGATGGAGGTAGATCGTGCAAAGATAGAAGTGATAGAGAACTTGCTTCCTCCCACAAATATCAAATGGGTACGAAGTTTTCTTGGTCACGCGGGGTTCTATAGACGTTTTATAAAAGACTTTTCGCACATTGCTAGACCCCTCACAAGTTTGCTAGCCAAGGATGCTCCCTTTAAGTTTGATGATAAGTGTTTAGATGCCTTTCATATTCTTAAGAAAGCACTCATCTCTGCACCAATCATTCAACCCCCTGATTGGTCACTACCTTTTGAAATCATGTGTGATGCTAGTGATTATGTTGTGGGGCCAGTTTGGGTCAAACAAAGGATAGAAAGCATCATGCAATTGCTTATGCTAGTAAAACTCTATTAGGACCTCAACTTAATTATGCAACAACTAAAAAAGAGCTCTTGGATGTTGTTTTTGCTATTGACAAGTTTAGATCTTACTTAGTAAGAGCTAAGGTGATTGTTCATACTGATCATGCTGCTTTGAAATACCTGCTCACTAAGAAAGATGCTAAACCATGACTTATAAGATGGATTTTGTTACTCCAAGAATTTGATTTAGAAATAAAAGATAAAAAGGGAGTAGAAAATTCTGTAGCCGATCACTTGTCCAGGATGCAGTTTGAAAATCCATAGGAATTGCCCATCAATGACTACCTCTGAGATGACATACTCTACAAGGTCACGAGTGTCAACCCCTGGTATGCAAATATTATCAATTTTATGGTTGCATGTTATGTACCACAAGGAGAGAATAAATGCAAGCTTATTCAAGAAAGTCGTCTCCACTTATGGGATGACCCATACCTCTTCTGAGTTTGTTCTGATGGTCTACTCAGGAGGTGTGTACCAACTAAAGAAGGAATCAAGATCATTGAAAGATGTCATTCATCACCATATGGAGGACATTATGGGGCATTCCGTACTCATGCAAAAATTTGGCAATGTGGATTTTTCTGGCCAACTATGTATGAAGACATAAAAGATTTCATCCGGAGATGTGGAGCATGTCAGAGGCATGGGAACATAAATACATGAGATGCCATGGCACTCACCAATAACCTCCAGATAGAACTCTTTGATGTCTGGGGAATCGACTACATGGGGCCATTTCCAAAGTCCAAGCAGTGTAAATACATCTTAGTGCCGGTTGACTATGTTTCAAAGTGGGTTGAAGCTCTACCATGTTGAGCTGCAGATTCCACTCATGCCAAGAGGATGTTTGCAGAAACTATCTTTCCACGCTTTGGAGTTCCACGCATGGTGATTAGTGATGGAGGTTCTCACTTCATTGATAGGAAGTTTCAACGCTTCTTACACAATCATGGGATTCATCACAATGTTACGACACCATACCATCCTCAAACAAGTGGGCAAGAAGAAACATCAAACAAGCAAATCAAGAATATTCTGCAAAAGACTGTCAATGAGATGGGGACAGCCTGGAAGGACAAGCTTAATGGAGCACTATGGGCTTACAGAACAACCTACAAAACACCTCTTGGAATGTCACCATACCAGCTAGTCTACGGAAAGACATGCCACTTACCTGTCGAGCTAGAATTCAAGGCACACTGTGCCATAAAGAGATGGAACATGGATTTTGAAGAAGCTGGGGAGAAAAGAAAGATGCAACTCTCTGAGCTTGAGGAATGGCAAGAAAAAGCATATCATAATGCAAAGATTTACAAAGAGAGGACAAAGAGGTGGCATGACAAAAGATTGAAGAAGAAGGAATTCAAACCAGATGACAAGGTGTTACTATTCAACTCTAGAGTGAAGTTGTTCGGACATGGGAAACTACAAAGTAAATAGGAAGGACCATTCAAGGTAGTTGAAGTAGCATCACATGGAGCAGTCACGCTTCAAAATAATGAAGGTAAACTTTTCAAGGTAAATGGCTAACGTCTAAAAATTTTCTTTGATGCACAATTACCAGAAGAAGAATTAGACATAGTTAATTATATAGAATTTAAAATTACTAAAAGAAAGAAAAAGGATACCTTGTTGAGTTCTACATAGAAATCAGGGGTAACACTCTAGACAATTAATGCTTAATTTCCTAACCCTTAATATGTTCCATGAGTTTTATTGTTTATTTGAGTTGTGCAGGAGTTATTAAGGAGAACAGACAATCAAGTGGATGCTCTATTCACTAGTGGAGCACTGTCTCAACAATCATCATCAATCGATGCTCCACCAGAGGAAGTACATCTTCACTGTCAATTTGCTACACTGCAAGATCGAATGACTATGTCAACATCTAGCTTGGGGGAAAGCACCCCCATGTATCTAGCTAAGTATTTTCTTCCCTTAGCTTTACTTTATTCCTTATAAGTTTTCTTAATTAGTAATAATAATGGTCTAAAAATAACTAAAGCAAAATAAAAAGGGGGTGTCTAGTTTACTTGTTTTTGTTCTTAAAAGAGTTGTTAATAAAAGAGGACTATCTAAGTAATCTCTGGCATGGAAATGATAAATAGTTGCTCTGTCATAGTTCCTTTCAAGTACCTAGTTTTCAACCTTGAACTCTCTCAAGTTTTAGACACAACTATTTTGATCTAAGATTTGCTCTGAACCTGAAACTTGTGGGTAGTGAATGCTTGATCTAAGTCTAGGCAGTTGGCGGATATGATATGGGAAGGTTTTGAGCTGTTGTTTATCATGTTCCTAGAGATGCTAGAGTTCTGGAGATTTTATCTTTTGGAAATCTAAAAAAACTATATGATGAGTTCCTGTATGATGAGAGTTTAATTCCTACCACAACCATATATACATGCTTACTAGATTAGAAAAGACTCTCACTTGTTAGCTTAGTTGCTTGTAAGCATTGAGTATGGTCAGTCTGTGTTGACCCTAAGGGATTAGTCATGCAGTTAAAATCAAGATCACGCACACTCCACCCATATATGCTGTTTCTACCCTAGAAGTACACATCCACATACTTTTCATTTTAGACACATTCCAAAATTGTTCTACTCCTACACTGGGAGTGAGCATTAAAAATTCACTTCATTTATTGCTTGCCCTTTTGTTATCCAATAAAGCTCCAAATATCCCTTTGTTACTACCTCCATCAATATTTCTAAAAGAGACTTGGGTGCTCCGTTCAATAAAAAACAAGAAAAGAGAGTGAGAAAGAAGAATAAAGAGAGAATAAAAGGACAAGGGTCCTAATTATGAGAGATTTTCAACAACCCAAGTTCTCAGCAAGTTTTTCAAAGTTTAAGAGAGGTATAAATTTCTTTCAAGGAGCAAAAGTAGAAATAGATATTCACCATTTTTTCTCTACCCCTTCATTTCCACTTACATCCACCATCATTTCCACTACATATCCACTCAGCCCATATTTAGGATCACACACATGCACATCTTGATTTAACTGTATGGCCGGACTTGTCCCTCTGGATCCATGGTTTGACTATGCAATAAATGTTTGCAAGGATTCCTTGTCTCCCCACCTATGAGCTCCATATAAGCCTATTAGAAGTAGGGTGAGAGAGAGAAGGCATAATGCTACTATGCCTAATACCACAAATACCACATATCTTGAGAGAAGAGAGAAGGCATACACCATAAATGCCTTGGTGAGGATTCAGAAATACCACAAATGAGAGACTTGAGAGGGTCATACATAGGAATCTCTGAGTTTTATTTTAAAAATCTTACAAAAACTCTGGAATAATAGTTGATCAAAGAGCTTGAAACATGGCCCTTGACCTGACCGTTCTATCTTTCAACTACTCAAGACCCAAGAGATTGCTACAAGCCCCATGGTGGAAGGTAATATGGGTAAGTTTGAAAGTCAGAATAATTCACTCTAAATTGGAGGAGAGTTCTTGTTTGAACGCATGTGTACCTTTAAGGTGTGAAAGTATTGTAGCAACTCCTGATCCATCACTGAGTTTATCTTTGCTCAGGGACGAGCAAAGGGTAAGCTTGGGGGAGTTGTTGATGGTAGATAAGTGTCAATTTTAACTGTCAACGAAACATGAAAAGGGACCTAAACATAATTACCACTTAGATATAGGGGTTTACTGATAGAATTCCACAAGTTTTGGTGAATGTCTGTTTCTGCAGGGTGTGAGCTGAAAAGAACCAAGAAAGACCCACATGTCAGGATTACATAGAGACAAAGGGGCTATACATAACTTTTCTAGAATGTGGAAGGTACGAGAAGACTCTAGAAATAAACGGGAGGCGAAACGGGCTCGGAAGTGGGGCGCCCCCTCCCCTCCTTGGGCGCCTGCCCCTATGGCTCAGCCAATCAGGCTCCAGCTCACGGATCCTGCTTCCACCGCCTTTGAGGATTAATAAAAAGTATTTGATCAAGGTTAGTTTGATCTGAGGGCTATGGTGCTTCCTAGAGGGCTATATAAGCAAGGCCCCTGGCCCCTGAAGGAGGCATCCCATGAAACCCTAATTCATTTGCTCCAGTTGGGATTAGCTGAGAGGGGTCCCTTGAATGGATCTCCTCTCTATAGTTAGCCATCAAGAGAAGATTAGTCCTCATTAGGATCTAATCTTAGCATAATAGAGAGATAGAGAGCGAGGGAAGAGTTGGGGGTGATGCCGACCTGTTGGTGCTCCCTCTCCTGCTTGTACTTCGATGGATTCAGGCTTCTTCGAGTCTGCATCCAGGATACTTCTGGTAATTGATCTTTATTCAAGTATTTATCTTACTCTTTTGTTCATTGGTTCACAGTTCTTATGATTGCTCTAGTTCTTGTTAGCGTTCTGAATTAGAGTAGTAATTGTTAGCATAAGCGTGGTGCTTAGGCTGTCGGTTACCTATGTTTGCGCCCTATTCTCTGGTTGTGTGGTAGTTACGGGAGGTGACAGCCCCGTCCACACCGAATTGAGTAGGTTCTTAAATTAGTAGGACCGTAGTCGCGTCAGTAGAGTTATCCTTAGTAGTGCTTTCCCGTCTAGCGGCATCCTGAAGTGAACATTAGGACATTTGAATCATAACCTTGTCTTGCATAGGATCATTATCATAGGAATCCTCTCTACCCATCATATCTTAACCTTGATTGCTACCCTTGGATAAACTAGTGGTTAGGCGGCTCACACACGTTTCCCTGTAGATATGATATTTAAAACCCTCCGGGTGAAAGCTACAACAGTATCCGTGCGCTTGCGGATTTATCTGTGTGCGTTAAAAATACCAACATATGTGCTGATGGATTGTTACGAAAATGTATCCCAATGGTTAAAGTCATAAAAATCATAGAGAGATGTCATGTATCACCTTATGGAGGACATTATGGAGCATTCCGCACAAATGCAAAGATCTGGAAAAGTGGATTTTTCTGGCCAACGATGTATCAAGATACAAAGGAGTTTGTTAGAAGATGTGCCAGATGTGAGAAACATGGAAACATAAATACTCGAGATGCAATGCCACTCCAGAACAACTCCAAATAGAGTTGTTTGATGTCTGAGAAATTGATTACATGGGACCATTCCAGAAGTTAGGAGATGATGAATACATCTTGATGGCAGTTGACTATGTATCCAAGTGGGTAGAAGCCTTACCATGTCGAGCTGCCGATTCCAAGCATGCCAAGAAAATGTTTCATGAAGTGATATTTCCAAGGTTTGGAATGCAGAGAATGGTCATAAGTGATGGAGGATCACACTTCATTGATAAGTCCTTCAGATAGTTCCTTGTTGGGTATGGAGTCAAACACAATGTTGCAACTCCATACCATCACCAAACAAGTGGTCAAGCAGAAACGTCAAATAAGCAAATCAAGAACATTCTGTAGAAGACTGTGGATGAGATGGGAAAGAAATGGAAGCACCAGCTTCATGATGCACTATGGGCATACTGAACTGCATACAAAACACCCATAGGCATGTCACCTTATCAGCTTGTATATGGAAAAACATGTCACTTGCCTGTTGAATTGGAATTTAAAGCTCATTGGGCAATCAAGAAATGGAACATGGATTTCCATCTAGCTAGTAAGAATCATCAGATGCAAATATCTGAGCTAGAGAAATGGAGAGAAAAGGCTTACCACAACTCCAATATTTACAAGGAGAGAACCAAAAGACGACATGATAAGAGAATCAAGCATAAGAAATTCAAGCCTGGAGATAGAGTTCTACTGTTCAACTCAAGAGTGAAGCTCTTCGGTCATGGAAAACTTAGAAGCAAATGGGAAGGACCATTCAAGGTGATTGAAGTTGCATCCCATGGTGCTGTCACACTTCAGGATGATTCAGGTAACATATTCAAGGTAAATGGTCAACATTTGAAAGTTTTTCTTGAATCTAAAAACTTAGAAGAAATTGATGTAATTAAATTTTTGCAATTTAAAGATCCAATTTTTTTAAAAAAAACTCTTTTGTAAAGGCTCTAGACAACTAAGGCTCGAACACCTAAACACTTAATTAGTTCCACAAGTTTTGTTGTCCATTTGAGTTCTACAGGATTTGGGAAGTTTGAGAAGAGTGAGACCTACATCAATCTACAAACAGAATGACTATGTCAACATCTAGCTTGGCGGAGAGCATTCCCCATGTATCTAGATAAGTGTTTTCTTACCTATCTATTTACTTATATATTTATTCTTTGATATATGAAAATAATAAAAAGATGCATAACCTTTAGAAAGCCAAATAAATATTTCCCTTTCTATATATTTATGTATGATCTTTAAGCTTGCTAAATAAATATAGGAGAGTGTGCTAAGTTTCATCTTGCTAAAATAAATCCCTATGATAAACTCTTATGGAAATGATGAATAGTTGCTCTACTGTAATTCCTTTCAAGTGTTTGTTTTCAACCTAGAACTCTCCTAAGTTTTGGACACACTGTTTTGATCTAAGATTTACTCTGAACCTAAAACTTGTGGGTGGCAAATGCTTGATCTAAGTCTAGGTAGTTGACGGGTATGATATGGAAAGGTCTGAGCTGCTATTTATCTTGTTCTAAGTGATACTAGAGTTCTAGAGAATTTATCTTTTGAAAAAAATTAAACTGTTGCATGATGAGTTCTTGTATGATGAGAGTTTAAATTCCTACTATGGCCATATATTATGCTTGTTAGATTAGGAAAACTTCCACTTATATTTACTGCTTGTGAGCATTGAGTATGGTCAAGTTGTGTCGACCCTTAGGAATTGGTCATGCAGTTAAAATCAAGATCACATACACTCCACCCATATATGTTGCTTCTACCCTGGAAGTACGCATCCATATACTTCTATTTGAACACATCCCAAAATTGTTCTACTCCTACACTAGGAGTGAGCATCAAAAAAATCTCATCATCCATTGCTAGCCCCTTTTGTTATCCAATAAAGCTTCAAATATTCCTATTACTACCTCTATCAATATATCCAAAAAGAGGCTTGGGTGCTCTGAAAAAAAAAGAAAGAAAAAAAGAGAGAAGAAAGGAAGAGGACAAATGTCCCAACATAAGAGAGGTCTTGAGCAGCCCAAGTTCTCTCCAAATTCTTCAAAGTCAAGAGAGGTATAAATTTCTTCAAGGAGCAAAAGTAGAATTAGGTGTTCACCATTATCATTTCTTTACCCCTTCATTTTTACTCACCATCATCGCTATTTGTCACTATCACCATATATCCACTCAACCCATATATCTAGGACCACACACATGCACATCTTGATTTGACTGTATGATTGGACTCATTTCTCTGGATCCATGGTTTGACTGTACAATATATGTTTACAAGTATGTATGCGCTATCTCCCTACCTATGAGCTCCACATAAGCCTATTAAGTTGTAGGGTGAGAGAGAGAAGACAATGCTATTATGCCTTACGCCAAAAATACCATATATTTTGAGAGAAGAGAGAAGGCATACACTCTTAATGCCTTGGTAAGGATCTAGAAATACCACAAAGGAGAGACTTGAGAAGGTCACACATAGGAATCTCTGAGTTTTATTTGAAAATCTTGCAAAACTCTAGAATAAAGGTTGATCAAAGAGCTAGAGACATAGTGCTTGACTTGACCGTTCTGTCTTTTAACTGCTTAAGACCCAAGTGACGGCTATAAGTCCTATGGTAGAAGGTAATATGGGTAAGTTTGAAAGTCAGAATAGTTCACTCTAAACCAGAGAAGAGTTCTTATTTGAACGCATGTGTACTTTTGAGGCGTGAAAGCATTGTAGCAATTCCTGATCCATCACTGAGTTTATCTTTGCTCAGGGACGAGTAAATGATAAGCTTGGAGGAGTTTGTTGACAGTAGATAACTCTTATTTTTAACCGTCAATGAAACATGAAAAAGGGCCTAAACATAATTACCACTTATATATAGGGGGTTTACTGATATAATTCCACGAGTTTTGGTGAATGTCTATTTCTGCAGGGTGTCAGCTGAAAAGAACTAAGGAAGGCTCACATGTCAGATTTACATAGAGATAAAAGGGGTACGAATAACTTTTCTGAAATTTAGAAGTTATGAGAAGACTCTAGAAATAAACGGGAGGCGAAACAGACCCAGAAGTGGGGCGCTCGCCCCCCTCCTTGGGCGCCCGCCCTAGTGGCAGAGCCAATCAGGCTTCATCTCCTAGATCATGCCTCCACCGCCTTTGAGGATTAACAAAAAGTCATTGATTAAGGTCGGTTTGATCTGGCGGCTATGGTGCTTTCTAGAGGGCTATATAAGCAAGGCTCCCCCCTAGGGTTTGGTACCATATCTCCTCTACATATCAAAAGCTAGGGTTTCAATTCTTCATCCAAGTAGAAGAGGGTCCCTCTAGTTCATCTAGTTCTAGTTCTAGTTCATCTAGATATAGTTCTAGTTCATCTAGTTGTATCTAGAAAATAGGGAGAGAGAGAGAGAGAGGAGAGAGAGCTGAGGAGGAGCTAGATCTGTCAGATCTTCCTCAATATTGTACTTTTGCAGCATCTGGTTCACCATTCAGCAATCTCTAGATTCTTCAATTATTATTTCTAAGTTCTAAGTTCTCATTTAATTCTTACTTTATTCTATTTACTTGAACTCTGCTTGTATTTGAGTGCTCTAGTTATAATATTTGGCTAGAGTAGTAAACCCTAGTGTAGACGTGGTGCCTAGGCTATAGTTTACCTGAGTTTGCGCCTAATCTCACAGTTAGTTGTGGTAGCCCTCAGAGGTGACAGCTCTGTTCGGCCATTGCAATCCACCCCGTTCGGGTTGGTGTTTCGTAGAGCTTTTGGCAGCCTTCCCCCGACTACTTTCTTCCCAGTCTCTTTCGAGAGTCAGAAAGGTATTGTTGCTCCATAGTAAGTAAAGTATAGTAAGCCTGATCTTGATCACCCAATCAACTTAGAAAACCCTAGAAAGTTCCTCTCTTTTCGCCAAATATATATATATATCTTTCTTCTCTTATCTTTATCTTTGGATGGCCTTGATTCTCTAGTACACTTCACGTTCCCCGTGGAAATCGATACTCTGGAATACTCCCGGGTGAAAGCTACATCGGTATCCGTGCGCTTGCGGATTTCTCTATGTGCGTTAAAAATACCCAACAGCAAGTTTCTAGGGAAGAGCAGTCTTCAGTGGGTTCTGGATCAGACGTCGGAGTTGTTGAGCTTGAACCAGTCGTCTCACCTGAGCAAAGCAAGCCCCGATGCATTTAAACCCTTCCTTGAGTTTTATAAATTTTTATCACTGGTACTGTGGTTTGTTGCATTAAGTAATTAGAAATTAAGTGATAACTCAATTGTTGCATTATCATCCTTGATTATTACGATATCACCCTTGGTACCTATTTTATTAAAAATGCGTAGTTATGCTTCGCTATTGCTTATTAAGTTAGGCTTTTAAAATGAGATGTTTTAAATGGCACTCTGATGGCATAACTTGATGGATACTGAAATATGAGAATGAACTTGAGATCGGGCGGGTGGTTTGGCCACTGCTAACTTGCATTGGGAAAGGAGTCTCAATGTAGTGTTTTCGCCTTATCAGTTAAGGGTCGTCCGTTGTTGGCCTTCGTGTCAAGAAGTTTTTAATAGTACTAGCCATGTACCCATGTTGGGTAAGCCTTACTCGGCTATTCCATCACGAGAACGTCTAACCTCACACTAGGAGTGAAGAGATGGTGAGAGTAGCGTGTACCCTCAGGGCTACAATTGGGCCAGGGTCGAGGAGTACTGTACTCTCAGGTGGCGATGGACACGTTCTGGTTTTGGGCGACCCAAGTAATAGTTGATATATGCAAGATTGGTTCTACATATGTCATGTGGTTAGGAAGCCCCAGCTGGGTAAATTAAGCAGTTCGAATCATCGTTACTCTACGAGAAAAGAGTCTTGACCTTGCACCAACTTCGTAGTGAAAGAAATAGAATGTGTTGAAAAAATAAGAAAGAATTTCATGAGAATTACTTGGATTTAGATTAGAATCACTTAGAATTGGATAATGAATCATCAATAATGAAAATAAAAGGTTAAAAGTATTGACTTACGTTAGTAAGCTTTTCCGCAAAAATCATTTTGATTCTTGAATACCCGTACCTTGATTGTAACACCCTAAAATTAGCCTCTTTTAAAGTAGAGTTAAAATGATTTATTTATGAATTTTGTGCACATGAAATATAGGAAAATAACATTTTTCATTAATTTAAAATACATTATAAGGTAGTAACATGTGTGAGCATACATGCTGTTGCATCTTATTTATTGTGATGGATGGTGAGGATCCAAAACTCCGAAGTAAATTGGAATGTTTTTGAAAAGAGTTTGAAAATGGCTTTGAAATAAAAGAAAGAAACGAAAAGAAAATTAGGAAAAAAAAAAGAATATAAAAAGTTGTATAAATTATTTTTGAAAACTTACTAAAATTTTCTCACTTTTATTGGAATTGAAGAGTATGTTCAAACTCTATTTGAATTTGCATTTGGTTTACATTTGAATTTGGATTGGAAAACTAAAAATAGAAAAGGAATTAGAAAAAGAAGAAAAACCCTCTCTCTCATTTTTGGCCCGAAGGCCCACTGTTTTTTTTCCCTGGCCCGGCCTCCTCTTTCCCGGCTTTGGCCGCTCGGCAGCCCAGCTCGCGCGTCACCTGCGCACCGGCCTGCTCCGCATCGACTCGTTGCTCGCGCCCACCTCCGCTCCGCGTCAGCCGCACGCGCACAGCGCCTACGCCTGCAGCACCGCGGCCCAGCTCCCCCGCGGCCGTTTCGGCCCTTCACTGCGCGCCTACGCCGCCCGAACGAGCCGTCCGCTCCCTCTCGCTGTGAGTTGGCCCCATCCGTCAGCCGCGCCGCAAGCCGTTTTCTTCCCTGCTGCAACGCTGGCCCACCTGACAGCGTCTCCCTTTCTTTCCTTTCTTCTTCCCCAATGTTTCCTTCTTTTCCCTGGCACTTACCTTCTTCGGCGCCCGCCGATGGCGTAGCCCGGCACGGATGGCAAGCCGCCAGTCTGCCCGCACCCGCATGGAAGGCAAGCGCCCAATCCGCTCGCTCCCTTCCATCTACCGCAGCCCCGCCCGCCTATATAACCCGAGCCGCACCCCTCTTTCTCCCCTTTCCTCTGTTCACCGCTCGAACTCGCCACCGCCGCGGTAATTCACCAAACCAGCACCCAATCCTCTCCGGTGACGTGTCCCGAAGGTTCGCCTTGTTTCACCGCGCCCATAGGTAACGCTAATTTCGCGTTGTGGTTTCGTTTTGCCCAAATTTCACCTCACCCGCGCCCTCCCTCTCTTTCCAGTCACCACCGCCGACGGTGACCTGCCTCCTCGGAGACTCCCCGGACGCCGCGCTCCGCTCCAAGGGACTCACGGTGAGCTCCTGTACCTGCTCGACCCCATCATGTCGCGTTTGGTGCCCTAGAATGACGTAGCAGCGAGTTCCAGGCACGCCGGCCATGGCGCCACCGCAGGAAGCCGCTTCGGCATGTTCTCGGCCCTCGTATTTGCACCCCATTGACTTCGCGAGACCCTGTGCTACGCGTAGGTGCCCTCGGATCGGTCTAGGATGGCCGAAATCACCGTACCGGTGACCACCGATGGGCTCGGACCATCGGCGACAATGGCGCCGCCGTCCTGTGCTTCTTCCCCGGTGACCTGCTGCCCCCGTACATGCCTGCGCCGTCAGATGTGACGTGGACGGCCACGATAAGCCCGTACCCCTTCGCTGTGTAACCGGTCCACTAGGACTTGTGGACTCGGTCCACCCCGCCAGGTCAGCAGCGCCCACACCACGTGGTGCACCGAGCCAATCACATGTGCCCACGTGTTTGCCCAGTCAGCAGCCCCAGTCAACCACGGTCAGCCATACCAGTTTTACATAATAGCCCCCCTGATTTTGGTGAATTAACCCGCAATCTAACTCAGTTCAAAATAATTGTTTTTCAGCCCTGATTTTATTCATTTAGGACCCTATCATTTTCAGAAATAGTATGCCCAGTCCAAAATACATTTAAATTTAGATTTTTAATTGTTTTAATTCAAATTTGAGTTCAAATATTTACAGGAATGCCACTGAACCTTATTTCATGCGTAACTTTTGCGTTTTAAGTTCGATTTGACCCGTTCGAATTGCGTTAGGACCGTGTTTACGTTTTCTACATGATTATACAACTGTTAGACATGTTTTCAACACTTGAAATTCATGAGTAGATTTAATCTATTATTTAATTAAAGTAAAACTTGTTTAAATCGTAACTTATTTATTTAAACTCCGAAATAGCCCGTTCAAGTTGCGTTTGTTTCGTAACGATGAGATCTACGTATTAGTAATGATGTTTACTACATTACTATTTCATAAAAATCGTGGTTTAAATCATATCTTGATTAAAGATTATGCAACTAGGTTTTATACATAAAATATGATTTGTTTTACTTTTGTTTTATAATTTAAATTTAAAATTGACTTAAATCAATCTATATTATTTATACATATCTTTTATAAATGAATTCATATAGTTAACATAAATGAAGCCTATAGTTTATTTTTCCACGTATTAAGCAAATCTCTCGGTAGCTGTAATTTTTTTTAACCATAGCTTCGATTAGCGTGCCTCTCGCGACTGTATGTTCGTAGTGATACGTAGAATCGTATATCAATCTCTTTTACTTATTTTCTATGATTGGTGTACTGTTCTGATATAGATGCAACTGTATGCTATGCATGTATGTGTATGGATGTTTGTGTGGTGTTTTACGATTACGTCCAGTCGGTGAGATACACGTGGTGATCCAAGAAGAAGAAGGACATCAAAGATTAAAGCTTACCGAAGGATCGGTGTTTAAGGCAAGTATAGCATGGGATTATCCTTGTTTCCTATTCACCTCTAATATACTTAATTCATGTGCATGTGTCTACCTTGTTACCACTAAGGATATCCTAGTTTTTGTATCTTGTACCTTGACACCTATGGGACATTGCATTGGGTAGTATTTATGCTAGTGCTCAAGATAAATAATCATGATCTGTAACTTGACTAATGGTATATGCAATAAACGTTTAAAAGATGCTTTATAGAAACATGGCTCAAGGGGGCTAGAGCATGGGGTATTTTTGGTGCTCTAGTTTCTCTCCATAAGGACTTATCTGTAAGCGAACATCCGGGACTTACAGTACAACTGTGAGGGCTATATGGCTCTGGCTTTAGTCAAGTATGAGGACCTTTTCTAGCTTGTTAGAGGTATTCCTTCATGGCGTAAGAACGGCTTGACGAATCGGGTATAGTGCGGCCTCTGTCCTTATGTGTATAGGCTGCGCGTTATTGTGCCATTTGGAAGGGGGGCTTTACATCTGTTTGCCGAGTGAATCTAATGGCCCTAACTTGTTAGACGAACCTTTGAAAGACTTCATAGTGAACCCTGCCGACCTTCCTTGGAAGTGGGTCAAGAGATTAGCTACCTCGGGCGAAAGGGTAAATCACGACTCACAGTGAAAGTGTACAACCTCTGCAGAGTGTAAAACTGGTATATCAGTCGTGCTCACGGTCACGAGTGGCCTTGGACCCTTACAGAATAAATGATGGACACTGATGGTAATAATAATACTGATGATATTAAAGCTCACTAATGATTATTGTTTCTTGCTATACATTATTCTCGTTTACATGATCATGAGGTTATTGGGACTTATGTTAAACTTGTTGCTACTCAATTGCTAAAAGATGACATACTAAAAGCTATCGCAGTAAACCAGTGTCAACCTTTTGAGCTTCATGAACCCCATGTTATATTTGTTGAGTTCGACATGGACTCACTCTTGCTATTTCCCCACATCTCAGGAAGGGTACCAGACTGTTAGATTCTGGAATTGTTAGGCTTGTGATCAACCAGTTAGTTTGATCCTGGAGTGAAGGTTGCACCCGGTGTTCGGAGTTGTCTTTCCGCTGTGTTGCTCTTTAAGGTATATTTTATACTATTGTGTTATGTATATTAAGCATTTGTCTTTTGATATTACACTTATCTGTGGCTATATGTGAGATTTGTCTTCTTTATTTCACATATGGTGTATGTCTGGTTTTGTCCTTAAAACCGGGTGTGACAGATTGGTATCAGAGCAATGCTGACTGTAGGACGCAAGCCTAGTTAGAACTGGACGTTTAGCATGTTCTCATTGTTGCCTATTTCTTGCTTCTCTTTAACTTTGTTATTTTCTCAAAGTTATGCTTAATTCTATCCCCGTTCTGTTATAAAAACCTTGTCTCTATTTTGAACCTTTTCTCCTTGTCTATTAGACGGCTCGTGACGAGAAGACTGTGGATTTCAGGGGTTAAGAGGACTGAATTGTATTGCTCTTGTTCACTTTTGACAAGAAACCATTAGCGATGCAAAACCAATTACTAGAAGAAATGGCACAACATGGGAATTCTCAACGATGCTTATCTCAAGGCCAAGCCAACATATCCAAGGGGTCAGAGAAGATACAAGTAGCAGAAGTTTGGAAGAATATGAAATCCAATAAAGATGTTGATAATAAGGCATTTGGAGAGCAGGAACAATGTCACTGCTGTAAGCATTATGGTTTCCCCTGTCTTCGAAACGAGTCTAATAAGGGGAAAGTCAAGGTGGATCCAAATTTTGAGATCAACATGGACAAGAAGAGAAAGGCAATCTCATTAGAACCACTTGTGGAAAGCAATCAGCAGGCGAGTTATACTACATTGTCACATGCAGCCCTGATCCCCTGTCAAACAAATCCAAACCCTGAAGAGTTAGAAGCCCCTCCCGCTAAAACTACTCCCCATGAAGTAGTCATAGATGGGTGGACAATTACCTATAAGGAGTATCAACCCCGAAAGGCCAAACAAGCTAGGAAACAAGCCAAAGGGACGAAGGTGAACTTTTATGGCCAGCAAGATAGCAGCATACCAAACAACAGTTCCTTGGAGTATGACATCACAAAAGATTCAGCTAAGAGAAAGTGTTATCATTGCCAGCAGGAAGGACATTATATCAAATCTTGCCCACAGAAGAATCAACAACAGCAAGACCCAGGACAGGATGTCCAAAAGGAGCATGTGTAGGGAAATAAATTAAAGAGAAATTACATCCATGGAAGGGTGAAACATGTGGATATTTCCACCATTCCTGAAGCTAAGGAGGTCGTGTTTGGATCAATTCCAGTAAGTTCAGGAAATGCCAAGGTTTTGTTTGACCCCAGTGCCTCACATTCGTTCATATCTAGACAATATGCAAAAGATCATAACATACTTATGCTTCCAAGGGGGAAAACAGTTATGGTTGAAACTCCAAGAGGCGAAATAAAGGCAGACCGCGTATGCCCAAAAGTTAGTCTTGACATAAAGGGGGTAAATTTTAAGGTAAACCTCATTGTTTTGGAATTAATGGGCATTGATGTTATCCTTGGAATAGACTGGTTATCTACTTGTAAAGGAGTGATTGAGTATGCCCAAGGTTCAGTGTTTCTAACTACACTTTCAGGAGAAAGGATTGAGTATGAGGGTATTAAATCTACACCGGAGGGATACCAGGTTGACCCATCTTAAGGTATGAGTTATAAGAATGGTAAAGAGAGATGCAGAGATTCAGATGTCCATATAAAGCAATAAGGAATGTAAGAGACGTTATCTACTCTGGAAGCTGCTACAATCACACCATATTTAAGGAATAGGAGTTATGTCCCGTGTAATAAAACCGTTAGTAGCCAAGTTGAGTCGTCTTAATGTGTGGCTAATGAACATTTAAGTGTTTAGTTGCTTTGTGCTTATGTTTATGTTTGAGTTGGAATTTTGTAATGAGTGGAATGATCTCATGAGTTTTGACCATGATTTCATTTAGTTTATATGTATAAGGTATAAGGATTAATGAAATAAATAGCTGGGTTTTGGTTATCTCCTGCTTTCTATATCTTGTCTTTCGGAGCAGCCTGTCTTTATCAACTTATATCTCTGTTCTTGAAAGACCAAAAATCATGAGAAAATTCTGGACAAGAGTGGACTTCAACATCTCTCTCTAAATGCAAGAACTACCCTCATAGCTATTTTGGATTGGGAGATACAAAAATCACAAGACGATGCAACTGTGCTGTCTGAAACCTGGAACAGAATCTGTTATGTGATGTTTTCGGTCAAGTTAGCTGCAGAATCTGGAAGTGTGTTCTATAAGAAAGTTGCAGGGAATTTTATAAGTTTTCCATCGGTGTAAACTACAGCTTCATTGGATTAACAGAATGAGAGTTACAGCTGTTTTACTGCACTGCTGATTTTCTGCTCGTGAGAAATTTCAGATTTCTTGTTCTTACCCATACACAAGAGTATTATTGGGATGTCAGAACACTTTATGCTAAGTAGCTCATCTAGAAGAAGGGTTCAAGCTACCCTATTTGGTGTCCCTTATTTTAAGGGGGTAGCCAATGTAAAGAAGGATTATTAGGATTGAACTCTTTAGTTGGAAGTATTGGTTAGTCTCCATGATTGAGTTGCCACTCTTGAGCAAAACTGTCCTGTGAATAAGGTTGATAATTTTGGATCCATGGAGACGAGAGTTGTCCTTTTGGATAGTTCATGATTATGATCATCTATACTTGCTCGTGTTGCTGATGTTGGTCACTTGATGACAGGAAGTGTAGTGTCTCATGACTCAGGAGCCCTATATGACGTCTCGCACTAATATGTAGGAAAAGATTGATGTTTCTGCCATTAAAGGATGTTATGGGTATGATGAAGCCAAGCACTATCAAAACAACAATGTTGAAGAGCAAGTTGGGAGTGAACTAAGTCAGAATCCACAACAACGAAAGCGAAAAAAAAGCCCATAAGAAGCCTGCTCAAGGAAGCAAAGCGCAGCCAAACTATGTCAATGGAAGACTGAGCAATGTGGATATGGATAAAATTTATGGAGTTACCAAAGTAGTGGGAGGTTATATTCAAGTAAGCTCAGTATAAGTTTTTGCTTTATTTGACCCTAGTGCTTCGCATTCTTTCATTTCCGCCGACATGGAAGAGACGTGCAAGATGGTGAAGTGTCCAATGAGGAGGCCTTTGCTAGTTCAAACCCCAGTGGGAGAAATGCAGGCAGATCAGATATGTTCGAATGTCAGTCTTGTCATAAACAAAGAAAACTTCACCGCGACACTCATTGTGTTGGAGTCATTTAAAATTCGTGTGGTTCTTGGTAATGGATGGCTCTGTGCACATAAAGGAGTGATTCATGGTACTCGGTGCACAATGCTCTTAACAACACCGTCAGGGAAAAGAATTGAGTATCAAGGTGATCGACTTTTACCTGAGGGAGATGAGAATGATCAATTAGAAGGTAGGTATACCGAGGATAGCAAAGTGGACCATGAGTTTACTGGAGTCATAGCAGAGGAACAAATAACTTTGGAGAAGCTTTTAAGTTCGTTTAGATCAAGAGACCTCAGGCAAATGTTTGAAGGAGTCTAAGAAAAGGTTGAAGTAAAACCCAAGTATTAGCTTTGTCAGATCCAGACAAGAGCTTCATATCTACAATAATGCACCTTATCAAGATTTGGGATGTGTCCTTATGCAAGAAGAAAAATATAGTACCTTGTTCAGTAAGTCAACTAAGGAAGTGTGGGTTGAATTACCTAACGTGTTATCTGGAGTTTTCCACTATGGAGTACTGTCTTTTGGAAGAAAAGTGACATATAGGAGGGTCACAAGAATCTACAGGACATCTTCGCTAAGTTGGTCTTGAATTTGTGATATCCTCGTTGGAATGAAATGGATTAGGACTTGGAAAAGTGCTATTACTTGGAGAAGTAAAAGTCGCAGCCGATACCCTTAGCAATGGAGAATAATGCTAAGAAGGTTCGGGTGACACCAAGGATTAAGAATCGTATTCCAAATTTGAGCAACTTGACCAGAATCATTAATGTTTTGAAGGTTGGTAGTAGAAATTCCTTCTGACTAAGAGATTCGTTAGGCTCTGTTGGAAGATAAGTATTTTAAGGAAGAAAATTCATATTATAGGAAAGGTGCCTAGTGATTGGAGGTATCAGAGTATTGTTTGGAGCATTTGTTAAAATCTTGGAATTAGTTACATGTATGCAAAGTAAGACGGAATTCTTATCAAGACGATGGAACTACACGATGAAGTAAAGAATAATCTAGAGACGAACTATCCCTATCTCTTTTGTCATCATCTTCCGAATCTCGGGACGAGATTCATCTTAAGGGGGTAGAATTGTAACACCCTAAAATTAGCCTCTTTTAAAGTAGAGTTAAAATGATTTATTTATGAATTTTGTGCACATGAAATATAGGAAAATAACATTTTTCATTAATTTAAAATACATTATAAGGTAGTAACATGTGTGAGCATACATGCTGTTGCATCTTATTTATTGTGATGGATGGTGAGGATCCAAAACTCCGAAGTAAATTGGAATGTTTTTGAAAAGAGTTTGAAAATGGCTTTGAAATAAAAGAAAGAAAAGAAAAGAAAATTAGGAAAAAAAAAGAATATAAAAAGTTGTATAAATTATTTTTGAAAACTTACTAAAATTTTCTCACTTTTATTGGAATTGAAGAGTATGTTCAAACTCTATTTGAATTTGCATTTGGTTTACATTTGAATTTGGATTGGAAAACTAAAAATAGAAAAGGAATTAGAAAAAGAAGAAAAACCCTCTCTCTCATTTTTGGCCCGAAGGCCCACTGTTTTTTTCCCTGGCCCGGCCTCCTCTTTCCCGGCTTTGGCCGCTCGGCAGCCCAGCTCGCGCGTCACCTGCGCACCGGCCTGCTCCGCATCGACTCGTTGCTCGCGCCCACCTCCGCTCCGCGTCAGCCGCACGCGCACAGCGCCTACGCCTGCAGCACCGCGGCCCAGCTCCCCCGCGGCCGTTTCGGCCCTTCACTGCGCGCCTACGCCGCCCGAACGAGCCGTCCGCTCCCTCTCGCTGTGAGTTGGCCCCATCCGTCAGCCGCGCCGCAAGCCGTTTTCTTCCCTGCTGCAACGCTAGCCCACCTGACAGCGTCTCCCTTTCTTTCCTTTCTTCTTCCCCAATGTTTCCTTCTTTTCCCTGGCACTTACCTTCTTCGGCGCCCGCCGATGGCGCAGCCCGGCACGGATGGCAAGCCGCCAGTCTGCCCGCACCCGCATGGAAGGCAAGCGCCCAATCCGCTCGCTCCCTTCCATCTACCGCAGCCCCACCCGCCTATATAACCCGAGCCGCACCCCTCTTTCTCCCCTTTCCTCTGTTCACCGCTCGAACTCGCCACCGCCGCGGTAATTCACCAAACCAGCACCCAATCCTCTCCGGTGACGTGTCCCGAAGGTTCGCCTTGTTTCACCGCGCCCATAGGTAACGCTAATTTCGCGTTGTTGTTTCGTTTTGCCCAAATTTCACCTCACCCGCGCCCTCCCTCTCTTTCCAGTCACCACCGCCGACGGTGACCTGCCTCCTCGGAGACTCCCCGGACGCCGCGCTCCGCTCCAAGGGACTCACGGTGAGCTCCTGTACCTGCTCGACCCCATCATGTCGCGTTTGGTGCCCTAGAATGACGTAGCAGCGAGTTCCAGGCACGCCGGCCATGGCGCCACCGCAGGAAGCCGCTTCGGCATGTTCTCGGCCCTCGTATTTGCACCCCATTGACTTCGCGAGACCCTGTGCTACGCGTAGGTGCCCTCGGATCGGTCTAGGATGGCCGAAATCACCGTACCGGTGACCACCGATGGGCTCGGACCATCGGCGACAATGGCGCCGCCGTCCTGTGCTTCTTTCCCGGTGACCTGCTGCCCCCGTACATGCCTGCGCCGTCAGATGTGACGTGGACGGCCACGATAAGCCCGTACCCCTTCGCTGTGTAACCGGTCCACTGGGACTTGTGGACTCGGTCCACCCCGCCAGGTCAGCAGCGCCCACACCACGTGGTGCACCGAGCCAATCACATGTGCCCACGTGTTTGCCCAGTCAGCAGCCCCAGTCAACCACGGTCAGCCATACCAGTTTTACATAATAGCCCCCCTGATTTTGGTGAATTAACCCGCAATCTAACTCAGTTCAAAATAATTGTTTTTCAGCCCTGATTTTATTCATTTAGGACCCTATCATTTTCAGAAATAGTATGCCCAGTCCAAAATACATTTAAATTTAGATTTTTAATTGTTTTAATTCAAATTTGAGTTCAAATATTTACAGGAATGCCACTGAACCTTATTTCATGCGTAACTTTTACGTTTTAAGTTCGATTTGACCCGTTCGAATTGCGTTAGGACCGTGTTTACGTTTTCTACATGATTATACAACTGTTAGACATGTTTTCAACACTTGAAATTCATGAGTAGATTTAATCTATTATTTAATTAAAGTAAAACTTGTTTAAATCGTAACTTATTTATTTAAACTCCGAAATAGCCCGTTCAAGTTGCGTTTGTTTCGTAACGATGAGATCTACGTATTAGTAATGATGTTTACTACATTACTATTTCATAAAAATCGTGGTTTAAATCATATCTTGATTAAAGATTATGCAACTAGGTTTTATACATAAAATATGATTTGTTTTACTTTTGTTTTATAATTTAAATTTAAAATTGACTTAAATCAATCTATATTATTTATACATATCTTTTATAAATGAATTCATATAGTTAACATAAATGAAGCCTATAGTTTAATTTTCCACGTATTAAGCAAATCTCTCGGTAGCTGTAATTTTTTTTAACCATAGCTTCGATTAGCGTGCCTCTCGCGACTGTATGTTCGTAGTGATACGTAGAATCGTATATCAATCTCTTTTACTTATTTTCTATGATTGGTGTACTGTTCTGATATAGATGCAACTGTATGCTATGCATGTATGTGTATGGATGTTTGTGTGGTGTTTTACGATTACGTCCAGTCGGTGAGATACACGTGGTGATCCAAGAAGAAGAAGGACATCAAAGATTAAAGCTTACCGAAGGATCGGTGTTTAAGGCAAGTATAGCATGGGATTATCCTTGTTTCCTATTCACCTTTAATATACTTAATTCATGTGTATGTGTCTACCTTGTTACCACTAAGGATATCCTAGTTTTTGTATCTTGTACCTTGACACCTATGGGACATTGCATTGGGTAGTATTTATGCTAGTGCTCAAGATAAATAACCATGATCTGTAACTTGACTAATGGTATATGCAATAAACGTTTAAAAGATGCTTTATAGAAACATGGCTCAAGGGGGCTAGAGCATGGGGTATTTTTGGTGCTCTAGTTTCTCTCCATAAGGACTTATCTATAAGCGAACATCCGGGACTTACAGTACAACTGTGAGGGCTATATGGCTCTGGCTTTAGTCAAGTATGAGGACCTTTTCTAGCTTGTTAGAGGTATTCCTTCATGGCGTAAGAACGGCTTGACGAATCGGGTATAGTGCGGCCTCTGTCCTTATGTGTATAGGTTGCGCGTTATTGTGCCATTTGGAAGGGGGGCTTTACATCTGTTTGCCGAGTGAATCTAATGGTCCTAACTTGTTAGACGAACCTTTGAAAGACTTCATAGTGAACCCTGCCGACCTTCCTTGGAAATGGGTCAAGAGATTAGCTACCTCGGGCGAAAGGGTAAATCACGACTCACAGTGAAAGTGTACAACCTCTGCAGAGTGTAAAACTGGTATATCAGCCGTGCTCACGGTCACGAGTGGCCTTGGACCCTTACAGAATAAATGATGGACACTGATGGTAATAATAATACTGATGATATTAAAGCTCACTAATGATTATTGTTTCTTGCTATACATTATTCTCGTTTACATGATCATGAGGTTATTGGGACTTATGTTATACTTGTTGCTACTCAATTGCTAAAAGATGACATACTAAAAGCTATCGCAGTAAACCAGTGTCAACCTTTTGAGCTTCATGAACCCCATGTTATATTTGTTGAGTTCGACATGGACTCACTCTTGCTATTTCCCCACATCTCAGGAAGGGTACCAGACTGTTAGATTCTGGAATTGTTAGGCTTGTGATCAACCAGTTAGTTTGATCCTGGAGTGAAGGTTGCACCCGGTGTTCGGAGTTGTCTTTCCGCTGTGTTGCTCTTTAAGGTATATTTTATACTATTGTGTTATGTATATTAAGCATTTGTCTTTTGATATTACACTTATCTGTGGCTATATGTGAGATTTGTCTTCTTTATTTCACATATGGTGTATGTCTGGTTTTGTCCTTAAAACCGGGTGTGACATTGATCTCCTAAAACTAGCATGTCTTTGGAGTCTTTTCCTTAGTCGGGTAAGTCTTGTTGAGTACCCTCAGTACTCACGGTTTGTTAAACCCTTATTGTAGGTGCGGTTCATGAGTAAGCCTGTTTTGAGTCTTGCTGCATGACCGTTGTCGTTGAAGAAAGTGACGACGAGTAGACTGTGTGGCCTCTGGGCAAGGCACCTCGTTTGAGTGTTGTAATAAAGTTACTACTGATACTCCACTACTACTGGTTTATAATAATGCTACTTCTGGTTTGAGGTTTGAAAACTGTGGTTTGTAAACTTAAGTTAGGTAAGACTTTCGCTCTTTTACTCTGATGTTATATTGAATAAACTGTTGTAATATTGCAATACTCCTGTAATTGGATCTTGTTCGGAGGAAAGCAGGCCTTTTAGATTATGAGACATATAAATATGGCTGTCAGAGGTTATAATGACAATAACAGGTACATGTGGGTCATCATAATTTAGAAGGTTCCATGACAGTTTTTTATGTTTTTATGTCTCCTAAATCGATACGTGCAGATAAACCTATTCTTCTCTCTCCTGTGTTTGATTGATTTCTCAAGAGAAATGATGATTCAGTTCGGAGGTGCCAACCTGTCTCATGCACCGGCCACTGGAGCGGCAACGAGAGGATAGAATTGGACGAGAGGAATTCTTTTTAGAAACTTCCAAGTGGATGGGAGGAGATAATTGAGCCAGTGTCACGGTCCACCAAGGAGTGTTTGGACGGGCAGACGTCGGCACCGCAACATTACCGCTTGTAATAATATTATGATTTAATTACTCTATCTAGAGGATGAAACCGAATATCTTTCCAAAATTACTATTTCTGTCTCAAAATAAGTGTCACTATGTTATTCGTGCCGGTCAAATTCTTTTTAGTTTAACTAGATTTGTAAAAAATATTAGTAATATTTGATCAAAGCTAAAATCGTTTAATGAAAATGACGCTTGTTTTAAACCACATGGGAAGCCACGGACCACGACAAGATGGACAGCTACCCATCTCTAGGCCCGTTCACTTTCCATTCAATCCAAAATATTTCATCTTTCACCCATCGCATCAAATCTTTAGACGCATGTATGGAGCACTAAATGTAAGTAAAAGAAATAACTAATTACATAGTTTGTCTGTAATTTGCGAGACGAATCTTTTGAGCCTAGTTACTTTATGGTTGGATAATATTTGTCAAATAAAAATGAAAGGTGCTACAGTACCTTTTTATCCACATTTCACCAACTAAACACACCCTAAATATTACCGCTTGTAATAATATTATGATTTAATTACTCTATCTAGAGGATGAAACCGAATATCTTTCCAAAATTACTATTTCTGTCTCAAAATAAGTGTCACTATGTTATTCGTGCCGGTCAAATTCTTTTTAGTTTAACTAGATTTGTAAAAAATATTAGTAATATTTGATCAAAGCTAAAATCGTTTAATGAAAATGACGCTTGTTTTAAACCACATGGGAAGCCACGGACCACGACAAGATGGACAGCTACCCATCTCTAGGCCCGTTCACTTTCCATGCAAATCCAAAATATTTCATCTTTTACTCATCACATCAAATCTTTAAACGCATGTATGGAGCACTAAATGTAAGTAAAAGAAATAACTAATTGCATAGTTTGTCTGTAATTTGCGAGACGAATCTTTTGAGCCTAGTTACTTTATGGTTGGATAATATTTGTCAAATAAAAATGAAAGGTGCTACAGTATATTTTTATCCACTTTTCACCAACTAAACACACCCTAGTAGAGTCTGGAGGCCTGTTTTCCCTGTCCTTATTTATTTTCTTGTCTGAACATGAGCTTTCAGAAAAAAGACCCACGTGAGTAGGACCCATTCTCACAAAAAAGCTTTTTCTTAAAAAAAATAGCAATCAGCAACTTCATTGTTTCCCGAAGCGATCCTTTCGCTTTTTATGCCTCCTGAATCGATACGTGCAGAGAAATCTGTTCTTCTCTCTCCTGCGTTTGATTCATTTCTCTAGAGAGATCATGATTCGGTTCAGAGGTGGCAAGCTGTCTCATGCAGTCATGCGCCGGCCACTCGAGGTGGCCTAACACGAGCCCGATGTCCATATGCAAATTCGTATGCACCAGACGTCCAGACCTGGCCGGTTTACATGTAAAATATTTTGCAAAATGACACTGTAGTAAATTTCGTTGTTATTTGACAATTAGTGTCCAATCATGGTCTAACTAGGTTTAAAAGATTCGTCTCGTCAATTTCGTCTAAACTGTGTAATTAGTTTTATTTTTTATTTATATTTAATGCTTCATGCATGCGTCCAAAGATTCGATGTGACGGGGAATGTTGAAAAATTTTGCAAAATTTTTTGTAACTAAACAGGGCCCAGTTCAGAGAATTCTTGGGAGCAGTTTCATTTCATCGAACTGTCGATGCACTTCTCATCACCAGTGTGTCAGCATAGAACAATAGTAGGAGCATGCTCCTCTGCTTGTCGATGAAATCAATAATCGATAGGTGGTGTGCTTTGTGATTCAATCAACAGCTCAGCTCCCCTACATACTCCTAGTCCGCAGCAGACGGCAGACGCTTGATGCTCAATTGCTCATCCCCTGCAGTTACCGTAGGTGTCGGTGTTGAGTGCAGACTAGTGTGCTTGTGAGTAGTGAGTAGGACGGATCCACAATTCTGCGTTCATTCACCATGACCCCTGAGCAAATAGATTCCCTATCCAGTACTTGATGATGATGCCGGCCGGACGACTAACAGTGCTACAAATAGAGCAAGCGAATGATTAGCTACTAGCCCTTGTTTAGTTCCCCCAATTCTCCCCAAATTTTACTATGCAACAAATGCATGGAGTACTAAATATTGATGAAATCAAAAACTAATTGCACAGTTTTGTTGTTCTTTGCGAGATGAACATTTTAAACCTAGTTAGTCAAAATTTGGATAATTTTTACCAAATACAAACGAAATGCTACAGGAATTCTGATACAGTGTTTTTCTCCCCAATTCACCGAACTAAACGAGGCCCTAGCTGTTTACTGCCAACCAGCTACAGTGCCGGCATCGTTCATCCAGCTTATAATCCATATTTTTTAGCTTGGTTTTTCAGTCGGAATAGTATTTTTCTCTCACAACAAATCAGCTAACAATGTTTTTCAACCAACTTATCAACACAGCCGAACAAAGTAGTGCTCATCCCCTTGGTGTTCTCATCTGTAGTTACTTAGTATTGATCAGTGCAGACTATACTTCACTGTGAGTAGTGACCAGGGTTTTTTTTACCGACCGGTCATCCCAAACCGCCGGTCTCCGGTTCCGGTTTACCGGTCTGGTTTACCGGTAACCGGTCGGTAACCGGTCGAATTTGAATTTGAATTCAAACGCGCCTTCGGTTCGGTTTGTCACCGGTTTACCGGGCGGTTTGGAGCGGTAACCGCTTGGTTTGAGCGGTTTACCGCTCGGTTTGAGTTTGGAATTTTCTTTTTTCTTTTTTTTTCAAACTTCTATACGTATAAATAAATACTAAACGAACTCGAATTTGAAATAATTTTACACCATTGGCTTCTATAAATCATGAACTATTTTTAGGAATTTTTTCAGCATTTTTTGTTTTTTTCAAATTTTAAATTTGAATTTGGGGGCCTTAACGGGGTAGGACCAGGATTTTTTTTCTTTTTTTTCAAACTTCTATACGTATAAATAAATACTAAACGAACTCGAATTTGAAAAATTTTTACACCATTGGCTTCTATAAATCATGAACTATTTTTAGGAATTTTTTCAGCATTTTTTTCAAATTTTAAATTTGAATTTGGGGAATACCTAACCGGACCGGACCGGAACCGGTCCGGCCCGGTTAGGCCGGTAACCGCGGTTTACCGAGCGGTTTTTTAACCCTGGTAGTGACTACGAGGGATCCACAATTCCACATCCATCCATTATGAGCAGATTCCCACTATGTAGCACTTGATGATGATGCCAGAAGACTAACAGTGCGGCAAATAGAGGATTCCATAATTCCACATTCGGTGAATAGCTCTTTGCTGCAACCTGCAAGCAGGTGTGCATGCGCATGGGTATTTCTCATGTTTAACACTTTGATGTCATGAAGATAAGTCCAAGTCAAAACAGAGAAGTTACTGTACCTTGAGTCCTTGAAGGAACTGTTACCTATTATTTCGTTAGAACAGCTAAACACCATCGAATTTGAATGATTTTTGCGTGTGAAAACTGAAAACCCGCTCCAGGGACGAGGCAGATGGCAAGAGCAGAGAAGAAATAGGCTTTGATCAGATGAAGTAGCTGACTGTGGGAAAAAAAACATGGTGTGGATGTGCAGGTGACGTATGGATCATGGAGCATCTGATTTATCATACGTGCGGTTAACATATCAGCCAAACAGTTCGCACCAAATCTTGGTATTTTTTCCCTGACTGTTGACACTAGAGTCGTACCACGCACCGAAAACACACGAGCACGTCGCTTGATCGATGAGTTTGTCAGGAGAGGGACCGAGGGAGCTACACGGTAGTACAGTACTGGAAGTGTAGTAGACGTGCTGTACTTGCATGTTTCCAAGGTCGGTCTCATAGCAGCAGGACGAAGAGTCGAAGACGTATAGCGCGTGACGGCAGCGAAACCATTCCACTGAATGCGCTACAATGCGGAAAAGCATGTGTGAAGGTGAAGCTACGAACCAGAACCACCGGTGACCGGTGCACAACGTGCTGGGTGGGATATCTACCCATCCACGTCGCGCTGTCGCAACTCGCGATGTGGGCTCTTCGGGTCCACTAGTCGCCGTCTCCCAACAGAGAATGCGACTATCTGAGTGATGGGGACTTCGGAGAGCACTGCACAGCCAGTTAGCTGTCAGGCAACGATAGGCTGAGCACAGGCTGCAGCGATTGGATAGATGTGGGCTCTTCGGGTTGGCTTTTAGTCTTATAGTTTTTTTTTTGACTGAAGCTTTTAGTCTTATAGTTGCTATATTATTTCAATATTTGTATCCGCTTCTTCTCTTTTAATATATGTCTGATGAATTTCTTAAAAAAAAGAAGAAAAAAAAGGTTAGCTGTGAGGCTACGGGACTAGCAGCAGCTGTTTCTTTGCTCATCCATTGTGGAAGGGAAATACCGTGGGTAGGTTTTCCGTTTCGTTCGGACACACGTTGCTGTGCTTCGACACATGCCTGAACGGCCCAACACTGTCATTCGCATGGATGCACTCATCTTGCGTTGCTCAAAATAAAAAATCCACGTCACTTTTCTCTTGAATTGCTGCTCTGCACGCATCTATTCTCGAACCCATTCTCGAATCGCCACCATGCCTGCACAACCATGGTGTGCTCCACCGTGACCGCGCTGCCGGTGGCCGAAACGCTGCGGCATGCTGCACCGCGCCCGAGCGCCGTCGCCTGCCTTCCTATCTCCCCAACGCCACTCGCCACCGAGTTCTTTGAGCCGATGTAGCGTGGTCCACGCCAACTACTTTGGTGCGGCGCTCTTCACCGCACCTAACCGCTTGCCTGCCGCCATCCCCCTCTCCATTGCACCCGAGCGCTGTTGAAACCGAGGATCGATGAACGATCATAGTAACACGAACAATAGACAAGGAATATATCGGCGACGAACGCCGCGGCGACGAACGCCGCGGCGACGAACGTCTGTATCTTAGCTATTATTATTGAATTATAACACAATTCGGTTCAACTCACACAATGCATCCGCATAGCAATTTATAGCCCCGCAACGCACACCAGCGAGCATGCACAGACCTCCATTTCTCCATGAGCCAGGAACTCGAGAGACATCCGCGCCACCACGCGTAGCATCCCCAAGAAGCGGTCCTCCGTGCCATGCAACCACACGCCTCGCTGCTGTCCTGCAATCCTAGAATAGAATGCACGCACACACACACACACTCTATCTAGCATGCATCCACACGTCGCCCACACAAACTATCTCGCATGCGTCCACACGTCGCCTCGATGGACTCTAACGCGAGCTCGAACACGCGCACCATCGACGACCACACACCATGCACGAACATGGCGTGGTTTATGCTAACAAGCGCCGCTTGCTGTCTACGGCAGTTCCCCATCAGGTAGGCCATGGCCGCCGGCGACGCCATGTTTTAAGTGTTTTCAGGTGTTTCAGAAGTATGATTTCAAGTGTTTCATCTGTATTTTTTTAAATTGCCTATGTTTCAATGATTATATACGTATGTTGCAAGTATATGTTTCAAGTGTTTCAGTTGTTTCAAACGTATGTTTCAAGTGTTTTATCTGGATGTTGCATACATGTTGCAAGCTTATGTTTCAAGTGTTTCAGGTGTTTTATACTTTTATCTGTGTTACAAAAGTAGATCTGGATGTTGTATGCGTTTGCAATGGCTTTCAAGTGTTTTCGGGTGTTTTCCAAGTGTTTCACACGTACGTTACAAGTGTTTCAACTGTTTCGAACGTATGTTGCAAGTGTTTCATCTGGACGTTGCAATAAGTAGATATGATGTTGCACATGTTGCACTGGAACCACCTGCTGCAGCCGTCTGCTGTAGTTGTTGGGGCGCCGCCGAGCGGGCATAGAATGTCTCCGTCTGCATGCGCGTGGAAAGCAAATGAGGCACGAGCGGCTCCGCATGTTGTAGGTCGGTGGGTGGCGCGAGCCCCACTGGGCACACCGGGGTGTAGGCACGGGAAACGATGTGCTGGCACCGAGGTCCAGACGCTAGCAATACCCGAAAGCCGGGCCTCAAACCGGCCTACTCCTTTTTTTTTGCTGTTTTTTAATTAATTTTCCTGTCCGAACATAACCTTTCTGTTGTACAGGACCCAGGGGTCTTTTTTTCATTAGTCAATGGTGTTCTTAGCTCCTTTGATGATAAATTATGATTTTACCACCCTACTTTTTTAACTCTGTGATTTGCCATAACTTTTCGAAAAATGAATATTGAGTCTACTTATATTTTGTTATGAGCATGGTATATATACCATTGCAGATTTGTCCCCTTTTTAGAGAACCTTTTGATTTCATTACTTTTTCCATATCAAGTATTCTGACAGATTTTAAGAGTGCACTATAATAATAGTAAATCTTGATAGAATTTGTGTATGGTCTAAAATTTGACTGAACTTTGACAAAATTTTACCACATTTTCACTAGCATATAGATTCAAGCAGAAATCATATATGGCAACCATCACATAGTAGACAGTATTATTGCTAGACGGATTTTGTCTAAACTAGGGGCATATGGTAGCAAAGTCACAAAGTGAAAAATAGAGAGAGGGCAAAATCACAATTGAGGTTTGAAGTTAGGGGTAAGCAAAAACATGGTTCCTTATTATTTATCTATTATTATCTTAGTATTTCACCAATAAAAAGAGCCTCCAAGTTAATCCCAAGGTCTAGAAATTACCATATTAATCAGAGAAAATAAATTAAATTGCCACTATGCATGTCAATAAATTACCCACAACTACAATTATACAAAAATAGCCCAAATATCCTATATTATGTATCTAGATTAGTTAGAACGATTTATAATTTGAAATGGAGTGAGTACAACATAATAAGGTGATCTATCAGTCACGAATTTCAGAGTTTAGAGTATGCTCACCATGCATGGGACATCTAACACAAGCGCTATGTCCACATGCAAATTACAATTTATTTAAATGGAGGGAGTACAACATAATAAAGTGATTAGCGGCGCCGGAACCTGCCACTTCGGAACGGCCAGCAACGGACAACACTGCGCCGACCGACGAGCCTGAAGAGACCTGTGACGCGGCCACCAACCGCGCTGCCGCGGCTGCTCGCTGGACAGGGGACGATCCTCATGTTGTTCGAGATGGAGGCGCAATGCCTGCCGCAGGCAACGCCGCCTCGACCGATGCTCGGGCTAATTGGCTCCATCTTAGAATCGGACCCCTCACTGCTCGAGGGGGCGGCCAAAAGACTCCCAGCGCCCGGCTTGGACCTGGTGCTGACGGAGAATGCGGCCACCTGGAGTGAGCCTGCCGACCAACATCTCGACGTCTGCGCAGACGAGGCACTACATGGCACACAGCGGCCACTGCAACCGCACGGGCCAGGCGCTAATGTGTCCGCCGTACGCATCAGCAACGAGGCCCTTCTTCAGGCGGCGTTGGCCGGAAGGAAAGCGGCCTCTACGTCCATGCTGTCTGCGATCTTCGGCACACACGCTGTCATCGAACCAACGGGGGCTGATGCACCGTCCATGACAGGGCCTCCTGACCCCGACGCTTTGAACACAGGGACGGACGCCCCACCTGCAGCTGGCTCGGACACGGATGACGGGCACGCGGATGCTGACGGTGATATGGGGGCGTTGTTCGTGGAGACACTGAAGCTTCCCGTCCACGACGGCCTGCTGCACACGCCACCGCCCACGCGCCGACGCCGTGCGCGCCGTGAGCCGCCCAGCATCGTCCCAAGACGGAGCACCAGACTTGCGGGCAAATCACCGTTCCGCGATCCCAACCCCGAGAAACAAGCAAAGCGCGTTCAAGTCAACAAATGGGAAAACAAACCGACCGGCGCCGGCTCCGCCACGCCGGACATCGCAGTTGCTGAGAAATTCCACTCTCACTTCACTGAGCCAGTTCCTGATTACAAATGGGAAGCAATGCGGGAACTCCTCATCTGCCAGGGCTCTGATGTGGAGCCTGCCGCAGAGCCGTCGTGTTGAGCCACGCTCCTGACTCCGTCGCACAGCTGTTCCTCATGAGCGCCAACCACATCCTAATCTAGAACGTACGCGGACTCAATAGCCGCGCACGACGCAGCGCCGTTCGGAATGTAGCCGAACAACAGCGGGCCTCCATCGTCTGTCTTCAAGAAACAAAGATCCAGAATTTCCTTGTCTCCATGAACATTGACACTACTGGAATTGACTTCGATTACGCCTACCTCCCGGCTGTGGGCGCCGCCGGAGGGGCGTCCATCGCCTGGCGCCAGGATCTTTGGGGAGCCTCACCCCCTGATGTGCGTCGTTTCAGTCACCCTCCGCTTCACTCCGCACCTCCAAGCAGACGCGGCATGCTCGCTTTGCGACCAGCTTGCAGAAACCGTCGACCACTTGCTCTGTGCTTGCGTGTACACCCGCGAGGTATGGTCACGCATGCTGTACTCCATGGGGTCACTGACCGATCCGCCGCAGCATGACTCCACACTCCGCGGCTGGTGGTTAGCGGGGCGCGAGGCCTTGCCGCAGGGACTCAGCAAAAGTTTTGACTCGCTGGTGCTCCTGGTCGTCTGGAACATTTGGAAAGAGCGAAACCGACGGGTCTTCGATAGCAAGGCTCTAACTCCTACGCAGTTGTTGCACCGCATTCGAGAGGAAGGCGATGAGTGGATTGGCGCCGGATACAGCTGCCTAGCGCTGCTCACCGCCCTAGTCGCTTGACCGGCAAGCTCGCTCTACAGCACCGTCGCACAACCCTTACTGCCGTAGCTATGACCTTTGTCTCCACCACTAAGTTGGTGATTTATGTTGTGTGTCTTTCTAGTTGGCAGACGGCCTCTCGCCGTGCTTGTTGATGGAACGTGTAAAACTTCCCCTTCCACTTAATGAAGCACGTGCTAAAGCACGCTTTCGAAAAAAAAAAGAATTTCAAAGTTCAGAGGATCTGCTCACCAGTCACCATGCATGAGAGATTTAACACAAGGGCGATGTCCACATGCAAATTAGTACTATGCATTTGGATTGTCGGTGCCAACTTGACCGATACCAGTTCAGATTTGGAATTCATAGCTAAGTTTCAGGGAATGCTGTAAGAATTTGGTTTCAACTGTAGATGCACTTTCTCATGAATAGGATAGAACAATAGTAGGAGTTCATTTGCTTGTCCATGAAATTGACAATTGATGCTTCAGTCAACAGCTTGGCACATGTTCCACGCTTCAACTATTTTTGTCGCCATGGTGTTTATGCCATGAACAGTGAATCTGAGGGGATTCATTCATTAGAAGAATCCCTGTCTGCTATTGGTACCGTACCTGAGAATATTGCATTGTGCTGCAAATAGCACAAGCTTGTGCGGAGCTGTTTGTTGCAAGCATATGTGCGCATGGGTATTTTTCCCCCATTGGTTTAACGATTTTGTCAGAACAGTAAACATTATTGAGTTCGAATGATTTTTGCATGTGAAAGGCTGCTCCAGGGAGGCAAATGAGAAGTGGAAAGAAGAAATAGATTTTGATGAGATGAATTAGCTGACGCTAGCAGGCTTTCAGTTTGAGTATATGTTTCCGTCTGAACTTACTTTTTTCTTGACAGAAAACTGAAGAGCAGCATCCTGAAAAAAGTGAAAATATACACCTACACACCCCTGACAAAAATTTGTCACATAGTACGATTTTGGGCCCTTCTCCGCACCTGATCTGTGTTCTTTGGTCTTTTCAAGGATAACATCGGACCAAGCCCAGAAGCTACATAAAAGGCCTATAAGGCTAACAACAATGTACTACGTACCTTTTGCTGACGCCAGGAAAGGCAAAAGCTTTTGAAGCTTTGATCCGTGACAGACTCATGGTCTGCAGAGTTCAGCTAGACAAACCGAGGCATGTTTGTTTAGCTGAGGCATACTACCCACAGAGCTTAGAAGATTTCTGGTTCCTGGATAGATGCAGATGCAAATTGAAGTTTGAAAGAGGCGCCGCAATAGACAGGCAACTAGCAAATGTGGAATTATAACTCACATGGCCTCTACAAACGTACAAAGAAGCTGAGCTCGAAGGACATGGTTCATCAATCAAAGGAAAAACAAGAAGTGGAACGAAGATAGTGTGTAAACAAAGGGAATAGCTATCCTTCAGGCGCCTGAATTTTGCGTTGTTTTCAGGCAACGATCGACAGCCGTTGGATGAGAAAGGAACGGTCTAGATTAGATCGCCTAGCCGCACTGTTCATCTTCTTCTAGCCCCCACCCCTCGCCACAGCCCCATCGCGACGCGGTAAGGTCCCGCTGGAGCTCCGCGGTCGTACGTACGCTTGCTTGTTGACAGTGGCGGAGTCAAGATTTTTGTGGAGCCTGGGCGACACGCAACGTAATACTAAGGACTTGTTTGCGCAGGTCTCCGGCTCCTCACGTGGAGTAGTTTTTTTTTAGAATTGGAGTAGCTTTTTTGTGGAGCTGAAGTAGTTTTGGGAAACGTTTGGCAAAAACAGTCTCAGTGATAATTTTGTAATAATTCGTGTTAGAATTGTGAGGAGGAACCGAGAGAAACCATATTTTTCGGCTCCGGCTCCTCTATAAAAATGGCTCCAACTTCTCTGGATTCATGCAAGGAGCCGTTTATTAGATGTCCGTTTAGCCGGGCTTCTTGCAAGGAGCCGCGAGGAGCCCTGCCAATGAGAATTTAACATAATGTAGAGCATTATACATGAAAGTAAAATTAGAGAACCACATAATTTTAAGCTAATTCATCTCCACACAAAACCAAAGCTTGACCATCTCTTGACAATCACACATCGTTCTTATAGATGGATAAATACCCACCATGTGTTCGCACAAAGTAAACCAGATTTTGCCTAAATATAATAGGCTTCCACAAGGAAATTTCGCTTCGATTCATGAAGCTTTCCATGTAGATCGATATCCAACTTTCAGCTGTCCCATCATCGCTTCCCTATAGCTTTGCGAAGAGCCTCGCTGATCATCCAGGGCACGACGGCACCGGAGCCAACAAACTGCATAGAAAATTGAACAGAAACAACAGCATCAGTAAAACAAACACTCCAACCAGCAAGAAGTCAAGGGTGAGCTACGCATATTGCAATTGCCATGTCTTAATTAGTTAGCTGGTGGTGATACTGATACCTGAGCTCGTATCTTGAGCTCCATGAAGCCATCTGGTGCCGAATCCTGAACCGAGAGAACGTCCAAATTGAGGCTCTTGATGGCGTCGAACACCGTGTCATCAGTAGCTCCTCCCACCGGGCATTGCACCTCCAGGAGCACGTCCTTGTTCGCGACGGTGACGGTGACGTTGCTGGTGCCGTCTTTGGGGCGGATCCAGGGGTGCTCGTGCTCCTTCTCCACGGCACCGCCGAAGTATGCTCTTCCTCTTGGAGCCCCCACAGAGTTTCTTCCTGACACTATCATTGCCACGGGGCCCTTTTATTTGCCTTGTCGTTTCGGATGGGCGCGATGTAAGTTCCCTACTGGACTCCAGCTCTTTGTACCCTTCGCTGAAGCTCCTTGAGGTAGCCTATAGTTTCCGCGAGGATTGATGCTTTGTCCACCTGCCAAAAATTTTTTTAAAAAAAATGTCTTCAAGTATGTCGGACATTGCGGCTCCCAGAAAGCTGCGGTTGCACGGCTAACCAAGTCCGGATCCTCCGACACCTGGCAATATCATTTAATTTGGTTATACTAATATTGTTGCTGTTGTTTTCAGATGATGTATATGTATGGGCAGCGAAGTGAACAACTGAACATGCCGTATCTGTTGTACCCAGCTCAAGCACACCACCCATGAGCGGGATGCAGACGATTGACTGTGGAAAATACGATCCATGGTGCAGTTAGTTGTAGCAGTCAGAAATCTGCAGACTATGCAATCTGAAAGTGCCCTGTGTAATGTTTCCGACGAGATGAAGCATGGAAAACGCTTTACCTGAATGGACACGCTCTGCTTGACCATACATAGGCACCCAAGGCCACACATGTAGGAACCAAACACGTAGTTCACGATGATTCAACAAAGATTGCAACCGCGCGACTAGTGAAAAACATGCAGGCAAAAATATATAGACAAGACACGGAGAATGCAGATCGAGCGGTCTTTCCTGTCAGAACTGAGAAACATGCATGCATACCTTGCCCAGGAGCGCGCGGGGGAAGGCTCTGCTGCCGGCGAGGTGCGCGTTGCACAGCCAGACATGCTCGTTGCTCGCGAAACTCCTGCCGGGCAACCTGTGGCAGCACGCGACAGGTCACGAACAGAGAAAATGTTATCATCGGCCGGGGGCGTCAGCTAGCTATGCTTGTTTGTTGGATCGAACTGTAATCGACCGGTTACCCTTGTCCAGGCCGGAAGGCGTAGGTCATGCAGACCACGTAGTACCACTCCCCGAGGTCCTCCGGCGACAGCGAGCCGGCTGGCCGGGCCGCGCGGCGGTCGTACTCGCCAGACAGAAGGGCCACGTAGAGCTCCCGGAGCTGCTCGCTCCTCTGCATCACGAGCTGGTCGGCTGTCAGCTCCACCGAGTTGGAGATCTTCCTTGTCTTCACCTCGCCGTTGTAGAACCCGTCCGTCCACGTGAGCACCCTGCAATAATAATGTTTTCTCTCGTATAAGAGTTTTCAACGTACTCATATTTTGAAAAACAGTGCAGAAAAATTTCATCTCTGTAAAACTCTCTACCCTATAAAACATTTACCATCTCTCTTCGTCCATCCGATGCCATGTCGTCAGCATATGTAATGTCTATGTTTTCTCTCGTAAAGTACAGTAGTTTGGTCTGGTGAGCCCACCGCTCACATAATTTTCTTCCTTATGAACTTCCCAGGACGAACATTTTTCAGTAGCATATACTCCATCGGTCTAAAAAAGAACTATGAAATTATAAATCAAATTCGCTTAACTTTAGGTTTACAATGAATAGTATTAATATTTATGTCTCTAACTAATTTGACTATATAAATATATTCTATAAATAATTTTTGTATTAAATATAAGTATTTTTTATATAATTTTAATTAACTTTAGATCAAAGTGAGAATTGTATTGTTCTATAAACATAGGCAGGAGGGAGTAGTAGTATGTACTAGGCGCTATTAGGTATCTGTATATACTTCATGTGCTGAAAGCAGCTTATGTTGCTAAAATATGTCACTTTTTGGTCCATTAGATTGAAAGTCCAATAGTCAGATCCATCCATCTTTCTCTGTTCCCTTTCGTACAAAAGGTGGGTGAAATGGTAAAATCGTATCTGAATTCTGAACTTTTAACGTTTTATTTCTTTGCGTAGATTTTTTTTTCTGTAACACAATTTCTTCCTACCACCTAGAGCATTATATTTAAGAATAAAATAAATATATGCCGATAGATAAACAGTGTTTTCGTTTTTTGTCGCATGATAAGACAAAGATCTTTAATGCGAAATAGATGTGCTCATGTGCACCTGTCAACTTTACACAACAGGAGTTTTCCTATGCTATTTTAATCTAAATATTAGTTGCGTGATCTTTGAGTTACTATGATATGTATCACAAATATTTTATTATTTTCATATTCATATTGGCATAATTTGAAATATAAATATTAGCTGGATTTTTTCAAACAAATTGTAGTAGATTTTCACAAGCTTAGATCAGTGGCGGGCCTACATGTATTCAAGGGTATTCAACTGAATACCTAAAAATTTTGCCAAAAAACTTTTGTATATATAGTGTATATATGTAGGTGTAGGAAAAAAAGAAAATAAAGCCAAAACAAATATCATGTCAAGAATTCGGCCAAAAACCTGTATTATACTACTGATTTTCCACCCCACTCGATGGCCCAAATAGGCCCAGCGGCCTGTGGCCTAACATCTCCCCCGCCGACAGCACACAGGTGCATCGCGACTCCCAAATCAGAGACATCGGCACATCACCTGCCCGTGCTCGCTCAAACGCTCCTTTTCTATCATGTTTTCTTCCCCAACCCCAAACCCTAGCGCTTACCGATGGCGGTGGCAGAGCAATGGACTCGGACAGTGGCAAGGCACATTGGCACGAGGCGATGACAACAAAATTCACGCTAAATTTTTTTGGTACATATACAACACAAACTTGGGTTTGTTTGTACTTGATTAGAAATACCAAATTTGACAACAAATTTCACTATTGCTTACTGAATTGCTAAATTGATTTTACCAATTTACGTATGGAAATTTTAGTATTGCATACCTACAAAATTCTAGATCCATCATTGGATTTTACATTGTAAAAAAACAATTCGTCTTCACAATTTTGAATACCCAAGCTCAAAATCTTGGGCCCGCCACTGGCTTAGATGCACCTAAACCTTTAAATTTTGTTGTCATTGAACAGTAGTTTCACCAAAGAAGAACAGAATCGTATGAATGTTATTTGCTAGAAAGTTTGGTGATCTACAGCTTTAGCGTGGAGCATACACCACCTACTGCCTTCGTTGAAGAAGCCCTAAGCTTTTCTTAGTTTTTCTTAGCGTTGAAGAAGCCCTAAGTCGTCTTACTTCGAAAGACATGAAATATTTGTTGTGTCAGCTATTTGGATTTCCCAAATCTGCATGCCGTGTTGAGGTGGAAATCTTCCCGCGCGCACCCTTTTTCCGGCCAGCGTGTGGCAGAACCTCCTAAATTATATGGCACACATGTACTTATCATTGTCTTAAAGACCTCTAACAACATACATGTGTACCACATAGCTTAAGAAGTCTGTCAGATGTCCTCGGGAAACCTAAATCATCCACGATCTTCCGAGCAGGATCACATTTCAGAGACATCACAGTATAAAAATATTTTATATAATAAATTACATCAGAGTAAAAGTATGAAAGTCTTACATAACATAAGTTTACAAATCCTTTGTTCTAAACTTATAAACCTTAAGTTTAGTTATTACAATCATAGTAGTGGAGTAGCAATAGTAATTTTATTATAAATCACCAAAACGTGGCGCTCTGCCCAAGAGCCAAACAAACTACTCGTCGTCACTTACTGCAAAGATGGTCATGCAACAGGGTCCAAAACAAACCTGCTCATGAGACGCACCTGCAATAGGGGTTCAACAAACCCTGAGTACAAAAGTACTCCACAAGACTTAACCGACCAAAAAAGATAGAGTAGACTCAAGAATGCAGGCTCAGAGGGAATCAAGGTAAGGTTCCAGCGAGATTCAAAGTTCTTTTGCATAAAAGTCACTAATAATGAATCCTTAAGATCAATGTTTTAGTTCAGCATTAATCATCAACAGAATGTAAGTGATTCTAATCTAGATCAGATAATTCATACTACTTGTTCTTATTCTTCGACTAATGTTCTACTTATTAACTACGATGTAGGTCAGGCGATCGAGTCTTCTTAACCGAGGAGCAACAACGATTCGAATCGATTATACCCAGTTAGGGATCTCTAACCACACGACATATGTAGGACTCTAACCGACATATATCAACCTTCACTCGGATCCTCCAACACGTGACCGGGTTCAGCGCCACCTGAGAGTACAGTACACCTCCAATCTAGCCCTTGGCCACGAGGGTACACACTACTCTCGCCATCTCTCCACTCCCAGTGCGTGGTTGGTCGTTCACATGATAGAATTACCGAGGTCTTAGGCTTACCAGAGCATGTGGTTAGTTGCAAAGTCTCAAAACACAGGCGGGCCTACAACAATACGGTCCTTAACCGACACAATCAGAGACACTATTGGGACTCCTTTCCTGATGCAAGTCCACCGATCAATCTCAAATTATCATCATCATTCATTCATTCAGTTGTTCCACAACAACCCTTCAAACTTTGTTAAACATTTTTAAAGTTTTCTCATTAAGCAAGGCTAAACATACTAAGTATTTTCAGATAAAACAGTAACAAGGATAATATTGAAGTATCAAGAATGGTAATACAGTAATTAGGTTATCACACAACTCCTATTACCGAATGCAACAAAGTATTAACAAAGTGAAGTAAAGCTTTTCAAAACACAAGGAAAGTTTAGATGTATCCGGGGCTTGCCTTGGTCGATGGGAAGTTCAGGTTCCGGGTTAGTACCATAAATGTCAAATCCCACCTTCATGGACGTTGGCTCTTCCTCGGGGACGGAATCAACTTCGAAAATCTCCTCATTCACGAGGACTACACACGATGATAACATATGCTCAATATGATGAAGTACGAAACATGATGGTCGGTGGATGCAGAACACGATTACAAAGTTGAGTACAACTTTCCTTCACGATACCGTTATAAACAACAGCACTAACCTAACCCTAAAGTAGGGTTTCAAAAGGTTAACTACCACGTTAATGATTTTCGTTAACCACATGAAATAATACCACTCAGGCCCTAATAAAAAGATTAAGAGAGCTTAAACAACTAAATAAAGGTGCTAAAGGCCATTAAGTGTTAATGACCCAAAGTCAACACTCAATCACAAAGTCAAACAACCCTAAGTCATTAAGTTCTAATCACATGATTAACTAATTAATTAATAAAGCATAAATTAAGAATAAAAATAACTTTATCTAGTTAAGCTCAAATTTTTAATTTAGGAAGCTTACATCATAACTAAGTGGCAAAATAATTTTCATAATTTTTGGACAATTAAATAAGCCTAGAAAAATTAAGGAAAAGTCATTTATTAATTAATTAAGATAATTAAATAACTTGCAAAAAGCAATCAAATTTGGCATTTCATATTTTTTCTAAATAGTATACAATACAGAGAGGCTTCACAAAAAAATCAATATTTTTGGAGCTTTATAAAAATTCCACTGAAATAAACAAAAACTAATACTATTTCACATTTTTAAAAAAGAAAAACAAAATCGGCAACACGGGCCGACTACCCTTCTTCTCCTCTCGCTCGGCCCAGATGGACGCGCGCGCGCTTGCGGCCCACCCGCGCTCCTGCTCTCCCTCTCTCTCGGCCCACCTCCACCTTACCCGGCCCAGCAAGGCCAGGCCCGCCCAGCAAACTCCCCCTCGCTCTTCTCTCTCACTGACGAGGTGACCCCGCCTGTCATCCCCCTTCTCACGCTGGCCGATGGCCAACGACGACCGCCGACCGCCATCCCGCCGATGGCGAGACCTCGGTGAGACCGATCTGCACAGACACGACCACTCGGAACCTGTGAACACATCTCAACACTCCAACCGCAGCAAGCACCCCGAAAGGAACTCCACACCGGCCACGGCGGCCATAGTGGCGGCGTGTCCCGTTGCCACGGTGAGTCAAGCCAGTAACGACCAAAATGAGAGGACATGGAGCATCAGTGGCTTGCCACAAACATAGCTGGGCAACTGGTAGGCACGGAGAGGCAGCAAGGGCGGCTGGCCACGGTGAGGTTCCCACGGCGGCTCTATTGCTAGCCGTGGAGAAGATGGCTGTGCGCACTCGGCTCAGGCAGTGAGGCTAAATGCAAAGGGGCTCAAGCGATGCACAACGAGGTAGCAAATGACAGGGCGAGAGGGAGCGGCCAGAGGTGAAGCAGTGGCGGTGGTGTGCATCGGCGGCTGAGAGAACGACGATGGTGAGGAAATAGAGGAAGAAAAGAAAATGATGACGACGGTGCACGGCTTTATAGGGCACCGAAAATGACCTCCAGGCAACACGCAACGGGTCGGGCGAAGCCACGTCGAGTAGCAGATGGCCTCGGGTGCGCCTGGAAGATGGCCGAAGGCCGCCAGCGACGAGCGAGAGGTGGCGCCCTGTGGTTGGAAACGAATTTCGACAAATTTATGAAACTGCCACTGACCCAATTTTACAAATTACTCTCAAAATTTCTATAAAAGTTGAAAATCTGTAAAAACAAAAATTGCTCAATTTTCAAAGTTCTACAACTTTCTCAATATAAACTTTTTCAAATTCAGCCTGGATTTTGAAATTTGAATTTGAATTTAAAAGGGGACACTTTTTTGAAATTTGGTAATTTCAAAATTACTTTAAATTTTATATTGAAACTTCAAAAACTCAAAATACCAAAGTTGTACATCTAGCTAAGACCTACAACTTTGCTATTCAAACCATTTTCAAATTTTGCTTCCATTTTGAAATTGGTATAGGGAAATGAAAAGGGGGCAAATATGAGATTTGAATCTTTTCAAAATTACTCCAACTTTTACACTAAAACTTTGAAAACTCCAAGAACCAAAGTTGTACAACAACACTAGATCTACAACTTTGCTTTTTGGTCCACCCCCAAATTTTGCTTAGATTTTGAATTACATAAAAGGGGTAAAACCAGGGTTTTAAATTTTAGGGTTTTCGGAAGAATTTCAAACTGAAACTTGTTACTACATTAATTGGTGAGTGTTTAGTGATCACACCATCATCAAGGGCATCATTGAGTCAAGCATCACATGTTTGACCAAATGTCACTCTTGGTTGACTAGGTTAACTTTGAAAAAAAAATTAATAATTCCTCAACTTTGAATTCAAATTCGAATAAAAAAAACTTGCAACAAGTTTTGGATTTAAAATTCAAACTCAAACCTGAAGCTTTATTTTATGAGTTGGACTTGAGCTCAGACCCTACACTTGACACTAGTGTACAACACAGTCGTACACCTCAACTTACATAGGGCACAAACTAAGTATTTGCGGTGACATTCGAAATTAGGGTTTTTGATTCGAGTTACACATCACAGAAACACATTCAACCTAGGAAATGTAAACTTAGTTGAGTTGATGCCCATCTGTAAGGTCCAAATAGGCTAGAGGGGGGTGAATAGCCTAATTAAAACTTCTACAAGAATTACTTAACCACACGTTAGTATGAAAGATGGCGAAGCAAAAACACTAGCTCTAACTAATTAAGCAAGCCACCTACACAAGTCTATAACAAAGCTATTCACTAAACACAATAACAACTACAAGCTAGAAACAAGAAGTAATACGAGAGAAGAGCTTTGAGTGATTATACCGCCGTGTAGAGACAAAAAGTACCAATAAATCAATCACACAAGAGAAATCCTCGGGAAGAGAATGACACAAGAATTTATCCTGAGGTTCACTTGCTTCTCGGCAAGCTACTCTCTGTTGTGGTGATACACCCACTTGTCGGTTCACGAGCTAATCGACTATCAAGAGTCGAGCCCTCGGCGGGCGCCGCACAACCACACACAAGTGGGGATCCTCCAAGCCACGAGCTCCACTAGAGTATCCAATTTGCGAACTCCCACGGGGAAGGATCAAGAACCCCTTACAACACTTGGTGAAGGCTCCAACAATCTCCAATTGGGAGCTCAATCACCTCTGCTGCTCCAAGCCGTCTACCGTGTCGGGAAACACGGAAGAGTAACAAGAAATCCGCAGCAACTCGAAGAACAAGTGCCTCTAGAATGCAACTCTCAAGCAATGCACTTGAATCTCACTCAATCTCACACAAGATGTGCAACTAAGCAAAGAGATGAGTGGAGGGGTTGTTCTCTAGCTCAAAGTATGTCTCTAGGTCTTAAAATGTGCAAGAGTTGCCCTCAAACCCCGGCCAACGTCTATTTATAACGAAGGGGTACGCAGCTAGCCGTTACCGGACGACGCAGTTCAAAACGGGATGACCGGACGCACCGGTCGGGATGACCGGACGCGTCCGGTCACTACAGGACAAGCGAGAACAGTGTGCGTCAGAAATTACTGTTGCTATGACCGGACGCGCTCTAGCGTATGACCAGACTCGCTGGTCAACTGACCGGACGCGCCGATCGCTCAGCACCGCGAGCCCGCGAAGCAACGACCGAACACGCCCTAGCGAATGACCGGACGTGACAGTGCCAGCGTCCGGTTTGAGTCTAGTAAGCTCCCTCAATGACCGGACGCGTCCGATCGTACGTGACCGGACGCGTCGCGCGTCCGATCATCACTTCGCTGCTCTCTGTCCCTCTGGACGCCTGACCGGACGCGCCGGTCGCGCGCTCTGCTTCTGCGCACAGGTGAACTGACCGGACGCGCTGGTCAATCCAGACCAGCGTCCGGTCACTCACCCTAGGCGCGCTGACCGAATGAACTGACCGGACACGCTGGTCAAGCCGTGACCGCGTCCGGTGCAGCGTCCGGTCACCACAGTGACTTCCGTTCACCTCCGTTTCTTTTCCGACTTCTGGCGCAGTAGAAAATAGGTGTTTCACTTCTCCAAAAAGCGCCGAATCCCACCTCGCAAGCTCGGCGGGAGGGAGAGAAGAACTCAAACCTTTCTCTACCGCTTAAACTTCACCGCCTTCACAAATGTGCTAACACCACCATGTGTAAATCACCATGTGCATGTGTGTTAGCATTTCACAATCATTTCTTAAGGCGTTATGTTAGCTCTTTTACTAGATCCTAATGCATATGCTCAAGACAATGATCTAGTGACACTTGATTTCCGAGCTAACCGTGATTGCCCCTCTTGATAGTCGGCTATGTATCCTAAACCCGGTCAATCACTTCTCTACTCATCTTAGACCGGCAAAAGGAAAACCCTATGGCTATACCTTTGCCTTGTGCTCTTAGATCCTTCTTTTCCACTTGATCATCATGTACTTCATTTTATGTGCATCTCCACCATGATCATCATTTCATGTCCATGCACCATCTATTTGTGATCTTGTGGCCACCACTTCTTGCCACATACACCTTCAGCACATGTGTTGCTTATGCCTAACTCAAAACACTTAACACATGGCATTAGCAACTTGGTGTCATTAATTACCAAAACCAAACTTGGGCTTTCAATCTCCCCCTTTTTGGTAATTGATGACAACCATCACAAAGATATGAAATAAAATCAATTTTCAATTTCAATAGTATTAGCTCCCCCTACATATGTGCTTCCATGAGTTTGGTTCAATTGTGCACATATGTATGGATTTGAATTGTGGGAGAGTCACTACTATCAAATTGATGCTAAGGTATATAGAATGGACCTTTGAAGCGTGATACCAATCGGAGTTGCCTTTATGTACCATCCTTAGCATCGATGTAGCTAGACACCACTTGTAATACATCACTTGTAAAGATCACAAACACTAGAATACCCCGTGAGATCAACATTATAAGCAAATGTGTCTAGATACCGCTTGTAAAGCTACTCTCAACAAATCATCATTCAAGTTCTATTTCTAGCAAACACCATTCAACCATGAAAATGAATTTAAGCTTTGCAATGCAACAATTTATCATGTTAATGCACATACAAATGCAACAAATAATTCATGAGCTTGCTTCCCCTACTTGTGTGCTCAATTTTAATCCCTTTCTCCCCCTCTGTAACTTAACTTTTTATCTTTGTGACTTTTCTCTCCCCCTTATTATATCTTTCTTACTCTTTGCAATATCTTTGTGACTTTTTTCTCCCCCTTTGTCAACAATCACCAAAAAGGTGCCAATTTTAGCGAGAGATAAGTCAATCAATATGAGGGAGTTCAAATTATGGTTCAATCTAGATCACTTGCCTAGAATATGTAATTCAGTTTGATCCAAGCACAAGCTTCTTCACACCTCATAAAGTATAAGGGTTATCTTGAGCATGTTGAATTACACATCATGAGCTCATTTTCTAGATTTAACACTAGGTTTGCAAGCTCACAAACATGTCATATGCTACCACTAGATCAATCAAACATAGAAGCAATAGTGGTACCATATATACATCAAAATCATTTGATTTTCATGAATGCGCCTATTTGTCATGCAAATATGTTTATGTGTTCTAACCATGTCTTTAGCAAAGGATGAATGATATGCCAAACAACTTTACCTTGCTATGTTGGAGGAGAGGCATGTCATATAAGAATGTGGGGGTGCACTCATTTCAAGTTGGAGAAGTCAAGTATGTTCAATTCATTCTTCAACTTGTAAAATCTCTTTTCATCAAGTGGCTTTATGAAAATGTCGGCTAGTTGATCTTCGGTGCCAATGCTTTCAATGCTAATATCACCCTTTTGTTGATGGTCTCTTATGAAGTGATGCCTTATGTCAATGTGCTTGGTTCTTGAATGTTGAACCGGATTTTGTGTCATCTTGATAGCACTTTCATTATCACAAAACAATGGTACATTCTTGAACTTGATTCCAAAATCATTCAAGGTGGCCTTCATCCAAAGCAATTGTGCACAACAACTACCGGCACTAATGTATTCGGCCTCGGCGGTAGATAGTGAAACACTATTTTGTTTCTTTGATGACCATGAAACAAGAGACCTTCCAAGCAATTGACAAGTGTCACTTGTGCTCATTCTATCAATCTTGCATCCACCATAGTCGGAGTCCAAATATCCAATCAACTCAAAATTAGACCCCTTTGGAAACCATAATCCAACATCATGAGTGCCCTTAAGATATCTTAATATCCTCTTAGTTGCTTTCAAGTGACTTTCTCTAGGTGAAGCTTGATATCTTGCACACTTGCACACACTAAACATCACATCCGGCCTAGAAGCGGTGACATAGAGCAAACTTCCAATCATAGACCGGTATTTCTTTTGATCTACCATGTTTCCATTATCATCAATACCCAATTGATCATTAGTGCCCATTGGTGTACTCATTTGCTTAGCATCTTGCAATCTAAACTTCTTGATCATGTCCTTGATGTACTTGCCTTGACTTACAAATGTGTCATTCTTCATTTGCTTGATTTGAAGTCCAAGGAAGTAACTAAGCTCTCCAATCATAGACATTTTAAACTCATTAGCCATCATATTTCCAAACTCTTCACAAAAGTCTTGGTTGGTTGATCCAAAGATAATGTCATCCACATAGATTTACAACACAAACAAGTCATTTCCAAGCTTCTTGGTGAAGAGAGTGGTGTCAACCTTTCCCATCTTAAACCCTTTAGAGAGGAGAAAGTCCCTCAACCTCTCATACCATGCTCTAGGTGCTTGCTTCAAACCATACAATGCCTTCTTTAGCTTGTAAACATGGTCGGGCTTCTTATCATCTTCAAAACCGGGAGGTTGCTCAACATAAACTTCTTCATTGATGTAGCCATTGAGAAATGCACTCTTGACATCCATTTGATAGAGCTTGATGTTGTGTGCACAAGCATATGCTAATAAGATTCTAATTGCCTCCAATCTTGCAACCGGTGCATATGTCTCTCCAAAGTCAAGACCCTCAACTTGTATGTAACCTTGTGCTACCAATCTTGCTATGTTTCACACAACTACACCATCTTGATCTTGCTTGTTTCTAAAGACCCACTTAGTACCAATCACATTGTATTTCTTCGGCCTTTCAATAAGTTCCCAAACTTGATTTCTAGTGAAGTTATTTAGCTCTTCATGCATGGCATTTACCTAATCGGAATCCTTCAAGGCATCTTCTATTTTCTTAGGTTCTTCAAGTGACACAAATGAGTAGTGCTCACAAAAGGATGCTAGCCTTGATCTAGTTTGAACACCACTTTGAATTCCACCAATGATTTGGTCTAATGGATGATCTCTTGTAATACTAGTAGGTTGGAGTATTGGGAGTTGATTGCTTCCACTTGTTTGACCTTGAACTTGAGCTTCATCATGAGTACCACTAGAGCTTGCTTGATTTGTATCAATTTGCACACTTTGGTTGATCACATGAATATCATCATCATCAACTTGCATTGGCCTTATATCACCAATGTCCATGTTCTTCATTGCATTTGACAATTGATCTCCTCTCACATCATCAAGGTTTTGAACTTCATTTTGAGACCCTTGGGTTTCATCAAACTCAACATCATGAACTTCTTCCAAGGTGCCATTTGTGAAATTCCAAACTCTATATGCTTTGCTTGTGGTAGAATAACCAAGTAAGAACCCTTCATCACATTTCTTTTCAAACTTGCTCAATCTAGTGCCTTTCTTGAGAATATAGCATTTGCAACCAAACACTCTAAAGTATGCAATATTGGGCTTTCTTCCATTCAATAGCTCATATGGTGTCTTTCCAAGCTTCCCATGGCAATAGAGATGGTTGCTACAATAGCAAGCCGTGTTGATGGCTTCACTCCAAAATGAATGACTAACATTGTATTCACTAAGCATTGATCTAGACATATCAATCAAGGTTCTATTTTTTCTTTCAACTACACCATTGGATTGAGGAGTGTATGTTGGTGAGAATTGATGTCCAATACCAAGATCATCACATAAATCTTCAATTCTTGTGTTCTTAAACTCACTACCATTGTCACTTCTAATCTTCTTGATGGTAGTCTCAAACTCATTTTGCACCCTCTTGAAAAAAGACTTGAATAGATCATAAACATCACTCTTGTCATAGAGAAAGAACACCCAAGTATATCTAGTGTAGTCATCAACAATCACAAAACCATAATTGTTGCCACCAATGCTAGTGTATGTTATTGGCCCAAACAAGTACATGTGCAATAGCTCAAATGCCTTTGATGTGCTCATTTCACTCTTACTAGGATGTGTATTTCCAACTTGTTTGCCGGCTTGACAAGCACTACATGGTTTGTCCTTTTCAAAGGTGACATCTTTCAAGCCTCTAACTAAGTCATGCCTCAAAAGTTTGTTCAATTGTTTCATTCCAACATGACCAAGCCTTCTATGCCACAACCATCCCATACTAGATTTACTAAGCAAGCATGATGTCAATTGTGTCTTACTATCATTGAAGTCAACCAAGTATAAGCTACCATGTCTAAATTCTTTGAATATTAAGTTTGATCCATCAACACTTATGACTTCAACATCATCACTACCAAATATGCACTTGAAGCCAAGATCACAAAGTTGTGCCACCGATAAAAGATTGAAATCCAAGCTCTCAACTAGCAACACATTAGATATGCTCATGTCATTTGAGATAGCAATTTTACCAAGCCCCTTGACCTTGCCTTTCTTGTTGTTGCCGAAAGTGATAGCATCAAAACTACCATTTTGACTTGTATCAATTGAATTGAACATACAAGAGTCTCCAGTCATATGTTGAGTGCACCCACTATCAAGCACCCAATGCCTTCCTCCGGCTTTATAATTGACCTATAAGACAAGATCAATTCTTTTTAGGTACCCAAACTTGTTTGAGTCCTCCAAGGTTAGTGACCAAGCTCTTTGGTACCCAAATGGCTTTCTTCTTTGAGCCCATCCATGGTGCACCAATGAACTTAGCATGAACACCATTTGTACCCTTGGTAAGCATATAGAAAGAATCAAACTTAATTGAGGATACATTTACATTGGATTTCTTGTTCATGCAATGTTGCTCTATGTGACCAACTTGCTTGCAACTTTTGCAATAGCTACCATTGTTCTTTACAAAACGAGTCTTGTGAGGAGCAAAAGCAGCCTTGCCTTTCTTGGGGTTATAGCCCAATCCCTCTTTGTAGAGAGAAGCTCTTTGGCTACCCAAGCACATAAGCAAGCGGTCCTCACCACCATAAGCCTTAGCTAAGGTGTGATTGAGCTCTTTTACCTCCTTCTTGAGATTTTCATTCTCAACTATTAGTGTGGAATAACAATTGAAACCATCACTATTAGATGAGGATGATGTAGATGCGCTACACGAAGGGTTAGTGGGAGCAACAACAATAGGCTTATGAAAAGTTTTATCAATTATATCACATGATATGCCTATGTTGCAAGTTTTAGCTTTCTCAACATTAGTTGGCATGTTTTCACATTTTTCAACTAGAGAGGAATGAGCTTCTTCAAGCTTAGTGTGAGACTTTTGAAGCTTCTTATGGTCTACCTTTAGACTCTCATAAGATGCCCTAAGCTCATCAAGTTCTTGCATAAGGTTTTTCTTTTCCTTAAGCAAGCCCTTGCACTCCTTTCTAGTTTCTTTAAAATATTGAGTGCAATCTTCTAGCATAGTGATTAGTTCATCTTTAGTGAATTCTTCTTCATCACTATCACTATCACTAGCATTATCATGATCACTCTCATCGTCGGATGATACCTTAGCGGCCTTAGCTATGAAGCACGATGGAGTGTCGAAGAGGGAGACCTTCTCTTGGATGGCAATGCTAGCATGTCCCTTCTTCTTGCTCTTGTTGTCATCCTCATCATCACTTGAGGAATCATCACTATCCCATGTAGTAACATAAGAATCATTCTTCTTTTTATGAGAGCTCTCCTTCTTTTCTTGCTTCTTCTTTTACTTCTTTCTCTCCTTCTTGATAGCATCTTCATCATCACTATCATAAGGACACTTTGCAATGAGATGGTCCTTGTTATGAAATCTAAAACATCTCATGGTATGCTCATTCTTCTTGGAAGAGTTCTTCCTCCTTCTTGCACGAAAGCCCTTCTTCTTCATGAATTTGCCAAATTGCTTGACAAAGAGAGTCATCTTCTCATCAATATCATCACTATCACAAGAGCTTGAGTCTTCATCACTTGATGATTCAATCTTGGATTTGTCCTTGGATGTGGTGGCTTTGAATGCCACACTCTTCTTTTTTTCATCATCTTTCTTCTCACTTTCCTTCTTCTTCTTTTTGACCAACTCCTCTTTCTCATCATCTTCTCTATATGAATCATCAGTCATCACTTCTTGAAATATTTGTTGAGGAGTTGAATCCTTCAATGTAGTCCTCACTAGCACGGTGATCAATGTATCAAATCTCTTGAGCAAGCTTCTCAAGAACTTCATAGAGAATTGATTGTCCTTGACCTCCTCACTAAGTGCCTTGAGCTCATTAACAATGACTTGCAACCTATGAAACATCTCTGGTACACTCTCATCATCTTGCATCTTGAAGCTTAAAAATTTTTCTTGTAAGATATATGCTTTAGCGGTCTTTGTGCCTTCGGTGCCCTCAAATATTTCTTCTAGCTTGGCCCAAGCATCATGAGCAATCTCTATGTTCTTTACTTGCTCAAATGTCTTATCATCTAATGCCTCATGAAGAGCACTAATGGCAATGTCATTGCATTGGAGCTTCTTCTCTTCCATCGATGTAGGTGCTTCCGGATTAGCAACCTCAAATTTTATTTCAGCGACCTTCCACACTTCTCTATTGATTGACTTTAGGTGTGCGGTCATCTTAACTTTCCAATATGCATAATTTGTGCCATCAAAGTGAGGTGCCTTCTTGGTGTTGTTGATGTGCAAGCTTAATTGAGCCATTTCTTTTTCACCGTAGGTTGTTAAGCCTCAAATAAACGGTGCCTCGGCTCTGATACCACTTGTAAGGTCTAAATAGACTAGAGGGGGTGAATAGCCTAATTAAAACTTCTACAATAATTACTTAACCACACGTTAGTACGAAAGATGACGAAGCAAAAACACTAGCTCTAACTAATTAAGCAAGCCACCAACACAAGTCTATAACAAAGCTATTCACTAAACACAATAACAACTACAAGCTAGAAATAAGAAGTAATACGAGAGAAGAGCTTTGAGTGATTATACCGCCGTGTAGAGACGAAAAGTACCAATAAATCAATCACACAAGAGAAATCCTCGGGAAGAGAATGACACAAGAATTTATCCCGAGGTTCACTTGCATCCCGACAAGCTACTCCCCGTTGTGGCAATACACCCACTTGTCGGTTCGCGAGCTAATTAACTATCAAGAGTCGAGCCCTCGGCGGGCGCCGCACAACCGCACACAAGTGGGGATCCTCCAAGCCACGAGCTCCACTAGAGTATCCAATTTGCGAACTCCCACGGGGAAGGATCAAGAACCCCTTACAACACTTGGTGAAGGCTCCAACAATCTCTAATTGTGAGCTCAATCACCTCCGCTGATCCAAGCCGTCTACCGTGTCGGGAAACACGGAAGAGTAATAAGAAATCCACAGCAACTCGAAGAACAAGTGCATCTAGAATGCAACTCTCAAGCAATGCACTTGAATCTCACTCAATCTCACACAAGATATGCAACTAAGCAAAGAGATGAGTGGAGGAGTTGTTCTCTAGCTCAAAGTATGTCTCTAGGTCTTAAAATGTGCAAGAGTTGCCCTCAAACCCCGACCAACGTCTATTTATAATGAAGGGGTACGCAGCTAGCTGTTACCAGACGACACAGTTCAAAACGGGATGACCGGACGCACCGGTCGGGGTGACCGGACGCGTCCGGTCACTACAGGACAAGCGAGAACAGTGTGTGTCAGAAGTTACCGTTGCTATGACCGGACGCGCTCTAGCGTATGATCGGACGCGCTAGTCAACTGACCGGACGCGCCAATCGGTCAGCACCGCGAGCCCACGAAGCAACGACCGGACGCGCCCTAGCGAATGACCGGACGCGACAGTGCCAGTGTCCGATTTGAGTCCAGTAAGCTCCCTCAACGACCGGACGCGTTCGATCGTACGTGATCGGACGCGCCGCGCGTCCGATCATCACTCCGCTGCTCTCTATCCCTCTGGACGCCTGACCGGACGCGCTGGTCCCGTGAAGGACCGGACGCGCCGGTCGCGCGCTCTGCTTCTACGCACAGGTGAACTGACCGGACGCGCTGGTCAGTCCAAACCAGCGTTCGGTCACTCACCCTAGGCGCGCTGACCGAATGAACTGACCGGACGCGCTGGTCAAGCCGTGACCGCGTCCGGTGCAGCGTCCGGTCACCACAGTGACTTTCGTTCATCTCCTTTTCTTTTCCGACTTCCGGCACAGTAGAAAATAGATGTTTCACTTCTCCAAAAAGCGCTGAATCCCGCCTCATAAGCTCGGCGGGAGGGAGAGAAGAACCCAAACCCTTCTCTACCGCTTAAACTTCACCGCCTTCACAAATGTGCTAACACCACCATGTGTAAATCACCATGTGCATGTGTGTTAGCATTTCACAATCATTTCTCAAGGCGTTATGTTAGCTCTTTTACTATATCCTAATGCATATGCTCAAGACAATGATTTAGTGGCACTTGATTTCCGAGCTAACCGTGATTGCCCCTCTTGATAGTCGGCTATGTATCCTAAACCCGGTCAATCACTTCTCTACTCACCTTAGACCGGCAAAAGGAAAACTCTATGGCTATACCTTTGTCTTGTGCTCTTAGATCCTTCTTTTCCACTTGATCATCATGTACTTCATTTTATGTGCATCTCCACCATGATCATCATTTCATGTCCATGCACCATCTCTTTGTGATCTTGTGGCCACCACTCCTTGCCGCATACACCTTCATCACATGTGTTGCTTATGCCTAACTCAAAACACTTAACACATGGTATTAGCAACTTGGTGTCATTAATTACCAAAACCAAACTTGGGCTTTCACCATCATAGTTAACTTAATCATGAATGCTTTGCAGTACATATGATGACATGACAAACTTTTAGTTACTATAACACCAAGGTGTTACACGGCGCGAGGCTTCCGTCCGAATGCGCGGACTCTAGCAGCGCCCAAAACAATGTACCTTTTGCTGGCGCTAGGAAAGGCTTTTGAATCTTGACATTTAGGGGCTGTTTAGTTGCTGAGGTGAAAAATTTTGGGACATCACATCAGATGTTTTCATAGGATGTCGGAAGAGGTATTCGAATACTAATAAAAAAACTAATTGCATAACTCGTCTGGAAACCGCGAGACAAATTTATTAAGCCTAATTAATCTATCATCAGCATATGTTTACTGTAGCATGACATTGTCAAATCATGGATTAATTAGGCGTAAAAAATCCATCTCGCAAATTTATCGTAATCTGTGTAATTAATTATTTTTTGTTTACATTTAATACTTTATGCATGTGTCCAAACATCTAATGTGACGGGTTGAAATTTTTTTGAGAGGAACTAAACACCCCTTACTGATGGGTGACAGACTCATGGTTTACACTCTACAGAGTGCAGCTAGACAAACCGAGGCATGTTTAGTTGAGGCTACTGCATAGCCCATATAGAGCTTAGGAGATTTCTGGTTCCTAGACAGATGCAGATGCAAATTGAAGTTTCAAAGAGGCACCGCAACAGACAGGCAACTTGCAAATGAGGAATTATAACTCGCATGGTCTCTACAGGCCTATGACGAAGCTGAGCTTGAAGGCCTATGACGAACGATTAATTTTGGTATTCACCACCGGGTCCTTTACTGAGACTACCCGCACTCATGGACCTCTATATTCATCCTCTATACGTCCTAGTCAGCAAGATTCTCTCCTCTATACTCAATTCTCCCGCACTCATCCATCCTCTATATCATCCTCTATCCACTCTATCCACTATAGGACCCACTTGTCACTTTATCTAAATATATCCATGTGTGATCTAGTTTTGAAGGATTTATTGAGACGAATTTAATGGTGCAATCGAAATTTAATTTGGATTTTTGGTTTGTGAGTTATAGCATTTTTTCCTTTGTTTAGCTAGTGGGGCCCGCCACTATAGAGTATAGAGTAAGCACAGTACTACTCTAAATATAGAGTGAGAGAAAGAATAGAGTATCGTTTTAGAGTACCCAGTGCAGCGGTTTTTACTCTATATCCATACTCTAAAGCTTTAGAGTATCGTTTTAGAGTACCCACTGCGGGTAGTCTGAAACCTCTTCTGCAATAGCTGACAGCTGACACCAAGTTAACCTGGCTCTACTATTTACACTTTTACAGGCCAGTTCCAGATGAGCAATTGAGCAAACGAAGGATCCAATCGTGTCTTGAGTCTTGACTCATCTAATTACAGACGGCGGCACTGTGAGATCAACCGCCAATCGCCATCATCTCCGGTAGAAGACGCGCTTCAAGTGGAAGCTGAGACGCAGGACGCCCCTGTCGAAGGTGCTCCTGAACCCCGCCTTCCGGGAGCGCTCCCACTCCCTATTCACCATCCTGAACGCGACGTCCTCATACGGCCACCCGGTGTGGAACCTGACCATGCAGGTCTCGTCGCTCCCGCTGTCGTCCTCCTCGACGGTGTACTACGGAGGCTTCCCGCCTGCGAGGTCCGGGTAGTGGATCACGAACGTGTAGCCCTTCACGACCTTGGGCGGCGGGTGGTCGTGGTCGTAGTGCACGCGGTTGTACTTGTTCCACTCGTACCCCGTCCACACCCGCGCCACGTACTTGGGCTTCCTCCACTCCGGCCCCGCGGGCAGCGTCTCTGTCGACGGCAACGCCACGGCGCCGAGCGGCTCCGACCCCTCCTCATCGGCGTCCGCCGCGGCGCTGTGTCCACGCTCCTGTTCCGTGTGTTGGAAGTGATCTCCCTCCATTAGGCCCAACGGCCTTTTGGGCCTTGTTCTCGCGCCCTGATCGGGGGCGCCCAACCCAATATGGTTGGTGGGCCCCCGTCGCACAGCGCTATAAATAGGAGGTGGGGGGCCGGGGCTCGAGGAACGAGGTTAACCACGCAGCCAGTTCCCCACCGACATTCCTAACCCTAATCCCGATCGTGAGAGGGGCGCTGCCAGCGACGGGAAGCACCACCGATCCCAAGGCGCCGGCGAACGACCCCAACACCGGCGCTTTCTCCGGATCGGCTACTCCTGCTCCCAGCGACGGTTTGCGCATTCCTCTGTTATCCTTTCCTCTTACTAGCAGTCGTGGTAGTAGTTGTTTTAGACCTCGTATACCTACTGCAAATCGAGATCTTGCTATTTCTACTATCATTCGTACCCGATCTAACGAACCAATGAACAAAGAATCCCAACAATGGTATCGGAGCGAGGTTAAGAAATAAGAACCCTAGATCGGGATACAATCAAACGAAATACTCGAACAACACGAACTCGATTTAGATTTCGGATCCGAAAGAAACCAGTCAAACGAACCCGAATCGAACCCTAATGAACCGTTTTTGGACCGGATCAAATCGATAGAATGAACCCTAGAAGGTGAAACGATGGAGAAGTAGGGGAAACTACCAAGTTTGCCGCCGCCGTTCACCGACGCGCCACCAGGGAGCCGCCGGCGGGGCGCGGCAACACATCGAGCACCGCCCGCTAGGCCGCTCGACGGCGACGAGCTCAGCCTCGGGCGAGCACGTGCGCCGGCGAGGGGGCCAACGGCGATGCCACCCTTTTCCCTCTCCAGCCGCCATGGGTAGCCACTGGCTGCTGCTCTTCGAACGGCGCTACAAGCTAAGAAAGAAGGAGGGAGGGAGAGTAAGAAAGGCAGGAGGAGGGGAAGCCGCCCGGACTTGCTCCGGCGGTGAACCCTTTTCCGTCGGAGCCGACGGACGCCGCGCAGTGCTCTCGGTAGAAGAAACGAGAAAGAGAAAATGAAACTAGGGTTAGAGAGGGAGCGGCCGGCCGGGCGGTTTTTATTCGGCCGAGAAGCGCGCTCAGCCGTTGGATCGAATGGACGGTTAAGATGAAGCCGCGCCTTGAAACCCTAGGGCGCTGCCCTGGCCGGGCCGCTGTTGGGCCGCTGCTCCCACGAACGACCGAAACGGGCCGGCCCACGAAAGCTTCGCGCGGGAGAACGCCTGGGCCGCGCGCCTGTGACAAGGGCCTTTGGGCCAAATATGAAGAAACGAATTTTTTTTTTCAGAAGCAATTTTATATGAATTCGATGAATATTTGAATGAATTTGAATAGAATTTGAATAAGAATTTTTCGTGCAATTTTGTCCAACGACATTTTGCTCAGAAATAATGAATTTTTTTTTGGTGTTTCTAGAAAACTACATTATGAGAACTTTATTATTATTTCCGCTGCGTACTTGATATAATTATTTTCATTATCAAATTTGAACCAACGGGAGAATTTGGTTTTGAAAATTGAATAATTATTGAAAATAAATTATAGTATTGTTATTTTCTGACCAACGTTGTTAATAACAATATTATAATCCCTGTATTTATGTTATGCTAAATCCACTTGGTGGGTTGATTCAGGAGCAACTACTCATGTTGCAAATTCCTTACAGGGGTTAAGTGGGACGAGAACCTTGCAAAGAGGAGAAAGAACGATTAAAGTGGCAAATGGAGTACAAGCCGACGTTGAAGCGATTGGAGATTTATCTTTAGAATTGAATAATGGCTTTGTACTTAGACTTAAAGAAGTGCTTTATGTTCCCTCTTTGCGTAGAAATTTGATAAGTGTTTCGAAACTTGATGATGATGGAATTGATTGTCATTTTGGTGATGGCAAATGTAAGATACTCGTTAACAATAAATGTGTTGGTCTTGACTTCTGACAAGACAAGCTTTATTTGTTATCTCTTGATGAAAATGCGAACAATGTATGCGATTAGAATATAAATGATTCCCCATCTGCGAATGTAACTAAGAAGCGGAAGCGAATTGATGATGCCTCTTCGAAATTATGGCACAGTCGCTTGGGCCATATTTCGATGGGGAGAATAGAACGACTAATCAAAGAATCAATTCTTTCGCACTTAGAATTTTCAGATTTAGAACAATGCGTTGATTGCATCAAAGGAAAGTATGTCAAGAAAATTAAGAAAAATGACAAACGAAGCACAGAAACTTTAGAAATAATCCACACTGATATATGTGGTCCATTTCCTGTGAAAAGCATGGATGGTTATGATTCATTTATAACATTCACAGACGACTACTCTCGTTATGGCTATATTTATCCAATTAAAGAAAGATCGGAAGCATTGGATAAATTCAAAATATTTAAAGCTGAGGTTGAAAATCAGCATGATAAGAAAATAAAGATTGTACGATCAGACCGAGGTGGAGAGTACTATGGGCGACATACCCCATATGGCCAAATTCCTGGACCGTTTGCAAAGTTTCTACAGGAAAATGGCATAGTTGCTCAGTACTCCACACCGGGGGAGCCTCAGCAGAATGGAGTGGCTGAAAGACGTAACCGTACCCTAATGGATATGGTAAGAAGCATGATAAGTTACTCCACTTTGCCGATTAGTTTATGGATGGAGGCACTGAAAACCGCCATTCACATACTTAATCGAGTACCAAGCAAATCGGTGCCTAAAACACCGTATGAATTATAGACAGGAAGAGAACCCTCACTTAACCATTTGCGTGTGTGGGGCTGTCCAGCTGAGGCAAAAGTGTTTAACCCAAACATAGGAAAGTTAGACTCTAAGACAGTCAGCTGCCATTTCATTGGCTATCCAGAAAGATCAAAAGGATATCAGTTTTATTGTTCTGACAGACATACGAAAATTATAGAAACAAGACACGATGTGTTCTTGGAGGATAACATGATTAGGGGGAGCATCGTAGCACGAGAAATAAGCCTACAGGAGAAACGGGTACATGTACCCACTCCAATGGTTGAAGAACCATTCTTTACGCTACCTGTTGCTATTGAGCCCACGGTGCAGGACACTATGGAGCCAACACCTGTTGCAAGTTCTCCCGTGGCGACAATAAATGAACATGAGGAACCTGTCCTTGAGGAGGCTGTCCTTGAGGAACCCATAGAGCCAAATGTCGCACATGAGGAAGAACAACAACAGCCCAATGTGAAACAAGTGCCAGAGGCCCCTAGAAGGTCTCAAAGAACAAGAAGGTCAGCTATTTCTAATGACTATGAAGTTTATGAAACAGAAGAATTTTAGATGGGGGATGATCCCACCTCATTTGAAGAAGCCATGAGAAGCGACCACTCATCAAAGTGGCTTAAGGCCATGGAAGATAAAATGAAATCAATGAGTACCAACAAAGTTTGGGACTTGGAAATTATTCCTAAAGGAGCCAAAACAGTAGGTTGTAAATGGATCTATAAAATAAAATATGACTCCCAAGGGAACATAGAAAGATTTAAAGCGCGACTTGTGGCGAAAGGCTTTACGCAAAGAGAAGGGATTGATTACAATGAGACATTTTCTCCAGTCTCATGTAAAGATTCCTTCAGAATCATAATGGCACTTGTGGCCCACTATGATTTGGAGTTACATCAAATGGATGTAAGAACGGCGTTCCTTAACGGGGATTTGGAAGAAAATATTTATATGGCACAACCGAAAGGTTTTGTTGTAAAAGGAAAAGAAAATATGGGATGCTGCCTAAAGAAATCAATCTACGAATTGAAACAAGCCTCAAGACAGTGGTATTTGAAATTTGATAGAACGATAAAAGGTTTTGGGTTTAAGGAAAATCCTGAGGACAATTGCGTTTACGCAAAATTCAAGAATGGAAAGTATATATTCCTAATTCTGTATGTGGATGATATCCTGCTTGCTAGCAGTGATGTCAGTCTACTAATGGAAACGAAGAAATTCTTGTCCTCAAACTTCGATATGAAAGATCTCGGTGAGGCCTCGTTTGTTTTGGGAATAGAGATTCACCGAGATAGAAGAAAGGGGGTACTGGGACTGTCGCAGAAGGCATACATAGAAAAGGTTTTGAAGAAATTTAGTATGCATGCGTGCAGTTCTTCACCTGCTCCTATTGTCAAGGGCGATAGATATGGGGAACATCAATGTCCCAAGAATGAATATGAGATTAACCGAATGATAGTGGTACCGTATGCTTCAGCAGTTGGAAGTTTACAATATGCTCAAGTGTGTACACGCCCTGACTTGGCTTTTGTCACCGGTTACTTGGCAGATATCAAAAGAATCCAGGTATAGAACATTGGAAATTGGTGAAGAAAGTCCTGCGTTATTTGCAGGGTACGAAAGGCCTCATTCTAACGTATAGAAGATCTGATTCCTTGAAGATAGAGGGGTATTCAGATTTCGATTATGCGGGAGAAGAAAGAAAATCCACGTCAGGATATATATTTACTCTCGCAGGAGGGGCTATATCGTGGAAAAGCTCCAAACAAACCGTAACTACATCCTCGACAATGTATGCCGAGTTTGTAGCATGCTATGAGGCAACGGAGCAGGTGAATTGGCTAAAGAAATTCATACCCGGATTAAAAGTGATTGATGATATAAATGAACCGATGAGGTTGTATTGTGATAACAACCCAGCGGTACAATATGCTTACAACAATAGGTCAAGTGGTGCTGCCAAACACATTGACATAAAGTACTATGTTGTAAAAGATAAAGTTCGGGATCATATTATAAATCTTGAACATATAAGTACAGAGAAAATGCTCGCGGATCCGCTCACAAAGGGCTTACCGCCCAACGTGTTCAGAGAACACGTAGCCGGCATGGGTTTAAGGGAAAGCCTATGATTCCCGAATATACGAAGGGCCCAGAAGAAACTTCATTCCAAACAGAGAAATGTGTTGTGGCTGTTAGTCTAACGGTACTAATTGCTGTGACGATGAAACAGTTCAATGCACTAATCTGCAATGGAATAGGATAGAAGCAAGAAAAATATGAATCAAAAGATTGAGTATGAAATTAAAGAACAAAGAAAGTGATGAGAGATCAAGGGGGAGAATGTTGGAAGTGATCTCCCTCCATTAGGCCCAACGGCCTTTTGGGCCTTGTTCTCACGCCCTGATCGGGGGCGCCCAACCCAATATGGTTGGTGGGCCCCCGTCGCACAGCGCTATAAATAGGAGGTGGGGGGGCCGGGGCTCGAGGAACGAGGTTAACCACGCAGTCAGTTCCCCACCGACATTCCTAACCCTAATCCCGATCGTGAGAGGGGCGCTGCCAGCGACGGGAAGCACCACCGATCCCATGGCGCCGGCGAACGACCCCAACACCGGCGCTTCCTCCGGATCGGCTACTCCTGCTCCCAGCGACGGTTTGCGTATTCCTCTGTTATCCTTTCCTCTTACTGGCAGTCATGGTAGTAGTTGTTTTAGACCTCGTATACCTACTGCAAATCGAGATCTTACTATTTCTACTGTCATTCGTACACGATCTAACGAACCAATGAACAAAGAATCCCAACACCGTGTTCTCCTTGTCAGAGACGGAGGGCGGCGCCGGCGCGTCGTCGTCGCAGGTGGAGTAGTTCTGCGCCAGGAACTTCTTGGCCTTCTCAACACGGATGAGCTCGGTCACCTCCTGCAATTGGTCGACGACCTTGGACTCGCCGTCGGCCATCCAAGCGGCGATGGTCTGCTGCATTGCTTCAAGCTCTGCAATGTTCTTCCCCTCGACGAGGCTCATCACGTCGGCCGCAACCGCCGAGTGCAAGGACCTGCAGCTGCGTCCGGCCGACCCGGCGCCGGCGGCCTTCGCCATCTCGGTGTCGCAGAGTAACTTGGCGGCCTCCCAGAAGCGCCCGTTCTCCCTGTCAAGATCGGCCAGCACCCCGACCTCCTCGCCCAGCTCCTCCGCGGATGCGCCACGGAACGCCGCGAGCGCGCACCGGCGCGCCCCGCGGAGAGACACCACGAGCATGTCGACGCGCCGGGGGCGCCCCTCGGCGAACCGTATCGCGGCCCGGAGCCTGCCCTGCTGGAGGAGGAACGCGGCCTCCTCCTTCGCCTCCTCCTCCTCCGCCCTACCCAGCGACGTGGCAGGAGACACCGGCGGCGGAGACGACGCGCGCCGCGCCGCGGCCTCCGCCGCCCGGACCCCGTCGGCCTCCCTGCGGCGCGCGAGGCAGCGGCGCCGCTCGGACCGGACCGAGACGATGCCCGGGAGGATGCCGCGGGAGAGGTCGCGGTCCAGCTTCCTGCGCCACACGAACGCGCCGAGGCCGCGCGCCGCCAGCTTCTCTGACACCGAGGCGGCGCGGCGGCGGACGGCGCTGCGCAGCGCGTTGGACGGCCGCGTGGCCTCCCACTCCTCGTGCGCGATCGCGGGGGAGGCGGCGCGGGGCTTCGTCATCGGCGGCGCGAGATCGAATCAAAAGCTCGGAGGTCGCCGGGCCCGGATTTTTTTTGAACTTAGGTAGTAATTCTAGTACTCATGAATTGACAAATCGTCAGCAACTATTACATCAACGTGCGCTAGAAGAGAGCTCATAATTTGCTCAGACCCTTGCTCACATTCGTACCCACTAGCAGCTATCAAATGAGCCACTCTATTATATTCTCTAGGGATAAAATCACATTGGAAACAATTGAAATTAACCTAAACTAGATACTTTAACTCGACTAGCAGACCACCCGAAGATGTGGCATCGTAATCATGTGAGTAGAAAGCCTGTTTGACTTAGCATTCGTTTTCAGGATAAGATTACTGATGCCTAGCCTGATTGCCTCCTGAATACCGTGTAGACCGGAAATGATTTCTGCCTGGAAGGCCCCAAGCAAATGATTCACTTTGCCTCTTCCTGAAGATACAACATCGCCATCTGAGTCCCTTATAACAAAGCCCCAGGCACCCATTGTGGATTTATAGATGTAGGATACATCACAATTGAGTTTTAGCTTCCCTGGAGGCGGTTTCTGCCATCGCTCCCCTCGCTTTTGAGTGGATGGCTTTGATATCTGCAACATATTCAGTATATCTCAGCTGCATAGACTCTAATGTTCCGTTCGATCACTCTTGCTGGTCTCCTCTTTCCTTCTTCTCTGATCTTGTTTCTTTCTGACCACCAGGCCCATAGCGTGACCACCATAGTCAGGTTCTTCTGCTCTGTCGCCTATAAAATGAACTCTACAGAATCACTGGCTGATTGCAATTCCGCCACAGCCACTCTCTCCGGTTCTAAATTCAGGAGAGGCCAGACTTGTCTGACAGTTTTGCACTTAAAGAAAAGGCGTGCAAACTGGATTCTAATCAAATCAGAAAAGAAGCAGAGTTAGCGTGACGGTCGGTCTAGTCCTAACCGACTCGGATGGCACGAGTCGGTTGCCGAACCGACTCGGCGGGGGTCAGAGGAACGGGTCCGGCTCCGGTAGCGTCGCATGGCAGTGCAGCATCGACGAAACGTGCGCGGGGGCGCGTGCGTACGCGTTACGCAGACGGCAGATGCAAATCGGTCTCCACGTGACCACACCCAGACGGCTGCTGCGATTATCTATATTTATACGTAATAATAAAAACGTAAAATTTCAAGCTATATTTTTTTTGTCCATCGTTCTCTAATTAACTCTGTGAATGTGAAAACTATATCTATTCGTCTACCTATAGCCCTCTAATATATGTACTGCTTGAATATGTTCTTATTAGATAACCTGGATAGTTAGAAATCGTAATCCAAATATATCTCTCTGGTCCCAAATAAGCTGAATATGAATTCTAATTCTAATCCAAATAGAAAATAATAAAAACCGAAATTAGACAAACCTGAGGAGAAGAAATAAGTAGAGAAAACTATTAATAATCAAAGTATGTAACGTAACATAGGTTTGATCTCCAAATAGCAATAGTTTTACTCTATTTTTCCCCTATGATAAACATGTTTTTTATAGTTCGATCCAAATTTAGAGTAGTGATGGCACTATACTCCATATGAAACTCATATTCGATTTTGCCTATTGCATCTTCCATGCACCGTGCCGAAGCAGTGCAATCTGGGAAAGCTACACAAGCACCGCATACGTAAGCATGGCACAAGTTAGAGTTCAGTTCAGGTAGAATACGTATATATATGGAAGTAAAAAGAAACGAAAAAGGTGAAATATATAGAAAAGATAAAAGGCCGATAAAACGCGTCTCGATGGAGTAGCAAAGAAGCACGGAATTCCGTGTCAACGACGACGAGATGATGTGCTGGACTGCTGGTGCCAGGCAGCTGACGAGGGTGACAGGGCGCTTGTGGAGCGCGCTGCACCGGCATGTGGAGCCCGTCGTTGAATCAGGCAGGTCGCGAACGCACAGGCGCGGCTATCGCTGCTCGTCTGGACGCTGAAGGTGCAGCTGGCACAGGATGCCAGCGCAGGGGCGCTCTCAGGACCGTGCTCCCTTCGCCAATCTCGTGGCAGTCGCGGTCCGGGAGGCTAGACGTGTGCCGACCCGCGTTGCCGAGCCTCTCGCCCTACCCCAAGAGGTTGTCCCAAAGTGATTTTTACCCGGTCTAGAATCTACCCCACGGAACCACCACTGCAGATTCGTTAGCCTCGACAAGATGCCGTTCCGAAAGCACGGCCACGCGCCAGAGTCAAAATCGAGATTGAGCTGGATGAGGTGCTCTCGTGCATTAGCAAGCGCTGCAGTGTCAATTGCGAATTGCCGGATGTGCTGCAAGCTTTGCCGGTTCCATAGAAAAGAGGAAATTGAGAAAAACTAAAAGAGAAAAGGTGGGGATTTTTTATGCTCGCTGTGTGTTGCCCGTTTGAGTAGAGTAGCATCTACAATTCTTCTTTGTGTATGTAGCTCTGTGAATAGATAAAAGAAACAACAGACTGTAGGGGCCAGTGGCTCTGGGACATGATTTTGATTTTTGAGAAGGAGAATGGCAATGCATTTTGGGGATTACAAATAGGTGATGTTAGCTAGCTAATGGTTTAGATGAGCTCTGGGCATGGCATGGGCATGGGCATGGGCATGGGCATGGGCCCGGAGCATGGTACAAATAAAGTAAACTATTTTTTAGCACCCAAATAATTTTGAAGGGTTGAAAGTTAGTTTTGGGTGCAAAGGAAGAATTGTTGAGGAGCATTATAGAGATATGGATATTGACAACAAACTTGAATTAAAAGAATAAGAAATGGCATGAGGAAATGTAGAAAACAACGTTTCATTCCATCGCATTTCTGTAAATATGGACAATGCATTTCAGACTATGGTAAGCCACCATGTAATCCATGCCAAAGATGGAACTAGAAAGAAGCTAAGCAGCTGCCCAACGGCGTTGTTTTTGTATGTATAAATATAATTGCACAATACTAAGGTTTAGACTCTGTTTATTGTCTTTCTGCATGCTAGAGTTCTTTTCTCCCGTTACAACGCATGGGGATATTTGCTAGTTATAATAACGCAAGACAACACGTGGTGGTTGGCCGGTTCTTTGTCGATTACACTCACATCTTACGTCTCCATCGCGTATGACCCATGGACAAGCTACACAGTGATTAGTACTGATTAGGGGTGCAAATGCATCCTAAAAAATTACATAAAAAATAATAATCATAAATAAAATTTCAACATATATGCGTCCTTGCCCTCCTCCTTGTCTCCATTGCCGCTGTTGCCCATTGCCTCTCCCCCGGGGCGCGGCGGCGAAACTCCGGCGAGACCCTACCGCGCCATGGCCATACTCGTTGACGAGCACCGCCATGACACCTCTACCTGACCTGGCACGGTCGCCTCCATCGCCGCCAGGGCCCTAACCGCCTGGCCAACCTGCCTCATCTGAGCCCCATTCCCTTCTAAGCCCATCAGAGATAGAGACGAGGGAGGAAGAGAGCTGTCGGAACCCTAACGACGGCAAACTCCTCGTCTCCGACGTCGGCAAGCTTGGGTGGGGGAACAGGCGCAGTGGGTGCACTGGTCACGAGCAGGAGGAAGACGACCGGTGCAGGAGAGGAAGCCGATCGTTCAGCGCGATACTTGGATCCGAAAGTTATGACCCGAAGATTTTCAGCCCAGAACAGCCTATACTACGCTGAGCTCAAAGGTCAAAGCAACTTTCACGTGGTATCGAAAAGTTCGATCCCACATGAACACACGATCAAGCAACAACTAGGACAGTGGAGAGCATTAGCATATGCTGAGCAAAGCATACCATCCAACGCAGCGGCGGGCCCCGGATTTGAAGGCTGGGTATTCAAACTATACAGGGTACTAAAATGTTTTTTTACAATCAAATGGCTAATATTCAGCATGTATAATGCCATATAGTTAAAACTGAATAATATATAGTTTAAGAATTGAGCAGAATTCAACTTTCCGTATTCGAGAATCTGAGCATAAATTGAAATTGTTTGACATAAAAAGTACCCATAATTTAACATGGCAAAGTGGCAACATATAGAATTGACAACTAAATGACAATAAAACTTACAAATTACAATACTACTTCAGGTCTAGTGGAATTGTGCTTATGTCACTGCTATTCTGCCCTTGAAAAACAATGAATTGCATACGGCTTTGATCAGTAGATGGAATAACTCTCTCTTGCTCTTGCTCAACCTGATCTTGTGACTGGTTCTTCTTTGCAGCAGCCCGCTGCAAGAAACTCCTCAGGTTTGTGGTATTACTCCTTTTTCTCTTCATACACTGAAATTAAACCAAGAGACAAGACTAAGTAATTTGGGGACAACTACCTGTTGCTATCCCTAAAACTTTGTGACGAATGAATCTGAACTTACAGGGATTCAGGGAACCGATCAACTGCCTGGTGCCTGGTGCCGGCGGTCGGCCTGCTTGCTGCTGCTGTGCTGCTACTCGCCGCTCGCCTACAGGCTGCTGCCGCGCCGCGCCTCCCGCCGTCGGAGTTGGACGTCACACAGCAGGAACAGGGAACCGATCAACCGAGGGTTTCTTTCGCCAGACCAGACGCCGCGCTGAATGAGTCGATTCGACTTCGACGTTCGATGGGAAACGACCTGGCCGCTGGCCACCTGGGAGCACCGAACGTGCATCTTGGGCCTTAGCTAGACATAATGGGCCGTGGGATAGCACTGGGCCTCGGATGGGAAACGAAAACGAATAGAAATAGGGCTTAATTGACTGTATAGGTAGAAGTTCAGTGCATTTTTTTTCTCATGTACAGACTTACATATACATTATATATACGAAATTTTTTGCCAAAAAATTTGGGTATTCAACTGAATACCATGAAATAAAAGTGGGCCCGCCACTGATCCAACGGCTGAAGACGCCCGTGGTCCGTGCCTCCGTGCAGATTCATCAAGGCTCCGTTAATGAACACATGACGTGATCTTAATTATTGCCTCCATATTTACTCCACCAGTTCAAAAAATAAGTGTCGTTATAGTATTCATACTGGTCAAACTTTCTTAAGTATGACTGGATTTATAAAAAATATTAGCGATAACTATCTATCTAATATGCTAATTTTATAATATAAATATTAATACTGAGTTATATTTATTTGTGTAGTTGATTAAATTTAAAAGTGTTCAACCTCTCGAGAACAAAAACAACGCTTATTTTAGAAGGGAGGGTATTTATTTATGCACGTGGGACCGCGATCCAAGTGTACTAGCAAGTGGCGGAGTAATCCATTCCTCTGTCACTGCTCACTCGCAACTGCAATCACACCAGCGAACTCCCCTAAAATTGCCACTGACAAGACGGCCCCCGTGGCCCCGTCTCCAGCGCGCACATCAGAGGCCCACTAGTCATGTCCACCCCTAGCCTGACACGGAGGGCCCGCACGTCGCCCCCAACCACGCGCACAAATTGGAGTCTCTCTCCTCGTTCAGTTGTTCTCCTCTCTCGTCTTCGGCCGTGTTTAGTTCCTGTTGGCCGGAATCGGGGTGCGCGCTAGTGTTCCGGTCGTAACACTGTAGCGTGTTTTATTTTTTAGTGTAAAAAATTATTTAAAAATTGATTAATTAGACTTAAAATATTCGTCTCGTAAAGTATAACAAAACTGTGCAATTAATTTTTGATTTCATCTACATTTAATACTTTATGTATTTGCCGACATTTTAATATGACAGAGAATCTTTTTTTTGCATAGTGAAATTTGGGTGGTGGAATTGGAAACTAAAGGGCTTCGTCTCCACCTTCCCCACGACCACGAGTCCCACGGCCAACCAATCTCTGCTCTCCCTCTCTCTTCTCCGCGTCTTTAAATCCGAGAACAATTTTTTTTGTCCGCGTCCTCCTCCGCCCTCAGCCGTAGTCGCCTCGCTGTCCCGGGCGGCGACACCCCCTGGTCGCCGTTGCTGCAGCCGCGCAGGCGATGGATCGTGAAGAAGGTAAAGCAGCGCCAGCCCGGACCCCGCCGAATTTGGGAGCGATTCTGGCTAATCTGGGGCCTGGTTGCCATTGGTGTGCAGTGACCGAGTTCCTGGGGCAGGTGCCCCTCCTGCAGTGCCTCCCGGGTTCCTCCATCCGCAGAATCGCCGAGGCCGTTCAGGTCAGGAACTACGGTACGTACCTAGCGCGTCCGCCGGCGCTACTGTGTGCCAGCAGGCTGGATCGATTGGCCGTTTGATCGGTTTCCTGGCTTATTCTGTTTGTCTGTTTGTCTACGGAAGTATGATATGCGTGTCAGTTTGTGCTTTCGGAAATCGACGTGCTCTCGGAGTGAGTACCTGACTTTGTGCTAAGCTCACAAAGTATTTGCGACTTGCGAGTCTTAATTGTTAGTCTACGAGATCATAACAAAATTCAAGTTTCAGATGTAAGAAACAGGGTGATTAGTCCATAATGAATTGATTATGTTTAAGTTTAATTTAATTTAATTTCTTTTACCCTTTGTGCCTGCTTAATGTGCTCCCATTATATAAGGCTCTACTGGTCAAATAAGATTTTATTTTTCTGTCATTGAATGTGATGTGGCGTTAAGATGAATCATATTTCGCTCTGATACTGGTACTTTGCAGAACCTGGTGACTATGTCGCTCGCGAAGGTGAACCTGTTGATGGCCTTTACATCATATTGGATGGTCAGGTAAAGTTTATGCAAATTCTTACTTTTGTTGGTTCTATGCATACGTATACAACTTAGATGGCTGAGCTAAAGAGCTATATGCACTAAACGTTTCTTGTAGTGTACCTTTGTTCCTCGTGTTTACCACCCATCTTCTGAGCGGATGCTTCATTGAATCTGCACTGGCGCAAATAAATGTTCACAAAAAAAACTTATATACTTCATTTCCACCCATCTTTGGCATTGATGATTATTTGACTCTGCACTGGTGCACAGAAGGCTGTAGTACCACCAAAAAAATACCCCAACATGGAGATATCACATCAGTAATTGGGTGCTCATTTGAAACAGGTGGACCATATAATTTAGCCTGACTTTTCTTTCTATATTGATTACTAGTAGACTGCAAAAGAACAACTTTTATAACAATGATTGTTTGTTTTGTTCTTTGGGTGAAAGACTTAGACTTCACTGAGTGAAGAACAGTTTTTATAACAATGATCTTATGTTCCTGATCTTCCATAGCTTTTCCTGCCCTAACTGTATTACATTGTTAATTTGTCTTGCTGCTGCGTTCATACCTTTAACTCGTTATTTTGCAATTGCTTTGATATGTGTTAAGCCTACCCCACTTGCTTGGGACAAAAGGCTATGTTGTTGTTGTTGTTGCTGTTGCTGTTGCTTTGATATGTGTTAGAATCAATTAGAAAATATGCTGGAATTACATGTACCTTTGATATTTACCATAGTGGCAGTGGGGGCAGAGGCTGATTCTATTTTTAGCAGTAATAATACTTTCTGCTACTTGAATGACATCCTCATTATCCTGAAGGCTGAAGTTTCTGCACCTGCGAATGCCGAAGAAGCCAACCGCCCAGACTATGTGTTAAATAAATATGACTACTTTGGTTACGGTAAGACATTTGCTGTCATGATAATTTGGTTTAATTCTGTTCAAACTCATTCTGCATGAGAAAGATATAAAACAGTGATGTCTTATGTGATTTCATTTCATTAATACTGATGCTTTGCATTATTTTGTAGGAAGTAATAGTTCTGTTCATCAAGTAAATGTTGTTGCACTATCAAAGGTGCTTATTTCGAACAGTCCCACTTTTAACTTATCGTTTCTTTAGCTGTAGGATTCTCTTTTCTGAGTGAACACTAGGTTTATGGCTTTTCCAGATATGTATAACCATCTCTTGCTTATTGACTTATTGTTGTATGTTCTATTGCAGCTGACCTGCTTCATATTGCCCAATCAATATGGACATTTGTTACAACCAAAAACAATTTGGAATGCTGAGGAAACACCTGAACATTCTTTGCTGGAACAAATTTTGCACTTAGAACCACTAGAGGTAAGTATAATGTAAGACAGTATCTATGATGTTTTATCCATTGTGCAACAAATGGATTTAAGGCTGGCAGTGGAATCATATTATTCCCATTTGAAGACTAACTTTTGCTTTTAACTCACCATATACTTTGATTTACATTGCCATAAACAAACATGAGAGCAGACATGGATTTCAGAGATTTGCATGGTTGCATTTTCTTGATTTGCTGTTAAAAAGACAAACATGATAAACATAGTGTCATATTAATTTTTTGCATTGAGTTCCCTTGTCTTGCTCACCACAATTCTTTTCTGTCTTTTTAGGTTGATATCTTCCGTGGGTTTACTTTGCCAGAAGCTCCAACTTTTAGGCAAGTTTTTGGAGGACAATTCATTGGACAGGCACTTTTCAACCACCCTTGCTTACTTTCTAGATCTGATAACTATATGTATTTGACCTCTTCCTTTTACTACTGAATTCTAGCTCATCATTTTGCTTTCAAGTACAAATTTGTGAATTATTGAGTCAATAACTAAAAATAAACTTCTTTAGACATGCTTCCTCTACTTCCCATAATCACTTGGGTTGGATTTAAGAACATCTCCATGAAACCTCATTCAGGAACAAATATACATATTATATTTAAAATTCTAGGCCTTGTCAGCTTCCTTCCAGACATTCCATTGTGCCTTATTGTCTTATTTATTATGATATGACTATCTCCTTCATGATTTATTCACTTGATATGTTGCTAAGCGCCACAGGGTGACAATAAGAAGCTATAAGATATCATTGCTTAGGTGTCTTTTGAGTATATGTAGGAAGTTTGAGTCAGAATAATCCCCTTTTTGAGTTCAGTTATGTCAACTCCCTTGCTTCTGACAGTTGGTATCTTTTGGATAAATGTATTTCTGTATGCTATGTTTTTTTTCAGTAAAGGCTGGGGATCCTTGTAAAAGTAATAAATGATCTCAGTATGTTGTAACCTCTAACCAGTTCTTATGTTTGATCTCATGCAGGCACTAGCAGCAGCATCCAAGACTGTTGATTGTCTAAAAATGGTGCACAGTTTGCATGCGATTTTTCTTGTTGCTGGAGACAATAACTGTAAGGTTTCCTAAAGCTATGTGATCTTTTGCCAACGTTAATTTGGCCAACCAAATGTAATCTGAGAACCAGTAATCTATCAGTCCATAAGGACTCTGTATCACTAGAAGCTTTTAGTTTGGGCTTAGCTGGGGCTTCTATTTTATTCCTTTTCGTTTCATGTAATATCATGATTCAGTTGCGTAACAGTCAGTTTTTTTTTTTTTGAAAGTAAAGGCAGGGGCTCAGCCGCTCAATTAAGATGGAAAAAAGAGTTTTATGTACAAGGGCCAAACAAACCGGTCATAGGACCAAATCACAAATATCCACTGCTCTCACACTTATTGTTTTACCCCGCAAAGCACATGGCCCTACGCAAATCACGAAAGAGGCTGATATTTGGTGTAATCTATCCCATTCAACCTAGCACAGCATAAGATCTGCTCGGGCAGCTCTTCAGCTTTAGGAGTCTGATACCCATACGGCATATTTCTGGATTTGTAGTAAGCTGGGATAATTAGTGCACTTTCTTTTAATCTAAAAAAGAAGTTTGATGCTCATGGCTGTCTTTGATTTGTCCTCTGGTGTAGTACCAATAATATATCAAGTTCATCGGGCACGTGATGGATCCAGCTTTGCCACAAGAAAAGTGGAGGCAAAGCAGAAGGGACTAGTTGTATTCACCTTGATTGCTTCTTTCCAGGTGCTTATACTTCTGTAAATGATAACATTTGAACTTCTTTGGGCAGATTAAATAATTTATACAAACCTGTACCAGTTATGATTCTCTTTTTCAATCTTTCGAACTTGAAAAGACCTCTGCCTTGTTCATGCTGAGAATTTGTGAGTTAGAAGGTCAATGATTATTTTTGAACCTTGTATCTCCCAAAACGCTGCATCAAGTCACTGTTCCTTGGTTATTTTCAATGGTACTGTTGGTCCAAACTGTTATCATACTTAACTTAAGATTAATTGAAAAAACATGAACTGTTGGATAGAAAATGGCTCATTATAGCCCTTGCACAACTTACTAAAATTTATGTTCATTAAACCCACAACTTTATGGTATATCTTCATCAGATAACAATCAATATCATCCTTAATCTCAATAGCTTCCAGACAATACCGTTCCTGGTCTCAATTTGATTAGTACGGTTGCTTATGATCCACAGATAAATTATTTTGCGGTACAATACGGTTGCTTTGGTGATGGATGAGGTCACAAGGGACATACAAGGTGATATCCCTTGGTGTATGCTCTTTGCTGATGATGTGGTGCTAGTTGACGACAGTAGAGCAGGGGTTAATAGGAAGTTAGAACTATGGAGGCACACGTTAGAGTGGAAAGGGTTCAGACTTAGTAGGACTAAGACCGAGTACATGAGGTGCGATTTCAGCGCGACTAGGCATGAGGAGGGAGACGTTAGCCTCGATGGGCAAGTGCTGGCCAAGAAGGATACTTTTCGGTATTTAGGGTCGATGCTACAAAAGGATGGAGACATTGATGAAGATGTTAGACATAGAATTTCAGCCGGCTGGTTGAAATGGCGTCAAGCTTCTGGCGTCCTCTATGACAAAAGGGTGCCTTAAAAGCTGAAAGGTAAGTTCTATAGGACGGCGATTCGTCCGGCGATGTTATACGGTGTTGAGTGTTGGCTTACAAAAAGGCGACATGTCCAGCAATTGAGTGTAGCAGAGATGCGTATGTTGCGTTGGTGTTGTGGGCACACAAGGAGAGATAGAGTACAGAACGACGATATTCGGGATAGGATTGGGGTGGCACCAATTGAGGAGAAATTGATTCAACATCGGTTGAGATGGTTTGGACATGTCCAACGGAGGCCTCCTGAGGCGCCGGTGCGTAGTGGAGTTCTAAAGCGGGCCGATAATGTAAAGAGCGGTAGAGGTCGACCTAAACTAACTTGGGACGAGTCCGTTAAGAGAGATCTTAAGAAGTGGAATATCTCCAAGGATTTAGCTATGGACAGGAGCGCTTGGAGATTGGCAATCAACGTGCCTGAACCGTGACCTCTTTTTGTCTTGTGCCCTTTATGTCCCTTTATGTGTCTCCCTGTTTCTCATCTCTTTTGGGTTTCATCTCTAGCCTACCCCAACTTGCTTGGGACAAAAGACTATGTTGTTGTTGTTGTTGTTGTACAACTGCTAGAATATATACAGCTAGGTTGAAATTTTTAGGACTGCAAAGGTCAGCCTCGTGAAATATGTCACTGTGAATTTGGTCTGAATATCTGTTCAACTGATTCTCTTGCAGAAGGAAGAAGTGGGTTTTGAGCATCAGGCTGCAATCACGCCTGATGTTCCTCCTCCAGAACAGGCAAGGATTTTTCTCCTTTTCCTTTGATACATGTGGAAGAAAAAAAACAGATATTTAATAAGCAATCAAATGCAGCTCCTTAATCTGGAGGAGATACGAGAAAGACGGCTTACTGATCCACGCTTCCCATCGTAACTTTTCTGACTTCCTATCATATAGTTCGATGGTTACTAAATTAATGATGTTATCAGGTTATTAATTGGTTTAACCATCAAACCATAGCCTTCGCCCTTCAGGATTTACTTCCATTGTTCCATTGAAAAGAATTTTTTTTCAAATGGATCTACCTTGCTGTTGATGCGCCAAGTTGGATAGCACATTTATAATATCAAATATTATTTTTAAGAAAAAAACTAATATTGTTCATCTCTATCATTCGGTACTTGGTAGCCAATTGAATGTTTATTCATCTGCAGCCAATATAGGAACTTGGCAGCTAAAAGGAAGTTTACTCCTTGGCCCATAGAAATGAGATTCTGTGAAGATTCAGCATCTCAACATAAACCAAGGTATCCACATACATCTTTTTTTCCCTAAATGCAACCTATTCATATTTTTTTTGTTTATATTAATCCTGCAGATCCTGGTTTCCTCCAAAGCAAGATTTTTCCCCTTTCTATCCTTTTATATTAGTAAAAACAGTTATGATTCAGTAATGCATCTGATTCTTTTTCAGCTTAAACTACTGGTTTAGAGCTCGGGGAAAACTTTCAGACGACCAAGCTCTGCATAGGTTAGTCATTACATCACCATACACTATTCATCATTTCTTATGATTGCACATAATGTTATTCTGCAATACTACAGATGTGTTGTAGCATATGCTTCGGATCTACTATATTCTGGTGTGAGCCTTAACCCTCATCGGGAAAAGGGTTTGAAGACATACTCGCTCAGTCTTGATCATTCGTATGTAACATTCACTCAGTATAGTGCTTCCGATCATCGTCACTTTTAGCAAATTTTTGTTTGTTCTTACGGCAGCATGTTACTGTCTGTAGCATCTGGTTCCACAAACCTGTGAAGGCTGACGAATGGTTGCTGTATGTGGTAAGCGATTGACCGATTGTACATCTGTTCATCGATACAGATGAGCCCATGCGAGATACTAATGCACACATTGCTCCCGTGAACAGATCGAGAGCCCATCTGCGCACGGTGGTCGGGGTTTTGTCACTGGGCGCATGTTCAACAGGCAAGGAGAGGTATGCATTCGACTGAGCTCTGTCTGATTCTGCTTCTGCACCTGTTCGTGAGAGTTGGGACCCAAGTAATTATATTCTCTTGTGGAATGCGCAGCTTATCATGTCGCTGACCCAAGAGGCGTTGATTAGAAGGGAGAAGCCACGAGGACCAAATCCGAAGCCGAAGCTTTGAGAGATGCACCACCCTTTCTTCTAATTTGGTTTAGATATTTACGAATTCACAGCAAAAATGTACAATATCAACCGTGGAGCAGCTTTTATCGAAAACCTGGAATTTCTAGAGCACCCCTTTGTGTTCTCTTAGCTCTACTTTTTTTTTTCTTTCCTGGAGCAGGGTTTCTAGAGCTGCACCTATTTAGCTGAAAAACATGGAGTGGTGCAGTCAAACATGCCCTTAGTGCTCGCACCTCTCTCTTTCTGGAGTAGAATACGTGGTTACATCCGAAGTACTTTTTTGATACGAAAAGGGGAAGGAAAACAATATTTGGTTGTGCAATATATATACTCAATAGATGTGTAGTGGCAGTCGCTTTCGGTGAATCAATAGTGCCAAGAAATGTCTCATTTTTTGGCCTGTTTGTTTAACTTTCTGGCATCAAAAGTCAAAGCTATGTTTATAGATTTTTCAGATCCAAAACTACCTTTGCCACTTGAATCTGGTCTGGAGGTACTTTATCAAGTATAGAATGATGAAACCTAAAGGCTAAACCCAGAGTGAGTTGAGCTTAACTCGAGAACCCCTAAAGAAGCACCTGACGGGGAAAAAAATCCTTAAATGAGAGAGGATGAGCAAAGTAAGAAATGAGACCAAAGAAGTAGAAATTGCAATGGGGATGGGAACGAATGAAACCTCCAGAATGACTAGCGGCGCTTCAACTATCCTTCGACATTTGTGTCCACCGACTTTAAATGGGATGGTCAAGTCTCATTGTCGGCCCAACGGCAGTGATGTGTGGGTGTAATGGGGCGTGGCGAAGGCAACACCACTAGGGTGGTAGACTAGTAGTGGAGGCCGGTTGGGGAGCGTTGGTTTCAGGGGCGTCGAATTTGTAGCAATTAGCGGGGTGGCGGTGGAGGGCAACATTGACGGTGGTAGAGGTGGGGAAGAGTGAGATATAGAAGCGAGGGAAGGTTCTTGCCATCTTCATAACGGTTAGTAGAGAGAGGGCTGATATTGGGGCCATGGAAGGGGCAAAGGCGAGGGGGCATGTTCACGCCGGTGCCGGATTGGGAGGGGCGGCGATGGAGGTGGGGCAGTGAAAGGAGGAAGCTCAAGCAGGATGGAGAAATCGTGAGGAAGACACACGAATGGTGCCAGCAGGGATATGTCAACATACTTGCGGGGCTAGCTTAATAATGATTGGTGGTGGGTTCAAATGGCAAAATATTGCTCACTGGGGCACACGCACATAGGGGGATTACTAGATTCATGTCCCTGTTATGGTAAAAGCCCTGCATCCTCCGTGCAATCGGATTGAACTATTAACCGGTTGCGTCTGATATGTTATGTTAGTATTAGTCCTTCCTTCAACGACACTGTTGTAAAAAAAAACGCATGACACACGCTCTAAATTATTGCCTATTTGCCTCCAAGCTTATTTATTTATAGCCATGGGACGCGATCCAAGTGTACTGGCATATGCAGCACGGATATGGATACACTACACGTATCGGTATTAGAAGGATATAGATACGCGGATACGGTAATTTCTCAAAAAACACGATAAGTTGATATGTTTTACCATTTTTAATAAAATAAATAATAATGCAAATTAAAATTGTGAAAGTGTAAAATTTGAGTACTCACTAATTATTTTTTTGAGGGGTCACTAATTATTAGTTTAGTACATACAATCATATACGATGCATCACTAGATCACCTCGTAGCTTTCTTAGTTTTCAGAGGAGATTCAAGTCCAAGTATACTGGATGAATGCAGAAGTATAGAGTACATCAAGAATGAAAAGGGGGTGTACTCATGGGAGTCCGGCGCAAGCTTAGCTTTGCTGCTGAGTGCTGAATCGTCCAGTTCTTTCTCTGCATCTCTCCCCTGTATCGTGGGAGCTAGCCGCGTCCGTAGCGGACTGGTGGGGTGCTCCCCAGCGCGGTGCTCCCTGGCACGACGACCTGGAGGACGAGAGGTCGATTTGCGCGGGATGCGGCGCGAGGGGACGGGGGCTCGTCGTCGACGACCGGCGAGCTGCGGCGCATCTCCTGCGCTAGAGGGCGGGGGTTCGTGGCCGGCGGCCAGCGAGTGGTGGCGCATCTCTTGCACGGGAGGCGGCGCGCGCGCGGAGCCGTGCAGGCGTCGCCGCGTCGGGCTAGGGGCGTCGTTGACTCGCGACAGGGGAGCGTTGGCTTTCTTGTTGGGCTGGGCCGTATCCACAGGTCGGATACGTATCAGGTTAGGTACTCAATATTCCGAAAATTAAATAAAAAATCGGATACTCGCATGATACGGTATCAGCAGCGTATCCGTATCACGGCACCTTCTTGACGTGTCTCCGTGTTACATATGGCAAGTGGCTCCACGCGGCCACGCGGGAATAATCCATGCCTCTGTGACTCTGTCACTACTCATTTGCCTTCACAACAGGTCAACAGCGTTCCCCTAAAATCAACACTGACAAGCCGGCCCCTGTCTCCACGGCGCACAACATAGTCCCACTAGTCACTAGTCATGGACACAAAGCCACGCACGGAAAAGGACACCCAGGCGTTTAGTTGGTAAAATGCTAGAATTTTTTAACTATAGTATTTTCGTTTGTTTTTGATAATTAATGTCTAATTATAGACTAACTAGGCTTAAAAAATTTGTTTCGTGATTTATAACTAAACTGTAATTAATTATTTTTATATATATTTAATGTTTCATGTATGCGTACAAAAATTAACGTGATGAAGAGAGAATAAAAAAATTTGAACTCTAGCCCCTTCCGTCTAAACAAGGCGCCAGTCTCCAACGATCCCCGGCCTGACACGGAGGGCCCGCCCAACCACGCGCACAAATTGGAAGTTTCTCTCCTCTTTCATTTCAGTTGTTCATGTTCTCCTCTCGCCTCCAGTCCCGTAGTCCAGTATCCACCTTGGCACCTTCCCCACGACCCCACCACCACGGAGTTCCCACCCTATTCGTTAGAGCTATTGAGCAGAATCAGTAGTTAACAATGTTTTTCTCTTACATTAAATTAATAAACAATATTTTCAGCCACGATAAACCAGCGAAACTAACCCTGTCCACGGCCAGGTGGGCAACCACTGCTTCTCCCTCTCTCTCTTCTCCGATAGTTTAGCCTGAGCTGATTGTCCGCGTCCTCCGCCCTCAACCGTAGACGCCTGGCTGTCCCGGCCGCCAACACCCCCTGCTCGCCGTTGCTGCAGCCGCGCAGGTGATGGATCGTGATCGCGAAGAAGGTAAAGCAGCGCCAGCGCGGACCTCGCCGAATTTGGGAGCGATTCTGGCTAACCTGCTTGCCATTGGTGTGCAGTGACCGAGTTCCTGGGGCTGTGGGGCAGGTGCCCCTCCTCCAGTGCCTCCCGGGTTCCTCCATCCGCAGAATCGCCGAGGCCGTCCAGGTCAAGAACTACGGTACGTACCTGGCGCGCCCGCGGGCGCTACTACTGTGCGTTAGCCGGCTGGATCGGTTGGCTGCTTGATCGCTTTCCTGGCTTACTCTGTTTGTTTACGGAAGTACGGTATGCGTGTCAGTTTGTGCTTTCGGTACGTACCTGACTTTGTGCTAAGCTCACAGATTATTTGCGACTTGCGAGTGTTTATTGTTAGTCTACGAGATTGTAACAAAACTCAAGTTTCAGATGTAAGCAAATGCGAAGGGTGGTGGTCTTTCAGTCAAAGCTCTAACCAGTAGTCCATAATGAATTGATTATGTTTAAGTTTTGTCTTAATTGTTTGACCCTTGGTGCCTGCTTAATGTGATCCCATTATATAAGGCTCTACTGGTTAAATAAGATTTTGTTTTTTCTGCCATTGAATGTGATGTGGCGTCAAGATGAATGAATCATATTTGGCTCTGATACTGGGACTTTGCAGAGCCTGGTGACTATGTCGCGCGCGAAGGTGAAATTGTTGATGGCCTTTACATCATTTTGGATGGTCAGGTAAAATTCATGCAAATTCTTACTTTTGTTGGTTCTATGTATACGTGTACAACTTAGATGGCTGAGTTAAAGATGTAGTATATGCACTGAACGTTTATTGTGGCGTACCTTTGCACCTCATGGTTACCACCCATCTTCTGAGCTGACGCTTCATTGAATCTGCACTGGCGCAAATAAAGGTTCACAAAAAAAAAAATACTTCTATACTTCATTTCCACCCATCTTTGGCATTGATGATTATTTGACTGGTGCGCAGAAGGTTGTAGTACCACTGAAAAATACCCCAACATGGAGATATATAACATCAGTAATTGAGTACTCATTTGAAACTGGTGGACCATTTAACAACTTCTATACTTCATTTCCACCCTTAGCCTGGCTTTTCTTTCTACATTGATTCCTAGTAGACTGCAAAAGAACAACTTTTATAACAATGGTTTGTTTGACTTAGACTTCACTGAGTGAAGAACAGTTTTTATGATCTTATGTTCCTGATCTTCCATAGCTTTTCCTGCCCTAACTGTATTACATTATTAATTTGTCATGCTGCTGGTTTCGTACCTTTAACTCGTTATTTGATATGTGTTAGTATCTGTAGAAACACCGCACACCCTAATTAGGGGGGGTGACCTTCATTATATAGCCTAATAGGCTAGGGTTACAATGTACATGGGCCAATGGGCCATACGCCCAATATGGGCTGTTACAATTACATTCTAACACCCTCCCTCAGTCTAAGCGGGAGTGTCACGAACACAAAGACTGGACCTAAAGTCAGTGAACAACTGTACAGGTAACCCTTTGGTCATAATGTCCGCGAACTGATGAGATGATGGAACATGGAGCACCCGAACCTGTCCCAAAGCAACCTTCTCACGGACAAAGTGAATATCTATCTCAATATGCTTCGTACGACGATGATGAACTGGATTGGCGGTCATGTAGACAGCACTAACATTGTCGCAGTAGACGATCGTCGCCGAAGAGATGGGTGCGTGGAGCTCCTGAAGTAGCTGACGAAGCCAACAAGTCTCAGCCACAGCGTGTGCAACAACACGATATTCCGCCTCCGCACTCGAGACGAGAAACCGTAGTCTGTCGTTTAGAGGACCAAGAGACTAAGTTGTCGCCGAGGAAGACACAGTATCCTGAAGTGGAGCGCCGAGAGTCGGGACAGCCAGCCCAATCAGCATCAGAGTAGGCAGTCAAGCTGGTGATACTGCCCGTGCCGATGTGAAGTCCGGTAGACAGGGTGCCTTTAACATACCGCAGGACATGCTTGAGCATTGCAAGATGAGGCTCGCGCGGGTCGTGAATGAAGAGGCAAACCTGCTGAACTGCATAGGCAAGGTCCGGACGAGTCAACGTGAGATACTGTAGAGCACCGGCGAGACTGCGGTACTGAGTGGCATCCGCCACCGTAGCGCCATCAGTAGCGGAGAGCTTGGCGTGAGTGTCAACAGGAGTCGCCATAGAGTGACACTCAGCCATGCCGGCGCGCTGAAGCAAGTCCACAGCGTACTGGCGCTGAGACAGGAAGAGGCCATCAGCAGAACGCGTGACAGAGATCCCGAGAAAGTGATGAAGATCCCCGAGATCTGTCATGGCGAACTCGGAGTGAAGAAGCTCGGTGAGTCGTCGAAGAAGCGAGGCTGACGAGGCTGTCAGCACGATGTCGTCGACGTAGAGTAGTAAGTAGGCGATGTCGGATCCCACTTTGTAAACAAAGAGGGAAGTGTCGGAGGCCGAAGCTGTGAAGCCAGACTGCCGGATGAAGCCAGAGAACCGCTGGTGCCACGCCCTGGGTGCCTGCTTGAGCCCGTACAAGGACTTTTGCAGGAGGCATACGTGGTCGGGAGCCGCCGGGTCGACGAAGCCGGGCGGCTGCTGACAGTAAACAGTCTCGTTCAGATGGCCGTGAAGAAAGGCATTCTTCACGTCCAACTGATGAATCGGCCAAGAACGAGAGGCGGCGATGCTGAGGACGACCCGAATGGTGGCCGGTTTGACAACCGGACTGAACGTCTCGTCGTAGTCGATGCCGTACTGCTGCGAGAAGCCACGAACGACCCATCTGGCTTTATGACGAGCCAGAGAACCATCAGCATGGTACTTGTGCTTGAAGACCCACTTGCCGGTGATGACGTTGGCTCGAGGTGGGCGAGGGACAAGACGCCAGGTGCCATTATCCATGAGGGCCTTGTATTCTTCAGCCATTGCTGCGCGCCAATTCGCATCAGCAAGCGCGGCGCGAGTGGTGCCTGGCAACGGAGAAGCCAGACTGGAGGCTGCCGCGGTGAAGCCGTACCGCTGCATGGGCGGCGGCAGGGAGCCCGTCTGGGAACGAGTCGCCCGCGCAGGAGCCTCCTCCTGCGGTGCTGGATCCTGCGGTGCTGGAGCCGTGGGCGCCACCTGCTGCGTTGGTGGAGATCCCGAAGACGCCGCCGGTGGCGGCTGCGGTGCCGGCGGCGGAGCTGGACGACGACTGTAGTGGATGCCGAACCGCTGCGGCTGCGGTGCCGGCGGCGGAGCTGGACGACGACAGTAGTGGATGCCGAACCGCTGCCGGGAAGGGACAGGGGTGACAGCACCTGCTGGCGAAGGAGGTGCTAGAGATGCGTCCTGCCGAGGAGCCGAAGACAGCCTGTGAGCCGCGCCATGCCACAGGATGGCAGGGTCGAGGCCGACGGGATCGCCAGCATCGTCAGCGTCGTCTGGGCTGGACGAGACAGGCGCCACCGAAGTCCGCGAGTGCCGAACGTCTGAGGGAGACGGGGCAGACGTGGGAAGTAAGTCATGTATCAAAAAATCAAGAGTATCCGGTCGAGGCTTTGAGGCCGCAAACGGAAAGTGAGTTTCATCAAAAACGACATGCCGCGAGATGATGATCTTGCGAGTGGAGAGGTCAAGACACCGGTAACCCTTCTGTGATGGAGGATAACCGAGAAAGACACATGCCGTGGAGCGAGGAGACAATTTGTGGCGAGTCGTGGCACTAAGATTAGGGTAGCATAAGCAGCCAAAAACTTTAAGAATGGAGTAGTCTGGCATCTTGTGGTGGAGGAGATGATATGGTATACCGTTATGTGTGGACGAGGATGGCCGCCGGTTCGTGAGGAACACGGCGGTGGAGAGAGCTTCGACCCAATAGGATGGAGGCATGGCAGCATGAATGAGAAGCGTGCGAACACCATTGTTCAAAGTCCGGAGCATACGCTCAGCCTTGCCATTCTGAGCGGATGTGTAGGGGCACGAGGTGCGAAGAAGAATGCCGCGGCCAGCCAAGAAGGTGGCGGTGACATTGTTGAGGAACTCGGTGCCATTATCTGCCTGAAAACAGCGGACAACAGAACTGAACTGTGTGTGAGCGTAAGCAACGAAACGAACAATGTGTTCATGAACTTCTGATTTATGACGAAGAGGAAACGCCCAGCAATAATGTGTATAATCATCAACTAACACAAGATAGAATTTATAACCAGAAATACTCGCAACTGGAGAGGTCCAGACATCACAATGAACAAGTTCAAAAGGTGCTGATGTACTAGAGACCGAACTAGCAAAAGGCAGCCTAGCGTGTTTACCGAGCTGACAAGCATGACAAAGACGACTAGCTGCTTTATTACACTGGATAGCTGATAGTTTATTTAGAGTAGCGACGATAGCAGGTGCAGGATGACCAAGGCGGGAGTGCCACAGCTCCGGAGAGACGACAGCGACATGACAACGAGGTGGCATGCGATGTGGAATGGTGTAGAGGTCCCCGTTGCTATTGCACCGAAGGAGGACCGTCTTGGTCTTGAGATCCTTAACAGAAAAACCAGAGGCGTCAAACTCAATTGAACAATTATTGTCGCGAGTAAGCTGTCGAACGGATAACAGGTTACGACTGAGGTGCGGAGCGACAAGAACATTATCAAGATGAAAAGAACGATCAGCTATTTGTAAGGAAGATGTGCCACGACTAAAGACAGGAATAGATTGCCCATTACCAACCGTAATGGAGGACGGTGGTGACGGGAGACGGGAAAGAAGTATACCGTCATTGGAGGACATGTGGGATGTCGCTCCGCTGTCCACGACCCAGGGGGAAGACCCCTGTACCGCCATCTGATTGAGGGCAGCGATCAGGTTGTTCGCGTCTTAGGATCCGTACCCGTGTCCTGGTGGTGCGGTGGAGTACTGGGCTGGCGCGAAGACAGTGTGTGCCTGCGCCTGCGGAGGGGGCGGCTGCACGCCCCACTGCTGCTGCTGGACGGGTGGCGCGCCCCACTGCTGCTGCTGGATGGCCCAGGGGTTATAGCAGACCCAAGGACCGGCCGGCTGAGGAGCGTGACGTCCGCCTGGAGCGCCCTGCTGGGTGCCATGCTGCTGGTTGCGGCCGCCGCCTCCGTTGTTGCCGTTGCCGCCACGCCCTCCTCTGCCTTTGCCCCCCTTGCCCTTGCCACCGCCCCCACGGTTGGATGTCGCGGGAGTGGACCTGCAGGATGGCGAGGTGCAAGAAGAGGTGGAGGAAGCGACGAGTGCTGATGCCGAAGCCTCCTTGCCCTCGGAGCCAAGACGGAGCTCCTTGACGCGGAGCATGTTGGTGGCAGACTTGAAGTCGGGAAGCGGCGACGTGTTGGAGATGATGTCGGCGGTGTTGGCGAAGCGGGGGTTGAGGCCGCGCAGAAGGTTGAGCACGAGCTGCACAGGGGAGACGGTGTGACCGACCTCCCGGAGAGCATCAGCAGTGCGCTTCATCTGCTGGGCGTAGGCGTCGATGGAGAGGTCGCCCTGGGACAGGTTGTGGAACTCCTGCTCGAGGACGACAGCGCGGGACTCCTTGTTTGCCTGAAACAAGGCCTCGATGGAGACCCACAGAGCGCGTGCATCCTGTGCAGGCTCCATGGCGAGGTCGAGGACGGCGTCGTCGACGGAGCCGTATATCCAGCCGCGAATGCAGGCGTCAGGCTGGGACCACAGGGGGTCAGTCGGGCGTGCAGCCGTCGTACCATCGATGTGGCCGAGCAGCCCGTACTTGCCGCAGAGAGCGGTGAAGAACGCCGTCCACTTGGAGTAGTTGGGGCGCTCGAGGCTGAGGGCGACGGGGACGTGCTGCTTGACGTTGACGGCAGCATAGGCGGCGTAGAAGGCAGGGGCGATGGCATCCCCCAGGGCGCCGGAGTTTCCGGAGCCGAGAACGCCGGAGGTAGCAGAAGAAGTCGTCGAGGACGTCATGACGAAGACGACGCGCGGCCTGTAGGGGTGTCGCGCGCGGAGGGCGGCAGCGGCTGTGCGAGGCGGCGGTGGCCCGGCGGCGGCCCTGGCAGCGACTGTGCGAGGCGGCGGCGGCGGCCCGGTGGCGGCGGCGGCCCTGGCAGCGGCTGTGCGGCGGCCCTGGCGGCGGCGGCGGCCCGGTGCGGTGGCGCGTGCCCTAGAGTTAGGGCACACGGGCAGCGGAAAAGGAAAGGGGAAATCCCGGGATCAGGCCCCCAGAACTCGTGATACCATGTAGAAACACCGCACACCCTAATTAGGGGGGTGACCTTCATTATATAGCCTAATAGGCTAGGGTTACAATATACATGGGCCAATGGGCCATACGCCCAATATGGGCTGTTACAATTACATTCTAACAGTATCAACAAGAAAATATGCTAGAATTACATGTACCTTTGATATTTACCATAGTGGGAGTGGGGGCAGAGGTCGATGCTTTTTTAGCAGTAATACTTTCTGCTACTTGAATGACATCCTCATTATCCTGAAGGCTGAAGTTTCTGCACCTGCGAATGCTGAAGAAGCAAACCGCCCAGACTACGTGTTAAATAAGTACGACTACTTTGGTTACGGTAAGACATTTCCTGTCATGATAATTTGGTTTAATTCTGTTCAAACTCATTCTGCATGAAAAAGATATAAAACAGTGATGTCTTATGTGATTTCGTTTCTTTAATTACTGTGGCTTTGCATTATTTTGTAGGAACTAATAGTTCTGTTCATCAAGGAACTGTTGTTGCACTATCAAAGGTGCTTATTTCAAACAGTCCCACTTTTAACTTATCATTTCTTTAGCTGTAGGATTCTCTTTTCTGAGTGAACACTTGTTTTATGGCTTTTCCAAATGTGTATAACCATCACTTGCTTATTGTTGACCGTTCTATTGCAGCTGACCTGCTTCATATTGTCCAATCAATATGGACATTTGTTACAACCAAAAACAATTTGGAATTCGGAGGAAACACCTGAACATTCTTTGCTGGAACAAATTTTGCACCTAGAACCACTAGAGGTTAGTATAATGTAAGGCATTATCTATGATGTTTTATCCATTGTGCAACAAATGGATTTAAGACTGTCAGTGGAATCATACTGTTCCCATCTGAAGACTAACCTTGTGCTTTTAACTCACCATATACTTTGATTTACATTGCTTAAAATAAACAAATATGAGCAGACATAGCTTTCAGAGATTTGCATGGCTGCATCTTCTTGATTTGATGTTAAAAGGACAAACATGATAAATATAGTGTAATATTTTTTTGTTGAATTCCCTTGTCTTGCTCACCGCAATTCTTGTCTGTCTTTTTAGGTCGATATTTTCCGTGGGTTTACTTTGCCAGAAGCTCCAACTTTTGGGCCAGTTTTTGGAGGACAATTCATTGGACAGGCACTTTTCAACCACTCTCGCTTACTTTCTAGATCTGATAACTATATGTATTTGACCACTAACTTTTAGTACTGAAACTCATCATTTTACTTTCAAGTAAATTTTTTTGAATTACTGAGTCAATAGCTAAAAAGAAACTTTTTTCGACATGCTTCCTCTACTTCCCATAAGCGCGAGGGTTGGATTTAAGAGCATCTCATGGAACCCATTATGATTGAGTTGCATAACAGTCAGTATTTTAACTCTTGAGCCTAATCCACAAGTTTTGATACCCATATGGCATATTTCTGGCTTTGTAGTAAGCTGGGATACTTAGTGTACTTTCTTTTAATCCAAAAAAGAAGTTTGATGCTCATGGCTGTCTTTGATTTGTCCTCTGGTGTAGTACCAATAATATATCAAGTTCATCGGGCACGTGATGGATCCAGCTTTGCCACAAGAAAAGTGGAGGCAAAGCAGAAGGGCCTAGTTGTATTCACCTTGATTGCTTCTTTCCAGGTGCTTATACTTCGTATTTGAAACTTCTTTGGACAGATTAAACAATTTATACAAATCTGTACCAGTTATGATTTTCATTTTTCAATCTTTTGAACTTGAAAAGACCTCTGCCTTGTTCATGCTGAGAATTTGTGAGTTAGAAGGTCAAAGATTATTTTGAACCTTGTATCCCCCAAAACGCTGCATCAATTCACTGTTCCTTTGGTTATTTTAAATGGTACTGTTGGTCCAAACTGTTATCATACTTAACTTAAGATTAATTGAAAAACATGAACTGTTGGATAGAAAATGGCTCCTTGTAGCCCTTGCACACCTTACTAAAATTTATGTTCATTAAACCCTAAACTTTATGGTATATCTTCATCAGCTACCAATCAATATCACCCTTTGTCTCAATAGCTACCAGACAATATCGTTCCTGGTCTCAATTTGATTAGTACAGTTGCTTATGATCCACGGATAAATTGCTCTGTGGTAACTGCTAGAATATATACTGCTAGGTTTAAATTTTTAGGACTTCAAAGGTCAGCCTCCTGAAATATGTCAGTGTGAATTTGGTCTGACTCTCTGTTCAACTGATTATCTTGCAGAAGGAAGAAGTGGGTTTTGAGCATCAGGCTGCAATCATGCCTGATGTTCCTCCTCCAGAACAGGCAAGGATTTCTCTCTTTCCTTTGACTTCTGTGGAAGAAAAAACAGGTATCTAATAAGAAATCAAATGCAGCTCCTTAATCTGGAGGAGCTACGAGAAAGACGGCTTACTGATCCACGCTTCCCACCGTAATTTTTCTAACTTCCTATCATATAGTTCGATGGTTACTAAATTAATGATGTTATCATTATTAATTGGTTTAGCCATTAAACCATAGCCTTCGCACTTCAGGATTACTTCCATTGTGCCATTGAAAACCATAATTTTTTCCCTACCTTGCTGTTGATGCGACAAGTTTAGCACATTTATAATATCAAATATTATTTTTAAGAAAAAAAATAATATTGTTCATCTCTTTATCATGTGGTACTTGGTAGCCAATTGAGTGTTTATTCATCTGCAGCCAATATAGGAACTTGGCAGCTAACAAAAAGTTTACTCCTTGGCCCATAGAAATGAGATTATGTGATGATTCAGCGTCTCAACATAAACCAAGGTATCCACATACATCTTTTTCCCTGAATGCAACCTATTCATATTTTTTTTGTTTTAAGTTATATTAACCCTGCAGATCCTGGTTTCCTCCAAAACAAGATTTTCCCCGTTCTATCTTTTTACATTAGTAAAAATAGTTATGATTTAGTAATGTGTCTGATTTTTTGTCAGCTTAAACTACTGGTTTAGAGCTCGAGGAAAACTTTCAGACGACCAAGCTCTACATAGGTTAGTCATTACATCCCCGTACACTATCTTTCATCATTTTCTATAATTGCACATAATTTTATTCTGCAATACTACAGATGTGTTGTAGCATATGCTTCGGATCTACTATTTTCTCCTGTGAGCCGTCACCCTCATCTGGCAAAGTGTTTGGAGATACACGTGCTCAGTCTCAATCATTCGTATGTAACATTCACTTAGTATAGTGCTTCCGATCATCATCACTTTTACCAAATTTTTGTTTGTTCTTACGGCTGCCTGTTACTGTCTGTAGCATCTGGTTCCACAAACCTGTAAAGGCTGACGAATGGTTGCTGTATGTGGTAAGCGATTGATCGATTGTACATCTGCTCATCGAGTCCATGCGAGATACTAATGTACACATTGCATCCGTGAACAGATCGAGAGCCCATCTGCGCACGGTGGTCGGGGTTTCGTCACTGGACGCATGTTCAACAGGCAAGGAGAGGTATGGATTCGTCTGAGCTCTGATTCTGCTTCTGCACCTGTTCGTGAGAGTTGGGACCCAAGTAATTATATTCTCTTGTGGAATGCGCAGCTTATCATGTCGCTGACCCAAGAGGCGTTGATTAGAAGGGAGAGGCCACGAGGACCAAATCCGAGGCCGAAGATTTGAGAGATGCACCATCCTTTCTTCTAATTTGGTTTAGATATTTATGAATTCACAAGCAAAAATGTACAATATCAACTGTGGAGCAGCTCACCGAAAACCTGCACCCATTTATCCGCAAAAAAAAAAAACTGCACCCATTTAGGTGTTCTCTTAGCTTCACTTTTTTTTTCCTTGAAGCATAAGTTTGTAAAGTTACACCTATTTGGTTTACAAACATGGAGCGAGGTAGTCAAACATGCCCTTGGTGCTCGCACCTTTCTCTTTGTGGGAGTATAATGCTCGGTTACATCCGAAGTACTTTTTTTCCTACTATAAAAGAGCGAGTTTTTTTTTAGAGGATCTCCCTACGTAATAACCGTTGGATGTAGACTTCGTGCTATACGAGCCCTTTATCATACATGATCTTACATCTTATAAGATGTAACCGTCCGGAACTCAATCTCATGTAAGACTCAAACTCACGTCCACTCCCAGCGTCCTAAGACTCCTAACTCAACACGGTGTGCGTTGCTGTGCTTTGTCTTCCGTGGTGTGGAACAACAGGTTTGTAGTTTCAACTATGTAGGGAGTCCGATGGGGTTACAAAAGCAAATGAGCATTTAAATAAAAATTTTGCCAAAAAAAAAAAAGGAAAGCGACATTCTCATCTATAATTTGCAAAAAAAAGTTATAAACCAACATATGCCTATACAGTTATTTATACGGGTCTAACGTTCGATGAGGCTATGTGAGCCCACTGATAGAAAAAATAAGAATTATTGAGGTCAAAAGTTATTGTACGATTTAATAGAGTATATTGAACAGTTTTTATAATTTATTTACTCTCTAAATCATTATTTAAAGAATCATTTGAGTACAAATTATTTTTATATCTATATACATGTCTCAAACTTACGTGGGTCACCTATCGAAATGGCTGGTACTTAGAATGAGTTATTTAATTTGTCGCCGAGTCTGGTATTCGTTCCTAAACTGAAATATCATATAACAAGATTTTTCTATACCTAATAGTCTATATCTATATCTATACCTACCTAACACTAAACAAACAAAATTTCTTGCCACCCTAAATTTTCATCCACCTTAACCTAAAGTGGCTCGGTTTCGGCATTAGTTTTCGGGGGAAAAAACCGCGTTCGTGTTTCTCTACGAGATGGAAACATTTTCTGAAAAAAAATCTTATCCATGAGATGGAAACCTTTTCCCGTGAAAGACGTTCCAGCTCATGTGTCCTTTTTCCGGTTCCCCTTCCTGGCTCTGTACGTTACTTTTGTTTTCTCCTTTTCTTTCTCATTTATTATAAAAAAACAAAATAATAAATAACAGATAGAATACTATGGGTGTTATGTAGCGTCCTAACAAACAAACAATTTGAACATTATTCGACATGACACGATCAAATCAATCAAGTATTTGTTATCTAACTTTATTGTATATCTACAATTCAATTAACTTTTTCATCGCATTTGAAATAGTTTTTATAAACACGTGCGTGTCGCACGTGCATATTTGCTAGTAATAATAAAGAGCCAAAATTTTCACTTTTCCAACATGTAAAGTGTAAGACTCCTACTCAACCAAGATTTTTACATATACACAGAAAAAACCAGTCACCCTATCATTCCTACTATAAAAGAGCGAGTTTCTTTTTGAGAGGACCTCCTTGCATAATAACCGTTGGATCTAGATTTCGTGCTATATGACCCCTTCGTCATATGTGATCTTATATCTGCTTTCTATTTTAGAAAGCAAGTTTAATACTTTTTATTTTCGGGGAGCTTGGCGAGGGGCGCTGTAACAGAACCGTCCAAATTATAAGAGCACAAGTATAAAAACAATCACCGAAGTGATCAAATTCTCACACTTGAGCCCATATAACTCTGGTAGTCCAATGAAATCACGAGGGATTTCAAACCAACCAACATACAAGCCAAGATCGTAGTGATTCAACATAACAAGTCACATGTTACAACCATTTCGCAAGTAATTCAATATACATCGGAGTTCAACATAGTTATTAGAACTTACATTGAAAAGTAGCGGAAGCAAAGTAATTTGAAACTAACATTATTCTTATTTCAAATACATGCCAGTACCACGATCGACTTCCAACAAAAGCATTAGAGATAAGGTAACTCAGAAGGATCATGCCCATGATCACACTCCGCCACAAGGCAGGAGCCAACCAACTCTTGCAGTCGCCATGATACATCACAACCTGCAACAAGTGGGGATAAAACCCTGAGTACGACAAAGTACTCAGCTAGACTTACCCGTCAGAAACCAGAAATAAGGTGACACCAAGGATCATGCAAGGCTGATATAAAATGGGGCTAGCTTGACAACATTTTGCATAAAAGCTTAATATAGATGATCAATCATTAATGCTTAAGCATCAAATTAATTATCATTAACCTATCATCTATATTAGAACCTGTACTAGAGCACTCACTTTATTAGAAGCAAACAATATTAACCATAGCAGGTATAAATTGAGGCAACCTTTCCATCGTGATCCAATTAACCATCCGTTCAATTTAATGGAATCTACGTTGCCGCTGCTCAAGTCAAGTGCTCACTAACCGGGAGCGACGGCGATTCGAATCGAATTCCTATCCAGCTGGAGGGGTATTTCTAACACTCACCGCGCAGGCCCCTGCCAGGGTCGCACAAGCCACCTTTTCATATGATTCAGGAATCGCGGGTCCGAATGATGTCACGACCCCAAGGGCGACACTCTGCCAGGTGATAGGGACTCTAACCCCCCCTTGGTCTCACGCCAATGTCCCCAAGCACATCCTTTCTCTCCTCCAAGAAGCAACCTACCATTCGATTCCCGGCCTGAATCACATTACTCGGCTTCGTGGTCGGAACGACTTATCCGGCCAACTAAGTGTTAGACTGCGTTCAACATGACTCAAGGACGTACAGCGAATCGGTTCTTAAACGACTCAGACGGGGATAGATTCACACCCAAGACCTCCATGCCTTGTTGCTTCACTATCGTCATCCCGCCCGGTCTCATTTCATTTTATTAACACATGGTTCCATTCCACGATAGCAAATATAGCCAACCGTGGCATATATGAATATCCCTATATCTCGCAGGTGACAGGAAATCACCTGACTTCTACCGCTTAAAGCAGGGCTAAGCATCTACTCGATCCTAGTCTATGTAGGATTCAAGGATTCATATATCTGGACAAGGAATGATATAATGCAGCAAGGTTTCCAACCAATTCCTACCACTTAATACAACAATACTTATAACATATATAGAATTAATTGCTTAGAAGATAGGAGGCTTATAATGCTCCGGGGCTTGCCTGGGATCTGACTCAAGTTAGAGTATGTCAGAAGAAGTCACTTGGCGAGCATCTCCCAATCTACTACTTGTCCGGTCCTTCTATCTTCGGGTTTGGATCCACCAAACACCGCCTTCGGGTTTGGCTCCACATCAGGTCCTTCACGTGCTTCAGCTAGCGTACCTAAATGAGGTGCAATAATGCATATGTATGAATGCATAGAAGTGCAATAAACACAGTAATCATGCAAGCATACCAAAGTTCACATAAACACTTAGAGCTAAAAAACTAAATCCTCATTAGGGCATAACATAGAAGATTACAAGCACAACAATCAAGGCACAAGTATCATAAGATTACAGGGTACCAACCCAAGTACTATCAAGGATATGAGTCACACTTCAATACACTAGCATGGCAAAGTTGATCAAAGCACTACAACCAAAATCCATCACTTTCTGGACATCCATACAGTAGCTCAGTAAATCAATCATAACTGGAGATCCCTAAATCCCAATGACTTGCAAGAAGATATTCTGGAAAGCTTATGAAATTATCTACAATTCATTTAATATCCACTAAGCCAGATTTCCAAGTTTAATTGGTCGAAAAGATGAAACTACAGACTCTGGTCTGCTCCAAACAGAGAGCAACCAAATCTGGAACCGGACTTTAAACATCTATAACTCAAAAACTACTTGACCAAATGCCACCAAAATTTAACAGCAGCTAGATCATGAAATTCACAACAACTTTGTTATAGCACACAAGACATGAAAACATCATTTGCATAGGGTAATTAACAATATTCTCAAATCTGTTCAGAAACCTCATTTGCAAGAAATAATTATTAACTTATGTTGCAAACATATAATTGGATAAAACCAATTTTACCAACATGTCACCCAAGACTAATGAACACCAGAAAACATAGTGCCCAATACTAAATAATTTCTTTTAATACATTTTCTTAATTTATTTAGATAAGTAGGTGGAATTATGACCACATCATAAAGATGCTCAATAAATTCTACCAAAATAACAGGGGTCTACAAATACTTTTAAAAGTCTACTGTCCAAATTTCAAACCATTTAGACAAGTAGATCAACCTCTATGAAAAAGACAAATAGCTATTGCAATAAATCATGTAAAAGCAAATTAAACCTAAAACTCAATATTTTCTGTGAACACATGGCCATAGAATGAACTAACATCAAAGAGCAGCATTATAATAAGGTGATGGAACAATATTTTCTATTTTATCATTTATATATTATTTATAAGCTATTTATTAAGCCATAAACAAGTTAACTCAATAACTTGAGCATACAATAAGCAATGACCATGAAATTTGTACCACAGTACATACATAGCATGACAATCCTACCATAAAAGTTTCACATCAATTAGAGCAACACAACTCAAGATATAAAAATAACAAACAATATAATGTAAATTCCTTATTTATCAAGGTCCAAACAAAACTTTAAGAAAACAGTGAACAAGTAGTGTGTTTAATATTTTTCCTAGCAAGTAAAAATCATCACAAAATTAACAAAATAAGAATCACCATTTTTGGGGTTCTAAAACTCCAGATCTTGCTCTGGTCAAATTTAAAGGTATTTAAGAGCATTTTTAACACTTAAATAAAGACATCAGAAAACATCTACCAACATGTAACATTTTATGACTCTATTACATATATCTCTTCTCAAGGTTTCCAAAAAGTCCTCATTTACTATTTTTGGAGTTTCCTAGCAGGAGATATGTATTTTCAAAAATTAACAAGAAATGGAAATTCAAAATAAGCATTACCTAACCGAATATGCTAGGCGCACCCGAAAACACACCCAGGACGGACACTTCCTTAAACCGACAAGTGGGCCTCGGAGTCTGGCCGGGCCCGCTTGTCATATGAGAGAGTCACGGGGGTGGGGGAAATCGGGTCTTCGTCTTCTACCTTCGTCGGCCGAGCGCGGGAGGGCGAACACCGGCCGACCAACCGGCGGTGGGGCGGTCGACGACGGCGAGGGTGCCCGTGCGGCACCAGGGGGCCCACGCGCACCCACCGGTGCACCCAGTCTTGCTTAAACGGCTCGGAGGAGGCGGGGCCACGGGCGCCTGCGGTCGGCAGCAGAGCCACCTCGGCCGGCCGTGCCCCGGTGACGGTCTTGGCCAGGGAAGGTGCGCGGTGGCTCACCTGGAGGAGCACGCACACGCAGAGGAGCACAACTCAGACAATGGTGGACCGAAGCGGCATAACCACCTCGAGCTCGAGCACGGGCGGCTATGGCGGCCACGGTCACAGTGGCATGCGCGCGCGAGTCGGGATGGAGAGGTAGAGGAAGTAGAGGGGATAGAGTGGAGCTTGGGCGCGCGTCCTGGTGCTTTTCCCCTCGGCAATGAGGCGCAAGACGCGTGGAGAGGAACGGGCGTGTGTCCAGCCATGGTGGAGGCGCGGCCAGCGCATGGAAGCCACGTCCGGACGCGTGTCGCCCGTTGAAGCCTTCAACCGAACACGTGGTGTGCATGAACCAGTTCGACTTGGAGGCCGTGTTTGGGCTGGCTAAGGGCTGAACTGGGCTATGTACCAATTGTCAATGTTGTTCACCTCAGTATACTCTACAATTTTTATTTAAGCACCATGGTCATAAGACCCACCGATTAGGAGATAATCAGTCCCCAAATCACCAGTGTCAATAAGTTAAGCTAGGGCTCGGTTTTGGGATTTTGAAATGCCAAACTTGGTCAAATCGATCCCAACTTTTTACATGTTGTTCTCCAACAAATTGTTTCCAACTTTCATTTTTGGACCAATTGAAGTTACTTAGTAAAAACTCGAGAACGTGGGATGTCAATGTCAAAGACACTGAAATCGGGCTTTAAATTTCTTAAGTGCTGAAATCAGCCCTATTTCTGAGTTGTGGGCCCTTTTTGAGCATGTTCCACACATTTTCATGACTTGACTCTTATACAAAGTTTGTTCCTTATAAAATTATCTAAAACTTTGTTAAAGGGTGCACAGTCATGCAAAGCTTCTAGGTCACACTTTTGAAATGGTCAAACAAAAGGGTTCTAGGGTCCATACATGGTCAACCATCACTTAGAAGCACATTTAGGCAAAATGATCAATATGAACATTGTTCCATTAAGTGTCCTAAGTGTAGTTAAGGTGTTGTAGAGGCCAAACATACCCACCATGCATAGGTTGCACAAAAGTGCAGGCCTCACATGCCTTGAAACATAGAACTCAAGTGAAATGCTATAGTCATTTCATGTGGTTGTTTCAAGATACATGCTACACATGTTCCACTAGGGTGTTCCACATGTGTCCAAGATGTGTTGCACATATTGCATTTGTATGTTGCACAACACTAGTGCCCATGGGATGTAAGGCAGGTTTTAGTTATAATCCAAACAAGCATATAACTTATCATTTCATGTGACTTCTTGATTCCGAACTTCATGAAACTTTTCTAGGTATCAATATAGATAGTTATTGATGTGAGACATGTGAAGATACTTTGATAACCACACCCAAGCATATATCTTTTAATTGAGCCTATATGTAAGCAAGGGTGCAATATCCAAGTTCAGGTTAGGGTTTATTTCCATAGGTTTGACTTTGGCATCGTCATCTCCACTAATCTATCATGTTTGAGCTTAAACCCACTGCTTAATTGGTGATAAACACCTGGGGTGTTACAGCCCTCCCCCCTTAAAAGAATCGCGTCCCGAGATTCGGAATGGAAGACCTTTTAAGGAAGAGAGACACGTTATCTAGTTCTCAATATCTGCTATAGCATTCAGCTACAAAGCTTCAACATCGGTGAACAATTTGGCCAAAGGCACTTTCTGGCACTGACTTTTCATGGTAAAATTTGTCTGAAGAATTTCCTTCATTGACTTCCATGAAGCATTGTTACTTTGGGAGGAATCCAAGATAGCACGTACTGCATTCTCAGTGTATAGAGGTCATTTGGTCCATGAGTGAACCACTCACAAGTATCTGACTCTCTAACGAGCACAACATAGGCCATCTGAACTTGACACTAGACCAAAAAATTCAGAAGTATACTCGTTGAAATGGCTCTATGTTCACATGGTTTTTGAAAAGCAGTTCTCTACCAACTGGCTTGAGTACAACCTTCCAAAAGGGTGAGATCATAGATGACAAACATTCTCTGAGGCCATAGGATACCGACTAACCAATAGACAGGGTCTATGTTGGTCGTAAATGTTCCAACCTTCAGACACCAACTAAAGGAAAACTACTTGTGGTCCCATGTGTGTAGTTCTCTTTCTCTGACGACAACACTGTATTATCTGAGTCTGTCGAGGGGTTAGTGAATGTGATGGCTGACTCTGTCGGCTTCGTATTTCTGTCAAATGTTACCTAAGAAGATTCTTCTATCTAAGACAACAGTTATCTGGGTTGAATCAGATGCAACCTCTTGGGTAAAAACAATTATAAGGTACCAAAGTATGTCATCTTAGGAAAATAATTCCCTAAGAAAGATGTAACGAGGCCTTAAGGACAACAAAAGTTGTAATTATTCACTTAACCGCGGGGAGTAGTCTACCACCAAGTGATTGAATAAAATTTTCCTTGGTGACTTAGTTGTATTATAAGTTGAGTTGACTTGCAGCATAACAACTTTGTCAGGCCAACTTTCACCTTGAGGCTTCCTTTTTAGGATCAAACAGCAGCTCCAAGATGGGAAATCTGTTGTTTGACACTTTTCAAATTGCTTTTGTTTCGCGATGGCATACATTGATTTGTAGAAACCAAGGCTGCTCGTACATTAGGGATACGAGAAAGCAAAAGCAAATGAAAGAGTGTAAACTAGTATTTGTGAGACCTCAAAAGGGCCATCCAACAGTAGATCTCGACTATTAATTTACATACCAATCCGAGGATGCACACGCTTTGAACTTGCAGGTTACTTTTGTAGGGCAAAACGCATACTTTCTCTACTCTTCACCTTAGCTGATAGAACACCTTGCACTATCTGTGTGATTGTCCAAGATGGAATTGACTTGGTCACAATGGCTCTAGAAGATAGAATATCACTCAAGTTGTTGGCTAGTTGATTAACTTCTTGTTGGTTATTGCTCTGTAAGACATAGCCTTTGTAGTTACCAAAGAGTCATTACCTAGCTGGAGATTAACCTTCCTATTGGTAACTAATCAGTTGTCTCTCAACACTAAAAAGTTTCAAATCTTCACTCTTGACCACAACAATTGTGGTCAATACAAAGCAGATGGTTGCCATCGAAGTTGGCAAATACAAAGTTATTCTAGAGATGGTTGATTTCGATTGTATGGTCATTATGCACCCAAGGTTGCGACTTGGATAGCTCTGGTCATATGCACAATGCGATAATCGATTCTCATCCCACAGATAACTTATCCAAAAGTAAGTGTTGTGTGTCTTTTTTATCCAACAGAGCTGAGATACGTGGCTCCCTAGACGCTGGTTGTCAATACTTGGGCAACTAAGTAGAGTCACTTGACTACCACATATTGCAGTCTGTTAAAGTTTATGTCAGTGACCGGTTCTTCAAAGGTTATCTTCTTAACAACTTCAGAAGAAAACTCCACTACTTTCGGTCTAAGATATGGATCTTACGATACGATATGGAGAGATAACTAAGGAAGAGTTCACATGAAAATCACATCAGTGTTGTTCTGCAATGGATTACGATTAGAAACCATGATACCAGCGCGTGCCGAGCAGCACAACCTTGTGTGTGCACCCACAGGAGGCTCTCGGTTTCGTCGCGGCACCATTAGTTGCTACTCATAACACCATTACTGAACATACACCCGATGAGGAATTTCAAATGGCATAGATTGGGTTGATAAGGTAGATGCATGAATTTGCAAGCATACGATTTAGATGCCATAATAGAGAGACGTTGCGTCACACTGGCTAACCTTTGAGAGAGGTAACCAGAAGGTCCAACATGGATTTGGGTACGGTCTTCACAACTGGCAATGTACGAACCATGGTCAAAGGCTAGCGTTGATGAGAGTTAACTTGGTAGGTCAGTCGACAAAGGTCTTCATAGAAAGGGTAGCAAAACATCCACGACTCATATAAACATATAGGAGAACTAAACTTTAGGCTTTCGGTCAAGCAAAGGCATGGATACAAGCACTCAAGGCAAGCAACCATATCTACAGGCTCAGGCTCCTAAGAGAGAAACCTAATGGAAGACAACAACCATACAATTACGTATGTGAACTTTGTTCTAGGATAAAGCTATGTGACCCTCGTATGCTCACCGAGGACAAACGAGGTGACAACTAGAGCACTACCTAGATAACAAACATACATACAACATCAGTTAAGCAGACATCTGAGAAAAATTCAAACGATTGAGCTTAAGCAAACAATCCAAAGCACAAGGCTCACCTAAAATAAGCATTCATCTAAAGCACGAACTAACTACAAGTTTAGCTCAAAACAAACGCTAGCTAAGGTGACTAACTTAACATGTGCATAGAATCTAGATAGCAGCATAGTGACTACTTGTTTCAACCATAACTGAGGTTGTAGACCTTCTATAAAGGTGATCCTAGACTTTCTAGACAGCTTAAGAAGATGACTACACTTTAGTTATTCATACCAACAGCTAATTCATAGATTAACATAACCAAAATTGCTAATGTTTCAGATCTGTACCAATATGGACAGAAAACTGACAAGAACTTCAAAGATGCATAATTAGAGTTCTAGGGACACAACAAGGCTGAGCTTGAACTTTATGTAAAGTTTATTAAGTTGTCTATAACTTTCTTATTATCATATTAAGATGATTCTATGGCTAACAAGGCCCATTAAGACAAAGAAGACATCTCTGCCCAGATTTAGGCAGATTCAGTCATTCCACTTGACAAGCTCCTAACTAGAAATTTTGACCACAAAAATTAGTGCTATAGGACATTTTGGAAAGCTTAGAAAAAGTAATACACTTCTTCTATTACCTCCAAGACATGATTCCTTATGCACATAGGTCAAACAAACCAAACATTCAGATCTATTCAAAGCACAAACAAAACCTGTTGGTAAACTTCTAAAATTCATAACTCTCAAACAATAAGGCCTAGTGTCATGAAATTTTAGGACAAGCTAGATAAGTAAGTTAGCTACAACCTTGGTATGCTCCATAGCTACAGAAAACACCATTATGACCCCAAAAGCATCACTACAACAGAAACCGCTCTAGCAGCCAACGTCCAACAAGCAAAACAAAGCTTGCCTTTGTTCTACTTAACAAGAGAGCACACAAACATGTTATTCTAGTAGCTCTAAACATTATTACCTTAGACCAACACTAATTTAATTCATTCATGAGAATCCATGATTACTGAAATAAGGTCTAAAGCATTTACAAATGCTTGTATGAACAACACATCCACCACTTGACTCAACTAGAGGGCCTCTATAGGTTCACGCATGTAACCACAACTATTTCTAGCAAGGCTAAACACACACTTTTCTCAAGCACTTTCTATTCAAGTAATATTGAACAAGGCATTCATGTCTAACTCCACACAAGGAAGATACTACATAACATCTATCACAAGTCACTTAATATCGAACAAGGGTGAGAGGAGCATAGCTATGTATAAAGCAACAATCATGAAGATGCATGCTTCGTCCTATTCGTCCTTACAAGACTGCCAACCTAAGGTGGCGATCACGTTCTATGTCGGTGGTATAACACGCACTCTCTCGATATATATCTAGTCGTCAGCTACATGCGACTTACGCATTCGTGGTTAGCGTACCTGCAGAAAATTTTCATTGCAGCCCAACAATTTCCCAATATATGGCACATAATGAAAGAAGACAAGTAAAATTCTAAGTACTCCCATGTACATATACCCCCGTATATATACATGTAGCACCAAAACTACTCGAATCATCAATCTCCCACAATTAAGTACCTTCATATATACATGTGTGTAACATGTAAATAATCCAGTAACCACAACTAGCTCTCCCCTAGACCGCTGGTTGGACGGTCATGCTCTCACAACTCACACTTACCTGAGCGTAGGTGCGACGTTGCATAAAAGTAAACTAGCAACATATATGGCTATTTCATATATGAAGGCTACCTCTAATCTGACACACCGGGTAGCATAGTGTGGGAGAGTCATCACACATACATACCTTGGCCTAGGCGTAGATGCATAAATGAAAAACCCCCAAGTTAGTACTTATATAAGCCACCTAATAATCCTTATATGGGCATAAGGAAATTGACCACTAGCATACTAGGTTTAGAATTCAGATTTCACAAACCTATATATAGCTATAAGTTGATAAAACTAATTTTATAAAACAAAACCTTTGTTTTAAATATACATATGACAAGTTTAATGTTGAATCTTGCTCTGATACCAGCTGTAACAGAACCGTCCAAATTATAAGAGCACAAGTATAAAAACAATCACCGAAGTGATCAAATTCTCACACTTGAGCCCATATAACTCCGGTAGTCCAATGAAATCACGAGAGATTTCAAACCAACCAACATACAAGCCAAGATCGTAGTGATTCAACATAACAAGTCACATGTTACAACCATTTCGCAAGTAATTCAATATACATCGGAGTTCAACATAGTTATTAGAACTTACATTGAAAAGTAGCGGAAGCAAAGTAATTTGAAACTAACATTATTCTTATTTCAAATACATGCCAGTACCACGATCGACTTCCAACAAAAGCATTAGAGATAAGGTAACTCAGAAGGATCATGCCCATGATCACACTCCGCCACAAGGCAGGAGCCAACCAACTCTTGCAGTCGCCATGATACATCACAACCTGCAACAAGTGGGGATAAAACCCTGAGTACGACAAAGTACTCAGCTAGACTTACCCGTCAGAAACCAGAAATAAGGTGACACCAAGGATCATGCAAGGCTGATATAAAGTGGGGCTAGCTTGACAACATTTTGCATAAAAGCTTAATATAGATGATCAATCATTAATGCTTAAGCATCAAGTTAATTATCATTAACCTATCATCTATATTAGAACCTGTACTAGAGCACTCACTTTATTAGAAGCAAACAATATTAACCATAGCAGGTATAAATTGAGGCAACCTTTCCATCATGATCCAATTAACCATCCGTTCAATTTAATGGAATCTACGTTGCCGCTGCTCAAGTCAAGTGCTCACTAACCGGGAGCGACGGCGATTCGAATCGAATTCCTATCCAGCTGGAGGGGTATTTCTAACACTCACCGCGCAGGCCCCTGCCAGGGTCGCACAAGCCACCTTTTCATATGATTCAGGAATCGCGGGTCCGAATGATGTCACGACCCCAAGGGCGACACTCTGCCAGGTGATAGGGACTCTAACCCCCCCCCCTTGGTCTCACGCCAATGTCCCCAAGCACATCCTTTCTCTCCTCCAAGAAGCAACCTACCATTCGATTCCCGGCCTGAATCACATTACTCGGCTTCGTGGTCGGAACGACTTATCCGGCCAACTAAGTGTTAGACTGCGTTCAACATGACTCAAGGACGTACAGCGAATCGGTTCTTAAACGACTCAGACGGGGATAGATTCACACCCAAGACCTCCATGCCTTGTTGCTTCACTATCGTCATCCCGCCCGGTCTCATTTCATTTTATTAACACATGGTTCCATTCCACGATAGCAAATATAGCCAACCGTGGCATATATGAATATCCCTATATCTCGCAGGTGACAGGAAATCACCTGACTTCTACCGCTTAAAGCAGGGCTAAGCATCTACTCGATCCTAGTCTATGTAGGATTCAAGGATTCATATATCTGGACAAGGAATGATATAATGCAGCAAGGTTTCCAACCAATTCCTACCACTTAATACAACAATACTTATAACATATATAGAATTAATTGCTTAGAAGATAGGAGGCTTATAATGCTCCGGGGCTTGCCTGGGATCCGACTCAAGTTAGAGTATGTCAGAAGAAGTCACTTGGCGAGCATCTCCCAATCTACTACTTGTCCGGTCCTTCTATCTTCGGGTTTGGATCCACCAAACACCGCCTTCGGGTTTGGCTCCACATCAGGTCCTTCACGTGCTTCAGCTAGCGTACCTAAATGAGGTGCAATAATGCATATGTATGAATGCATAGAAGTGCAATAAACACAGTAATCATGCAAGCATACCAAAGTTCACATAAACACTTAGAGCTAAAAAACTAAATCCTCATTAGGGCATAACATAGAAGATTACAAGCACAACAATCAAGGCACAAGTATCATAAGATTACAGGGTACCAACCCAAGTACTATCAAGGATATGAGTCACACTTCAATACACTAGCATGGCAAAGTTGATCAAAGCACTACAACCAAAATCCATCACTTTCTGGACATCCATACAGTAGCTCAGTAAATCAATCATAACTGGAGATCCCTAAATCCCAATGACTTGCAAGAAGATATTCTAGAAAGCTTATGAAATTGTCTACAATTCATTTAATATCCACTAAGCCAGATTCCCAAGTTTAATTGGTCGAAAAGATGAAACTACAGACTCTGGTCTGCTCCAAACAGAGAGCAACCAAATCTGGAACCGGACTTTAAACATCTATAACTCAAAAACTACTTGACCAAATGCCACCAAAATTTAACAGCAGCTAGATCATGAAATTCACAACAACTTTGTTATAGCACACAAGACATGAAAACATCATTTGCATAGGGTAATTAACAATATTCTCAAATCTGTTCAGAAACCTCATTTGCAAGAAATAATTATTAACTTATGTTGCAAACATATAATTGGATAAAACCAATTTTACCAACATGTCACCCAAGACTAATGAACACCAGAAAACATAGTGCCCAATACTAAATAATTTCTTTTAATACATTTTCTTAATTTATTTAGATAAGTAGGTGGAATTATGACCACATCATAAAGATGCTCAATAAATTCTACCAAAATAACAGGGGTCTACAAATACTTTCAAAAGTCTACTGTCCAAATTTCAAGCCATTTAGACAAGTAGATCAACCTCTATGAAAAAGACAAATAGCTATTGCAATAAATCATGTAAAAGCAAATTAAACCTAAAACTCAATATTTTCTGTGAACACATGGCCATAGAATGAACTAACATCAAAGAGCAGCATTATAATAAGGTGATGGAACAATATTTTCTATTTTATCATTTATATATTATTTATAAGCTATTTATTAAGCCATAAACAAGTTAACTCAATAACTTGAGCATACAATAAGCAATGACCATGAAATTTGTACCACAGTACATACATAGCATGACAATCCTACCATAAAAGTTTCACATCAATTAGAGCAACACAACTCAAGATATAAAAATAACAAACAATATAATGTAAATTCCTTATTTATCAAGGTCCAAACAAAACTTTAAGAAAACAGTGAACAAGTAGTGTGTTTAATATTTTTCCTAGCAAGTAAAAATCATCACAAAATTAACAAAATAAGAATCACCATTTTTGGGGTTCTAAAACTCCAGATCTTGCTCTGGTCAAATTTAAAGGTATTTAAGAGCATTTTTAACACTTAAATAAAGACATCAGAAAACATCTACCAACATGTAACATTTTATGACTCTATTACATATATCTCTTCTCAAGGTTTCCAAAAAGTCCTCATTTACTATTTTTGGAGTTTCCTAGCAGGAGATATGTATTTTCAAAAATTAACAAGAAATGGAAATTCAAAATAAGCATTACCTAACCGAATATGCTAGGCGCACCCGAAAACACACCCAGGACGGACACTTCCTTAAACCGACAAGTGGGCCTCGGAGTCTGGCCGGGCCCGCTTGTCATATGAGAGAGTCACGGGGGTGGGGGAAATCGGGTCTTCGTCTTCTACCTTCGTCGGCCGAGCGCGGGAGGGCGAACACCGGCCGACCAACCGGCGGTGGGGCGGTCGACGACGGCGAGGGTGCCCGTGCGGCACCAGGGGGCCCACGCGCACCCACCGGTGCACCCAGTCTTGCTTAAACGGCTCGGAGGAGGCGGGGCCACGGGCGCCTGCGGTCGGCAGCAGAGCCACCTCGGCCGGCCGTGCCCCGGTGACGGTCTTGGCCAGGGAAGGTGCGCGGTGGCTCACCTGGAGGAGCACGCACACGCAGAGGAGCACAACTCAGACAATGGTGGACCGAAGCGGCATAACCACCTCGAGCTCGAGCACGGGCGGCTATGGCGGCCACGGTCACAGTGGCATGCGCGCGCGAGTCGGGATGGAGAGGTAGAGGAAGTAGAGGGGATAGAGTGGAGCTTGGGCGCGCGTCCTGGTGCTTTTCCCCTCGGCAATGAGGCGCAAGACGCGTGGAGAGGAACGGGCGTGTGTCCAGCCATGGTGGAGGCGCGGCCAGCGCATGGAAGCCACGTCCGGACGCGTGTCGCCCGTTGAAGCCTTCAACCGAACACGTGGTGTGCATGAACCAGTTCGACTTGGAGGCCGTGTTTGGGCTGGCTAAGGGCTGAACTGGGCTATGTACCAATTGTCAATGTTGTTCACCTCAGTATACTCTACAATTTTTATTTAAGCACCATGGTCATAAGACCCACCGATTAGGAGATAATCAGTCCCCAAATCACCAGTGTCAATAAGTTAAGCTAGGGCTCGGTTTTGGGATTTTGAAATGCCAAACTTGGTCAAATCGATCCCAACTTTTTACATGTTGTTCTCCAACAAATTGTTTCCAACTTTCATTTTTGGACCAATTGAAGTTACTTAGTAAAAACTCGAGAACGTGGGATGTCAATGTCAAAGACACTGAAATCGGGCTTTAAATTTCTTAAGTGCTGAAATCAGCCCTATTTCTGAGTTGTGGGCCCTTTTTGAGCATGTTCCACACATTTTCATGACTTGACTCTTATACAAAGTTTGTTCCTTATAAAATTATCTAAAACTTTGTTAAAGGGTGCACAGTCATGCAAAGCTTCTAGGTCACACTTTTGAAATGGTCAAACAAAAGGGTTCTAGGGTCCATACATGGTCAACCATCACTTAGAAGCACATTTAGGCAAAATGATCAATATGAACATTGTTCCATTAAGTGTCCTAAGTGTAGTTAAGGTGTTGTAGAGGCCAAACATACCCACCATGCATAGGTTGCACAAAAGTGCAGGCCTCACATGCCTTGAAACATAGAACTCAAGTGAAATGCTATAGTCATTTCATGTGGTTGTTTCAAGATACATGCTACACATGTTCCACTAGGGTGTTCCACATGTGTCCAAGATGTGTTGCACATATTGCATTTGTATGTTGCACAACACTAGTGCCCATGGGATGTAAGGCAGGTTTTAGTTATAATCCAAACAAGCATATAACTTATCATTTCATGTGACTTCTTGATTCCGAACTTCATGAAACTTTTCTAGGTATCAATATAGATAGTTATTGATGTGAGACATGTGAAGATACTTTGATAACCACACCCAAGCATATATCTTTTAATTGAGCCTATATGTAAGCAAGGGTGCAATATCCAAGTTCAGGTTAGGGTTTATTTCCATAGGTTTGACTTTGGCATCGTCATCTCCACTAATCTATCATGTTTGAGCTTAAACCCACTGCTTAATTGGTGATAAACACCTGGGGTGTTACAGCCCTCCCCCCTTAAAAGAATCGTGTCCCGAGATTCGGAATGGAAGACCTTTTAAGGAAGAGAGACACGTTATCTAGTTCTCAATATCTGCTATAGCATTCAGCTACAAAGCTTCAACATCGGTGAACAATTTGGCCAAAGGCACTTTCTGGCACTGACTTTTCATGGTAAAATTTGTCTGAAGAATTTCCTTCATTGACTTCCATGAAGCATTGTTACTTTGGGAGGAATCCAAGATAGCACGTACTGCATTCTCAGTGTATAGAGGTCATTTGGTCCATGAGTGAACCACTCACAAGTATCTGACTCTCTAACGAGCACAACATAGGCCATCTGAACTTGACACTAGACCAAAAAATTCAGAAGTATACTCGTTGAAATGGCTCTATGTTCACATGGTTTTTGAAAAGCAGTTCTCTACCAACTGGCTTGAGTACAACCTTCCAAAAGGGTGAGATCATAGATGACAAACATTCTCTGAGGCCATAGGATACCGACTAACCAATAGACAGGGTCTATGTTGGTCGTAAATGTTCCAACCTTCAGACACCAACTAAAGGAAAACTACTTGTGGTCCCATGTGTGTAGTTCTCTTTCTCTGACGACAACACTGTATTATCTGAGTCTGTCGAGGGGTTAGTGAATGTGATGGCTGACTCTGTCGGCTTCGTATTTCTGTCAAATGTTACCTAAGAAGATTCTTCTATCTAAGACAACAGTTATCTGGGTTGAATCAGATGCAACCTCTTGGGTAAAAACAATTATAAGGTACCAAAGTATGTCATCTTAGGAAAATAATTCCCTAAGAAAGATGTAACGAGGCCTTAAGGACAACAAAAGTTGTAATTATTCACTTAACCGCGGGGAGTAGTCTACCACCAAGTGATTGAATAAAATTTTCCTTGGTGACTTAGTTGTATTATAAGTTGAGTTGACTTGCAGCATAACAACTTTGTCAGGCCAACTTTCACCTTGAGGCTTCCTTTTTAGGATCAAACAGCAGCTCCAAGATGGGAAATCTGTTGTTTGACACTTTTCAAATTGCTTTTGTTTCGCGATGGCATACATTGATTTGTAGAAACCAAGGCTGCTCGTACATTAGGGATACGAGAAAGCAAAAGCAAATGAAAGAGTGTAAACTAGTATTTGTGAGACCTCAAAAGGGCCATCCAACAGTAGATCTCGACTATTAATTTACATACCAATCCGAGGATGCACACGCTTTGAACTTGCAGGTTACTTTTGTAGGGCAAAACGCATACTTTCTCTACTCTTCACCTTAGCTGATAGAACACCTTGCACTATCTGTGTGATTGTCCAAGATGGAATTGACTTGGTCACAATGGCTCTAGAAGATAGAATATCACTCAAGTTGTTGGCTAGTTGATTAACTTCTTGTTGGTTATTGCTCTGTAAGACATAGCCTTTGTAGTTACCAAAGAGTCATTACCTAGCTGGAGATTAACCTTCCTATTGGTAACTAATCAGTTGTCTCTCAACACTAAAAAGTTTCAAATCTTCACTCTTGACCACAACAATTGTGGTCAATACAAAGCAGATGGTTGCCATCGAAGTTGGCAAATACAAAGTTATTCTAGAGATGGTTGATTTCGATTGTATGGTCATTATGCACCCAAGGTTGCGACTTGGATAGCTCTGGTCATATGCACAATGCGATAATCGATTCTCATCCCACAGATAACTTATCCAAAAGTAAGTGTTGTGTGTCTTTTTTATCCAACAGAGCTGAGATACGTGGCTCCCTAGACGCTGGTTGTCAATACTTGGGCAACTAAGTAGAGTCACTTGACTACCACATATTGCAGTCTGTTAAAGTTTATGTCAGTGACCGGTTCTTCAAAGGTTATCTTCTTAACAACTTCAGAAGAAAACTCCACTACTTTCGGTCTAAGATATGGATCTTACGATACGATATGGAGAGATAACTAAGGAAGAGTTCACATGAAAATCACATCAGTGTTGTTCTGCAATGGATTACGATTAGAAACCATGATACCAGCGCGTGCCGAGCAGCACAACCTTGTGTGTGCACCCACAGGAGGCTCTCGGTTTCGTCGCGGCACCATTAGTTGCTACTCATAACACCATTACTGAACATACACCCGATGAGGAATTTCAAATGGCATAGATTGGGTTGATAAGGTAGATGCATGAATTTGCAAGCATACGATTTAGATGCCATAATAGAGAGACGTTGCGTCACACTGGCTAACCTTTGAGAGAGGTAACCAGAAGGTCCAACATGGATTTGGGTACGGTCTTCACAACTGGCAATGTACGAACCATGGTCAAAGGCTAGCGTTGATGAGAGTTAACTTGGTAGGTCAGTCGACAAAGGTCTTCATAGAAAGGGTAGCAAAACATCCACGACTCATATAAACATATAGGAGAACTAAACTTTAGGCTTTCGGTCAAGCAAAGGCATGGATACAAGCACTCAAGGCAAGCAACCATATCTACAGGCTCAGGCTCCTAAGAGAGAAACCTAATGGAAGACAACAACCATACAATTACGTATGTGAACTTTGTTCTAGGATAAAGCTATGTGACCCTCGTATGCTCACCGAGGACAAACGAGGTGACAACTAGAGCACTACCTAGATAACAAACATACATACAACATCAGTTAAGCAGACATCTGAGAAAAATTCAAACGATTGAGCTTAAGCAAACAATCCAAAGCACAAGGCTCACCTAAAATAAGCATTCATCTAAAGCACGAACTAACTACAAGTTTAGCTCAAAACAAACGCTAGCTAAGGTGACTAACTTAACATGTGCATAGAATCTAGATAGCAGCATAGTGACTACTTGTTTCAACCATAACTGAGGTTGTAGACCTTCTATAAAGGTGATCCTAGACTTTCTAGACAGCTTAAGAAGATGACTACACTTTAGTTATTCATACCAACAGCTAATTCATAGATTAACATAACCAAAATTGCTAATGTTTCAGATCTGTACCAATATGGACAGAAAACTGACAAGAACTTCAAAGATGCATAATTAGAGTTCTAGGGACACAACAAGGCTGAGCTTGAACTTTATGTAAAGTTTATTAAGTTGTCTATAACTTTCTTATTATCATATTAAGATGATTCTATGGCTAACAAGGCCCATTAAGACAAAGAAGACATCTCTGCCCAGATTTAGGCAGATTCAGTCATTCCACTAATCTATCATGTTTGAGCTTAAACCCACTGCTTAATTGGTGATAAACACCTGGGGTGTTACAGGCGCCGGGTTGTGGAAAATGTCATCGACGAAACCTAGGTCCGTCACTGTATATGTATTGAGCTTGCCACTGGCGTCCGTCCATCACATAATTTTTAAAAACACGTACGTGTCGGGGAGAGAAAACAATATTTGATTGTGCAATATATATACTCAATAGATGTGCAGTGGCGGTCGCAGGTAACTTTCGGTGAATCAATAGTGACAAGAAACGTCTGATTTTTTGGCCTGTTTGATTAACTTTCTGACATCAGAAGTCAGAGCTATGTTCATAGATTTTTTCAGATCCAAACTACCTCTGCCACTTAAATCTAGTCTGGAGGCAGGGGCGGATCTACCAATCTGGCGAGATCTGGCGGCCGCCAGACCTCCCCGCCGGCGAGCCCCTCTCCCCCGGTGCCCGGACCTGACAGCCATGGCCGATGTCTGCTGCTGCATCTCTGTATTTGCGAGTACACGGACAGGCAGAGAGAAGACGAGTGCCGTGTGAAGCTCTTGGGCCTATTGGGTTGGGTCCGTGTGATGGGACGAGCGCCGTCCAATACGCTTTGCGAGATGACGATCTATTTCTCGATCGATTCTCGTCCGCAGTCCGCGGTCCACCGTACGCCCGGCTCCCGTCCGGCTTCGTTCGCGCTTCCAAGTTGGAGACATCCAGTGGTCCAGGCGTCCACCGATTGTGATGACTGATGAGTAACGAGTTAGTGAGTGACCAATCTGATAAGCAAGCCCTGAATCCTAATCTGACCGCTTCAGTCTCCACCACGATCAACTAGTGCAGTACGGCACCTAGGATGGACAGTGATTCTGCTGCAACACAGAAGGGGAACAAAATGAAATTGATCCCAATTATAAATTTCATTCTCCTTGTTTTTGCAACCGGCTAGTAGCTGATGTTTTAAGCTTTGATTTACACGATTCTTTAAATGTTAGTTGTAGACTTGAAAAGATTTGTGTTTATAAGGTCTTTCTGCAATAAACATCTTTTATGACTCCTTGTTTTTTTGTTTGACATGATTATCTCTTATTTTCTATAGGATCGCTATGTCACACAAAGTAGTAGTATAAAGTTCGCCATAGGTGAATTTTAATCCTGGATCCGCCACTGTCTGGAGGTACTTTATCATCAAGTCAAGTATATAATGATGATACCTAAAGGCTAAACCATGAGGCCTCTTGCTTAACTCGAGAACCCTTGATTTGGCAAAGAAGCACTGTCGGAACCAAAACAAATCCTTGAAATGGAGTAAATGAGAGAGGATGAGCAAAGTAAGAAATGAGACCAAAGAATTAGAAATTGCAATGGGACGGGAACGAATCAATCCTCCAGAATCACCAGCAGCACTTCAACTATCCTTCAACTTTGGCAACCTTTGGTTTGGAAGGCTGGGGTTAGGGTTTGGGTTCGGGGAGGACATTTGTGTCCGCCGACTTTAAATGGGATGGTCGAGTGTCATTGCCAGCCCAATGGCGGTGGTGTGTGGGCATAACAGGACGGGGTGAAGGCAACGCCATTAGGGTGGTAGTGGAGGCTGGATGTGGAGTGTTGATTTGAAGGCACGTCAGATTTGCAACAATTAGCGGGGGTGCAGTGGAGGGCAACAATGATAGTGGCAGAGGTGGGGAAGAGTGAGATATGGAAGCGAGGGAGGGTTCTTGCCATCTTCATACCGGTTAGTAGAGAGGGCTAACATTGGGCCACGGGAGGGTCAAAGGCGGGGGCATGTTCTCGCTGGTGCCGAATTGGGAGGTGCAATGATGGAGGCAGGGCAGTGTGAAAGGAGGAAGCACAAGTAGGACGAAGAAATCGCGAGGAAGACACGAGTGATGTCAGTGGGGATACGTCGACGTACTAGTGGGAGCTAGCTTAATGTTTAGTGGGTTTGAAGGGCGAAATATTGCTCAGAGGGGCACACACACATAGGGGATTACTGGTCTGTGTTTAGTTGGTGAAAAGTTTTTAGAGAAAATATCACATCGGATGTTCCGTACGATGTCGAAAGAGGTTTTCGGATACTAATAAAAAAACTTATTACATAGCTTGCTTAGGAACTACGAGATGAATTTTATTAAGCCTAATTAATCATTTGTTACTGTAGGACTAATTAGGCTCAAAACTTTCGTCTCGCAATTTACATGCAAACTGCCTAGTTTTTTATTTCGTCTATATTTAATACTTCATGCATGTGCCGCAAGATTCGTTACTATAGTTTTTCGTGAAAAGTTTTTAAATCTAAACAAGGCCTAGGTTTATGCCCCTGTTAGGGTAAAGGCCCTACCTAGCTGAGTCGGAGATACATGCGTGTATTAGGCATCGAATTGCGTAGAGAGTTTACACGGGCAGGGGGCTGGCCTTTGGCCTTTACACATAGGGGAGCTCCAGCCTCCCACCACAGGTCACACCACGACGTGTCAAACTCTACAGACTACAGCTTCATTTCAAACACAGGATTGACATTAACATTCAGATTCGTTGACTTCTCACACCGAGCAATGGTTTCATTTATTTTTTCAAGCACCTTCGGCAGATCTGCAATATTAGCTTCAATCTTAGATTTGAGGATGTTTACTTTCTCACTCTCCTGGTCATCTTCAGCAACTGATGTTTCCGAGAGAACTGCAACTTCAGCAATATACATGGGCATATTAGCAAATATTAATGAAATAAATAAAGAACTATAATGTAATGAATCAACGTATGCCGAGCTTCACAAACATCAGTTATCCTGAAAATGTTGGCGTTTTTTATTTCTGAAATTAACAGACCAATACAAGCGACTTGTGGCAAACTAGCAACAGCAGATGTAAAAGACTAGGAATTTTTTAAAATTTTGATAGGTAGTTGAACTGTGTAAGCGTAACTTGTTACATTAAGATAATAACACTTCGAAATTACTCCCCCCGTCCTAAGTCACTTTGGTTTTGTCCTAAGTCAAACTTCTGTAACTTTGACAATGTTTTTGAAAAAATATAATAACATCTACAGGTTTAAATAAATGCAATATCAAAATATATTTCCTGGAGAATTTAATGGGACTAATATGATGGCGTAGATCAGGGGTGGATCCACCAGTATGGCGAGCTCTGGTGTCCGCCAGAGCTCCCTGCCGGCGAGCACCCCACCCCGGTGTGCCTCTGCCCTATGCCTGGCCATGTCCGACTTCTGTTTTTGTGATGAACGGATGGAAACAATGAGTAGCGATGTTTCTGTGGATGAGTGAACGGTTGGACCGTGGCTAGGCCTAGAAGGCCGAGTACTGGAGCCCAAGCGAAAGGCGAATACTGAACAGGACTCTGAATACAAACATGAATCTGAGTGCATGTGTGAATGATTGCTAACCATGTACTGATCTAGGGTGAGGTCTTCAGTCTTCTGTTGTGTTCTGTAAGTCTTCTTTCTTTGTTGTTTTAGTCAAACTCCGCAATACAGAAAGGGGAAAAAAAGAAAAGGCAAGTGAAATTGAGCCATTCTATACACTTATTGTCGATTTGGTTCTCCTTGTTGTAATTCGGCAATTAGCTCATGATTTATACTTTAAGTAGTTTGATTTAGGACAAAGCAAAAGTGAACTATAATTGGAATGGAGGGAGTATTAGCATTGCCACAGCTAGCAAGACAGTGGAAATTGGTGATTAGTACCATTTAACAACTGAGCGGTAATACGAAAATTCACTAGACCACATCCCTAGGCAAACAATGGACTCTGAATATAAGTAAACAAAAAATTGACATGCCAAGCAAACTAAATTTCTTCCACTTTCTCTTGCTCAAAGTCATAGGTTTTTGAGAAATATATAAACAAGGTTTTGACTTTCACCCCGACCCCCCAAATGTAACCACGCAAAAACGGGTGGCCTTGCCTATCCAAAATTAATCCCCCAATGTGGTATTTTCTTCACGTATGCCCCCGAGAACAAATCTATGGAACACAAATAGCATCACCGCCACAACACAAGGGGGCGGAGCAATCTCAAACCCTAGTACGAAAGCTTGGCAGGGAGAGGGGCGTACCCAGCCGAGCGGGCGGGCGAAGCGCGCCGAGGCGGGAGACGGCAGTGTCGGAGAGGCGGGTGGCGGTGCCGCGGAGGTGCTCGAGGATGCGGCGGTCCAGATCGGCTACCTCTCTCTCCAGCTCCTCCACACTCTCCAGCTCCTCCGCCTCCGCCTCCGCCTCTGCCTCGTCCTCAGCGGCTGCGGCGGGGGCCGGAGCCTTGCGCTTGCGCTGGTTGGGCGCGGCTCCATTTTGCCCTGGCTCGAGCGAACCGCCAGCCATGGTGGATTTTGTGAGGTAGGGGCACACGCCGGGCACAGGCCGGGACCGACGAGGGGAGCGCAGGTGCGCAGCGCAGCGGATTTCAGTTTGGAGAAGGAACGCAGGGTGCGGCCGTGTTCAAATTAGGGGCTTCTGATACGTGGGCCCCAGATGGGTTAGGTTGGCCGTTGAGTAGGGCGTTGTTGGTTCCTCGGCTTCTTTTCTTCCTGCCCAGGCTCAATGGAGCTAACTAGGACGGTAGGCGCGCTCCGCTGCGCCCGTCTTGTTCGGGCATGTTCGTCTTCGTTTGTCTGTCTATTGATGGTTGCTTAAAATGAATTAGGCAAATACATACTTTGATTTAGCAAGTGTCTCGAGTAAAACCAATGTGTATAGCACATAGTAGCCGACATAGGGTGCCAGTAAGCTATCCATTTGAAGAGGGGGAGAAGATACTCTTCAAGGTCCATGTGCCAGCAAGCTATTCATTTGAAGACCAACCCAAATGACAATTTTTTTTGGCATACACAATACGAACATACCCATCACAGTTGGTACTAAATAGTTAAGGCCAATTCTTATGTATACACGAAAACAGACGTGTCCAACTAACAATGGGGAAATGATAAGTTGCAGCATAAAAATGAAAAAGGACCATGCCTAAACAGGACATGAAAATTTTTCAACGGCTGCACTTGAGCATCATATTTCAGAATTCATGAGCATCCTGTTGAAATCAATGCATCATGAAACTCCATTGTAGGAATGGTAGTTCTCCCTACAAAGACGAAAAGGATTATTTCAACATTTCTAATACAAAAGATTAATACCAGTAGGAAACAACATTAATCTAAAAGGGGCAACACAAAAGATAATACAATTTTCTTTGCTTGTATATCACAGCGGAGAAATGGCTATCAGTTATGGTAGTTATAATAGTTTCTTTCCTGAAGCATATGCATGGCATGGAACTTTAGGGAACAAAATCGAAGTACTTAAGTCACAAGGAGGGTCATGTGATTAACCAAGAACTCAGCTAGAATGAAGTAGGGAAAACCTGAATAAGGGACTTAACCAGAAGTAAGATATTATTAATATAGTAATTTGGTATATAATGTGCAGGCAACCCATAGAGCAAGTATAATGTGCAGGCAACCCATGTGCAGGCAACCCATAGTAATTTGGTATATAATGTGCAGGCAACCCATGTGCAGGCAACCCATAGAGCTGAAGACAGAAACTGGATAGGTCATAGATGCAGGGGATCCCAAGAAAGACAAAGTGCTTTAGTTCTTTTAGACAGCTATTTACAGAGTGCAGAAATAACATGATAGCATACGAATAGATTATGTTATAGATCAAAGGAAGGAATTGTTCAGTACCATTGGGCAAGCACAGGAGAAAATTAGTACCTAGATGAACCTTTCATCTGGATTCTAAATATTATGGAATATATGTTGCCCTTCCATGTTTTTGACCATTTCGTCCAAGGAGCCCTGCATAAAAATGGCACATATTAGTTGGTAAGGCCACAGGATCGTGTGCAATGCGATTAGTAAAAGCTTGCAGTGCAAAAAGGATAGAATATGAAACAGTATTTTGCAGGCGCAAAGAGCAGTTTCGATGCAGGCATCACATTCCTCCTACAGAGAAGTTGATAGCCTCAAATTCACAAAAATAAGTATGGTGCTGACATCACAGCAAGGACATGTGTAAGCAAGTGGCGTGCAAAGGATATAGCACAATAATAGTTATATTGACTCTAAAACAACTATAGGTTCTTTTTTTCCCTGTGAAAACCTTACCAGATTCTCAGGCATATCTACTGCATTACTTTATATGCTTGTTTAAACCTCTAGATACCCTGCTTTGAGAAATGAGACCAAAACTTGACTATGCTCATCATTTGGAAGTCCAATTCTATCATATTTCATTTTTTCAGTCTACGTGCTGTCACAAAATGTAGACATATGTTACCTGTCTCCCTGTTACTCCTATTCAGAAGCTCTCTCTATTTTGGAGCCTGTCCACTGTAGCTATGAGGCAAGCATGTAAATGGTAAATGATGATATTGTCTAATGACTACTAACTATATAAAAAGGACTGCAGTAGAAACCAGTTCAGAAAGAACATATTTATCTAGAATCCATTAATGAAAGGTCGTGTGACCATGGATGTCATAAAACAGGGCTCATGTATTTCAAGCTAAGGCGTAGAAAACAGGAAAAAATGATTATCTTATTGTGTTTTAAATCAATTGCACATGCTCTAGCCAACATATAAGATTGTCTAGTGCAGAACATATCAAAGATACATGACAGAAACTAATTTGGGTTGTATCGGCAGTATGAGATAAAAAAAAAAGTGGAGGCATGAACATTGCGTACCATTTGTACATGGTTAGTAAATGAAACAACCCAAGTCGGAAGCTGGTTCAATATTACATTTATTGATATATATATATATATATATATATATATATATATATATATATATATATATATATATATATATATATATATATATATATAAATCGTTACCATTCCAGAATGACTTAAGAAGATTCTCAATGGATCCATTCAATTGAGCGTACTATATTATAAGCAATAATTCTCAAATTAGTTTCATAGCCTGGAAACCAAAGATGTACAGAGGTATGAGGAAACTGCAAGAATGTAAAGGAGCAAATTTCTTTCCATAATAACAAAAATAACACATAGGCTTGCAATTAATACATAAGGCGCCCAATATGTGCACAGAACTATATTGTGGCCTTACAATTGATCCAGTTCTTCAAGTTCCTAGCTTTTCCCATTGATAGGAAATCCAAAGCACCATCAGTGGCTATCGCAATAGCTTGAACATAGTAGAAAACAGGCATATATAGAATATTTTTTCTTTTTCACTGTATGTGTTGAGCATTACTGTCTAGAACCAAAATTTACGTATAGGAAACATTCAACCTGACCTATAGAAAGATCCCTATAAGGTAGGTAACATATCTCTATATTTTGTATTTGTCTGAATGTTACAGCCTTTGGTTCAACCAAACCCGAAATCAGACCAAGGAATCATCTAGCAGAAATTGCAATCTGGGTAATACAGGATAATAGGTATTAGGTCTAGAAGGTCACATGAGTAAAAAAAAAAGGGGTACCACAGAAGACGTAGATGCAGTAGACTAAATAGTTTGGGATAGCAAAGGTTGTGCCTAGCTGAGAAGTTTGACAGGGAAATACTTTACCTGTGAGCTAGCGACAGCAGTTGGCCCTAGAGAACAATGGTAAGGCCGGCAATCCAGAAGCAGTAGGCATCACAGGTTGAACCCTAGACGAAGAACCAAATCAGTTGAGGGGATGCGAGAAAGAAAGATAAAGCATGCAACTCGATAGGAGGACACCACATAGCCCTCGTTCGCCGCCACTGCCGTCCCCGACCAGAGGTGGCGCGCCCAGACCCGGGCACCGCTGGCCCTCCCGTCCATCGCTAGCCGCACAGGACCTGCGTTTCGCCGCGCCTTCCCGATGTCCACCACTGGCCAGCGCTCATCTCTAGATCTAGGAGCAGGAGGCGATGCTGCGGTGGCGGCGGATCAGCCGAGGCGAGGGCAAGATTGAGGGGAAGATGAGGAAGGAGACGTGGAGAAGGCGCAGCGGCCGGCGGGCACTGGAACTGAGAAGGCGAGTGACGGGGCAGCAAGGGCCCTCGCAGAGGAGAAGGCGACGGCGGAGCGGCTGTGCAGGAGGCGACGGCAGAGCGGCACGAGGATGGGGAAAGCCGGAAGCGGACTCGGCGAGGCGGTGCGTTTTTATTTTTTTTCCTTTCACAGGGTTGAGTCAGAAGAGATGGAAGCCTTTTTTTTTTTTTTGTACTGAAGCAGAGCACCACCAGTTAATTGGAAGAAACCAAAACGATGGTAAGACTACCCGCACTCATGGGCCTCTATATTCATCCTCTATACGTTCTAGTCAGTAAGATTCTCTCCTCTATACTCAATTCTCTTGCACCCATCCATCCTCTATATCATCCTCTATCCACTCTATCCACTGTGGGACCCACTTGTCACTTTATCTAAATATATCCATGTGTGATCTAGTTTTGAAGGATTTATTGAGACGAATTTAATGGTGCAATCGAAATTTAATTTGGATTTTTGGTTTGTGAGATATATTATTTTTTTCCTTTGTTTAGCTAGTGGGGTCCGCCACTGCAGAGTATAGAGTAAGCACAGTACTACTCTAAATATAGAGTGAGAGAAAGGATAGAGTATCGTTTTAGAGTACTCAGTGCAGCAGTTTTTACTCTATATTCATACTCTAAAGTTTTAGAGTATCGTTTTAGAGTACTCACTGCGGGTAGTCTAAGACACGCAGGTGGCAACTCCGGATCGGCAAACAGTAAACCAACCGTAATCAAATCGCTCTCAGCGCGCGGAAGCTATGCGCTATATGGAGTTGTATATTTGGACAAGTTAGGTCCGAGTAAGCCCCCGAGGAGTTTTTAGACAGGTTTTCTAAGATGCAGGGAGTCGATACCATCAGAGCCATTGAAGGTAGCGCCCGAACGTCCGAATGAACCCCGTGCATGGACGCCCGCACCAGGACCTGTTGCACACGCAGACGGCCCTACCCCACACCGCTCCCCCACGCTTCCCTGCTTTCCGCACCCCTCTATGCCTGTTGTGCCGCTGTTCTCCATGCACGGCGCCCCAGCAGCTGCAACAGGCGGCTGCGGCAAGTGGCTCACATTGCAAGATGCACAACATCATCGGTCTACTTTTAAAATATCCAGATAAAACAGGTACAACTTACGTATGAAACAGATGAAAAATTCAAAACATGCATCTAAAACACTTGCAAAAGCCCTGAAAAACACTTGAAAACCATTACAAATATATACATAATCTAGATAAAAACACTCGCAACATATGTGTGAAACATATATGCAACATCCAAATATGTACACTTACGACGTACGTTTAAAAAAACAGATGAAACATTGGGAACAGACACTTGCAACATACATTTACAACCATTGCAACATCCCGATCTACTTTTGCAACAACCTCATGAAACACTTGTAACATATATCTAAAACATCTAAAACACTTAAAAATGCACTTGCAACATGTGCTTCTAGCCATAGTTATTAGGATCGGACCGGACATCGAACTGGCGAGGTCGTCGGTTCACTGATTCACTGGTCCAACCGTTAAGAACCGGTTGAACCGCCGGTTCGATTATTTTGGACCGGATGAATTGAACCGGCCGCAAATACTTCTAACCAGTACAATATAATAATATGCAACAAATAATTAGCTATATGAATTGGTGCAAAAGGAACTTGAATAATAATTCATACATATTTATTGTTGCAAAAATAATTTTAATTTTAAAATAGAATGTACCATCACAACGAGCTCGTCAAGTTAGTCAAAATAAATATATTATTTGACTAATTTAGAGATCATACGAAAAATTGAAAATTGAAAATTAATTAAAGAGAGTGCTGACGTCACCAAAGTCAACAACGTTAGTGGTACACGAAGACACCACGTCGTGAGTCGTGACCAGGCACACGTTAACTCGTCAAGCCACCACGCACACGTCAAAATCCTCAAGCGTCCACCAGGCACCAGCAGCAGGCCCAGAGCAGCAGCCAGGGCCGCACGTGGCAGCCAGGGCCGACAGTCCCATGGCCGAGTGCCACGCCTGGCACGCAAGGCCGATAGTCCGGTGGCCGAGCGCTGCTCCTCAGAGACGGCGGGCGAGCAGATAGGAGCAACGAGCGGATGGGAGCAATGAGCGGATAGGATACCCCAGCGTTTTTTTTAGAAATGAACGAGGGGATTTGTGGGGGTTGTTGGGCTGGTCCGCTGCGCATCTGGGAGCCACGTCTAGGTCCGTCCGGACCCAGACGAACGGACGACCTATAAGCAACATTATCGTACCATCAATCTTGGTTTTGTCCGGCCGCTCTGTTTGATTCCCCCTCCCTGTGTGCTCTCAACCCTCGGCATCGTCTTTGGTCCGCCAACTGCTGCCTCGAGCTCCATTAGAAATGGCAATGGGTTCAATCCTTGATTTACCGCGAGAAATTTTCCTATTAGAGGGCGAGAATGGGTAATTTAATCCCCACAAGAATTAAAAATGAGAAAATTAGTCCCTGTTGAGTTCCGGTGGACAGGGATGGAGAGCCATCCCCTATCCCCGTTCCCCATGTTCCCACCTCGCAAACTTGCTCTTCAGCCTCTTGACATGTTAGAATTCAACCGAAAGCTCAACACATAACCTAGTATAAATAGCAAGCTACATCCTAAAATGGATGTCTCTTGTAACATGAATTTTTGCTTGTTTAATTTATATTTATTTGACACCATGAATTTGTTTTGCTCTTTAAATGTTGCATTTTATAATGGGGATGTATTTCACGAGGGGATAAATTCTCCAAGCGAGAACAGGGATGGGAGAAAAAGCTCCCCATGAACGTTCGCGAGGATGGGGACCGGGATTCGAAGCGATCCTTCAACAGGGAATTCCCCTTTGATATCCCTAGGCTCCACCCTCCACCTTGTCTCTACCCCCACCGATCTCTGTCTCCACCCTCGCGGCTCCATCTCCACCCTAACTTGTCGTTTGCCTTCGCCACGCTGGTCACCGCCTTGGATTCACCCCGGACCTCGTCTCCAACCCACCATACGCCATCCTACATCTCGCCTCCACCAACCGGTCACCACCCTCCTCCTCGCCTTTCCTTGTCGAGCTTGTCTCCAACCCGGCCCACACCCTAGGTCTGTCTGCACCATCGACCCTTGGATCTGTGTCTCCATGCACACGCCCCGTGTGCACTTCTGCCGGTGTGTGCAGCACGAAGAACCCACTTTCACAAGCGCGCAGAGGAGAGCACGAAGAACAGCAAGGGGCGAAGAAGAGGTGATTTTAGCTAAAACACACCTTCACAAAAGGGAGAAGTGATCCTATCTAAGCTAGCTAGGGAACCAAACATGATTAGCACAAGCAAACTAAACACAAGTCTCTTGCATTACTGAAGCAGCTAACCATGCTAGCTCTCCAACGTGAACCAAACATACCCTATGTGTTCTGGCCACTTGAGCTATCTCTGTACTCACGAGAGGATTTTGAGTTTGGCTCTGATTAAGCCCTATTTGGCAACTTCTCTGATTTTACGAGAATCGGTACAATCACTGTCAAAAACATGTGAGATAAGAAATGCTTCGCTCGAGAGGGAGACGGGACTGCACCGCTTTTGGCCCCGCGCGTTGCTGCGGAATTTTGTAGTGTTAAGAGAATTCATAGAGAGAGAATTGATATTCACTGTAAAAACAATTCTATAGTGTGTTGCTATGGAATTTAAAGGAAATTCAGATAAACAATGAATAACGATGTGAATAGGGCAGAGATTAACATCATTTTACTAGTTCACCCTTTACGAAAACATTGTACAGAGTTCGCGTATATGGCAGGGGCATCTACGCATCTTCTCTATACACATACAGAAAAAAGTCCCATTGCAAAATAATATTGGCTTTTTTATGATTTTAGCTTGAAATCTTAAACGACATGGAAGATCGTCACTCATCTTCATCACTGAATAAGAAGCTCGACAAAACGCCTGTCAATCAAACAATATCACTTGATAAAGAAATGTATATAGATACAGAGGAAAGAGGGAAACCATCCAATACTCACGTGGAAGCGTAAATAATGAAGCAAATACAAATGATTCTTTCTGAAAATTAAAGCAAGACGTGAGAAAAAAAATAGTGTACAGAAGGGAACATTACTTGGGTTGTTACCTGTGGATGGGAGCTTGTTACGCACCAAATGTCACATGAGTACATGGAGACCACCACGCGCATTGGAGAATTAGATAATACAATGCATGTTGGATTAGTAAAATCATTTGGCTGATGACAGGAAAGGGTATAATGAAAGAGGAAATGATATTAAATTAGAAATCAAATGAAATTCTAATTTTTTTAGTCTAATGCTATCACGTGGTTCAAGATAACCTTGAATGAATGGGGGACGAAATTTTTTGATGATGAAGGCGAAGTCATGCAGCTGTGTGCGAAATAGCGGACTGCTTCGCTATTGCCATGCATGCGAGATGGATTCACAGAGAGATGGGACCAAAACAGAGGCTTGGTGCAGCCCTTCAGGCTTCAGTGGTGGCAGCTGGTAATGTAAAGGATAGGGAAAGTCGAGCAGGTGGAGGGAGACCAGCGGACAGTATATGGCCGTTCAGTTTGCGCACCAGGATTGGGAACCGATCGAGAGTGTCTCCAGAGCTACCGAAGTGAATGCGCACACCAGGATTGGGAACCGGTCGAGAGCGTCTCCTGAGCTACCGACATGAAAATAGGACGGGACATGCTTGACAGGAAGCCGGACATGTAGCGGAGTCTGTGACGATGACGTGGCTTCACCAGATTACAGAGAAATCAGATAGTGGGTTATCCTGTTTAGGTATAGAAGATTAATGACACAGAGCTTTCAAAGACGATGGTCCGCAAAATGAGTCTTGGATACCATGCATAGTAATTCAGTTCAATTAAAAAAACAGCAGATAGATCGAATGACTGGTGTAGAAGATTTTTTTTTCTTTTGAATAAATACGTTGGATGTAGGAGTAGTTAATACAGTCACCGGTCGATTCATGAGAAGACCACGTAGACCACCAGGAGCCTTTTGTCTGTTTGGTGCCTTAAGATATTTCCTTACTCAAGTTGCGTGTTGACGTGCCAGCACCGGCTCGTCATCAGGTTCAAGCTATAGAGTATAAACTGCACCGATGGATTTTTGCAAGAATATTCCAACCTAAAGCTATAGCTATCCCGGAATTTGTAGCAAACACTCTACCCTCAATGAGTGCGCATATCCCTCTCTATCTCGTTAGCTTTGCTTTTGTAAACAGAAGCAGGCACCCAAATCTTGAATTCGTCCTCTAATAATTCGACTAAGACAGGAGAAGTAATTCCATGATAGCATAAGTACAGTGACACAACTTTTAGGGAGTATTCAGCGTAGTGGAGACACTAGTAGCATGACAGCTACGGCCTACAGGTGCAGTCTCAGCTGCATCAAAGCGTCACAGTTCAATGTGTAGCACCACGCAAATCTGAAGATTTGGCAAAAATGGGATGTGTTAGGGGGAAAATATGAATTAAAGGTGTGAATGCTACCATCTCCACAAGAACCAGAACCATTTAGGCTTATTCAGAATAGCAATTGCTGTGCCGAAGCCCATATGAATCACAAGTGTACATAAACACATCAAAACTTCAAGAATCCTTCAACTCTGCAACTGCGAGAACGCTGCGGCTGAAGGAAGCAAATCGGCAAGAAATTTATTTTCGTCTGATCGAGCTCGATTACGCTATAACGAACCTACTCAATTAGATCCATCCATGATACAGGCGAGTCGACGGCATGCGCCATGTATGTACATTTATCAACTAAAAGACGTGTGGAGCAATTACCAGTTTAATTGCCCCTCTTCCAAAGGCGCGCGGCGAGCGGCGAGAGTACGTGTGGTATGCCGTCAAGCGGCCGTGGGCGGCCGGGAGCCAGCGGCGTGCCGCGCGGGCGCGAACCTGGCGCTGAAGTCCGGCTCGCGCTCGTCCAGCTCCAGGCAGCCGTCGTCGAAGTTCTGCGCGTAGCTGAGCGGGTCGTAGTTGAGCCCGCCGGCGCCGAGGAGGGAGCGGCCGCGCCGCCGCATGCGTCGCACAAGGCTGAGACGCTGCCGGAGCCTGCGCCACAGCGCGGCGGCGCCGAAGCGGCCCCAGCAGGAGGCCATCGCCCCGTGGTACGCGTCCACGTCCACGTCCGCCTCGCCGTCCTCGCCGCACTCCTCCAGCGCCGGCAACCTCCCCGGCGAGCCCGGCGCCCACATCTGTGCAGCGCAGCTCCTCCGGTCCTCCCTCTGCAGTCTGCACGAAACTGGCAAGTGAATGAGTGATGTGTGTGTAGCTGGTTTGATTGGCTGGTCTCGGCAGATGAGGCGGGTGGGAGAGCGCGGAGGGAGGCGGGAGCCGTGGGATGCGAGGCGGACGGCGGAGATGGGGAGGCGGAGCGGAGCGGGAGGCCGGGCGTGATGAGATCATGTGCTCCCCGGCCTCGTCGGCACGTTCCGTCGTGCCAGCGGGGATCTCGGCTGACGTGGGGGCTGGCGCGGTCCCACGGCGGGGCACGACTTTTCCCTCAGATCCGGAGTGCAAGCAAGAGCTGTCGCTTGCTTCTCCTCCTAGGCGTCTGCTGTCCTGCATGGGCTCGAATTGCTCTTGAAATCAATACTCAAATGTTGGAATTGTTTTACAGCCAATGATGGTTGCCTATCACTCAATCGCCAGCATCGAAATACAAACATCATACAAACTTGTGCTTTGAGCTAGAACAGATCGACCAGTTTTGTTACTTCGTTTTTGCGGGTAAATTTTGTATCTGAGCATTGCAGATCGCGAGCTTTGGTTTGCAGAAGATCCTACTAGTCGATCTGGTATCATGTGGTCCGTACAAATTGGAATAGTTCGATAATTACCCATGGCCCGATCAGCCCATCACAGCTAAGTTCTGCCACTTAATACGTTATATGCCTAGAACGTACGCGGTTGTCTCTACCCATTTGAACGTAATACCGATTACCAATGACTATCTCTGTTTGCTATGAGATACGGAGTATACAATACAATTCTAGAACATTGCAAGTCAAACAATTTTATATTTAACAAAAGTTATATAAAATGTTACAAAGTAAAAATTACTAGATTTGCTATAGAAATATATTTGTCATACTATACTTTTATGTAGTTATAAAAAAGAATATTATTCTTAATAAATTTGGTCAAACTTATGATAAAACTTGAATTGGACAATCAATTATATCTTTTTTGAGATGAAGGCAGGCAGGCAGGCAGCACATACATAACTCAATGCTACACTCTCCTTTCATCACCCTGCAGTTTATACAACCAGCGCCTCCCACCATTTCTTTGAGGTAGCACGTCCCCACATGTATTCTATCAATAAAAAAAAACTTTGCAATTGACTAAGTTCCCAGTGATTTTGCTCTAGCAAGTCATGGAATAACTTTGTTTTAAAAGAAAATTCCTTCTGTCATCTAAATCTATACCTTTTCCTTCAATGCCACCCAAAATTACAAGTTTCCTTCAATGTTATTTGTTCAAATTCCCTAATTCCTATGTACTATTTTTGCCTGATACCCTTTAATTGTGACGCAGAAGGACAATTATGCCCCCTTTCTTTTTCCTAGCATCAAATCCCACACCCATGCCTTATCCTTCTTCTGAGGCTAGTGCCGCCTGCGCCTCCACGCCATCTGGCCTGCCTTTGCTTTGAAAAAGCTAATCTATGTCCATTACTTGGAATTGTATGGGTCATTGGATCGCAAATGTTAGATATTGAAACTAGAGAAAATTCCTTTGTTACCATCAAAATCTATACCAATATCTTCAGTGCCATCCAAAATTATGAGTTCCCTTTAATATCATTGTTTATAGTCTTCTACTCTTCTGCTCTCTTATGTGCCGTTGCTATGGAGTTGAAAATTGGAGGTGGTTGTAGCTAGATCTGGGAGGAGGAAGGAGATCTAACTAAGAAGGATGGGGATGATGAGGTGGTGTGGCGGAACTCACAAAGGTGGTGGTTTGCAGCCAGATCTAGGGTTAGGGGTAGGGAGAAAATAGACAAGACGTAGAAAACGATCAATGGTATTGCAAAATGAGGATTTAGTGTTTGAGGCCAATGGCATGTGGCCATGGTTTCCTTTTGTCACCGGACACTTGTAGCTAGGATAAAGAAAAGTATCCCTAGTAGCATTATATATGCGTCAACAATGATAAGAGAGGTATCCTTGGTGACATTATATAAGTGCCAAAAATGATATTGGGTAGTCACAATGGTTCTAAACCTAACTCACACAAGCCCAGAGCCCCATGCGTCGGTGACTTCCGCAATGGTGCCATCGGCAGCCGCTGACGTTGGATGGCCACTAGTTAGGCCAGTATCAGGCAGAGGAGCTAGAAGATGGAGAGTATAGTGTGGTGCAAGGACACAACTAAAGAGTTATTGGAGACAAAATGACTGTTGGATGGTAATGGACGAGCGAGATTGATTGTGCATCTCACTATTATCATCTCTCATTTTTTTTTCTGTAACAATATATACACGACATTCAACTAGTTCTTACATGAAAGTGATATGGAGTTTATGCATTTATATTTTTGTAAAATGAGCAAAGCCAGTAAAATCTTGGTCTCAGTTGTAGGCTACACGCTTCAAAGTTTTATATGGATGCCCCGAATGGAAGGGTCACACTTAAGTAGAACATGAAGTGGCAAGCACTGACCCTCAAGTTGTCGGCATAGACCGGGCGGTACTTTATGAAGGTCGTCAAAGAGATGATAAAAGCACTATATAGTGTGTTGTTTCTGCATGAAGATGGAATTTGTTGTAAGGTTTTAGACTATATTATAGGATTTATGGAACTATTTTTACTTTATGGTGTGCTTTTGTGGCTTTTATGAAGTTTTATTAGTTCACTTGATGGGAATTATATGGTGGCATAGACACTCAATTTGAAAATCTTGCGTGATGTGGTAGAGCTCACTATGAAAACGCAATGTTACGCAAAAACAAATTCTTAATTTTTCCCAGGTCCCATATATATGCATGCCATAGTTATAGGAGAGGCACAGGTCTCTCGTCTCCATTTCGTCCGCAAGAATTTGTGTGGTCATTCATGACCAAAAGCATACACAAATCTTTGCATCCATTTCCTATTTGAAGCCACCTCACCACTTGACCACAGGACGCTTTAGCCATTTTTAGATCACAAGAAGAAACCTCTCTTACGCATGTAGCGTACCTCGTACTACCATCTCCCATTTCGTTCCGCCACTCCCATGGACAATCCGATCCACAGAAGGTGCACGCTACCGTGTCTCGGTGTCCACGCTGCCGCGGCTGTGCTCCTCCTCCTCCTATCGCTGGCGGCGGTCACCCCGGTCGCGAGCCACAATGACCACGGCGAGCACAAAAACTACCTCGTCATCGTGCGCAGCAAGTACGAGTACGATAAGAATCTGCACAAGAACGTGTCGAGCTGGCACGCGTCGCTCCTGTCGTCGGTGTGCGACACTGCCAAGGAGGCCCTGGAAGCGGACCCGTCCGCCATGACCCGGCTCATCTACTCCTACCGCAGCGTCGTCAACGGCTTCGCCGCCCGCATGACGCCGGAGGAGCTGGAGAAGATGTCCAAGATGGAGTGGTTCGACCGAGCCCTCCCCGAGCAGACGTTCCACCTCCTGACCACGCGCACGCCGCAGATGCTCGGGCTCATGGGCGGCCGCCGGGGCGGCGGCCTGTGGAACACAAGCAACATGGGCGAGGGCGTCATCATCGGGATCCTCGACGACGGCATCTACGCCGGGCACCCATCGTTCGACGGGGCCGGGATGCAGCCGCCGCCGGCCAAGTGGAAGGGCCGGTGCGACTTCAACAAGACGGTGTGCAACAACAAGCTCATCGGCGCGCGGTCCTACTTCGAGTCGGCCAAGTGGAAGTGGAAGGGCCTCCGCGACCCGGTGCTCCCGATCAGCGAGGGGCAGCACGGGACGCACACGTCCAGCACGGCCGCCGGCGCGTTCGTGCCCAACGCCAGCGTCTTCGGCAACGGGCTCGGCACGGCGACTGGCATGGCCCCACGCGCGCACATCGCCTTCTACCAGGTGTGCTACCAGGATAAGGGCTGCGACCGGGACGACATACTGGCGGCGGTGGACGACGCCATCGAGGACGGCGTCGACATCCTGTCGCTGTCGCTTGGGCACGAGGATGCCATCGACTTTTCAGATGATCCAGTCTCGCTCGGCGGGTTCACGGCGATCCTGAACGGCGTGTTCATCTGCGCAGCGGCGGGCAACACCGGCCCGGCCCCCGCGACCCTCGTCAACGAGGCGCCGTGGCTGCTCACCGTGGGCGCCAGCACCACCGACAGGAGATTCTTGGCCTCCGTAAAGCTTGGGGATAACGTGGAGCTTGACGGCGAGTCACTCAACGACCCCAACACCACCATGGGCGGCCTGCTCCCGTTGGTGCGCGACATGTCCGATGGCCAGTGCCTCAACGGGAACGTGTTGAAGGCAGAAAACGTCACCGGAAAGATCATCATCTGCGAAGCCGGCGGTGATGTCAGCACCGCGAAGGCCAGGATGCTAAAGAGCATCGGCGCGGCCGGAATGATCATGGTCACCCCGGAGGTGTTCGGTCCGGTAATCATCCCGAGGCCGCACGCCATCCCGACGGTGCAAGTCCCTAACGCGGCGGGGCAGAAGATCAAGGCTTACCTCAAGAAAACGCGGGACGCGACGGCGACGTTCGTCTTCAAAGGAGCAGCGTTCAACACCCCAAAGTCGCCGATGGTCGCGCCCTTCTCTTCGCGGGGCCCGAACAGGAGGAGCCGTGGGATTCTGAAACCTGACCTCATCGGTCCCGGGGTGAACATCCTCGCCGGCGTCCCCTCGATCGAGGACGTGGACCAGCTGCGCAACGCGCCGGTGCCCAGGTTCGACATCAAGTCCGGCACGTCCATGGCCGCGCCGCACCTCAGCGGCATCGCCGCGCTGATCAAGCACGCGCACCCGAATTGGTCGCCCGCGGTCATCAAGTCGGCGCTGATGACGACGGCGGAGCCTACCGACAACCTCCGGAAGCCGATCTTGGACGTCAACGGCAGGCCGGCGACCTTGCTCGCCCTCGGCGCCGGCCACGTGAACCCGAAGAGGGCCATGGACCCTGGTCTCGTGTACAACATGACGGCCAAGGGCTACGTGCCGTACCTGTGCGGGCTCAACTACACGGACGACAAGGTGAACACGATCATATACCCGGAGCCGCCGGTGTCGTGCGCCAACCTGTCAAGGCTCGAGCAGGACGACCTCAACTACCCGTCCATCTCCGTCGTCCTCGACGAGCCGCCCTTCACCGCGACGGCCAACCGCTCCGTCACGAACGTCGGCGCCGCCAGCTCGACGTACGCCGTGGAGGTGAACGTGCCGGCGTCGGTGACAGTGGAGGTGAACCCGACGAAGCTGACTTTCAAGGCGCTGGAAGAGGTCTTGAACTACTCGGTCACAATCAAGTCGGCCAACGGCCAGGCGCTTACCGGCCCTGTCGAGGGGGAGATGAAGTGGGTCTCCGGCAAGTACGTCGTGCGCAGCCCGATCCTCGTCACTACCGGAGCCCTCCCGCCCGCGCCGGCGACACGCAAACCCTAACTCTCCATAGCAGCTGGCAAATGGCTACATGGTAACGAATCATTCACTTTTGATTCGGTAGACTAAATTAGGCATGCAGATGCAGAGCAAATCCTTCCCTTTGTGGAAGTGAGAGATACATAATTACCTCCTTATTTTATATATTTTTTATTAAAAAAATAGCTGACGAATTTACAAGTTTAACAATGTAGATCTCTTGACGCTGTTAACAGTTGTGGTTCTACCATTAGCAATGTAGATTAATTCTTATTTTATTGCACGACTAACGCTGAACTCAAGCTATGGGGAAAAGCCCGGTACGAAAACCAAATGTATCCTTTTTTCGAGATCATGCCCTGGCACGTTTTTCACTAAGCAAGAATAAAAGTTTGTTACAAAACTGTCCAAAGATTACCGAAATTCACAGTCTACACCTCTCACACTACTCGCACGTGGTTGTAATTACACAAGATATAATTTTGCGACTAAGACAAAGATACACCACAAACCTCGTCCATCCCGACCATATCGAAGTTCATGGCCAACGGTCAAAATCCCCACCGAAAAGAAGCTGAAGCGCCTCCTGCTTGGAGGCCGATAATGGCGCCTGAAAGGTAGATTTGTACTTGCGCACCGTCTCGAGTCGACGGTGGACGAGCTTGCTACGACTTCCAGCTTCTGCATGAGCACACACTGATCCTGCTTGGTGGAGTCCGCCTCGCGTGGCTTCGCTGCCAGGCGTTCACCGCGCCGCAGCGATCGAATGGAGACCGGCATCCTTGGCCTACGCAGCCTGGGCGGTCCAAGGATGAGGGGCGTCTACGACGGAGGGCAAAGCCGTGCATCTAGCATTTCGACAGGCCCCGACGACGTGTCGTCATCGCTCGAAGAGTCCCTTGGCGAGCCCAGAATCTCCCCTTCTCTGGGCGAAGTCTCCAATGCAGTACGGGGAGGAGAAAAGGAGACCATCTCTGAGAGTACCTATTTGACTTCCTGAGGTTCGTCATGGACAACCTGGGGCCCCACGACCGCCTCAGCGTCGTGTCCTTCTCCGTCAGGGCGTGCCGCGTCACCAGGCTCCTCCGGATGTCGGGCGACGGGAAGGCCACGGCCAAGAGCGCCGTAGAATCGCTCGTCGCGCGGCGGCACCAACATTGCCGAGGGGCTCCGCACGGCGGCCAAGGTACTCGACGAGCGCCGGCACAGGAACACTGTGTCCAGCGTCATACTCCTCTCCGACGGGCAGGATACCTACACCACGCCGCGGCGGGTGCGGGGCACTGCACCCAACTACGAGACCCTCGTGCCGCCATCCTTCATGGCCACAGGCACCGGAGACTGGTCGGCGCCGGTTCACACGTTTGGATTCGGCAACGACCACGACGCGGCAGCCATGCACGTCGTCGCTGAGTCCACCGCCGGCACCTTCTCGTACATCGAGAACGAGGCGGTCATCCAGGACGCGTTCGCCATCGCTTGCGGGCATCCCGGAGTTCTCATCGGCTCGATCAAGTCCGGGCGTTACGAGAGCCGCGTCGACGAGGACGGCCGCTCCGCTTCTGTCCGCGTAGGCGAGCTGTACGCGGACGAGGAGCGGCGCTTCCTGCTGTTCTTGTCTGTTCCAGCCGTGGAAGCAACGGACGGCGAGACTGCTCTGATCAAGGTGAGCTGCAGCTACCGAGACACGGCGCGGGGAAGAGTCACGGAGGTGGCGCGGGGAAGGGCCGATGCGCGCAATTTCTCTCCGCGTATATTTACACACGGAGGAGGCCGGTTTACCAAGTGCGGAAAGATGAGGAAGGGACATGGAGAACTCTTGAGATGAGTTTTTCTCTTTTTTTTTAAAAAAAAACATTGATGGGGAAGGAATATGTGACACTCTTGGAGATGCTCTAACTAATTGAACACGTCTTTTGATTCTGTTCGTTTTAAACCATCACTAGGATACAAAATTTAAACTCGGTTACCACTTGATGAGTCATTCTTGCATCTAAGAACAAGACTATGTAAGAGAGAATAATTTGTATTGTTTATTTTTTTAGGTTAGCACTTGTATTTTCAACGATATGGATAGACCCATTATTCTCTTGTAGGGGATCTTTATCTTGTTTTTGACATTTTGTATTGAATTATGTTTCCAATTATTATTAATATCATCGGAATTTCAACTTTAAACATGTTTAAGTCAATTTTAAACTCTTAAAAGCATTACATATGAATGAGGTGGTGCTTTTATGTTTCTTTAATACTAGCATGGATGGGTGAGAGAAATATGTATTCTATGGGTATTTAGGTTAAAACTTTTATGTGGTGGCAGTAATAGATAACACTATATATTGACATTTTGATTTTATTTTTTTATTAATATGGTAATATTTAGGCCTCCATAATTAACTTGGATTTTTCACTTAATTTTTTGAGGAGTTTTTAGTTAAATATTAGGATGATAAATCATGAGACGAACCAAAGGTGGAACTTTATTTAGCCCCTAGGTCCTAGCCTACGGCCTACACCCTAGCCATGTTGGATAAGACAAAAGGACCACCATGACCAATACATTTTCTTGCTATGGCCTTGTTAAGATGCTCAAAAACACCCAAATTTTTTTGCACAGTACCCGTCACATCAAATCTTTGGATGCATGCATGGAGCATTAAAGGTAGGTAAAAAAATAATTAATTGCACAGTTTGTCTGTAATTGTCGAGACAAATCTTTTGAGCCTAGTTAGTCCATGGTTAGACAATTTTTGTCAAATAACAACAAAAAATGCTACAGGAACTTTTTCCAAAAAAATTTGGATCTAAACACGCCCTATGGGTCGGTCCTGTCTTACTTTGACCAGGACAAGATTCAATTTAATGTTATCATACGTACTGCCAGTATGCAAGTAGGCTAGCCCACGAATCCGCGTAAGTATAGTTTTGTGTTTTGTCGACAACTCATAAAATTAAGGGTAAAGTACATTTTTCAACCCTAAACTTACACAAGAGTACGAATTTCATCCTCAAACTATGAAACCAGGCAATCTACACCCTCCAACTTACAAAACCAGACACTTTACCTCCCCTGCCCTGTTTCACCCTGGTTTTGTGCTGAACGGGCCGTCTAAAACATAGAGTCTATTCGCTGTGCTGTTGCAGCCAGCTGACTGGCTTCTTCCACCCATTTGGCTACAGTACTCCTTCACTACAAACTAAACTGCAGCAATATGGATAACAGAATACTAATTAAAGCCAACAGCATGGCATAGGAGATATGCTAATTAAATTCCATATGGCATAGGAGATATGCTAATTAAATTCCATAAGCCAACAACATGGCAATGACAAGTCTTCACTACAAACTAAACTGCAGCAATATGGATAACAGAATACTGATTAAATTCCATAAGCCAACAGCATGGCAATGACAAGTCTTCACACATAGGCTAATAGTTAAAGGGTCCCATAATTAAATAAGCCAACATATGACTAACAGAGTGCTGACATACACATGGATAGCATGCTAACAGACCAGACACTTAAGTCATAGCATCATATCTTCTTGCCACTCCTGGATGATGAAGCAACACCAGCAGGAGGAGGAAGCATCAAGTACTGCTGGAATTTTGCCGGCGTTTTTTCTCTCTCTTTGATGGTTCTTGAGCACTGACTTTTGCAGAGGCTGATCCAGAGCTTATGTGTACTGTGACACTAGAGCTTGCTTGAGATAATGGTAATTGTGCCTTGAGGTTTAGTGTAGCAGATCCTCCTTTATCTGTAGAAACTTTAGCTACTGCACTAGTTCTTGCCACACTCCCTTGATTTATGCCAATGGACTCCTTTCTCTTTTTTTGCGGCTACAAACAAATAAGATTGAGTCATTATTACATTTTGTTAAGTGCAAAAGAAAAGTTTTGCATTGTTTAAAGAATGTAGGCTAACCTGGGATGTTTTCGTTGAAGTGCTTCAGTGAAAACTTCTTTTCCTACTGTTGCCTACAACTCTTGCACTAGAACAACTTTGTTTTCCACTTGACATTCTTATAGTTGCATATTTAGAAGGACCAACAGGTGTTGACATTCTCACATGTGCAGATTTAGAAGGACCAGCAGGTGTTGACATTCCATTTCTCTTAGCACATGATTTCCTGTTGTGCCCAACTCCTTTGCAATTTCTGCATCTGATAACTGTGCCTACCTTGGATATCCTGTTGGGTTTAGGCTTCTCAGTTGGCTCTCTCTTCCTCTCTTTCTTGGGCCTTCCTGGAAGTTTAACATATGGTGGAGCTAGAGGCTTTTCCCTTTCTGAGATGGGCCAGTTGTGCATCTCCTCTACTGGTTGTAGGCAGTGATTGTAGGTTTTCTTAAATTCAGAAACTGAAAAGCATAGTGCTATGTAATCTTCTAGGCTATGTGTGATGAAGTAAATGCAACTTATTGCATGTGGACATGGCAAACCAGCCAGTTGCCAGTACCTACAACTACAGGTTCTTGCAGTAAGATCTACAGTCCACCTGTGGTCATAGTGCACTACTTCATACTTGTCATTACCATTACTTATTGCATGACAGAAACATGCAGGCTTGCATCTCTTGTACGGAAGCAAGGAATAAAAAGGCAAATAAACAAACTGCTGGTGCCTGCTTGCACATGCTGCCAAGCACTAGCTCCACCAGTAGCAGACTAGCAGCTCAACACGTGCTCTGCCTCAATCGAGCAACATCACAGCTGTAGTTTCTCCACCAGTAGCAGACTAGTAGCTCAACCACGATGATGATTCCAGGGAGGAAAGGGACAGCCAACTCACCTCTGTGCCTTAATCAATAGCAGCAGCATTGGAAAGGGACATCGGCACTGCGCATTGGAGTGCTGGACGACAGGAAATCAGCAGCAGCAGAGCATTGGCCGGCCACCAGCTGCTGCACGCCAGGCCCCTGCCGCCGCACGCCGCCTGGCGCCCGGCCGCCGCACAGCGAGCACGGCGCACGCCCGCTGCGTCGGGGAAGAGAGGGGAGGCTGCGTCGCGCGGATGACGGTGGGGCGATGCGGCACGGAGCACGGTGGGGTGATCTAGGGTTCGTCGTGGGGATCGGCACAGGGACGGGAGTGAATGGGCCGGTCTTTTTAGAAAAGGGTGACGGGAGCAAAACCAGGATGGAAGAGGGCGGGGGGTTAATGTGCCTGGTTTTGTAAGTTGGAGGGTGTAGATTGTCTGGTTTCCTAGTTGGAGGACGAAATTCGTACTCTTGTGTAAGTTCAGGGGTAAGAAATGTACTTTACCCTAAAATTAAATCTATACTGTATGTGTGTTCACGGGCTAGCTCATTTACTACATCCTAATGTGCAACCTCTCAACACTTAAGGTTGCAGTTATAAATACAATCTGGCTTCTCAGCAAGTTGAAGACCGAGCCAACAAGTGTGTAGTCTCTAGTGGGATCAAACTCTTTCTGGGGAAGTGGTAGTGCGTGACGGCCATTGTTTTTCCTTTTCCGTCTGGTGGGCCGGCGTGGTGAGCGACTGCCTTTGTTCATGTGGAAGACGAAGTAAACCCAAGAGTAGTTGTCAAGTCGATCAGGCGAAGGAGATGGAGACGGGGCTCCTCACGGTGTGCTTGTCAGACACCCACCGGAGCGAGCGCTCTGCCCCCGCCACACGGAGACCGTGAAGTTCTGAGCCTGGTTCACCTCGGTGAACTGCAGCGAGCTCGGAGTGACCTGCACCTGCACAGAGGCTGGCAGGTCGACGTGGGGGTAGTAAACCACCGGCGCCTCCCCGACATTCTTCACCGTGCGGCTCACCACAACCGGAGCCGTGGGGTTCGTCGTCGACGGGAGCGTGACCGTGATGGATGGGTAGTTGAGCATGCGGTCCGGGATCACCGTGGTGGTCGAGCAGTCGATCGAGCGGCGCGCGATCACGGACACCTCCTTGCTCCTGTACATGCTGCAGAGGAAGCCGATGTACTCGGCGGGCGCGACGTCGTAGACCAGGCCGGGGTCGAGGGCCTTGTCGGGGTTCACCTGACCGGCGCCTGTGGCGAACAAGTTGGCCGGCACGTACTGCTCGTCCCCGACCTGTCGTCGGGGTCAGCGGTCGTCATGATGGCGGACTTGATCGCCGCCGGCGACCAGTCCGGGTACTTGCTCTTGATCAGCGCGGCGATGCCGCTGAGGTGCGGCGTGGACATGGACGTGCCGGATTCCAAGTTGAACGTCGGCTCTAGGGACGGAGGGCCGACCCGGAATGGCCACGCCGCGAGCACGGTCATGCCGGGGCCTGTGATGTCTGGCTTCAGGATGCCGGGGTTCTGGACGCTGGGCCCGCGCGAGGAGAACGAGGTGATAGCAGGTGCCGGCGACGTGCCAAGCACGGTGCCCTTGAAGATGATCTGCGCCACCGGGTTCGCCGTGGAGTTGATGTACTCCTTGATGGCAACGCCGGCGGCGTAGCTGACGTGCGAGGCAGGGAGCACGTGCGCCTCGGCGTTGGTGCTGTACCCGTCTTTGAACTCGTTCGCCATAATCATGCCGAACCCACCGGCTCTCTTCACCTCGGCACCTTTGTCAAGCCTGTCGACGATGCCACGGTCGCAGAGCACGATCTTGCCCTTGACGTCGAAGCCGTCCAGTGAGCCGTTGAAGCAGAAATTGGCGTCGGGTGTTGAGATGGCACCCGCGTAGACCAACGGGTAGGTTACGGTCGTCGAGATGTTGGGCTGGAAAAGCGACTCGCAATTGTGATATTGAAATGTACTAACACACTGACTCATAGGTTGCAAACTACTCCAGTATTCCTTCTGAATGCGCGTGAACCCAATCATCCCCTCCGCCTCTCCGCCTCCAGTGACGTGCGCGTCTCCCTCCTCCCCCGGCCTCCACCGCCCCCCTCTCATCTAAATGCAGCGCGGAACCAATGCAGTCCCCTGGTGAGGTGGTCAGTCCGCAGCAATGAGTATAATTACCCATGCAACTTCTAGAATTTAGCAAAATGTGCAAACATGGATTACATTTTTGGGAGCTTATCAAATCAGGAAATGGTATGAGAGAAAGTATTTCAAGTGTCTATAGGAGATCGTCAGTGTAATATTGTTTGGCACCCACTGTACGCTCGTGCTCAGTAACTGTGTTCCTCCTGCATGACACAGAAGCCAATTAATTTAAATATTGGAACATATCTTAGGCGTACTACATAACTTGATCAAAATAAACTAATGGCACTAAGTTTATACCCTACAAATTTATCAACTACAGCTCAAAATTAGGTGCTGCCGCTGTGCATGGTATTTTTACTGGAATAAGTTATTGCTTTAGAAAAAAAAACATTCATATTTCAGCATATCAAATAACATGTATATCTTGGGATAGTACAGTAGCTCAGCCTTTTGTTTTATTTCTTCTTTTTCTGTTTTGCTTCGCTTGCTAATAAATGGCAAGGATTCTTATTCATGTGGACATCTCGGCATGTTTATTAGTGCAAAATGGGAGAGAAGCATGCAAAATTTGGAATATCACAGTGATCAATGGTGTAGGGAGAAAAACGCATGAAAATGTCCACCATGCGCTTGATGATAATAACAACTAGTCCTTGCTTATTTGTAGAAATGTGTGTACTGTCCTCTAAATGCAACACAAAAGAAGAATACTGTTTAGCTATTGAATTTAATAGACCAAAAGCAGAACACAGAAAATAATTTCCTTTGAAATCTAAACATACAACTACAATGTTTTCAATACTATTAGTAGAAATATATGCAGCTCACCTGCGTGTACTCGAGAAAAAACTACAACATAACACTGCTCAAAGTGGAGTAAACGTTACAGTGCTAACTCTTGTCGCTTCACCTGCAGCAAAGTGTCGCAGTCTTATAGTAGAAGTGGAATATGAAATATGCAAAAATTTTGGGTTGATCTTAAGAACTCCGGACCAGAGACGACGGGTAAGCAGACAGCTCAAGACGGAGAATAGTATATTCTACGCTATCTAAGGATGTATGCTACGTTACTACTCTAAGATTTTTTTTACGCAATGGCAGGAGCTCTGCCTTTCAATTAAGAGTAGAGAAAGAGGGTTTATGTACATACCATATAGATGAAAACACAGCCCTCACAGCCAAGACAGGAGACAAAAGAAAATCAAAACCCGCTCTCCTGGAGCGCTAGCCCCCACTCGCGAAAGCCCTCTTCCTCTGTTCAATATCGTCTTTTATTCCTATTTCTTTCTTTCCAAAGGTTCCAAAAGGTATAGATCACCACCCCGTTGAATCGTCTTCTTTCTGCTCTGGGTACTCTTCTCGCCGCCTCCTCCCACCAAGTGCTGATATGAGGCGGGTCCGAGAGCGGTTGCAGGTGTAGGTCATTGAAATGTTCCCAGAATAGAACTTGGTTCCAGACTATCTTAGCAAAAGGACATAGCAGACATAAATGAAGGCCAGTTTCCAGTGGTCCATTGCAAAGGGTGTAATGTTCTTGGTGAGGCTTACCTCTCTTTTGCAAATTATCTGCCGTCAATTTTTTTCTTGCAATAGGATCCAAGTGAAGACCTTGCATTTATTTTCCGCGTGCGCTCTCCAAATTTGGTCAGTCCGGAATCTTCTATAGGAGCCTTTGAATTGGATCATATATGCTGAGCGAGTGGAATAACTTCCATCTGGCCTCCATCTCTAGGTAATTGAGTCCTGAACACCCTGAAGCAGCTGAACATCATGGATCCTTATCCAGAGGGAGGCAAACTCTTCGATGTGGGTGGCAGAGGTAATTCGGTTACTGAGGGATCGTATCCAGCTATTATTTCTAAGTTCTTGTTGCACCGTCTTGTTTTTCCTTTTGACAAGTTGAAAGAGATTGGGGGCCAGGTACTTGGGGGATTCTCCGTCAAGCCAGTTGTTGTGCCAAAAGCGAGCCTTTGTGCAGTCTCCAATTGTGATTATGGTTGATGAGTTGAAAAGTAGGCGGTCCACATCACTACACAGGAGCTCCGATCCAATCCAAGGTTTGGAGTAATCTACCCATTCCTGCTAGAGCCATTGAAGGCGGAGGGCTCATCCAAATTTCTCCAAGTTAGGCACCCCTAGACCCCCAAGGTCCTTTGGCCTAGTCACCGTTGGCCAGTTCACCAAGCAGTGTCCACCATTTACGCTTTCGTCTCCCTTCAAAAGAAAGGATCTTCTGATTTTGTCTATTTTCTTCCTTGCCCATGCCGCCAGGGGGAAACACCGTGAGATGGTAAGTTGGCATGGAAGAGAGGACTGAGGTGACTAGTGTGAGGCGTCCTGCTTTGTTTAGCCATCTTCCTTTTCAACCGGTGAAAGTCCTATATTTGGTGTTGGTAATTAGTGATAATGCCTAAGTACTAATCATATGCCTAAGTTGTATGTAGCATATGAGGATTAGTACATTCCAAGGTTGGTGGCAAGATGGACATGGTGATCATGATGGCCACACTTGGATTTGGACGCAACCCTACGTGATCAAGGCAAAGGTATATACTTAAGGGTTGTGTTTTAGTAACCAAGACACCTAGTGGGTGTGGTTACATTATAGGATAGATAGCCGTACTATAAAGAGGGGAATGACGCGGCTATTGAACTCCTAAGTGCCTCTAGGTGTGCATTTCATGATCATATGCATTTGGATAGAACAAATATCGCCTCAAAAAATAATTGTGAAAATGCTAACACACTCTCACATGGCGAGATCACTTGGTGGTGTTAGCACATTTGCGATGGCGGTGGAGTTTAAGCGGTAGAGAGGGTTTGGGTCTCTCTCTCCCTCCCGCCGAGCTTGCGAGGCGGGATTCAGGCGTTTTCGAGGAGTTGAAATGACTATTTTCCACTACGCCGAAAGTCGGAAAAGAAACGGAAGCGAACGGAGGTCACAAAGGTGATCGGACGCTGAATCGGATGCGGTCTCTAAATGACCGGACGCGTTCGGTCAGTGTCCAGTGTCTACGCGTATTTCAGTTTGATGATCAGACACGAGGCGCGTCCGGTCATAGACGATCAGACGCGTCCGGTCATTCAGGGAGCTTATTGGACTCTAACCGGACGCTGGCACTGTCGCGTCCGGTCATTTCTCCAGCGCGTCCGGTCATTATGTTGTTGTGCGCTGCTTAGGCTAACCAGCGCGTCCAGTCATTCATGGGACCAGCGCGTCCGGTCGTTTCCGGCGCGTCCGGTTGGTGCGATGAGCGCGTCCGGTCGTTGTTTCGCAGTTAGCCGTTGGGCGACCAGCGCGTCCGGTCAGTTGGACCAGCGCGTCCGGTCAGTGCTTCGCGACTTAGCCGTTGTGCGACCAGCGTGTCCGGTCAGTGTGACCAGTGTGTCCGGTCAGTTGGACCAGCGCGTCCGGTCAGTTGGACCAGCGCGTCCGGTCATCACGATTTTAGCTGTTTAAGTTTCTAACGGCTCTATTCGAAGGGGTACGTCTATAAATACTCGTTGGCCAGCTCAAGGCTCTATCTCTCTTGAACATTTGACATACTTGTGAGCACTTTGAGCTAAGCAACTCCCCTCCCACTCATTTCTCTTGCTCCTTTGCATATTCGAAGTGAGATTGAGTGATCCAAGTGTATTTGCATTGTGAGATAGCATCTAGTTGGCACTTAGTGGTTGATTTGCTGTGGGATTCTTATTTCTCTTGGTGGTTGCCGCCACCTAGACGGCTTTGAGCAGCTTGGAGGCATTGGCAAGAGTTGGTGATTGTTCTTGGCCACCTCTGGTGATTGTGAGGGGTTTATGCCTACCTCGGCGAAGCGCCAAAGGCAACGTTAGTAAATTGCTCGTGTCATTGCAACCTTTTACCATTTGGTAGGTTCTTGTGGCGCCTTTTGAGAGGCTCGGTGTGTGACCGATTAGCCACCGAACCACGTGGTGAAGAGGGACACAACGGGGACTAGCGTGCCGGCAAGCACGTGAACCTCGGGATAAATCTTCGTGTCATCACTTTTATATTGTGATTGATTGATCCCGGTGTTCGGTTATCTTGGTATTCATTGTTGATCATATTGGTTGGCTCAATACTTCGCCCCACGGTGAAACTCTCCTAACTCAACTCCGCATTACCTTCTTAGTTATATTTGCTAGCTAGTTAGCTTTGCTAGAGTAACTCCTTTGTGTAGCTTGCTAGTTGTAGTTGTAGTTACCTTCTCGATTTGACTTGTGCGGTTGAGTGCAAATATACTAGAATTGTGAATTGGTTAGGTGGCTTGCATACACCCTGTAGGCTAAGCAAAACTTGCATCTCGCTACTTGTTATATTGATAAACTTGTTTAGCTTGTCTTTGTAGAAAATTTTAAAAGGCTATTCACCCCCCTCTAGCCATCAAGACCTTTCAAGTGGTATCGGAGCCGTGGTCACCGTTTGTAAGGCTTAACAACCTCAGTGTAAGATGGCTCAAGTTGTGTTCAACCATGTCGGGGGCAAGCCTCCATTCTTTGATGGTGTCACATCTTTTGATTATTGGAAAAGAAAGATGAAGCAATATCTTGGCTCTATTCATGAGATTGTTTGGAAGGTGACACACCATGATTATGCTATCATTGATCCCGACAACCCCACCAACAATGATCGCATCAACAACCAATGCAGCACTATAGCTCTCAATACTCTCTACAATGGGATTGATGCAAAGGTCTTTGAGCAAATCAAGGATCTTAAGATGGCAAGTGAAGTGTGGATAAGATTAGAGGAAACATATGAGGGCACTTCAATGGTAAAGAGTGCCAAGCTCTATATGCTCAAGGATAAGTTTGCAAGTTTCAAGATGAAGGATGATGAGTCCATACCAGCGATGTTCTATAGGCTACAAGTAATTGTCAATGATCTCAAGAGCCTAGGAGAAGATATCAAGGACAAGGACTTCTCACATAAGTTCTTGATGAACTTACCTAAGAAGTTTGCTATCTTAAGGAAAATGATCCAAAGAGAGGGTTTGGACAAGGTGACTCCAAACCAAGTGCTTGGAGATGTCATGACCGATGCTCAATATGATGATGATGAAGATGAAGATGAGAAGAAGGAGATCAAGGTCAAGCATGAGAAGACCATCACATTCAAGGCTTCTTCTTCCAAGGGCAAGAGCAAGGTTGTTGATGATGATGATCCATTTGATGATGAGATCATGGCCCTTCTAGTGCAAAAGATGGGTCGGTTCATGAAGAAGAGAGGCTATGGTGCAAGAAAGAAAAGGGACTTCATGAAGGCAAAGGAGGTACTTTGCTACAATTGCAATAGCCCCGATCATGTAGTGGCAAAGTGCCCCTATGAAGACAAAAGATATCATGATGGGGAGTTGAAGTTGAAGAAGAACAAGAAGGACAAGAAGGAGAAGAAAGCAAAGAAGAGCTTCACATTCAACAAGAAGAAAAAAGGTGGTGGTTATGTAGTCACTTGGGATAGTGACAACTCCGATAGTGATGATGATGAAGGCTCTAGTGATGATGAGAGGACCACTCGGCGAGCCATTGCAAACATCGCCCTCTCCAACAAGCCATCCATCTTCGACACTACATCAACATGCCTTATGGCCAAGCCTACCAAGGTAAAATATAATGATAGTGATGATGATTCTTGTGCTAGTGATGGTTGTAGGAGTGATGAGGAGGAGGATGAGGACTACTCCAAGGATGATCTATTGGGCATAATAGATCAAATGAGCAAGGGCTATAAGAGGACCAACAAGAAATACAAAATCTTAGAACAAGAGCTTATTGCCAAGAGCAATGAAAATGATGTCTTGATGGAGGAGCTTGTTGCTCTCAAAAAGAGTAAGGAGTGCAAAGGAATTGAACAAGAGCTTAAAGCTCTTAGAAAATACTTTGATGAGCTAGAGGCCTCTCGTGAGTGTCTAAAGGAAGACCACGAGGATCTTGAAATTGCTCACACTAGGCTTAAGGAAGCCCACTCCACTCTACTTGAGCTCATCAAGGAAAAGGACCTCAAGTTGGAGAAGTTCATGAAGGAAGCTAAGAAGGAGGAAGTGATTGCCACTTGTGATATTGGACTAACATGTGATATTATTGATGATTCTTTATTTGTTAGTCCTACTAATGCTTCATGTAGCTCATCATCATCCACCACAACCAACTCTACCTCTACTACTAGTGATTCATCACTTGTGGTTGAGAATGAGACTCTCAAGAGAGAGGTGGATGATCTCACCTGCGCATTAGGCAATGCCTATGGTGGGGATGCCCGCTTGCTAAAATGCTTGGGTAGCCAAAGGTTCTCTCTTAACAAAGAGGGTTTGGGCTATACTCCCAAGAAGGGCAAGGCGGCCTTTGCTACTCTAAAGCCTCGCTTTGTGAAGGGCAATGGTCATTATTGTAATAGATGCAAGCAAGTTGGGCATCTAGAGATTAATTGCAACAAAATGAACAAGAACAAGAAAAATGCTAATGTACCTTACATTCCTTTTGATTCTTGTTGTGTGCTTACCAAGGGTGAGAAAGGTGTGCATGCTAGGTTTGTTGGTACACCAATTGTGGGTCCAAAGAAGAAGGCCATTTGGGTAACAAAGAGCTTAGTGACTAACCTCCAAGGACCCAAGCAAGTATAGGTACCTAAAAGATATTAAATTGTTTTGTAGATAAATTACAAGGCCAGAGGAAGGCATTGGGTGCTTGATAGTGGGTGCTCTCAATATATGACCGGTGATTCAAGAATGTTAAACTCTTTCAAATCAAATGATAGTGGTATTGATAGCATCACATTTGGTGACAATAACAAGGGTGATGTAAAGGCTCTTGGAAGGATTGCAATCTCAAATGATCATAGCATCTCCAATGTGCTACTAGTTGAAAAGCTCAATTTCAACTTATTGTCGGTTGCTCAATTGTGTGATCTAGGTTTCAAGTGCATATTTGGTGTTGATGATGTGGAGATAGTTAGTGTTGATGGCTCTAACTTGATCTTTAAAGGTTTTAGATATGAGAATCTATACTTGGTTGATTTCAATGCTAGTGACACTCAACTTTCAACATGCTTGCTCACCAAATCAAGTATGGGTTGGTTATGGCATAGAAGACTTGGTCATGTTGGCATGAAGCAATTGAACAAGTTAGTGAAGCATGACTTAGTTAGAGGCTTGAAGGATGTCACATTTGAGAAAGATAAGCTATGTAGTGCATGTCAAGCCAGAAAGCAAGTAGGCAACACTCATCCATTGAAAAGCATTATGAGTACTTCCAAGGCATTTGAGTTGTTGCACATGGATCTATTTGGGCCAAATACATACACAAGCATTGGTGGCAACAAGTATGGTTTTGTGATTGTGGATGATTTCACTAGATACACATGGGTATTCTTTCTTGGGGACAAAAGTGATGTATTTGACATATTCAAGAAGTTAATCAAGAAAGTGCAAAATGAGTTTGAGACCACAATCAAGAAAGTAAGAAGTGACAATGGAAGTGAGTTTAAAAACACAAGAATTGATGAGCTATGTGATGAGCTTGGAATCAAACATCAATTCTCGACCAAGTATACACCTCAATCAAATGGCCTAGTTGAAAGGAAGAATAGAACCTTAATTGATATGGCAAGATCAATGTTGAATGAGTATAATGTGAGTCATTCATTTTGAGCCGAAGCAATCAACACTGCTTGCTTCTATAGCAACCGCCTCTATTACCACAAATTCCTAGAGAAGACACCATATGAGATCTTAAATGAAAGAAAGCCCAACGTTGCATACTTTCGGGTATTTGGTTGAAAATGCTACATCTTAAAGAAGGGCACTAGATTAAGCAAGTTTAAGAAGAAATGTGATGAAGGATTCCTACTTGGTTACTCAACTACTAGCAAAGCTTATAGAGTTTGGAATTTGGCTAGTGGTCAACTTGAAGAAGTGCATGATGTTGAGTTTGATGAAACAAATGGCTCTCAAGATGAGGAAGATAACTTGAATGATGTGAGAGGAACTCAATTGACAAATGCTATGAAAGAAATGGATATTGGTGATATTAGGCCAAAGCAAGTGATTGATATGGATGATGACAAAGATCAAGTGCTCCAAAGTCCAATTACACAAGCTAGTGGTTCTCTAATGCAAAATCAAGCTAGTACATCATCTCAAGTGCAACAAGATCAACAAGTGGCTAGTTCATCATCTCCAACTCATGATCAACATCAACATCGAAGCAATCAATTCCAAGTACTTCAACCAACTAATATTGCAAGAGACCATCCATTAGATTCCATCATTGATGACATACAAAGAGGAGTTCAAACTAGATCAAGATTGGCATCATTTTGTGCTCACTCTTCTTTTGTGTCAATGGAAGAACCCAAGGACATTGATAGAGCATTGAGAGATCCGGATTGGGTAAATGCAATGCATGAAGAGCTCAACAACTTCAAGAGAAATGAAGTATGGGAATTAGTTGAGAGGCCTAAGGATCACAATGTCATTGGAACAAGATGGGTCTTTTGCAACAAGCAAGATCAAGATGGAATAGTAGTAAGGAACAAAGTAAGACTAGTGGCTCAAGGTTACACACAAATAGAGGGTCTTGACTTTAGTGAAACTTATGCCCCGGTTGCAAGATTGGAAGCAATTAGGATCTTACTTGCCTATGCTTGTGCTCACAATATCAAGCTATATCAAATGGATGTGAAGAGTGTATTTCTCAATGGGTACATCCAAGAGGAGGTGTATGTGGAGCAACCTCCCGGTTTTGAAGATGACAAGAAACCCAATCATGTATACAAGTTGAGAAAAGCTTTGTATGGATTGAAGCAAGCACCTAGAGCATGATATGAAAGATTGAGGGACTTCTTACTATCCAAAGGGTTTGTCATGGGCAAAGTTGATACAACACTATTCACCAAGAAGATTGGGAAAGAGTTGTTTGTGTTGCAAATATATATTGATGATATCATATTCGGTTCAACCAATCAATATTATTGTGATGAGTTTGGGAAAATGATGGCAAAGGAATTTGAAATGTCAATGATTGGTGAACTTAGTTTCTTTCTTGGACTTCAAATCAAACAAATGAAGGAAGGTACATTTGTGAGCCAAACTAAGTACATCAAAGATATGCTCAAGAAGTTTGGCATGGAAGATGCAAAGAGTATTACAACCCCAATGGGCACTAGTGGAAGTTTGTATAGTGACAAGAGTGGCAACATGGTGGATCAAAAGCTATATAGATCAATGATTGGTAGCCTACTCTATGTGACGGCATCAAGGCCCGATGTGATGTTTAGTGTATATATGTGTGCAAGATTTCAAGCCTCACCAAGAGAAAGTGATTTGAAGGCAACAAAGAGAATATTGAGGTACTTAAAGCATACACAAGATGTTGGATTATGATATCCCAAAGGTGCAAGCTTTGATCTAGTTGGATATTCGGATTCCGACTATGCCGGTGACAAAGTGGAGAGAAAGAGCACTTTCGGGACTTGTCAATTGTTGGGAAGATCACTTGTCTCATGGTCATCCAAGAAGCAAAATAGTATTGCACTATCTACCGCTGAGGCCGAATACATCGCCGCGGGTAGTTGTTGTGCACAAATCTTGTGGATGAAGGCAACATTGAAGGATTTTGGAATCAATTTCAAGAATGTGCCATTGCTATGTGACAATGAAAGTGCCGTAAAGCTAACCAACAATCTGGTTCAACATCAAAGAACAAAGCATATTGATGTTCGCCATCACTTTATTAGAGATCATCAACAAAAGGGTGACATTGCTATTGAGAGTGTGGGCACCGAAGATCAATTAGCCGATCTATTCACCAAGCCACTTGATAAGAAGAGATTTCACAAGCTAAAGAATAAGTTGAACATACTTGACTTCTCCAACATGAGTTGATGCACCCCCATATATGACATGCCTCTCCTTCAAGCCCCAAGGTACAATTGGTTGACATGTCATACATTCTATGATAAGGACTTGTTTAGTGCATCTAGTCATAATTTACACGTTCTAGGCTCATTCATGAAAATCAAATGAATTTAAAGTTTATATGGTGCCACTATTGTTTCCATGACTTGTATGATCTAGTGGTAGCATATAACTTGTTTAAGTAGCTTGTGATCCTAAGTGTTTAATCTAGATCATTTGTCTAAATATTTGCTTCAACATGGTGCATGATAACCCTTTTTAGTGAGGTGTGAAGAAGCTTGCCCTTAGATCAAATCGAAGCATTTTATTTATGCAAGCAATCTAGGTTGAATCACAAACTTGATCCTCACCCCACAATTCAACATGATAATCTATCTAAAATTGGTCCCTTGTGGTCATTGGTGCCAAAGGGGGAGAAAATGTTGTTCACAAAGATAGAACTCAAAGGGGGAGAAGCACAAAGGGGAGAATTGATAAAAGAAGGGGATCAACTAAAACTTTGAGCACACAAGTAGGGGGAGCAAGCTCTTAAACATGAATGTTGCATTTTCATGTGCAATTCATATGTATGATGCATAGTTATGCATTTCTTTGTCTCCGATACATTGCTTGTGTGATGACTTGCTAGTATAATTTGAATGGTGTATTGAGGTACTAGCATGAATAGGAAGTAGTTAGATTTTTTCTTGATTCGTGTTTTTCAAAGTGGTACTAGAGCCTTGCTTATAATGTTGATCTCACGAGGTTTCTAGTTATGATTGTGTTTTTCCTAGTGGTATCTAACTACACAAGGTGCTAAGATGGTGTTTATCGCTACTCCGATGGTATCATGCTTCAAAGGTCTATAATCTTAAACACTTAGCACCTATTGGTAGTCAATGCTCCTAATCTTTCCTATCTAACATGTATGCTTCTAAAAATCCAAACATATAGCATACATGTAGGGGGAGCCATTGCTATCAATTTGAATTCATTATCACATGTCCATAATTCTTACACATGGTAATATACTTGGACAATGTGACATGGGTTCAATCAAAATTTTTATCATAATATATTTGTGAAAGGTTTGTCACCAATTACCAACAAGGGGGAGATTGAAAGTCCTATGTTTGGTGTTGGTAATTAGTGACAATTCCTAAGTACTAATCATATGCCTAAGTTGTATGTAGCATATGAGGATTAGTACATTCCAAGGTTGGTGGCAAGATGGACATGGTGATCATGATGGCCACACTTGGATTTGGACGCAACCCTACGTGATCATGGCAAAGGTATATGCTTAAGGGTTGTGTTTTAGTAACCAAGACACCTAGTGGGTGTGATTACATTATAGGATAGATAGCCGTACTATAAAGAGGAGAATGACGCGACTATTGAACTCCTAAGTGCCTCTAGGTGTGCATTTCATGATCATATGCATTTGGATAGAACTAATATCGCCTCGAAAAATGATTGTGAAAATGCTAACACACTCTCACATGACGAGATCACTTGGTGGTGTTAGCACATTTGCGATGGCGGTGGAGTTTAAGCGGTAGAGAGGGTTTGGGTCTCTCTCTCCCTCCCACCGAGCTTGCGAGGCGGGATTCTAGCATTTCCGAGGAGTTAAAACGACTATTTTCCACTACGCCGAAAGTCGGAAAAGAAACGGAAGCGAACGGAGGTCACAAAGGTGATCGGACGCTGAACCGGACGCGGTCTCTAAATGACCGGACACGTCCGGTCAGTGTCCAGTGTCTGCGCGTATTTCAGTTTGATGATCGGACGCGAAGCGCGTCCGGTCATAGACGATCGGACGCGTTCGGTCATTCAGGGAGCTTACTAGACTCTAACCGGACGCCGGCACTATCGCGTCCGGTCATTTCTCCAGCGCGTCCGGTCATTATGTTGTTGTGCGCTGCTCAGGCTAACCAGCGCGTCCGGTCATTCACGGGACCAGCGCGTCCGGTCGTTTCTGGCGCGTCCGGTCGGCGCGATGAGCGCGTCTGGTCGTTGTTTCGCAGTTAGCCGTTGGGCGACCAGCGCGTCCGGTCAGTTGGACCAGCGCGTCCGGTCAGTGCTTCGTGACTTAGCCGTTGTGCGACCAGCGTGTCCGGTCAGTGTGACCAGCGCGTCTGGTCAGTTGGACCAGCGCCTCCGGTCATCACGATTTCAGCTGTTTAAGTTTCTAACGGCTCTATTCGAAGGGGTACGTCTATAAATACTCGTTGGCTAGCTCAAGGCTCTATCTCTCTCGAACATTTGACATACTTGTGAGCACTTTGAGCTAAGCAACTCCCCTCCCACTCATTTCTCTTGCTCCTTTGCATATTCGAAGTGAGATTGAGTGATCCAAGTGCATTTGCATTGTGAGATAGCATCTAGTTGGCACTTGGTGGTTGATTTGCTGCGGGATTCTTATTTCTCTTGGTGGTTGCCGCCACCTAGATGGCTTTGAGCAGCTTGGAGGCATTGGCAAGAGTTGGTGATTGTTCTTGGCCACCTCCGGTGATTGTGAGGGGTTTGTGCCTACCTCGGCGAAGCGCCAAAGGCAACGTTAGTAAATTGCTCGTGTCATTGCAACCTTTTGCCATTTGGTAGATTCTTGTGACGCCTTTTGAGAGGCTCGGTGTGTGACCAATTAGCCACCGAACCACGTGGTGAAGAGGGACACAACGGGGGCTAGCGTGCCGGCAAGCACGTGAACCTCGGGATAAATCTTTGTGTCATCACTTTTATATTGTGATTGATTGATCCCGGTGTTCGGTTATCTTGGTATTCATTGTTGATCATATTGGTTGGCTCAATACTTTGCCCCACGGTGAAACTCTCCTAACTCAACTCCGCATTACCTTCTTAGTTATATTTGCTAGCTAGTTAGCTTTGCTAGAGTAACTCCTTTGTGTAGCTTGCTAGTTGTAGTTGTAGTTACCTTCTCGGTTTGACTTGTGTGGTTGAGTGCAAATATACTAGAATTGTGAATTGGTTAGGTGGCTTGCATACACCCTGTAGGCTAAGCAAAACTTGCATCTCGCTACTTGTTATATTGATAAACTTGTTTAGCTTGTCTTTGTAGAAAATTTTAAAAGGCTATTCACCCCCCTCTAGCCATCAAGACCTTTCAACCGGGGAGCCTTTGGCCGATGCGTTCGATGAGGGGTTGTACATGAACCTTTTGTAGTGACCTTGTGTGTAACTGCAATCCTAGGTATCTACAAGGGAAATTTCCTCTCGTACCGGCAAAAGAGGAGAGCACCAGGTCGAGGTCGATATTTTCGCATCTGATTGGGTGTATGGAGCTTTTTGGCTAATTTATGTGAAGGCCTGAGAATGACCCGAAAGCTTCGAGGATAATCTTGACAGCTTCTACGTCCTCTCTTAGCGGGTTAATGAAGATTGTCATGTCGTCCGCATATATTGAGGTTCTCCATTTGGCTATAGTCAAAGGCAATGGCGTGAGAATCCCTTGTTGAGTTGCTAGCTCGAGCAGCCGTTGTAATGGGTCCATGTCTAGGATGAATAGCATGGGTGACAAGGGGTCACCTTGTCGAACTCCTCTAGCATGGCTGAAGCTAGGACTGATTCTAAGAATATTTTCAAAACAAGGTCAACACATCAGCTATGGCTTTAGCTACCTAGGTACAAAAAAAGATAACAGCAGTAAGATGTGGTGGCAAAGTACATGATAATGTCAAAATTGTCACTGAATGCCTTTTCTTGGATAGAACCAGCAGAAAAACAAAAGAAATCATTACTGAGAATTCACATCATTGTGCCTTAGTCTGTATAAGGTCAAGAATTGGTTGTGATGACCTTCTGGTATATATTGTTAACCCATGACCTTCTCATTCTCGCACTATACAAGATTAGGTAAACAAAAAGTGCTGGTGACATTTCCATTAGCATCTGGTTATGGTAAGGTGTGGCTGAACCGCCTAATCTAATGCCCTCCCAAGAGTACTTGTCTTCCATTAGACACTAAGTACCCAAGAGAGTGCACTAAACTCTGTGATTCCGTCGAGCACACCCGGGGGAGAACTCAAAAAATCCACGTTTTACCTTAGGATCATAAATGAGAGAGTAAAGCTTACAACATTCTTAGTCATTTCTTATATCCCTTTTAATACAACATCAGAGTATTACATCAATTAATTATGACAGCGGAATATAACAATGTTATCAGAGTTTTAGCGGAAATAATATTCATTTAAAAATATTATCATGATGAACATTATATATAATAATAATAATAATAATAATAATAATAGGTTATAAGTTATCCTTTGTAAATTGTTTTTGTGGAAACTTTTAATGAACTCTAGACCCGCAACGTAAAGGAAATCCTCGCTGAGCCCACCAGGAGGTTTCCACATACAAGTGTCAGCTCCACATGTTCCTGTCACCTGCAACAGGGTAGAACAAACCCTGAGTACTCAATTGTATTCTGCAAGACTTACCCGTCAGGAGGAAAGAAAAGACTCCAAGGATATGCAAGGCTTTCTGGCTTATGGGTTATTGTATCTACAGGAAGCATTACTAAACGTGCATCCTTATATTCAAATTTTATTAGCAGTCATCATTAGTTCATTAACTAACCATTCTAGGTAAGCACCCATGCTACGTTCAAGCAGGTGGTAAGCAATTAGAACCATTTTTACCTCCTTCCAAGTTTCAGTTCTTACTACGGTGCTAGACCATAGCCAACTCGTACCATCATGTAGAAATAGCGATTCACGAATCAATGTAGCCCAATTGAGTACCTCAAAACACATGCCTCATCTGTACCCCAGGCACAAATAAGACCAACCCGTTCCACTCTTGTCAAAGGGTCTAGGTCCCCGTCCAAATTGGAATTCCAAGCCCCAACACCTGAGGCCCAGCCTCAGTGCGATGCTTAGACCTCCTACCCAATAATCCACCTTTAACAGTCGGTCCAGAAAGAGCCGAAACCCATGACAAGAGAGTAACAAGTCTTCTCGCTCCTATAAGCAAGTATGTGCTCAGGATAATAGGTCTGTGACTTGACTACCATCCACAGCAATGGACGGTCCTCAATCGACATAGGCGGGACAAATGCAACCAGAGGCCCGCTCTGTTGCCCAACTGTAGGGTCGAGATGGCGGACTAGAGGGATGTAAATAGTTTGTTTTAAAACTTAATTGCGTCGGCTAACCGAAACAAATGCGGAATTAAAACTATCGGTCTAGCCAAGACTACACCCCTCTATCTAGGTTCTCTAGCACCTTACAAAGATTATAATTATGCAACTAAGGTGCCGAGCTAGCTAGATCTCACCTAATCAATTCTAGTGGCAAGGTCACACAAATCTATGCACTAGTACTTTGCCAACCGAGGGAGCTCCTACACATCTAGTGATCCAAAAGCACAAAGCTCCTAAGCTCACTAGCAATGCTCAATAACAAGGCTACACAAGCCAAATTAGAGAGCACAAATTATTTAGCTACACAAACTAAGCAATATGACTAACAATGTTACTAAAACCAAATTAGCCACGCAAGGGAGCTACTTCTAGCTACACAAGCAAGAAGGTAACTAGCAAGCTACACAAGCAAAACTAATTACAAGAGCAACTACACAAGCGCAATGTATATGAAAGTAAATACAAGCTTATGTAACAGGGATGCAAACTAATGGGAAGACAAGGATAACACAATGATTTTTCTCAAGAGGTTCACGTGCTTGCCAACACGCTAGTCCCTATTGTGTCGACCGCTCACTTGGTGGTTCGGCGGCTAATTGGCATCACCCACTAAGCCCGCACGTCGAGCACCGCAAGAACCTACCCATAAGTGAGGGTAGCTCAATGACATACTTTACTAGAGTTGCTCTTCGCGGCTCTTGCGGGACGAGCACAATGCCCCTCACAAATCCTCTCCGAGCCATGCACAGTCTTGCTCAAGCTTCACTATCACACGCGGTCCCTCGCTTCAAAGCCTCCGACTTGCCCTTCACACTTGCAATCGGCCCGTCGAGCCAAGTCATGTCTTGATCTTTTCCACCTTGATCACACGACTCAATGTCATGTCTCATGTGCAATGAGCTCCTTCATCATCACATGTGTAAGCTTTGTAACAACTCTAAGCCATTTTCACCGTCATGGCATATGTTGCTTACACACATGTACCTATGGATTAATCACATGTGTATCTCACATAAACACAATTAGTCCACCTAAGGTTGTCACTCAATTACCAAAACCAAACAAGGACCTTTCAATCTCTCCCTTTTTGGTAATTGATGACAACTCTATAAAGATATGTAAATTAAGCTCTTTTGGATTCATGTTGCTTGCCCAAGCAATTTTACCATGTGTAAATGATTTTGGACAAGTACCACAAACCCAAATTGGTAGTATTAGCTCCCCCTACATATGTGCTATAGTGTTTGGTTTGAAGCTCGCACATATGCATAGATTGGAGTTGTGGGAGAGTAATTACTACTAATGATGCTAAGGTGTATAGAATAAACCTTTGAAGCGTGATACTAATCGGAGTTACACTTTTAAGTTCATCCTTAGCACCATGAGTAGCTAGACAACAAAAATACTAGAGACCCCGTGAGATCAACATTATAAGCAAGGTTCTAGTATTAAGTCTAGATACCATCCAATGCATGCTAGTTATCAAATCATCAATCAAGTTCTACAATTAGCATACACCACACAAGCATGCATATCAAATTTGAAACTTATGCAATGCAAGCAAGCACATGAATATGCACAAATCAAATGCAATCAAACAAGTTCATGAGCTTGCTCCTCCTATGAAAGTCCTATGTTTGGTGTTGGTAATTAGTGACAATGCCTAAGTACTAATCCTATGCCTAAGTTGTATATAGCATATGAGGACTAGTACATTCCAAGGTTGGTGGCAAGATGGACATGGTGATCATAATGACCACACTTGGATTTGGACGCAACCCTACGTGATCAAGGCAAAGATATATGCTTAAGGGTTATGTTTTAGTAACCAAGACACCTAGTGGGTGCGGTTACATTATAGGATAGATAGCCGTACTATAAAGAGGGGAATGACGTGGCTATTGAACTCCTAAGTGCCTCTAGGTGTGCATTTCATAATCATATGCATTTAGATAGAACTAATAACGCCTCGAAAAATAATTGTGAAAATACTAACACACTCACACATGATGTGATCACTTTGGTGGTGTTAGCACATTTGCGATGGCGTTGGAGTTTGAGCGGTAGAGAGGGTTTGGGGTCCTCTCTCCCTCCCACCGAGCTTGCAAGACGGGATTCAGGCGTTTTCGAGGAATTAAAACACCTATTTTCCTTTACGCCAATGTCGAGATTTGGAGGCGTTGTCACATGTTGTTTCACGAGCTAAAACATGTGCTAAAGTGACACACATACTTAGTCTAGCTCATATGTGAAAGGGTGAATCAAACGGAGGCGAATGGAGGTCACAGTGGTGACCGAACGCTGGACCGGACATGGTCTCTGTGTGACCGGACGCGTCCGGTCAGTGCTCAGCGTGTGTTCGTGTTTCGGTTCTCTGATCGGACGCGGTGGCGCGTCCGGTCATGATCGACCGGACACGTCCGGTCGTTGTGGGAGCTTACTGGACTCCAACCGGACGCTAGCACTGTGGCATCCGGTGCGACTAGCAGCGCGTCCGGTCGTTGATTCGTTGGAGCGCTGCTCAGGCTTGACCAGCACATCTGGTCTGTTACGGGACTAGCGCGTCCGGTCGAGCTTCGCGCATCTGGTCAGTACGACTGCAGCTGTTTTAAATGTCTAACGGCTATATTCGAAGGGGTATGCCTATAAATACTCATTGGCCGGGTCAAGGCTCTAACTCTTGTATTCTTTGACATACTTGTGAGCACTTTGAGCTAAGCAACTCCCCTCCCACTCATCTCTCTTGCTTCTTTGCATATTTGAAGTGAGATTGAGTGATCCAAGTGCATTTGCATTGTGAGATTGCATCTAGTTGGCACTTGGTGATTGATTTGCTGCGGGATTCTTGTTTCTCTTGGTGGTTGCCACCACCTAGACGGCTTGGAGCAGCTTGGAGGTGTTGAAAAGAGTTGGTGATTATTCTTAGCCACCTCCGGTGTTTGTGAGAGGTTTGTGCCTACCTCGGCGAAATGCCAAAGGCAACGTTAGTGGATTGCTCATATCATTTGTAACCTTTTGCCATTTGGTAGGTTCTTGTGGCGCCTTTTGAGAGGCTCGGTGTGAGACCGATTAGCCACCGAACCACGTGGTGAAGAGGGACACAACAGGAACTAGCGTGTCGGCAAGCACATGAACCTCGGGATAAATCTTCGTATCATCATTCTTATTGTGATTAATCGATCCCGGTGGTTGTGTATTGTGGAATTCATCTCTTGATCATATTGTTTGGTTGGCTCAATACTTCGCCCCTCAGTGATACCCTTCTAACTCTCTCTTATATTATTTTCTTAGTTACCTTGCTAGCTTGTTAGTATAGCTCTTAGCTTGTGTAGCTAGTTGGCTTTAGTTGTAAGCTAAGTTATGCGGTTTGACTTGTGCGGCTTGATTCAATATGACTAAACTCAACATGTCTTGTTTCTTAAGTTTGTTCATAACATCACTACCCTTGATTTTATAGTCATAATTAAATGAGCTGAATGTTGCATCTTTGGGAGATGATTGTCTTAATCATGAAAATATTTGATACAACGTTGACAATTCTTCCATTGTTTAAGCAATTCCACTCTTTTTGATAAAAGTGTTTAATTGCTACATTCATCCTTCTGATCTTGCCACCCATAAAATGAACAAGACATATCAATCTCATCATGTTCAATGTGCCTAAGGTTAAAGAAGAATAAATAGGGTTATGGTTCTGTTGGTGTTTTTCCACCAACAGGACCTATGCACTTGATCTCTACCTTGTCTTTGCAAGCAGGACACACTTCAAGAAAAATAAAGGGGGAATTAGTTGATTTCCCAAACCCTACAAAGTTACCATCTCAAGAGGTGCAGTTATCAGATGGTGCACCTAAGGAGTGAACACGATGAGAAATCCTATTCAGAGGACCTAAGTCACCGAACGCTCGTCAGGGAGGTAAACTTGGTAGTTATCCATATTTCCCTTTTTGGCATTGCATTCTCATTAAGCATATCTACTTTTCCACATTAGCATAATCAATTCTTGTTGCATATTTTACTTTGTTACATCTGCATTAGAAAAGAAAATAAAATATGTCTTGCATTGCATCTCAAAACTGCTACGCCCCATGTGGATAAATTTGTAACATAAAACCCATAAGTCTATTTGTTGTGGTGGCATAAAAATAAGATAAATATGCATTCATCACAGTTTTGATTCTTCTGTATAATATATAACTAAAAGTACAAAAATAGAAAGATACTGCTGAAGAAAGAGACTCATATGTTAAGAGGTTCTAGATGTTCAAGGCTTAGAGGTTTATCACTAACACTTAATCAAGTTCCACAAGCTTTGTTGTCTATTTGAGCTTCACAGAATTTGAAGGATGAAGGAAAGCAAACATATAGAAGGACAATCTGTCCCCTGTTGGAGTGCTGTCTCAACAATCATCATCATAAGCACTCTGATGAGAGGAAGAACATCTCCACTGCCTATCAACTTCATCAAGCAAGACTATGTCAACATCCAGCTTGGGGGAGAGCATCCCCCATGTATCCAGCTAAGTATTTTCTTACCTATCTATTTACTTATATATTTCTACTTTGAGATATGAAACAAATAAAAAGATACATAACCTTTAGAAAACCAATTAATGTTATATATATATATATATATATATATATATATATATATTCTGTATGATCTTTAAGCTTGCTAAATAAATATAGGAGAGTGTGCTAAGTTTCATCTTGATAAAATGAACCCCTAGAATAAACTCTTATATGGAAATGATAAATAGTTGCTCTGCCGTAATTCCTTTCAAGTACCTAGTTTTCAACCTCGAACTCTCCCAAGTTTTGAACACAACTATTTTGATCTAAGATTTGCTCTGAACCTGAAACTTGTGGGTAGCAAATGCTTGATCTAAGTCTAGGTAGTTGGCAGATATGATATGGGAAGGTCTGAGTTGTTGTTTATCTTGTTCCTAGAGATACTATAGTTCTGGAGATTTTATCTTTTAAAAAACATAAAAATGCTGCATGATGAGTTTCTGTATGACGAGAGCTTGAATTCCTACCATAGCCATATGTACATGCTTGTAGACTAGGAAAACTTCCACTTATATTTACTGCTTGTGAGCATTGAGTATGGTCAAGCTGTGTCGACCCTTAGGGATTGGTCATGCGGTTAAAATCAAGATCACGCACACTCCACCCATATATGCTGCTTCTACCCTAGAAGTATGCATCCACATACTTTCTATTTAGACACATCCCAAAATTGTTCTACTCCTACACTAGGAATGAGCATAAAATAAAAAATTCTGTCATCCATTGCTAGCCCCTTTTGTTATCCAATAAAGCTCCAAATATTCCTATTACTACCTCCATCAATATTTTCAAAAGAGGCTTAGGTGCTCTGAAAAAAAAAGAAGAGGAAAAGAAAAATAAAAGAAAGAGGACAAATGTCCCAACATAAGAGAGATTTTTAAGTAGCCCAAGTTCTCCCAAGTTCTTCAAAGTTCAAGAGAGGTATAAATCTCTTTAAGGAGCAAAAGTAGAATTAGGAGTTCACCACTATCATTTTCTTATCCCTTCATTTCTACACACCATCATCACCATTTTCTACTGCCATATATCCACTCAAACCATATACTTAGGATCACACACATGCACATCTTGATTTGACTATATGGCTGGACTCATTCCTCTCAATCCATGGTTTGACTGTGCAATAAATGTTTGCAAGTATGTATTAGTTGTCTCTCCATCTATGAGCTCCACATAAGCCTATTAGTTGTAGGGTGAGAGAGAGAAGGCACAATGTTACTCTGCCTTATGCCAAAAATACCATATATATTGAGAGGAGAGAAGGCAAACACCCTAAATGCCTTGGTGAGGATCCACAAATACCACAAATGAGAGACTTGAGAGGGTCATACAAAGGAATCTCTGAGTTTTATTTGAAAATCTGCAAAAACTCCAGAATAAAGGTTGATCAAAGAACTCAAGACATAGTGCTTGACTTGACTGTTTTGTCTTTCAACAACTCAAGACCCAAGTGATGGCTACAAGCCACATGGTAAAAGGTAATATGGGTAAGTTTGAAAGTCAGAATAGTTCACTCTAAACTAGAGAAGAGTTCTTGTTTGAACGCATGTGTACTTTTGAGGCATGAAAGCATTGAAGCAACTCCTGATCTATCCTGAGTTTATCTTTGCTCAGGGACGAGTAAAGGGTAAGCTTGGGGGAGTTTGTTGACGGTAGATAAGTATCATTTTTTAACCACCAACATAGCATGAAAAAGGACTAAACCACTTAGATATAGGGGGTTTACTAATATAATTCCACGAGTTTTGGTGAATGTCTGTTTCTGCAGGGTGTCAGCTGAAAAGAACCAAGGAAGGCCCACATGTCAAGTTTACATATAGACAACAGGGTCACACATAACTTTTCTGTAATCTAGAAGGTATGAGAAGACTCTGGAAACAAACGGGAGGCAAAACGGGCCCGGAAGTGGGGCGCCCGCCCTCCTCCTTAGGCGCCCGCCCCACCTGCAGAGCCAATCAGGCTCCGTCTCGCAGATCATGCCTCCACCGCCTTTGAGGATTAAAATAAAGTCGTTAATCAAGGTCGGTTTGATTCGAGGACTGTGGTGCTTCCTAGAGGGCTATATAAGCAAGGCCCCTAGCCCCTGGAGGAGGCATCCCATAAACCCTAATTTCATTATCTCTCAGTGGGGATCAGAGGTAGAGGTGTCCCATGAAAGGATGACCTCTCCTCCCTAGAGAATTAGGGCTAGACATTCCAATATAGTAGATTAGATCTATATGAGAGTTAGGGAGAGCGGAGCTATGCTCCGGTTCTAGAGAAGTCTTCAGAGATTTGGTATGTCTTTGTATCTATTCTTTACAAGACTTATGCTTTATATATTTTCATCTTCTTTATTTACTTTATGCCTTTATTATGTATGGTTAGTATAGTTGTTATACCTTGGCATGGGATCTTAGCTCGTATTGAGTGCTTTAGTTATTGCGCATAGCTAGAGTAGTAATCGATAGTTTACGCATGGTATCTAGGCTATAGGTTACCTAAGGTTGCGCTCATCCCCACGTATAGTTGTGGTAGCCCCAGAGGTGACAACTCTATAAAGCCTTCGTAATCCACCACGTTTGGGTTGATGTTCATAGAGCTTTTGGCAGCCTTCCCCCGACTACTTTCTTCCCAGTCTCTTTCGAGAGTCGGAAAGGTACTGTTGCTCCAAAGCATCATGTGTATGATCGCTATATCTATTCATGCTTTAGTTATTAAAGAACCAAAGTAATAGAAAAGTCCATAGGAACCTTGATCTCTCCTATTGTCCTCTCACTTTAGCTAGCTACTCATTTATCATAGAATTCTCCTATGTGTGCTTTTATTCATATACCTATCATATATCATTTACCCCCTGCTTTAGTCTAGTTGGTTTACTAAGTTAGTAGATACATGATGGTGAATTATTAGATTCTTTAACCCTTACTTCCCTGTGGTAAAATATAAATAACGATACCTGGTTTACTCTTGGTAAAATGCTACAATGGTATATTCTGTGCGCTTGCAGAATCCTTTCATATTTTAGTTGCACTTAATTTATACCAACAATCAACCACATTAACATTTGATACCTTGGTCACGGATGCCAACATAGCTTCATCACGGATGTGCTGGTTCACGAACAGAGCGTCAACACAGGGTTCACAGCGCGTTCTAGCAAAATTTGGGCAATTTTTTAAGAGGGCATCATGACCTCCAACTCAACTACCGCTCATACCATGTTCAAGCACATACGTAGAAGCAGTCAATAGTGTAAAAACATGAAGTTATTGTTTAAATGTTTTTGCTAGAATTTAAATGCCAAAGTAGCATGGTCTGTTGCTCTTTCAGACTTAGGAAGAACTAAGGGTTCAGTTCGAACTAACAATTATTAGCACTTTAACTCCAATTTTTAAAAGGACTACACCGCATCGATTGCACCCATCAAGCATCTCATGCAATAGTCCACACTTTATGCTAAGCCATGGGATAAAAATATTAGGGCACTATTTAATTATTTTGTTTAATGTAATTTGCCAAAGAGAGCATTTCAAACAATAGCTCAATGTTTGCCAACTTAACCAAAAAGGGTTGATTTGATTTCCAATTTGATTTTTGAGCTTCCAAAAAAACTAGCTAACAATATTATTCGCAAAAATTAAAGTTGCATGTTTATCTATATTTACTATGAATTTCCGAAGTTTCAACCAAATTAAACAAAAAGAAAAAAAAGGAAAACATATAAGACAGACACATTTCACCGAGACCCTATGTTTTCCCTAACCAACCCGCAGTCCAGCACATACTATTGGACACTATTTACCTGAGTCATAGATTTGCATTGGGAACCCCGGACTTGTTTCTATTATGCTTTTCTCACCCTGGAGTGCACAGCAGAGCAGAGCACGCATGCAGGGAGGAGCGCGTGCCAGCCGACTGGGCCGGAGACTGCCCTGACAGCGGCAGATGGTCGGCTTGCAACCTGCGTGGGACCAGGGCGAACCATGGGGCGGCCGTGACACGTCCGTAGGTGGCTCGAGGCGGCCAGCCGCAAGCGCCGGTGTCTAGCAGTGGCGCAGCGGCGGTAGCGGTGCACCTTGGCGCGGGCGGTCGGCGAGGGCGACTGAGCGACACCAGATGGCCACGACGTGTCGAGGCAGGGCGCAGCGGCCTGGCCGCGTGAGCATGCGGCAGCGGCGGTCCGAGCAGGGGCCGCGGTGACTCCCGGCGACACGACTGCGGCGAGCACGCACGGGGGTCACAATGGGGAGCGAGGCGGAGGCGGTGGTGCCAGCGTTTGCGCCCGAGGAGGATAGATGCGGCGGAAACAGCGGCGGCAGGAGCTCGAGTGGAGCTCATGCGACCATGGCGGAGGTAAGCGTGCGAGCACGAGGGGGAGACCGAGAGAGAGGGCGAGCAGGGGCAAGAGCAGCAGCTTGGCGTCCTCTAGAAGGCAGCGAGCAAGGGCAGCAGTGTGGCACAGTGCTCCGGGAGACATGACTACGTGCGTGCATTTGTGCAGGCACCGAGGTTCAGAGGAAGCATGTCACGGAGCGCTAGGAGGGATGGCTCAGCCCTGACGGAAACGCGAACGGCGGTAGGTGAACTGACTGGTCGAGACGGGCGCCACGTCAGCTGTCGTGGCATCGGCTCGCACACGGCCTGGTCGACAGTACGCACACACGCGCAGTGACCGTGGACACAAACCGCGCGGCTACAAACGGTGTCGCGCACGCATTTTAAAGCGAAGCAAAGGGCACTGACTTTCACGATTGCGGTTAAGCCAATTCTACTAGCCTAAAGCCAACGCTACCAGCTAGCCATCAATGCAAACACCACGACTGAAGAGTAACTGGAGAAAGAGATACATGAATGCCAACATAGCTTCGTCACGGATGTGCCGGTTCACGAACAGAGCGTCAACACAGGGTTCATAGAGCGTTCTAGCGAACTTTGGGCAATTTTTTAAGAGGGCATCGTGACCTCCAACTCAACTACCGCTCATACCATGTTCAAGCGCACACGTAGAAGCAATCAATAGTGTAAAAACATGAAGTTATTGTTTAAATGTTTTTGCTAGAATTTAAATGCCAAAGTAGCATGGTCTGTTGCTCTTTCAGACTTAGGAAGAACTAAGGGTTCAATTCGAGCTAATAGTTATTAGCACTTTAACTCCAATTTTTAAAAGGTCTACACCGCATCGATTTCACCCATCAAGCATCTCATGCAATAGTCCACACTTTATGCTAAGCTATGGGATCAAAATATTAGAGCACTATTTAATTATTTTGTTTAATGTAATTTGTCAAAGAGAGCATTTCAAACAATAGCTCAATGTTTGCCGACTTAACCAAAAAGGGTTGATTTGATTTCCAATTTGATTTTTGAGCTTCCAAGAAAACTAGCTAACAATATTATTCTAAAAAATTAAAGTTGCATGTTTATCTATATTGCTTGCTCACCAAACTGCCCTTAAGCACTATACTCAAGTCCTATTTTATTTTTGTTTAGAAAAATTATTTTTCATACCTATCAATTACACAACTCACCCAGTCCCTTTTGTTAGGATTTCTCATTAGCACCTTTTTACGTTAAGTAAACCAACTCACTATATTTATTTGATTTCTCTCAACCACAAAGTTGGTCACATAAGATTGATTTATCATTTCATGTGTTTTTTTAAATTTAAAAATCTGGGAAACTTGTTTTGATAATTTCTCTTAGGCCTTAATCTAGGTGCTAAGCGAGCACCAGAGGTGTTACATAAGGTAAGCTAAAAATAAGGAACCAATCAATGTGCAGTACCAATGGAGTCTTAATTATGACAAACACTGAAGCTATTAGCACATGTTGTGTGAAGTTCTAGAAGAAATTGCTTAATCACCAACATGTTTCCGTCTTGTAGAACTTGTAAAAATGCATCAAATGTAGGAGTAGCAGAACGTATCTCGTATGGGTCAGCTAAAACTTCATAGCATATACAATTTACAGAAATTAGGAACTGTCCAATCAAATAAGGTTTCTTCATTTTAGATTTGATTTTCTGACAAAAAAATATTTAGATAAACTTACAAATCGTAGCTGCCGTTAGCCTACACACAAAAAAAGAATCTGCAGTAGATACCACATGGATACTTATTCGTTTGAACAGCTAGGAGCGGGGAGGCAAAGCCTGGCAGAGGAGAGGAAGGAGCTATAAGCTTTCTGGCTCTTAAGCTTGCCTCCCGTCTGTTCTCAAGAGTGCTGTATACAAACTACAAAGGCAGCAATGCAATGGTCAATGCCCTGTCAAATATAAAATCTTGGCTGCCAAGGTTGCTAATCGCCACATTTGCTCCATTCTTGGCTAGTCAAGACGCCAAGAGCCCAATCAAATGAATGAAGCTGTGACTCGCGCCATGGCTTGACCGGTCATGACACCTTGCTGCACCATGGTGTTCATGGCATTACATTTACATCGAACACCTAACTAACATCACCCACGAGTGGAAGAGGCATGTTTGCGATGCTATTGGCTTCGCTGGGATGGTGCCGGTGTCATGAAGAAGACCAAGATCCGTACTGAGTAGCGGGCTACACGGTATTGAGCCGTTGGCATTAGTCTTGTAATTGGGCTTGGCCCATTCTGTACGTCGGTGTGTGTATAGCTATATAGCTGCTGCCCGGGTGATGGTTGGGCATGGAACCGAATTTAGAACCGTTTCCTCCTGAATGAAACTGCCCTCCCGCGGACATCAGCCGCGTCTATCCAATCCCCAACCCAAATTCTTGCTATCCTATTCCCTGAATCTCTTCTTCTATAGGTAGATCATAACAATTGGTATCGAGCAAGGTTGATTTTGGTGAGAAATTTTTTTTTCACCGGATCTTCTCCATTCTAGCGCCGAAGCGGAAGCCCACCAAGTTCCAGTTGGAGATGGCGACTTCCATGGACGACCTCAAGGCTACCATGGAGAGCATGGCGATGCTAAGGAAGGCGGCGAAAGACACAGGTAGCGAACGGGAAGAAACGGGCGGCGTGCTCGCGCGAATAGGGAGGGAAGACGAAAACATCATAGAGAATTAGAGATCAATGAACTTGAGGAAGGACATCACTCGCCTGAAGCGGAGCCAAGTAGAGCAACAATGGCGTGATGGGAATCGACGGTCGCATCCCCCTACTGCTACCTCAAGTTCGCTCAACGTTGTAGCCCGCGACGGTGTTGGAGTCCACCCCACCCGAGCGCCGCGGCGCCGGGGGAGCAGCCGCTCGTGCCGGTGGAGCCGCCGTGCGCCAAGGGCCCATCGAGCCGCGCCCTTGCCAGGGAGCAGCCGCGCCTGGGCCACCTCGCCACCGCGCCGGTGGCCGAGGGCGCCTCGCCCTGCCATGGCCGGGGGCCAGGGCCACGGTGCCACCGCGCGGGGGGGGGGGGGGGGGGGGGGGGCAGATCTGCCCTGCCATGGTTGGGGGCCAGTGCCACCTCGCCCAACTACGCCCTACCATGGTTGCCTAGCCGTCATGTTGGGGCCTCTACGCCGCCGCCGTGAGAGAGGGAGGTAGAGAGAGAGAGAGAGAGAGGAGGGGAGGCAGCAAGAATGGATGTGTGGACGGCTCGATTGAGGTCAACACGTAAATGGAACGCCTAAGAAATTCCAGCGACGTGGCATAATGAGATGTAGCGACATGGCAAAATGAGCTGTCGGAGAGCATGTGCGGAATTCGTCAAGTAAGAGATCCTCATTGATGACCGATTATGGTTTTGCCGATTTTCATTATAACATGATTAATTGAACATGTCTCTTTTGATTCTTATCATTTTAAACAACCGCTAGGATACGCAATTAAACTTGGTTATACCACTTGACGAGTCATTCTCTTCTACTATTGTGACTTTGTGAGGGGACACAAGCCTAGACTATACCTATACGCATCTACCAAGAACAAGATTATATATAAGAGAGAATAATTTGTATTGTTTATTTTTTTTCTACGTTAGCACTTGCATTTTCCACAATATGGATAGACCCTATTCTCTTGTATGGGATCTTTATCTTCTTTGATTTTCAATATTTCGTTTTTGACATTTCGTATTGAATTATGTTTCTAATTATCATTACATTTAATATCATCAGAATTTCAAGTTTAGACGTGTTTAAGTCAATTTTAAACTCTTAAGAGCATTACATATGAGAATGAGGTGGTGCTCTATGTTTCTTTAATATACTAGCAAATATGGGTGATAGAGAAATATGTATTCTATGTACTTTTAGGTTAAAACTTTTACGTGGCGGTAGTAATTTATTAACATTATATATTGGCATTTTGATTTTATTTTTTATTAATATGGTAATCTTTAGGCCTTGAATTTTTTACTAAAATATTTTTTGAAGAGTTTTTAGTTAAATATTAAGATTATAAATTATGGGACAAACCAAAGGTGGAACTTTATTTACACTTTAGGTCCTAGCCTACGCGGCCTACACCCGAGCCATGTTGGATAAGACAAATAGACCACCATAATGAATTTCTTTTCTTGCTATGGGTCGGTCCGATCTTGTTTTGACCAGGTCAAGATTCAACAATGGCCAGTTTAATGTTGCCATACATACTACTAGTATGCAAGTAGGCTAACCCACGAACCTACATATAGTTTTGTGCGTTATTGACAATCCACATAATTAAGTCTATATGTGTGTCGCGGGCCAGCTCATTTACTACATCCATAGCCATTAGATGTGCAATCTCTCAACTCTTCAGGTAGCAGTTGTATTTACAATCTGGCTTCTCAGTTCTCACCGAGTTAGAAGACCGAGCCAACAAGTGTCTCGTCTCTAGTGGGATCAAAACTCTTTCTGGGGAAGTGGTAGTGCGTGACTGCCACGGTTGTTTTTTCCTTCGGGTAGGCCGGTGTGGTGACTGGTGAGTGAGTGTTGTTGTTCATGTGGAAGACGAAGTAAACCTAGGAGTAGTTGTTTTTTTATAAGAGCTGGAGCCTGGAGGGGCAAGGTGCTCCTACTGGAGATTTAAATTAAATTGAAGAGTCAAATACAAATATAAATACGGCGAAAATAAAACAGGATAAGAGCTAAGGCAAGCTGAACGAAAACCGGACTAAACCCAGGAGCAGTTATCAAGTCGATCAGGCGAAGGAGATGGAGATGGGGCTCCTCACAGTGTGCTTGTCAGACACCCACTGGAGCGAGCCCTCCACAACTTTGGCGTCAGTGCTCTGCCCCCGCCACACGGAGACCGTGAAGTTCTGAGCCTGGTTCACCTCGGCGAACTGCAGCGAGCTCGGAGTGACCTGCACCTGCACAGAGGCTGGCAGGTCGACGTGGGGGTAGTACACCGCCGGCGCCTCCCCGACATTCTTCACCGTGCGGCTCACCACGACCGGAGCCGTGGGGTTCGTCGTCGACGGGAGCGTGACCGTGATGGATGGGTAGTTGAGCATGCGGTCCGGGATCACCGTGATGGTCGAGCAGTCGATCGAGCGGCGTGCGATCACGGACACCTCCTTGCTCGTGTACAGGCCGCAGAGGAAGCCGATGTACTCGGCGGGCGCGATGTCGTAGACCAGGCCGGGATCGAGGGCCTTGTCGGGGTTCACCTGGCCGGCGCCTGTGGCGAACAAGTTGGCCGGCACGTACTGCTCGTCCACTATTGGTTTCCCCGATCTGTCGTCGGGGTCGGCGGTCGTCATGATGGCGGACTTGATCGCTGACGGCGACCAGTCCGGGTACTTGCTCTTGATCAGCGCGGCGATGCCGCTGAGGTGCGGCGTGGACATGGACGTGCCGGATTCGAAGTTGAAGGTCGGCTCTGTGGACGGAGGGCCGACCCGGAATGGCCACGCCGCGACCACGCTCACGCCGGGGCCTGTGATGTCCGGCTTCAGGATGCCGGGGTTCTGGATGCTGGGCCCGCGCGAGGAGAACGAGGTGATAGCCGGTGCCGGCGACGTGCCCAGCACGGTGCCCTTGAAGATGATTTGCGCCACCGGGTTCGCCGTGGAGTTGATGTACTCCTTGATGGCAACGCCGGCGACGTAGCTGACGTGCGAGGCAGGGAGCACGTGCGCCTCGGCGTTGGTGCTGTATCCGTCGGCGAACTGGTTCGCCATAATCATGCCGAACCCACCGGCTCTCTTCACCTCGGCACCTTTGTCAACCCTGTCAACGATGCCACGGTCGCAGAGCACGATCTTGCCCTTGACGTCGAAGCCGTCCAGTGAACCGTTGCCGCAGAAACTGGCGTTGGGTGTTGAGCTGGCGCCCGCGTAGACCAACGGGTAGGTGACGGTCGTCGAGATGTTGGGCTGGAAAACCGACTCGCCATCGAACGTCGAGCCGTTTCCGAGGCGCACCTGGGCAGCGATCAGACGGTCCATGGTGCCCGCCGCGACGGTGAGCATCCACGGCGCGTCGTTGGACAACGTACTATCCCCTGGGCCGTCGTTGCCAGCCGCCAAGCTGACAAAGACGCCCTTCTCAACGGCCGCAAACGTGCCAACGGCGATGCTGTCATCATAGAACGGCAGCGTCGGCCCACCAAGGGACATAGAGATAACGTCACAGCCATCACCGACGGCCGCGTCGATGCCAGCGAGGATGTCGGCACTGGTGCACTCGTCGCCACACACCTTGTACATGGCGATGTGCGCGCGTGGCGCCATGCCGGAAGCAGTGCCGGTGGCCTGGCCAAGCACCTGGGCGCCCGGCACGACGGCTCCCGCCGCGGTGCTCGACGTGTGCGTGCCGTGCCCGTCCTGGTCGAGCGGGGACGGGTCCGACTCGAAAGAACGTGCGCCGATGAGCTTGTTGTTGCACGCCGAGGCGTTGAAGTCGCAGCGGCCCTTCCACTTGGGCGGCGGCGGCGGCATGCCGTCGCCGCTGAAGGAGGGGTGGAAGGGATAGACGCCGCTGTCGAGCACGCCGATGATGACGCCCTCGCCGAACTCGGAGGTGTAGTTTCTCCCGTTCTGCGGCAGCTCCAGCCCCAGGAACTGCGGCGTGTGCGTCGTCAGCAGCCTGTACACGTGGTTCGGCACCGCCGTGACGAAACCGGGCATGGCCGGCCATCCCTAGACACCATGGCGTCGTGGGAGACGAGACGGCGAAATGACCCGAAGCGCCGTGCCATACCGTCCTTCCCTTGCCGTTGAACTGTGCCGAGCGTCGAGGTTGGGTCGAGGCCGGGTCGAGACCGGATGGATAAGGCCGAATTCCCGAGATTGCGGAGAACGGGCCTTGTCTTATCCTCCCTCGAGGGTGATCGATGGTAAACAGTGCACGGTAAGGTGGGTATAGTGACGGGTTTCACCTCCCATCATGGGATGGGTGGTAAAACAGTGAGACCTGACACGGGCATTGTTCCCACGTCGATCCTGGTCGCAGCCATGCCGGTAGGTGATAGTAGGTAACCGCATTAAATGCTATGGCTTTTGTCCTAGGGTAGGTAAAGAGAAGGAGTCGAGGCGCTCGACCCGGGCTCACGCGAGTCGGAGTTTTTCCCAGTGGGCGGACGAGCTTCGCGCGGGTCGGAGCGCCGTCGAGGTAGCTTGCTGTACGGGATGGGGCGCGGTCGAGGCGCCCCGTCGAGCGGGCCTCGTACGAGGCGGACAGGATGCACGGTCGAGGCGGGCTGCCTTTTATTGCGGTTTCAGTCGTTTTAGTTTTTTACTAGCGATGGGTGTGGGTACCCCCGTACTTTCGGTACCGACAATACTGTATGTGTGTTCACGGGCTAGCTCATTTACTACATCCTAATGTGCAACCTCTCAACACTTAAGGTTGCAGTTATAAATACAATCTGGCTTCTCAGCAAGTTGAAGACCGAGCCAACAAGTGTGTAGTCTCTAGTGGGATCAAACTCTTCCTGGGGAAGTGGTAGTGCGTGACGGCCATTGTTTTTCCTTTTCCGTCTGGTGGGCCGGCGTGGTGAGTGACTGCCTTTGTTCATGTGGAAGACGAAGTAAACCCAAGAGTAGTTGTCAAGTCGATCAGGCGAAGGAGATGGAGACTGGGCTCCTCACGGTGTGCTTGTCAGACACCCACCGGAGCGAGCCCTCCACAATCTTGGCGTCAGTGCTCGGCCCCCGCCACACGGAGACCGTGAAGTTCTGAGCCTGGTTCACCTCGGTGAACTGCAGCGAGCTCGGAGTGACCTGCACCTGCACAGAGGCTGGCAGGTCGACGTGGGGGTAGTAAACCGCCGGCGCCTCCCCGACATCCTTCACCGTGCGGCTCACCACAACCGGAGCCGTGGGGTTCGTCGTCGACGGGAGCGTGACCGTGATGGATGGGTAGTTGAGCATGCGGTCCGGGATCACCGTGGTGGTCGAGCAGTCGATCGAGCGGCGCGCGATCACGGACACCTCCTTGCTCGTGTACATGCTACAGAGGAAGCCGATGTACTCGGCGGGCGCGATGTCGTAGACCAGGCCGGGGTCGAGGGCCTTGTCGGGGTTCACCTGACCGGCGCCTGTGGCGAACAAGTTGGCCGGCACGTACTGCTCGTCCACTATTGGTTTCCCCGACCTGTCGTCGGGGTCAGCAGTCGTCATGATGGCGGACTTGATCGCCGCCGGCGACCAGTCCGGGTACTTGCTCTTGATCAGCGCGGCGATGCCGCTGAGGTGCGGCGTGGACATGGACGTGCCGGATTCCAAGTTGAACGTCGGCTCTAGGGACGGAGGGCCGACCCGGAATGGCCACGCCGCGAGCACGGTCATGCCGGGGCCTGTGATGTCTGGCTTCAGGATGCCGGGGTTCTGGACGCTGGGCCCGCGCGAGGAGAACGAGGTGATAGCAGGTGCCGGCGACGTGCCAAGCACGGTGCCCTTGAAGATGATCTGCGCCACCGGGTTCGCCGTGGAGTTGATGTACTCCTTGATGGCAACGCCGGCGGCGTAGCTGACGTGCGAGGCAGGGAGCACGTGCGCCTCGGCGTTGGTGCTGTACCCGTCTTTGAACTCGTTCGCCATAATCATGCCGAACCCACCGGCTCTCTTCACCTCGGCACCTTTGTCAAGCCTGTCGACGATGCCACGGTCGCAGAGCACGATCTTGCCCTTGACGTCGAAGCCGTCCAGTGAGCCGTTGAAGCAGAAATTGGCGTCGGGTGTTGAGATGGCACCCGCGTAGACCAACGGGTAGGTTACGGTCGTCGAGATGTTGGGCTGGAAAAGCGACTCGCCATCGAACGTCGAGCCATTTCCGAGGCGCACTTGGGCAGCGATCAGACGGTCCATGGTGCCGGCCGCGACGGTGAGCATCCACGGCGCGTCGTTGGACAGCGTGCTATCCCCTGGGCCGTCGTTGCCAGCCGCCAAGCTGACAAAGACGCCCTTCTCAACGGCCGCAAACGTGCCAATGGCGATGCTGTCATCATAGAACGGCAGCGTCGGCCCGCCAAGGGACATAGAGATAACGTCACAGCCATCACCGACGGCCGCGTCGATGCCAGCGAGGATGTCGGCACTGGTGCACTCGTCGCCACACACCTTGTACATGGCGACGTGCGCGCGTGGCGCCATGCCGGAAGCAGTGCCGGTGGCCTGGCCAAGCACCTGGGCGCCCGGCACGACGGCTCCCGCCGCGGTGCTCGACGTGTGCGTGCCGTGCCCGTCCTGGTCGAGCGGGGACGGGTCCGACTCGAAAGAACGTGCGCCGATGAGCTTGTTGTTGCACGCTGAGGCGTTGAAGTCGCAGCGGCCCTTCCACTTGGGCGGCGGCGGCGGCATGCCGTCGCCGCTGAAGGAGGGGTGGAAGGGATAGACGCCGCTGTCGAGCATGCCGATGATGACGCCCTCGCCGAACTCGGAGGTGTAGTTTCTCCCGCTCTGCGGCAGCTCCAGCCCAAGGAACTGCGGCGTGTGCGTCGTCAGCAGCTTGTATACCTTGTTCGGCAGAGCCGTGACGAACCCGGGCATGGCGGACAGCGCGTTGAGCTCCTGCTCCGTCAGCCGAGCGGCGAAGCCGCTGGCAACGTGGTGGTACGAATGGACCAGCCGCTCATCCTCTGGAAGGAACGTCTTGTACCATGTCGTTCGGTCGTCGGTCGTACCGAACACGTGGCTCTCGTGCGGATGCACGTGGACGATGAACGTGCGGAGCTCATCGCCGGACACCGCGGCGACGACCGCAAGGAGAAGGATGGGGAGCAACGAGAGCCTGAAGCTTCCCATGGCTGAGTTGCTGTGAGCTAGTGTGTGAGCGTGCATGGACTTTTTATAAGACCTACGCGCTCGTTTAGGAAAGCCGCGGACGAACGGCATCGTTTTGGCCGCGGCACGGAGCTTCGGAGCCGTGCCAATGTTGGGAGGTGTTTGCAAGGACCAGAGGGCTGAGTTTACGATATGGACATGGAAATATGGAGTGATTGCTTGGGAATTGCCGCGTCGCATTAGAGAGGATGACTGTTTGCGCGCAGCAGTGGCCTGAGGAGTTGTCCGTGGATAGCACAGAGCAAGAGAGCAACAGGTAGATTCCAGGGGAATCATCGCTCTTGACCCAGGTCCGAGAACAAGCATCTACCATATCTCAACTTGTGACATTGTTGTTGTCAAAAAAAAACTTGTGTCATTGTGTACCTCGGCGTTTCGTCGATTGCAACAACGAGCGATGAAATCGGTACGGAGATTGCATCTGCATTGCAACACCAAAGGGGTGATTTCGTATGTCCTGCTAGGTGTCAGTGTTGTTTTACTGGTATTTTCGGACAGGCAACTTGCTAGTAGTTTGCTTCTGTTGTGAGAAATATTACACGTCAAATCAAGAATTAAAAAAACACAAAAAGCAAGCTTATCGATTTCTAATCGTGTACAACTTGAGAACATCTCCTCTAACAGTATGGAGAGTCCATTATATTCTAGAGTTCATTTCAGTGTCATTGCACGAATTATGTGGTGTTTTGTCTGATGAACCATCTCGTTCTAGATGAAGATGGTGTGTCATGAGTCCATCTATGAAAATTTAATGGAATAATGAATTCATTTCTAATGCTTATACTAATTATTAACTTGTAGAAGATAATGTAGCAACTGAAGAACACGTTTTATCTCCCCCCCCCCCCCCCCCCCAAACAAAAAAAAATGATAAGAGATAAGATGACGAACTACCCAAATTTTCAAACCAAACACCCAACTGCAAGGTACCGATTACAGATGTACGTTTAGGATATCATTATGCAAATAAAATTAATAAAAAAAATACCTAGCACTACCGATGTACATTTCAGGATATTCTGGATATATATTGAATCTTGTCGATGTAGTATTATTAGTCATACAAAAGCTATAGAAAATTTCCCATATGGCCCTCTTAAAACTCAGTCTTCCCTCCTTGGTCCTGGAACTTTTGAACTTACCTATGTGACCTCAAATCCATCTTCCGTTCCTTTTTTTTGGCCTTTTAGTCAGTTTAGCCATTTAACAGTGTTAACTATGTGTGAAAGAAGTGAAAATAATGCTCAAATAAATGAAACACGTGCAAACTACAAGCATGTACAAAAAAAATGCAGTAAAATTTTGAACTCTATACCTTCAATAACGTTACTTTTGCACCCGAAGATAAAATAGATTTTTTTGTCTCTCACTTAACACTGTTACATGGTTAAACTGACGGAAAGGCCAAAAAAGAAATGAAAGATGGATTTGAGGCCATATAGAAGTTCAAAAGTTCCAAGGCCAAAGAGGGAAGGTTGAGTTTATGAGGGCCATGCAGAGAATTTTCTCCAAAAGCCACCTTTCAATCAACAACTATTAAACAAAGTGCAAGGAGCAAAATGACAAATTAGAGCCTTCTACAACAGTATAATTGAACACGGTTTAGCAAAAAGCATAAACTGTTTCAAGATAATTTAAACTGTTAAAAACCACTTTCTAACTCAGGTATGGAGATAATTTAAACGGTTTTAAGAGTTGAGGGAGGCAAGTTACCTAGTTAGAGTTCAGAGAGAAAACCTTGAGTAAACCCAATAATTTATAAAATAGCTGACGAATTTGTACAAGTTTAACAATGTAGATTGTTGACGCTGTTAAACATTGTGGTTCCACCATTAACAATGTAGATTAATTCTTATTTTATTGCATGACTACCGTTGGCCTCAAGCTACGGGGCAAAGCTTGGTACGAAAACCAAATGTACTAGAAAACTTGGGCGCGGCGTTGCCACACCATCTTCGATAACCCATGTTGTATCTTTGATAACCCATGTTGTTTTTTGGCCCATGGTTTGAGAGTATGGAAGCTCAAGGTAGCTTTGGGTGGTAGGTATCTTCTCAACATTTGAAAGGAATAAATTTGATTTTGCGTCCCTCTATTGTCTGTTGTCTATGTAGCTCCGCCCCTCACAGGAGCATGTATGATTTGCACAAATTATGTCGGTATACATGGTCTAGCAATTGTGATATTGAAATGTACTAACACACTGACTCATAGGTTGCAAACTACTCCAGTATTCCTTCTGTCTCGCTTGCGAATGCGCGTGAACCCAATCATCCCCTCCGCCTCTCCGCCTGCAGTGACGTGCGCGTCTCCCTCCTCCCGCGGCCTCCACCGCCCCCCTCTCATCTAAATGCAGCGCGGAACCAATGTAGTCCCCTGGTGAGGTGGTCAGTCCGCAGCAATGAGTATAATTACCCATGCAACTTCTAGAATTTAGCAAAATGTGCAAACATGGATTACATTTTTGGGAGCTTATCAAATCAGGAAATGGTATGAGAGAAAGTATTTCAAGTGTCTATAGGAGATCGTCAGTGTAATATTGTTTGGCACCCACTGTACGCTCGTGCTCAGTAACTGTGTTCCTCCTGCATGACACAGAAGCCAATTAATTTAAATATTGGAACATATCTTAGGCGTACTACATAACTTGATCAAAATAAACTAATGGCACTAAGTTTATACCCTACAAATTTATCAACTACAGCTCAAAATTAGGTGCTGCCGCTGTGCATGGTATTTTTACTGGAATAAGTTATTGCTTTAGAAAAAAAAACATTCATATTTCAGCATATCAAATAACATGTATATCTTGGGATAGTACAGTAGCTCAGCTTTTTGTTTTATTTCTTCTTTTTCTGTTTTGCTTCGCTTGCTAATAAATGGCAAGGATTCTTATTCATGTGGACATCTCGGCATGTTTATTAGTGCAAAATGGGAGAGAAGCATGCAAAATTTGGAATATCACAGTGATCAATGGTGTAGGGAGAAAAACGCATGAAAATGTCCACCATGCGCTTGATGATAATAACAACTAGTCCTTGCTTATTTGTAGAAATGTGTGTACTGTCCTCTAAATGCAACACAAAAGAAGAATACTGTTTAGCTATTGAATTTAATAGACCAAAAGCAGAACACAGAAAATAATTTCCTTTGAAATCTAAACATACAACTACAATGTTTTCAATACTATTAGTAGAAATATATGCAGCTCACCTGCGTGTACTCGAGAAAAAAAACTACAACATAACACTGCTCAAAGTGGAGTAAACGTTACAGTGCTAACTCTTGTCGCTTCACCTGCAGCAAAGTGTCGCAGTCTTATAGTAGAAGTGGAATATGAAATATGCAAAAATTTTGGGTTGATCTTAAGAACTCCGGACCAGAGACGACGGGTAAGCAGACAGCTCAAGACGGAGAATAGTATATTCTACGCTATCTAAGGATGTATGCTACGTTACTACTCTAAGATTTTTTTTACGCAATGGCAGGAGCTCTGCCTTTCAATTAAGAGTAGAGAAAGAGGGTTTATGTACATACCATATAGATGAAAACACAGCCCTCACAGCCAAGACAGGAGACAAAAGAAAATCAAAACCCGCTCTCCTGGAGCGCTAGCCCCCACTCGCGAAAGCCCTCTTCCTCTGTTCAATATCGTCTTTTATTCTTATAGCCACCAGGAATGTTGATTCTGTAACATTGTTGAAAATTCTCCTATTTCTTTCTTTCCAAAGGTTCCAAAAGGTATAGATCACCACCCCGTTGAATCGTCTTCTTTCTGCTCTGGGTACTCTTCTCGCCGCCTCCTCCCACCAAGTGCTGATATGAGGCGGGTCCGAGAGCGGTTGCAGGTGTAGGTCATTGAAATGTTCCCAGGATAGAACTTGGTTCCAGACTATCTTAGCAAAAGGACATAGCAGACATAAATGAAGGCCAGTTTCCAGTGGTCCATTGCAAAGGGTGTAATGTTCTTGGTGAGGCTTACCTCTCTTTTGCAAATTATCTGCCGTCAATTTTTTTCTTGCGATAGGATCCAAGTGAAGACCTTGCATTTATTTTCCGCGTGCGCTCTCCAAATTTGGTCAGTCCGGAATCTTCTATAGGAGCCTTTGAATTGGATCATATATGCTGAGCGAGTGGAATAACTTCCATCTGGCCTCCATCTCCAGGTAATTGAGTCCTGAACACCCTGAAGCAGCTGAACATCATGGATCCTTATCCAGAGGGAGGCAAACTCTTCGATGTGGGTGGCAGAGGTAATTCGGTTACTGAGGGATCGTATCCAGCTATTATTTCTAAGTTCTTGTTGCACCGTCTTGTTTTTCCTTTTGACAAGTTGAAAGAGATTGGGGGCCAGGTACTTGGGGGATTCTCCATCAAGCCAGTTGTTGTGCCAAAAGCGAGCCTTTGTGCAGTCTCCAATTGTGATTATGGTTGATGAGTTGAAAAGTAGGCGGTCCACATCACTACACAGGAGCTCCGATCCAATCCAAGGTTTGGAGTAATCTACCCATTCCTGCTAGAGCCATTGAAGGCGGAGGGCTCATCCAAATTTCTCCAAGTTAGGCACCCCTAGACCCCCAAGGTCCTTTGGCCTAGTCACCGTTGGCCAGTTCACCAAGCAGTGTCCACCATTTACGCTTTCGTCTCCCTTCAAAAGAAAGGATCTTCTAATTTTGTCTATTTTCTTCCTTGCCCATGCCGCTAGGGGGAAACACCGTGAGATGGTAAGTTGGCATGGAAGAGAGGACTGAGGTGACTAGTGTGAGGCGTCCTGCTTTGTTTAGCCATCTTCCTTTTCAACCGGTGAAAGTCCTATATTTGGTGTTGGTAATTAGTGATAATGCCTAAGTACTAATCATATGCCTAAGTTGTATATAGCATATGAGGATTAGTACATTCCAAGGTTGGTGGCAAGATGGACATGGTGATATTTGCTAGCTAGTTAGCTTTGCTAGAGTAACTCCTTTGTGTAGCTTGCTAGTTGTAGTTGTAGTTACCTTCTCGGTTTGACTTGTGCGGTTGAGTGCAAATATACTAGAATTGTGAATTGGTTAGGTGGCTTGCATACACCCTGTAGGCTAAGCAAAACTTGCATCTCGCTACTTGTTATATTGATAAACTTGTTTAGCTTGTCTTTGTAGAAAATTTTAAAAGGCTATTCACCCCCCTCTAGCCATCAAGACCTTTCAAGTGGTATTGGAGCCGTGGTCACCGTTTGTAAGGCTTAACAACCTCAGTGTAAGATGACTCAAGTTGTGTTCAACCATGTCGGGGGCAAGCCTCCATTCTTTGATGGTGTCACATCTTTTGATCATTGGAAAAGAAAGATGAAGCAATATCTTGGCTCTATTCATGAGATTGTTTGGAAGGTGACACACCATGATTATGCTATCATTGATCCCGACAACCCCACCAACAATGATCGCATCAACAACCAATGTAACACTATAGCTCTCAATACTCTCTACAATGGGATTGATGCAAAGGTCTTTGAGCAAATCAAGGATCTTAAGATGGCAAGTGAAGTGTGGATAAGATTAGAGGAAACATATGAGGGCACTTCAATGGTAAAGAGTGCCAAGCTCTATATGCTCAAGGATAAGTTTGCAAGTTTCAAGATGAAGGATGATGAGTCCATACCAGCGATGCTCTATAGGCTACAAGTAATTGTCAATGATCTCAAGAGCCTAGGAGAAGATGTCAAGGACAAGGACTTCTCACATAAGTTCTTGATGAACTTACCTAAGAAGTTTGCTATCTTAAGGAAAATGATCCAAAGAGAGGGTTTGGACAAGGTGACTCCAAACCAAGTGCTTGGAGATGTCATGACCGATGCTCAATATGATGATGATGAAGATGAAGATGAGAAGAATGAGATAAAGGTCAAGCATGAGAAGACCATCACATTCAAGGCTTCTTCTTCCAAGGGCAAGAACAAGGTTGTTGTTGATGATGATCCATTTGATGATGAGATCATGGCCCTTCTAGTGCAAAAGATGGGTCGGTTCATGAAGAAGAGAGGCTATGGTGCAAGAAAGAAAAGGGACTTCATGAAGGCAAAGGAGGTGCTTTGCTACAATTGCAATAGCCCTGATCATGTAGTGGCAAAGTGCCCCTATGAAGACAAAAGATATCATGATGGGGAGTTGAAGTTGAAGAAGAACAAGAAGGACAAGAAGAAGAAGAAAGCAAAGAAGAGCTTCACATTCAACAAGAAGAAGAAGGGTGGTGGTTATGTAGTCACTTGGGATAGTGACAACTCCGATAGTGATGATGATGAAAGCTCTAGTGATGATGAGAGGACCACTCGGCGAGCCATTGTAAACATCGCCCTCTCCAACAAGCCATCCATCTTCGACACTACATCAACATGCCTTATGGCCAAGCCTACCAAGGTAAAATATAATGATAGTGATGATGATTCTTGTGCTAGTGATGGTTGTAGGAGTGATGAGGAGGAGGATGAGGACTACTCCAAGGATGATCTATTGGGCATAATAGATCAAATGAGCAAGGGCTATAAGAGGACCAACAAGAAATATAAAATCTTAGAACAAGAGCTCATTGCCAAGAGCAATGAAAATGATGTCTTGATGGAGGAGCTTGTTGCTCTCAAAAAGAGTAAGGAGTGCAAAGGAATTGAACAAGAGCTTAAAGCTCTTAGAAAATACTTTGATGAGCTAGAGGCCTCTCGTGAGTGTCTAAAGGAAGACCACAAGGATCTTGAAATTGCTCACACTAGGCTTAAGGAAGCCCACTCCACTCTACTTGAGCTCATCAAGGAAAAGGACCTCAAGTTGGAGAAGTTCATGACGGAAGCTAAGAAGGAGGAAGTGATTGCCACTTGTGATATTGGACTAACATGTGATATTATTGATGATTCTTTATTTGTTAGTCCTACTAATGCTTCATGTAGCTCATCATCATCCACCACAACCAACTCTACCTCTACTACTAGTGATTCATCACTTGTGGTTGAGAATGAGACTCTCAAGAGAGAGGTGGATGATCTCACCCGCGCATTAGGCAATGCCTATGGTGGGGATGCCCGCTTGCTAAAATGCTTGGGTAGCCAAAGGTTCTCTCTTAACAAAGAGGGTTTGGGCTATACTCCCAAGAAGGGCAAGGCGGCCTTTGCTACTCTAAAGCCTCGCTTTGTGAAGGGCAATGGTCATTATTGTAATAGATGCAAGCAAGTTGGGCATCTAGAGATTAATTGCAACAAAATGAACAAGAACAAGAAAAATGCTAATGTACCTTACATTCCTTTTAATTCTTGTTATGTGCTTACCAAGGGTGAGAAAGGTGTGCATGCTAGGTTTGTTGGTACACCAATTGTGGGTCCAAAGAAGAAGGCCATTTGGGTAACAAAGAGCTTAGTGACTAACCTCTAAGGACCCAAGCAAGTATAGGTACCTAAAAGACATTAAATTGTTTTGTAGGTAAATTACAAGGCCAGAGGAAGGCATTGGGTGCTTGATAGTGGGTGCTCTCAACATATGACCGGTGATTCAAGAATGTTAAACTCTCTCAAATCAAATGATAGTGGTATTGATAGCATCACATTTGGTGACAATAGCAAGGGTGATGTAAAGGCTCTTGGAAGGATTGCAATCTCAAATGATCATAGCATCTCCAATGTGCTACTAGTTGAAAAGCTCAATTTCAACTTATTATCGGTTGCTCAATTGTGTGATCTAGGTTTCAAGTGCATATTTGGTGTTGATGATGTGGAGATAGTTAGTGTTGATGGCTCTAACTTGATCTTTAAAGGTTTTAGATATGAGAATCTATACTTGGTTGATTTCAATGCTAGTGACACTCAACTTTCAACATGCTTGCTCACCAAATCAAGTATGGGTTGGTTATGGCATAGAAGACTTGGTCATGTTGGCATGAAGCAATTGAACAAGTTAGTGAAGCATGACTTAGTTAGAGGCTTGAAGGATGTCACATTTGAGAAAGATAAGCTATGTAGTGCATATCAAGCCGGAAAGCAAGTAGGCAACACTCATCCATTGAAAAGCATTATGAGTACTTCCAAGGCATTTGAGTTGTTGCACATGGATCTATTTGGGCCAAATACATACACAAGCATTGGTGGCAACAAGTATGGTTTTGTGATTGTGGATGATTTCACTAGATACACATGGGTATTCTTTCTTGGGGACAAAAGTGATGTATTTGACATATTCAAGAAGTTAATCAAGAAAGTGCAAAATGAGTTTGAGACCACAATCAAGAAAGTAAGAAGTGACAATGGAAGTGAGTTTAAAAACACAAGAATTGATGAGCTATGTGATGAGCTTGGAATCAAACATCAATTCTCGGCCAAGTATACACCTCAATCAAATGGCCTAGTTGAAAGGAAGAATAGAACTTTAATTGATATGGCAAGATCAATGTTGAATGAGTATAATGTGAGTCATTCATTTTGGGCCGAAGCAATCAACACGGCTTGCTTCTATAGCAACCGCCTCTATTACCACAAGTTCCTAGAGAAGACACCATATGAGATCTTAAATGAAAGAAAGCCCAACGTTGCATACTTTCGGGTATTTGGTTGAAAATGCTACATCTTAAAGAAGGGCACTAGATTAAGCAAGTTTAAGAAGAAATGTGATGAAGGATTCCTACTTGGTTACTCAACTACTAGCAAAGCTTATAGAGTTTGGAATTTGGCTAGTGGTCAACTTGAAGAAGTGCATGATGTTGAGTTTGATGAAACAAATGGCTCTCAAGATGAGGAAGATAACTTGAATGATGTGAGAGGAACTCAATTGACAAATGCTATGAAAGAAATGGATATTGGTGATATTAGGCCAAAGCAAGTGATTGATATGGATGATGACAAAGATCAAGTGCTCCAAAGTCCAATTACACAAGCTAGTGGTTCTCTAATGCAAAATCAAGCTAGTACATCATCTCAAGTGCAACAAGATCAACAAGTGGCTAGTTCATCATCTCCAACTCATGATCAACATCAACATCCAAGCAATCAATTCCAAGTATTTCAACCAACTAACATTGCAAGAGACCATCCATTAGATTCCATCATTGGTGACATACAAAGAGGAGTTCAAACTAGATCAAGATTGGCATCATTTTGTGCTCACTCTTCTTTTGTGTCAATGGAAGAACCCAAGGACATTGATAGAGCATTGAGAGATCCGGATTGGGTAAATACAATGCATGAAGAGCTCAACAACTTCAAGAGAAATGAAGTATGGGAATTAGTTGAGAGGCCTAAGGATCACAATGTCATTGGAACAAGATGGGTCTTTTGCAACAAGCAAGATCAAGATGGAATAGTAGTAAGGAACAAAGTAAGACTAGTGGCTCAAGGTTACACACAAATAGAGGGTCTTGACTTTAGTGAAACTTATGCCCCGGTTGCAAGATTGGAAGCAATTAGGATCTTACTTGCCTATGCTTGTGCTCACAATATCAAGCTATATTAAATGGATGTGAAGAGTGTATTTCTCAATGGGTACATCCAAGAGGAGGTGTATGTGGAGCAACCTCCCGGTTTTGAAGATGACAAGAAACCCAATCATGTATACAAGTTGAGAAAAGCTTTGTATGGATTGAAGCAAGCACCTAGAGCATGATATGAAAGATTGAGGGACTTCTTACTATCCAAAGGGTTTGTCATGGGCAAAGTTGATACAACACTATTCACCAAGAAGATTGGGAAAGAGTTGTTTGTGTTGCAAATATATATTGATGATATCATATTCGGTTCAACCAATCAATATTATTGTGATAAGTTTGGGAAAATGATGGCAAAGGAATTTGAAATGTCAATGATTGGTGAACTTAGTTTCTTTCTTGGACTTCAAATCAAACAAATGAAGGAAGGTACATTTGTGAGCCAAACTAAGTACATCAAAGATATGCTCAAGAAGTTTGGCATGGAAGATGCAAAGAGTATTACAACCCCAATGGGCACTAGTGGAAGTTTGTATAGTGACAAGAGTGGCAACATGGTGGATCAAAAGCTATATAGATCAATGATTGGTAGCCTACTCTATGTGACGGCATCAAGGCCCGATGTGATGTTTAGTGTATATATGTGTGCAAGATTTCAAGCCTCACCAAGAGAAAGTGATTTGAAGGCAACAAAGAGAATATTGAGGTACTTAAAGCATACACAAGACGTTGGATTATGATATCCCAAAGGTGCAAGCTTTGAGCTAGTTGGATATTCGGATTCCGACTATGCCGGTGACAAAGTGGAGAGAAAGAGCACTTTCGGGACTTGTCAATTGTTGGGAAGATCACTTGTCTCATGGTCATCCAAGAAGCAAAATAGTATTGCATTATCTACCGTCGAGGCTGAATACATCGCCGCGGGTAGTTGTTGTGCACAAATCTTGTGGATGAAGGCAACATTGAAGGATTTTGAAATCAATTTCAAGAATGTGCCATTGCTATGTGACAATAAAAGTGCCGTAAAGCTAACCAACAATCCGGTTCAACATCAAAGAACAAAGCATATTGATGTTCGCCATCACTTTATTAGAGATCATCAACAAAAGGGTGACATTGCTATTGAGAGTGTGGGCACCGAAGATCAATTAGTCGATCTATTCACCAAGCCACTTGATAAGAAGAGATTTCACAAGCTAAAGAATAAGTTGAACATACTTGACTTCTCCAACATGAGTTGATGCACCCCCATATATGACATGCCTCTCCTTCAAGCCCCAAGGTACAATTGGTTGACATGTCATACATTCTATGATAAGGACTTGTTTAGTGCATCTAGTCATAATTTACACGTTCTAGGCTCATTCATGAAAATCAAATGAATTTAAAGTTTATATGGTGCCACTATTGTTTCCATGACTTGTATGATCTAGTGGTAGCATATAACTTGTTTAAGTAGCTTGTGATCCTAAGTGTTTAATCTAGATCATTTGTCTAAATATTTGCTTCAACATGGTGCATGATAACCCTTTTTAGTGAGGTGTGAAGAAGCTTGCCCTTAGATCAAATCGAAGCATTTTATTTATGCAAGCAATCTAGGTTGAATCACAAACTTGATCCTCACCCCACAATTCAACATGATAATCTATCTAAAATTGGTCCCTTGTGGTCATTGGTGCCAAAGGGGGAGAAAATGTTGTTCACAAAGATAGAACTCAAAGGGGGAGAAGCACAAAGGGGAGAATTGATAAAAGAAGGGGATCAACTAAAACTTTGAGCACACAAGCAGGGGGAGCAAGCTCTTAAACATGAATGTTGCATTTTCATGTGCAATTCATATGTATGATGCATAGTTATGCATTTCTTTGTCTCCGATACATTGCTTGTGTGATGACTTGCTAGTATAATTTGAATGGTGTATTGAGGTACTAGCATGAATAGGAAGTAGTTAGATTTTTTCTTGATTCGTGTTTTTCAAAGTGGTACTAGAGCCTTGCTTATAATGTTGATCTCACGAGGTTTCTAGTTATGATTGTATTTTTCCTAGTGGTATCTAACTACACAAGGTGCTAAGATGGTGTTTATCATTACTCCGATGGTATCATGCTTCAAAGGTCTATAATCTTAAACACTTAGCACCTATTGGTAGTCAATGCTCCTAATCTTTCCTATCTAACATGTATGCTTCTAAAAATCCAAACATATAGCATACATGTAGGGGGAGCCATTGCTATCAATTTGAATTCATGATCACATGTCCATAATTCTTACACATGGTAATATACTTGGACAATGTGACATGGGTTCAATCAAAATTTTTATCATAATATCTTTGTGAAAGGTTTGTCACCAATTACCAACAAGGGGGAGATTGAAAGTCCTATGTTTGGTGTTGGTAATTAGTGACAATTCCTAAGTACTAATCATATGCCTAAGTTGTATGTAGCATATAAGGATTAGTACATTCCAAGGTTGGTGGCAAGATGGACATGGTGATTATGATGGTCACACTTGGATTTGGACGCAACCCTACGTGATCAAGGCAAAGGTATATGCTTAAGGGTTGTGTTTTAGTAACCAAGACACCTAGTGGGTGTGATTACATTATAGGATAGATAGCCGTACTATAAAGAGGAGAATGACACGACTATTGAACTCCTAAGTGCCTCTAGGTGTGCATTTCATGATCATATGCATTTGGATAGAACTAATATCGCCTCGAAAAATGATTGTGAAAATGCTAACACACTCTCACATGACGAGATCACTTGGTGGTGTTAGCACATTTGCGATGGCGGTGGAGTTTAAGCGGTAGAGAGGGTTTGGGTCTCTCTCTCCCTCCCACCGAGCTTGCGAGGCGGGATTCTAGCATTTTCGAGGAGTTGAAACGACTATTTTCCACTACGCCGAAAGTCGGAAAAGAAACGGAAGCGAACGGAGGTCACAAAGGTGATCGGACGCTGAACCGGACGCGGTCTCTAAATGACCGGACACGTCTGGTCAGTGTCCAGTGTCTGCGCGTATTTCAGTTTGACGATCGGACACGTCCGGTCATTCAGGGAGCTTACTAGACTCTAACCGGACGCCGGCACTGTCACGTCCGGTCATTTCTCCAGCGCGTCCGGTCATTATGTTGTTGTGCGCTGCTCAGGCTAACCAGCGCGTCCGGTCATTCACGGGACCAGCGCGTCCGGTCATTTCTGGCGCGTCCGGTCGGCGCGATGAGCGCGTCCGGTCGTTGTTTCGCAGTTAGCCGTTGGGCGACCAGCGCGTCCGGTCAGTTGGACCAGCGCGTCCGGTCAGTGCTTCGTGACTTAGCCGTTGTGCGACCAGCGCGTCCGGTCAGTGTGACCAGCGCGTCTGGTCAGTTGGACCAGCGCCTCCGGTCATCACGATTTCAGCTGTTTAAGTTTCTAACGGCTCTATTCGAAGGGGTACGTCTATAAATACTCGTTGGCTGGCTCAAGGCTCTATCTCTCTCGAACATTTGACATACTTGTGAGCACTTTGAGCTAAGCAACTCCCCTCCCACTCATTTCTCTTGCTCCTTTGCATATTCGAAGTGAGATTGAGTGATCCAAGTACATTTGCATTGTGAGATAGCATCTAGTTGGCACTTGGTGGTTGATTTGCTGCGGGATTCTTATTTCTCTTGGTGGTTGCCGCCACCTAGACGGCTTTGAGCATCTTGGAGGCATTGGCAAGAGTTGGTGATTGTTCTTGGCCACCTCCGGTGATTGTGAGGGGTTTGTGCCTACCTCGGCGAAGCGCCAAAGGCAACGTTAGTAAATTGCTCGTGTCATTGCAACCTTTTGCCATTTGGTAGATTCTTGTGACGCCTTTTGAGAGGCTCGGTGTGTGACCAATTAGCCACCGAACCACGTGGTGAAGAGGGACACAACGGGGACTAGCGTGCCGACAAGCACGTGAACCTCAGGATAAATCTTTGTGTCATCACTTTTATATTGTGATTGATTGATCCCGGTGTTCGGTTATCTTGGTATTCATTGTTGATCATATTGGTTGGCTCAATACTTTGCCCCACGGTGAAACTCTCCTAACTCAACTCCGCATTACCTTCTTAGTTATATTTGCTAGCTAGTTAGCTTTACTAGAGTAACTCCTTTGTGTAGCTTGCTAGTTGTAGTTGTAGTTACCTTCTCGGTTTGACTTGTGTGGTTGAGTGCAAATATACTAGAATTGTGAATTGGTTAGGTGGCTTGCATACACCCTGTAGGCTAAGCAAAACTTGCATCTCGCTACTTGTTATATTGATAAACTTGTTTAGCTTGTCTTTGTAGAAAATTTTAAAAGGTTATTCACCCCCCTCTAGCCATCAAGACCTTTCAACCGGGGAGCCTTTGGCCAATGCGTTCGATGAGGGGTTGTACATGAACCTTTTGTAGTGACCTTGTGTGTAACTGCAATCCCAGGTATCTACAAGGGAAATTTCCTCTCGTACCGGCAAAAGAGGAGAGCACCAGGTCGAGGTCGATATTTTCGCATCTGATTGGGTGTATGGAGCTTTTTGGCTAATTTATGTGAAGGCCTGAGAATGACCCAAAAGCTTCGAGGATAATCTTGACAGCTTCTACGTCCTCTCTTAGCGGGTTAATGAAGATTGTCATGTCGTCCGCATATATTGAGGTTCTCCATTTGGCTATAGTCAAAGGCAATGGCGTGAGAATCCCTTGTTGAGTTGCTAGCTCGAGCAGCCGTTGTAATGGGTCCATGTCTAGGATGAATAGCATGGGTGACAAGGGGTCACCTTGTCGAACTCCTCTAGCATGGCTGAAGCTAGGACTGATTCTAAGAATATTTTCAAAACAAGGTCAACACATCAGCTATGGCTTTAGCTGCCTAGGTACAAAAAAACATAACAGTAGTAAGATGTGGTGGCAAAGTACATGATAATGTCAAAATTGTCACTGAATGCCTTTTCTTGGACAGAACCAGCAGAAAAACAAAAGAAATCATTACTGAGAATTCACATCATTGTGCCTTAGTCTATATAAGGTCAAGAATTGGTTGTGATGACCTTCTGGTATATATTGTTAACCCATGACCTTCTCATTCTCGCACTATACAAGATTAGGTAAACAAAAAGTGCCGGTGACATTTCCATTAGCATCTGGTTATGGTAAGGTGTGGCTGAACCGCCTAATCTAATGCCCTCCCAAGAGTACTTGTCTTCCATTAGACACTAAGTACCCAAGAGAGTGCACTAAACTCTGTGATTCCGTCGAGCACACCCGGGGGAGAACTCAAAAAATCCACGTTTTACCTTAGGATCATAAATGAGAGAGTAAAGCTTACAACATTCTTAGTCATTTCTTATATCCCTTTTAATACAACATCAGAGTATTACATCAATTAATTATGACAGCGGAATATAACAATGTTATCAGAGTTTCAGCAGAAATAATATTCATTTAAAAATATTATCATGATGAACATTATATATATATATATATATATAATAATAGGTTATAAGTTATCCTTTGTAAATTGTTTTTGTGGAAACTTTTAATGAACTCTAGACCCGCAACGTAAAGGAAATCCTCGCTGAGCCCACCAGGAGGTTTCCACATACAAGTGTCAGCTCCACATGTTCCTGTCACCTGCAACAGGGTAGAACAAACCCTGAGTACTCAATTGTATTCTGCAAGACTTACCCGTCAGGAGGAAAGAAAAGACTCCAAGGATATGCAAGGCTTTCTGGCTTATGGGTTATTGTATCTACAGGAAGCATTACTAAACGTGCATCCTTATATTCAAATTTTATTAGCAGTCATCATTAGTTCATTAACTAACCATTCTAGGTAAGCACCCATGCTACGTTCAAGCAGGTGGTAAGCAATTAGAACCATTTTTACCTCCTTCCAAGTTTCAGTTCTTACTACGGTGCTAGACCATAGCCAACTCGTACCATCATGTAGAAATAGCGATTCACGAATCAATGTAGCCCAATTGAGTACCCCAAAACACATGCCTCATCTGTACCCCAGGCACAAATAAGACCAACCCGTTCCACTCCTGTCAAAGGGTCTAGGTCCCCGTCCAAATTGGAATTCCAAGCCCCAACACCTGAGGCCCAGCCTCAGTGCGATGCTTAGACCTCCTACCCAATAATCCACCCTTAACAGTCGGTCCAGAAAGAGCCGAAACCCATGACAAGAAAGTAACAAGTCTTCTCGCTCCTATAAGCAAGTATGTGCTCAGGATAATAGGTCTGTGACTTGACTACCATCCACAGCAATGGACGGTCCTCAATCGACACAGGCGGGACAAATGCAACCAGAGGCCCGCTCTGTTGCCCAACTGTAGGGTCGAGATGGCGGACTAGAGGGATATAAATAGTTTGTTTTAAAACTTAATTGCGTCGGCTAACCGAAACAAATGCGGAATTAAAACTATCGGTCTAGCCAAGACTACACCCCTCTATCTAGGTTCTCTAGCACCTTACAAAGATTATAATTATGCAACTAAGGTGCCGAGCTAGCTAGATCTCACCTAATCAATTCTAGTGGCAAGGTCACACAAATCTATGCACTAGTACTTTGCCAACCGAGGGAGCTCCTACACATCTAGTGATCCAAAAGCACAAAGCTCCTAAGCTCACTAGCAATGCTCAATAACAAGGCTACACAAGCCAAATTAGAGAGCACAAATTATTTAGCTACACAAACTAAGCAATATGACTAACAATGTTACTAAAACCAAATTAGCCACGCAAGGGAGCTACTTCTAGCTACACAAGCAAGAAGGTAACTAGCAAGCTACACAAGCAAAACTAATTACAAGAGCAACTACACAAGCGCAATGTATATGAAAGTAAATACAAGCTTATGTAACAGGGATGCAAACTAATGGGAAGACAAGGATAACACAATGATTTTTCTCAAGAGGTTCACGTGCTTGCCAACACGCTAGTCCCTATTGTGTCGACCGCTCACTTGGTAGTTCGACGGCTAATTGGCATCACCCACTAAGCCCGCACGTCGAGCACCGCAAGAACCTACCCATAAGTGAGGGTAGCTCAATGACATACTTTACTAGAGTTGCTCTTCACGGCTCTTGCGGGACGAGCACAATGCCCCTCACAAATCCTCTCTGAGCCATGCACAGTCTTGCTCAAGCTTCACTATCACACGCGGTCCCTTGCTTCAAAGCCTCCGACTTGCCCTTCACACTTGCAATCGGCCCGTCGAGCCAAGTCATGTCTTGATCTTTTCCACCTTGATCACACAACTCAATGTCATGTCTCATGTGCAATGAGCTCCTTCATCATCACATGTGTAAGCTTTGCAACAACTCTAAGCCATTTTCACCGTCATGGCATATGTTGCTTACACACATGTACCTATGGATTAATCACATGTGTATCTCACATAAACACAATTAGTCCACCTAAGGTTGTCACTCAATTACCAAAACCAAACAAGGACCTTTCAATCTCTCCCTTTTTGGTAATTGATGACAACTCTATAAAGATATGTAAATTAAGCTCTTTTGGATTCATGTTGCTTGCCCAAGCAATTTTACCATGTGTAAATGATTTTGGACAAGTACCACAAACCCAAATTGGTAGTATTAGCTCCCCCTACATATGTGCTATAGTGTTTGGTTTGAAGCTCGCACATATGCATAGATTGGAGTTGTGGGAGAGTAATTACTACTAATGATGCTAAGGTGTATAGAATAAACCTTTGAAGCGTGATACTAATTGGAGTTACACTTTTAAGTTCATCCTTAGCACCATGAGTAGCTAGACAACAAAAATACTAGAGACCCCGTGAGATCAACATTATAAGCAAGGTTCTAGTATTAAGTCTAGATACCATCCAATGCATGCTAGTTATCAAATCATCAATCAAGTTCTACAATTAGCATACACCACACAAGCATGCATATCAAATTTGAAACTTATGCAATGCAAGCAAGCACATGAATATGCACAAATCAAATGCAATCAAACAAGTTCATGAGCTTGCTCCTCCTATGAAAGTCCTATGTTTGGTGTTGGTAATTAGTGACAATGCCTAAGTACTAATCCTATGCCTAAGTTGTATATAGCATATGAGGACTAGTACATTCCAAGGTTGGTGGCAAGATGGACATGGTGATCATAATGACCACACTTGGATTTGGATGCAACCCTACATGATCAAGGCAAAGATATATGCTTAAGGGTTATGTTTTAGTAACCAAGACACCTAGTGGGTGCGGTTACATTATAGGATAGATAGCCGTACTATAAAGAGGGGAATGACGCGGCTATTGAACTCCTAAGTGCCTCTAGGTGTGCATTTCATAATCATATGCATTTAGATAGAACTAATAACGCCTCGAAAAATAATTGTGAAAATACTAACACACTCACACATGATGTGATCACTTTGGTGGTGTTAGCACATTTGCGATGGCGTTGGAGTTTGAGCGGTAGAGAGGGTTTGGGGTCCTCTCTCCCTCCCACCGAGCTTGCGAGGCGGGATTCAGGCGTTTTCGAGGAATTAAAACACCTATTTTCCTTTACGCCAATGTCGAGATTTGGAGGCGTTGTCACATGTTGTTTCACGAGCTAAAACATGTGCTAAAGTGACACACATACTTAGTCTAGCTCATATGTGAAAGGGTGAATCAAACAGAGGCGAATGGAGGTCACAGTGGTGACCGAATGCTGGACCGGACGTGGTCTCTGTGTGACCGGACGCGTCCGGTCAGTGCTCAGCGTGTGTTCGTGTTTCGGTTCTCTGATCGGACGCGGTGGCGCATCCGGTCATGATCGACCGGACACGTCCGGTCGTTGTGGGAGCTTACTGGACTCCAACCGGACGTTGGCACTGTGGCATCCGGTGCGACTAGCAGCGCGTCCGGTCGCTGATTCGTTGGAGCGCTGCTCATGCTTGACCAGCACATCTGGTCCGTTATGGGACTAGCGCGTCCGGTCGAGCTTCGCGCATCCGGTCAGTACGACTGCAGCTGTTTTAAATGTCTAACGGCTATATTCGAAGGGGTATGCCTATAAATACTCATTGGCCGGGTCAAGGCTCTAACTCTTGTATTCTTTGACATACTTGTGAGCACTTTGAGCTAAGCAACTCCCCTCCCACTCATCTCTCTTGCTTCTTTGCATATTTGAAGTGAGATTGAGTGATCCAAGTGCATTTGCATTGTGAGATTGCATCTAGTTGGCACTTGGTGATTGATTTGCTGCGGGATTCTTGTTTCTCTTGGTGGTTGCCGCCACCTAGACGGCTTGGAGCAGCTTGGAGGTGTTGGAAAGAGTTGGTGATTATTCTTAGCCACCTCCGGTGTTTGTGAGAGGTTTGTGCCTACCTCGGCGAAATGCCAAAGGCAACGTTAGTGGATTGCTCATATCATTTGTAACCTTTTGCCATTTGGTAGGTTCTTGTGGCGCCTTTTGAGAGGCTCGGTGTGAGACCGATTAGCCACCGAACCACGTGGTGAAGAGGGACACAACAGGAACTAGCGTGTCGACAAGCACATGAACCTCGGGATAAATCTTCGTATCATCATTCTTATTGTGATTAATCGATCACGGTGGTTGTGTATTGTGGAATTCATCTCTTGATCATATTGTTTGGTTGGCTCAATACTTCGCCCCTCGGTGATACCCTTCTAACTCTCTCTTATATTATTTTCTTAGTTACCTTGCTAGCTTGTTAGTATAGCTCTTAGCTTGTGTAGCTAGTTGGCTTTAGTTGTAAGCTAAGTTATGCGGTTTGACTTGTGCGGCTTGATTCAATATGACTAAACTCAACATGTCTTGTTTCTTAAGTTTGTTCATAACATCACTACCCTTGATTTTATAGTCATAATTAAATGAGCTGAATGTTGCATCTTTGGGAGATGATTGTCTTAATCATGAAAATATTTGATACAAGGTTGACAATTCTTCCATTGTTTAAGCAATTCCACTCTTTTTGATAAAAGTGTTTAATTGCTACATTCATCCTTCTGATCTTGCCACCCATAAAATGAACAAGACATATCAATCTCATCATGTTCAATGTGCCTAAGGTTAAAGAAGAATAAATAGGGTTATGGTTCTGTTGGTGTTTTTCCACCAACAGGACCTATGCACTTGATCTCTACCTTGTCTTTGCAAGCAGGACACACTTCAAGAAAAATAAAGGGGAATTAGTTGATTTCCCAAACCCTACAAAGTTACCATCTCAAGAGGTGCAGTTATCAGATGGTGCACCTAAGGAGTGAACACGATGAGAAGTCCTGTTCAGAGGACCTAAGTCACCGAACGCTCGTCAGGGAGGTAAACTTGGTAGTTATCCATATTTCTCTTTTTGGCATTGCATTCTCATTAAGCATATCTACTTTTCCACATTAGCATAATCAATTCTTGTTGCATATTTTACTTTGTTACATCTGCATTAGAAAAGAAAATAAATATGTCTTGCATTGCATCTCAAAACTGCTACGCCCCATGTGGATAAATTTGTAACATAAAACCCATAAGTCTATTTGTTGTGGTGGCATAAAAATAAGATAAATATGCATTCATCATAGTTTTGATTCTTCTGTATAATATATAACTAAAAGTACAAAAATAGAAAGATACTGCTGAAGAAAGAGACTCATATGTTAAGAGGTTCTAGATGTTCAAGGCTTAGAAGTTTATCACTAACACTTAATCAAGTTCCACAAGCTTTGTTGTCTATTTGAGCTTCACAGAATTTGAAGGATGAAGGAAAGCAAACATATAGAAGGACAATCTGTCCCCTGTTGGAGTGCTGTCTCAACAATCATCATCATAAGCACTCTGATGAGAGGAAGAACATCTCCACTGCCTATCAACTTCATCAAGCAAGACTATGTCAACATCCAGCTTGGGGGAGAGCATCCCCCATGTATCCAGCTAAGTATTTTCTTACCTATCTATTTACTTATATATTTCTACTTTGAGATATGAAACAAATAAAAAGATACATAACCTTTAGAAAACTAATTAATGTTATATATATATATATTCTGTATGATCTTTAAGCTTGCTAAATAAATATAGGAGAGTGTGCTAAGTTTCATCTTGATAAAATGAACCCCTAGAATAAACTCTTATATGGAAATGATAAATAGTTGCTCTGCCGTAATTCCTTTCAAGTACCTAGTTTTCAACCTCGAACTCTCCCAAGTTTTGAACACAACTATTTTGATCTAAGATTTGCTCTGAACCTGAAACTTGTGGGTAGCAAATGCTTGATCTAAGTCTAGGTAGTTGGCAGATATGATATGGGAAGGTATGAGTTGTTTATCTTGTTCCTAGAGATACTATAGTTCTAGAGATTTTATCTTTTGAAAAACATAAAAATGCTGCATGATGAGTTCCTGTATGACGAGAGCTTGAATTCCTACCACAGCCATATGTACATGCTTGTAGACTAGGAAAACTTTCACTTATATTTACTGCTTGTGAGCATTGAGTATGGTCAAGCTGTGTCGACCCTTAGGGATTGGTCATGCGGTTAAAATCAAGATCACGCACACTCCACCCATATATGCTGCTTCTACCCTAGAAGTATGCATCCACATACTTTCTATTTAGACACATCCCAAAATTGTTCTACTCCTACACTAGGAATGAGCATAAAATAAAAAATTCCGTCATCCATTGCTAGCCCCTTTTGTTATCCAATAAAGCTCCAAATATTCCTATTACTACCTCCATCAATATTTTCAAAAGAGGCTTGGGTGCTCTGAAAAAAAAAGAAGAGGAAAAGAAAAATAAAAGAAAGAGGACAAATGTCCCAACATAAGAGAGATTTTTAAGTAGCCCAAGTTCTCCCCAAGTTCTTCAAAGTTCAAGAGAGGTATAAATCTCTTTAAGGAGCAAAAGTAGAATTAGGTGTTCACCACTATCATTTTCTTATCCCTTCATTTCTACACACCATCATCACCATTTTCTACTGCCATATATCCACTCAAACCATATACTTAGGATCACACACATGCACATCTTGATTTGACTATATGGCTGGACTCATTCCTCTCAATCCATGGTTTGACTGTGCAATAAATGTTTGCAAGTATGTATTAGTTGTCTCTCCATCTATGAGCTCCACATAAGCCTATTAGTTGTAGGGTGAGAGAGAGAAGGCACAATGTTACTCTGCCTTATGCCAAAAATACCATATATATTGAGAGGAGAGAAGGCATACACCCTAAATGCCTTGGTGAGGATCCACAAATACCACAAATGAGAGACTTGAGAGGGTCATACAAAGGAATCTCTGAGTTTTATTCGAAAATCTGCAAAAACTCCAGAATAAAGGTTGATCAAAGAACTCAAGACATAGTGCTTGACTTGACTGTTTTGTCTTTTAACAACTCAAGACCCAAGTGATGGCTACAAGCCACATGGTAAAAGGTAATATGGGTAAGTTTGAAAGTCAGAATAGTTCACTCTAAACTAGAGAAGAGTTCTTGTTTGAACGCATGTGTACTTTTGAGGCATGAAAGCATTGAAGCAACTCCTAATCTATCCTGAGTTTATCTTTGCTCAGGGATGAGTAAATGGTAAGCTTGGGGGAGTTTGTTGACGGTAGATAAGTATCATTTTTTAACCATCAACATAGCATGAAAAAGGACTAAACCACTTAGATATAGGGGGTTTACTAATATAATTCCACGAGTTTTGGTGAATGTCTGTTTTTGCAGGGTGTCAGCTGAAAAGAACCAAGGAAGGCCCACATGTCAAGTTTACATATAGACAACAGGGTCACACATAACTTTTCTGTAATCTAGAAGGTATGAGAAGACTCTGGAAACAAACGGGAGGCAAAACGGGCCCAGAAGTGGGGCGCCCGCCCTCCTCCTTAGGCGCCCGCCCCACCTGCAGAGCCAATCAGGCTCCGTCTCGCAGATCATGCCTCCACCGCCTTTGAGGATTAATAAAAAGTCATTAATCAAGGTCGGTTTGATCCGAGGACTGTGGTGCTTCCTAGAGGGCTATATAAGCAAGGCCCCTAGCCCCTGGAGGAGGCATCCCATAAACCCTAATTTCATTATCTCTCAGTGGGGATCAGAGGTAGAGGTGTCCCATGAAAGGATGACCTCTCCTCCCTAGAGAATTAGGGCTAGACATTCCAATATAGTAGATTAGATCTATATGAGAGTTAGGGAGAGCGGAGCTATGCTCCGGTTCTAGAGAAGTCTTCAGAGATTTGGTATGTCTTTGTATCTATTCTTTACAAGACTTATGCTTTATATATTTTCATCTTCTTTATTTACTTTATGCCTTTATTATGTATGGTTAGTATAGTTGTTATACCTTGGCATGGGATCTTAGCTCGTATTGAGTGCTTTAGTTATTGCGCATAGCTAGAGTAGTAATCGATAGTTTACGCATGGTATCTAGGCTATAGGTTACCTAAGGTTGCGCTCATCCCCACGTATAGTTGTGGTAGCCCCAGAGGTGACAACTCTATAAAGCCTTCGTAATCCACCACGTTTGGGTTGATGTTCATAGAGCTTTTGGCAGCCTTCCCCCGACTACTTTCTTCTCAGTCTCTTTCGAGAGTCGGAAAGGTACTGTTGCTCCAAAGCATCATGTGTATGATCGCTATATCTATTCATGCTTTAGTTATTAAAGAACCAAAGTAATAGAAAAGTCCATAGGAACCTTGATCTCTCCTATTGTCCTCTCACTTTAGCTAGCTACTCATTTATCATAGAATTCTCCTATGTGTGCTTTTATTCATATACCTATCATATATCATTTACCCCCTGCTTTAGTCTAGTTGGTTTACTAAGTTAGTAGATACATGATGGTGAATTATCAGATTCTTTAACCCTTACTTCCCTGTGGTAAAATATAAATAACGATACCTGGTTTACTCCTGGTAAAATGCTACAATGGTATATTCTGTGCGCTTGCAGAATCCTTTCATATTTTAGTTGCACTTAATTTATACCAACAATCAACCACATTAACATTTGATACCTTGGTCACGGATGCCAACATAGCTTCATCACGGATGTGCTGGTTCACGAACAGAGCGTCAACATAGGGTTCACAGCGCGTTCTAGCAAAATTTGGGCAATTTTTTAAGAGGGCATCATGACCTCCAACTCAACTACCGCTCATACCATGTTCAAGCACATACGTAGAAGCAGTCAATAGTGTAAAAACATGAAGTTATTGTTTAAATGTTTTTGCTAGAATTTAAATGCCAAAGTAGCATGGTCTGTTGCTCTTTTAGACTTAGGAAGAACTAAGGGTTCAGTTCGAACTAACAATTATTAGCACTTTAACTCCAATTTTTAAAAGGACTACACCGCATCGATTGCACCCATCAAGCATCTCATGCAATAGTCCACACTTTATGCTAAGCCATGGGATAAAAATATTAGGGCACTATTTAATTATTTTGTTTAATGTAATTTGCCAAAGAGAGCATTTCAAACAATAGCTCAATGTTTGCCAACTTAACCAAAAAGGGTTGATTTGATTTCCAATTTGATTTTTGAGCTTCCAAAAAAACTAGCTAACAATATTATTCGCAAAAATTAAAGTTGCATGTTTATCTATATTTACTATGAATTTCCGAAGTTTCAACCGAATTAAACAAAAAGAAAAAAAAAGGAAAACATATAAGACAGACACATTTCACCGAGACCCTATGTTTTCCCTAACCAACCCGCAGTCCAGCACATACTATTGGACACTATTTACCTGAGTCATAGATTTGCATTGGGAACCCCGGACTTGTTTCTATTATGCTTTTCTCACCCTGGAGCGCACAGCAGAGCAGAGCACGCATGCAGGGAGGAGCGTGTGCCAGCCGACTGGGCCGGAGACTGCCCTGACAGCGGCAGATGGTCGGCTTGCAACCTGCGTGGGACCAGGGCGAACCATGGGGCGGTCGTGACATGTCCGTAGGTGGCTCGAGGCGGCCAGCCGCAAGCGCCGGTGTCTGGCAGTGGCGCAGCGGCGGTAGCGGTGCACCTTGGCGCGGGCGGTCGGCGAGGGCGACTAAGCGACACCAGATGGCCACGACGTGTCGAGGCAGGGCGCAGCGGCCTGGCCGCGTGAGCATGCGGCAGCGGCGGTCCGAGCAGGGGCCGCGGTGACTCCCGGCGACACGACTGCGGCGAGCACGCACGGGGGTCACAATGGGGAGCGAGGCGGAGGCGGTGGTGCCAGCGTTTGCGCCCGAGGAGGATAGATGCGGCGGAAACAGCGGCGGCAGGAGCTCGAGTGGAGCTCATGCGACCATGGCGGAGGTAAGCGTGCGAGCACGAGGGGGAGACCGAGAGAGAGGGCGAGCAGGGGCGAGAGCAGCAGCTTGGCGTCCTCTAGAAGGCAGCGAGCAAGGGCAGCAGTGTGGCGCAGTGCTCCGGGAGACATGACTACGTGCGTGCATTTGTGCAGGCACCGAGGTTCAGAGGAAGCATGTCACAGAGCGCTAGGAGGGATGGCTCAGCCCTGACGGAACGCGAACGGCGGTAGGTGAACTGACTGGTCGAGACGGGCGCCACGTCAGCTGTCGTGGCATCGGCTCGCACACGGCCTGGTCGACAGTACGCACACACGCGCAGTGACCGTGGACACAAACCGCGCGGCTACAAACGGTGTCGCGCACGCATTTTAAAGCGAAGCAAAGGGCACTGACTTTCACGATTGCGGTTAAGCCAATTCTACTAGCCTAAAGCCAACGCTACCAGCTAGCCATCAATGCAAACACCACGACTGAAGAGTAACTGGAGAAAGAGATACATGAATGCCAACATAGCTTCGTCACGGATGTGCCGGTTCACGAACAGAGCGTCAACACAGGGTTCATAGAGCGTTCTAGCGAACTTTGGGCAATTTTTTAAGAGGGCATCGTGACCTCCAACTCAACTACCGCTCATACCATGTTCAAGCGCACACGTAGAAGCAATCAATAGTGTAAAAACATGAAGTTATTGTTTAAATGTTTTTGCTAGAATTTAAATGCCAAAGTAGCATGGTCTGTTGCTCTTTCAGACTTAGGAAGAACTAAGGGTTCAGTTCGAGCTAATAGTTATTAGCACTTTAACTCCAATTTTTAAAAGGTCTACACCGCATCGATTTCACCCATCAAGCATCTCATGCAATAGTCCACACTTTATGCTAAGCTATGGGATCAAAATATTAGAGCACTATTTAATTATTTTGTTTAATGTAATTTGTCAAAGAGAGCATTTCAAACAATAGCTCAATGTTTGCCGACTTAACCAAAAAGGGTTGATTTGATTTCCAATTTGATTTTTGAGCTTCCAAGAAAAACTAGCTAACAATATTATTCTAAAAAATTAAAGTTGCATGTTTATCTATATTGCTTGCTCACCAAACTGCCCTTAAGCACTATACTCAAGTCCTATTTTATTTTTGTTTAGAAAAATTATTTTTCATACCTATCAATTACACAACTCACCCAGTCCCTTTTGTTAGGATTTCTCATTAGCACCTTTTTACGTTAAGTAAACCAACTCACTATATTTATTTGATTTCTCTCAACCACAAAGTTGGTCACATAAGATTGATTTATCATTTCATGTGTTTTTTTAAATTTAAAAATCTGGGAAACTTGTTTTGATAATTTCTCTTAGGCCTTAATCTAGGTGCTAAGCGAGCACCAGAGGTGTTACATAAGGTAAGCTAAAAATAAGGAACCAATCAATGTGCAGTACCAATGGAGTCTTAATTATGACAAACACTGAAGCTATTAGCACATGTTGTGTGAAGTTCTAGAAGAAATTGCTTAATCACCAACATGTTTCCGTCTTGTAGAACTTGTAAAAATGCATCAAATGTAGGAGTAGCAGAACGTATCTCGTATGGGTCAGCTAAAACTTCATAGCATATACAATTTACAGAAATTAGGAACTGTCCAATCAAATAAGGTTTCTTCATTTTAGATTTGATTTTCTGACAAAAAAATATTTAGATAAACTTACAAATCGTAGCTGCCGTTAGCCTACACACAAAAAAAGAATCTGCAGTAGATACCACATGGATACTTATTCGTTTGAACAGCTAGGAGCGGGGAGGCAAAGCCTGGCAGAGGAGAGGAAGGAGCTATAAGCTTTCTGGCTCTTAAGCTTGCCTCCCGTCTGTTCTCAAGAGTGCTGTATACAAACTACAAAGGCAGCAATGCAATGGCCAATGCCCTGTCAAATATAAAATCTTGGCTGCCAAGGTTGCTAATCGCCACATTTGCTCCATTCTTGGCTAGTCAAGACGCCAAGAGCCCAATCAAATGAATGAAGCTGTGACTCGCGCCATGGCTTGACCGGTCATGACACCTTGCTGCACCATGGTGTTCATGGCATTACATTTACATCGAACACCTAACTAACATCACCCACGAGTGGAAGAGGCATGTTTGCGATGCTATTGGCTTCGCTGGGATGGTGCCGGTGTCATGAAGAAGACCAAGATCCGTACTGAGTAGCGGGCTACACGGTATTGAGCCGTTGGCATTAGTCTTGTAATTGGGCTTGGCCCATTCTGTACGTCGGTGTGTGTATAGCTATATAGCTGCTGCCCGGGTGATGGTTGGGCATGGAACCGAATTTAGAACCGTTTCCTCCTGAATGAAACTGCCCTCCCGCGGACATCAGCCGCGTCTATCCAATCCCCAACCCAAATTCTTGCTATCCTATTCCCTGAATCTCTTCTTCTATAGGTAGATCATAACAATTGGTATCGAGCAAGGTTGATTTTGGTGAGAAAATTTTTTTTCACCGGATCTTCTCCATTCTAGCGCCGAAGCGGAAGCCCACCAAGTTCCAGTTGGAGATGGCGACTTCCATGGACGACCTCAAGGCTACCATGGAGAGCATGGCGATGCTAAGGAAGGCGGCGAAAGACACAGGTAGCGAACGGGAAGAAACGGGCGGCGTGCTCGCGCGAATAGGGAGGGAAGACAAAAACATCATAGAGAATTAGAGATCAATGAACTTGAGGAAGGACATCACTCGCCTGAAGCGGAGCCAAGTAGAGCAACAATGGCGTGATGGGAATCGACGGTCGCATCCCCCTACTGCTACCTCAAGTTCGCTCAACGTTGTAGCCTGCGACGGTGTTGGAGTCCACCCCACCCGAGCGCCGCGGCGCCGGGGGAGCAGCCGCTCGTGCCGGTGGAGCCGCCGTGCGCCAAGGGCCCATCGAGCCGCGCCCTTGCCAGGGAGCAGCCACGCCTGGGCCACCTCGCCACCGCGCCGGTGGCCGAGGGCGCCTCGCCCTGCCATGGCCGGGGGCCAGGGCCACGGTGCCACCGCGCGGGGGGGGGGGCAGGTCTGCCCTGCCATGGTTGGGGGCCAGTGCCACCTCGCCCAACTACGCCCTACCATGGTTGCCTAGCCGTCATGTTGGGGCCTCTGCGCCGCCGCCGTGAGAGAGGGAGGTAGAGAGAGAGAGAGAGAGAGAGAGAGAGAGAGAGAGAGGAGGGGAGGCAGCAAGAATGGATGTGTGGACGGCTCGATTGAGGTCAACACGTAAATGGAACGCCTGAGAAATTCCAGCGACGTGGCATAATGAGATGTAGCGACATGGCAAAATGAGATGTCGGAGAGCATGTGCGGAATTCGTCAAGTAAGAGATCCTCATTGATGACCGATTATGGTTTTGCCGATTTTCATTATAACATGATTAATTGAACATGTCTCTTTTGATTCTTATCATTTTAAACAACCGCTAGGATACGCAATTAAACTTGGTTATACCACTTGACGAGTCATTCTCTTCTACTATTGTGACTTTGTGAGGGGACACAAGCCTAGACTATACCTATACGCATCTACCAAGAACAAGATTATATATAAGAGAGAATAATTTGTATTGTTTATTTTTTTTCTACGTTAGCACTTGCATTTTCCACAATATGGATAGACCCTATTCTCTTGTATGGGATCTTTATCTTCTTTGATTTTCAATATTTCGTTTTTGACATTTCGTATTGAATTATGTTTCTAATTATCATTACATTTAATATCATCAGAATTTCAAGTTTAGACGTGTTTAAGTCAATTTTAAACTCTTAAGAGCATTACATATGAGAATGAGGTGGTGCTCTATGTTTCTTTAATATACTAGCAAATATGGGTGATAGAGAAATATGTATTCTATGTACTTTTAGGTTAAAACTTTTACGTGGCGGTAGTAATTTATTAACATTATATATTGGCATTTTGATTTTATTTTTTATTAATATGGTAATCTTTAGGCCTTGAATTTTCTACTAAAATATTTTTTGAAGAGTTTTTAGTTAAATATTAAGATTATAAATTATGGGACAAACCAAAGGTGGAACTTTATTTACACTTTAGGTCCTAGCCTACGCGGCCTACACCCGAGCCATGTTGGATAAGACAAATAGACCACCATAATGAATTTCTTTTCTTGCTATGGGTCGGTCCGATCTTGTTTTGACCAGGTCAAGATTCAACAATGGCCAGTTTAATGTTGCCATACATACTACTAGTATGCAAGTAGGCTAACCCACGAACCTACATATAGTTTTGTGCGTTATTGACAATCCACATAATTAAGTCTATATGTGTGTCGCGGGCCAGCTCATTTACTACATCCATAGCCATTAGATGTGCAATCTCTCAACTCTTCAGGTAGCAGTTGTATTTACAATCTGGCTTCTCAGTTCTCACCGAGTTAGAAGACCGAGCCAACAAGTGTCTCGTCTCTAGTGGGATCAAAACTCTTTCTGGGGAAGTGGTAGTGCGTGACTGCCACGGTTGTTTTTTCCTTCGGGTAGGCCGGTGTGGTGACTGGTGAGTGAGTGTTGTTGTTCATGTGGAAGACGAAGTAAACCTAGGAGTAGTTGTTTTTTTATAAGAGCTGGAGCCTGGAGGGGCAAGGTGCTCCTACTGGAGATTTAAATTAAATTGAAGAGTCAAATACAAATATAAATACGGCGAAAATAAAACAGGATAAGAGCTAAGGCAAGCTGAACGAAAACCGGACTAAACCCAGGAGCAGTTATCAAGTCGATCAGGCGAAGGAGATGGAGATGGGGCTCCTCACAGTGTGCTTGTCAGACACCCACTGGAGCGAGCCCTCCACAACTTTGGCGTCAGTGCTCTGCCCCCGCCACACGGAGACCGTGAAGTTCTGAGCCTGGTTCACCTCGGCGAACTGCAGCGAGCTCGGAGTGACCTGCACCTGCACAGAGGCTGGCAGGTCGACGTGGGGGTAGTACACCGCCGGCGCCTCCCCGACATTCTTCACCGTGCGGCTCACCACGACCGGAGCCGTGGGGTTCGTCGTCGACGGGAGCGTGACCGTGATGGATGGGTAGTTGAGCATGCGGTCCGGGATCACCGTGATGGTCGAGCAGTCGATCGAGCGGCGTGCGATCACGGACACCTCCTTGCTCGTGTACAGGCCGCAGAGGAAGCCGATGTACTCGGCGGGCGCGATGTCGTAGACCAGGCCGGGATCGAGGGCCTTGTCGGGGTTCACCTGGCCGGCGCCTGTGGCGAACAAGTTG